>CM064537.1:7806653-8476653 GCA_032716605.1 Paralithodes platypus | reverse complement strand
GATAGTGATTAAGCCAAATGTTGAGCTGTAAACATGCATACAATTTATCAGTTTCTCACAGAAAAAAAAAAAAAAACACAGATTCACCCACTTCCCATATAGAGTGTTCCCGCCATTGTTGCCTGTGACGTCATGGTAAACACTCCAGTGCTCGCTACATAAAATAACTTAGATAGACTATATTTCTATGTTGTTGGGACACAGTGATGACAGTTCTACAGTATCATACCCCTAACACCAAGCAGATCCCAATGGACATTGTAGTTTGAAGTGGTTTCATCCCTGGAATTCACTTTAATTTGGCTCAGTCACTCTTTCAACTTTGGGAGAGACATTTTTTTAAGGCAGCTTTGCTTTTTGTCTCTCTCATACACATAGAAACAAAACAAAAATTACTTTCACACCTACCATAGCTCAAACTAATTCTAAAATATCCAACTCTAGCCTAACCTAACGTTATTGAATTGACAAAATTGTACCTGTAATTTCTTAAGGGAGCCCACCTCGCTTTTTTTCTCTTTCTCTCCCTCTTTTTTGTTTGGCTTGTATCCATTAGTCCCAATTCATCCTACTGGTTTAAGACGTTTACCCCCATCCAGATGTCAATATTTTCCTGGCGAGCGGTAGCGAGCCAGCATACATATATTTTTGTTTTGACCACAAGCTAAATTTGTACATTTTTCGATAGAAAAAAATCTCCGGCTCCATACAATGCTGGCGAGCGATACGAAATCGACACCTGGATGGGAATAAACGTCTTAAAATAGTTGGCTGAATGGGACCGAATGGATACAAGCCAGAGAAAGAGAGAAAGGGAGATACAGAGAATAAAACAGGTGACCCCCCTTTGAGGCACCTTACAGTCACGATCATTTTAATAAACTACCTTGTTAGTTGTGTCTTTTCTTGTTTGTTTTGTCTTTTACTTGACTTGTGTTTGTGGTAAATATATGCACATTCCAATCTATATCCAAAAACAAGTTAAAAGAGAAAAAATATATTCAAATAAACAAGTTTATTTAAAAGAGAGTAACTGTATCGTGCATTCCAGGAAATACAGGTACAATTGTGTCAATTCCATGAAATTTCACTTCATTACAGGCATTTTGCGCCGTATCATGTCTGGTTGCGGCCTTGGTGTGCACACATCCATATTACCGCTAAGTATTTCGGTATAAGGTAATTTCATGTTGTATATATTTTGACTATTATTAAACAGTTTTATGCATCTTAGGAAATTCCTGAAGAAGTCAAGGAGCTAAGCATATGGATTTTATTCCTTTGAATCCTAGAGATCTTTTTTAAGCTAAATTTAATAGTCCAAGGTATGTAAAAGGATTGTGATTTCTCTTTAGAGTATTAAAACCATTCAGTATTTGCTCTCTGAACTAATAACACAAATAAGAAAGTATATATAACAGAACACACACACACACACACACACACACACACACATGTGAAAAGAGTTGAAATTAACACAGACATATGAAAAATATAGAGACAGTCAAACACCCACCCCAAGGCAAAATAGAGAGGCGGATGGACTTCATCAGGCCACAGCCATCCGCCGTAATCGGTTTTCTGTTATAACTGTGGCAAACCGGCTATCTCTATAATACCTGGTGTAGAGTGTTTGCCCTTAAAAAAAAGTAGTATATATAGTACTAATGAAATAGTCAAAATCAGGGGGTTGACAAATTCGGGAAGTAAATTTTGTAGTCAGAAGTTGAGTAGACAAAATCAGTTAGTTCAAATTGGGGAAGTCACATTTTGTTGTAGGATATCGAAGAAGAAATCCATTAACTACGTCAAAAAGTATTGAAACATATTTAGCATGAGATAAAGTGAGGTTGGCTCTGGGAGGCAGGGGACGCTCAACCACACACACACAAACACACACACACACACACACACACACACACACACAGTAATACGAGTGATAAGAGCAGAAACCAGAAAGTAAGAAAGAAATCCTACTATGGGAATAACTAAGTATCAAATGTTGGTCTTAATATAGTGTACGGTACCGGTATGTATGTATGTATGTATGTATGTATGTATGTATGTATGTATGTATGTATGTATATATGTATGTATGTATGTATTCATGTAGGTATATTACTCAGGCACATACTCCATAGCTGGGGGTGGCTGACTCGAGACAGTGTCCGAACAGAAACAACACAATATAATATTAAATAGAAAATTCACACACATCGGAAAAATGTTATTTTAATACCACGAGTTTTCAGAGTTTTTTTTATAAAAGAAATTTTTCATTTGCATCAATATATAGTGTTTGTAATTAATTAGAAATCTCGAGAAAACTTATTTTCCCCATTAGGCCTATGGATCGATGTTGAGACACGCCCCGATAGTGATTTGAAAAGACATAAGCCTAACCTAACAACCTTACCTAACCTAACCTAGTATTATGGGTGGGGGCTGCTGCCCCCACACCCCCACTGGTTGAGTACCAGTCCCTTAGTAAAAAAAAAAAAAAAAAAAAAAAAGTGGCTGTCGATTATACAAAGGTGAAATAAAGTCGATGAAGTCTACGGTGTTTACTCTGCAATCTTCAGTTTTGATTGTACATTGATAACCGGAAAGTACCGTATTGACAAACTTGTTACGAAAATTAAATTTGAGTACCATACTTTTATATTAGGTTTTTCCGAGGGTTTAACACATTTTCATATGATCTTTAGAGTTATCGATCACTGGAAGTACCTTATTGACAACCTTGTTACGAAAAAGACATTTTAGTACCATACTCTTTTATTAAGTTTTGCCGAGGGTTAAAAACAAAATTTGTATGATCTTTAGAGCATATAGATTCAATATTTAGCTTCAAATATATCAACAAAATTTGTGGTATTAAAATAACATTGAACCCACACATCTAGGTCGGCCAGGAAAAGACCCAGAGACCAAGGACCATGCAAAAGATTCCCAGGTCCCAGATACTCCCAGAGAGGCTCAGATCACAGCAGGCAGCCACACAGCGGAACAACACCACAATGCCCTCCCACATTGTGGGAGGGCATTGTTCTTATTGTTCTTATGTTCTTATAATGGTAATGGTGATATTTAACATGTATAACATTATAATGTACGGTATATCATATGTAACATTATAATGTACGGTATATCATATGTAATCAAGTTGCATACAATGCATCCAGGGTGTCAAACCGGAGTATTATTGTTTGAAGAGGTGAATGAATATGAGAAAGAATACAAGAAATGTAATGTAAAATGGCATTTTTGGGGCCATTGTATTACTTCCAATTACATAATTTGAACCATAAACCACAATGTTATCTCTGCATAGACAATGCTAAAGACCAAAAAGAAACAATTAGGCCCATTATAGGCCTAGATACCGAAGACCAAAGCAAAAATATGAAAAGCAAAGAAAAAGAACAGTACCGGTAATTAAGAGTATACTGAATATACAGTACATGTCTACAACTGTACTGTACGGTACGGTAGGGAACCTCTCTGGGTGATAGGGCACTAGTTACCTTCACTTGTTGAGTATAACCTAATTTAACTTAACCAAACCCTCCTAATATATCTTACCATACAGTAAGACTAGTTGAACCTACACCGAAGGAAGAACACTGGCAGATTCAGTTTTTGGATATGAAGGGTGACAGATCAATTGGAGGACACGGTACTGGTAGTTATTTTTTTACTAATAATGATGTTCATCCCTTTTTCAGACTAATCTTATATGCGGTATAATGAAAATACATAAAATGCTCAAATATATCGCTTTATGCATCTTAACTTTAACCCCTTCTGTACAAGAGACGTCTTTCTAATTTTATTCTAAATATATTTTGACGATTTTCTGCAGTTTAAGAAGGATCTATGGTAGTAAAAGGGGTTAAGTGAGATAGTTCGAAACCTGTTAAGTGCTGGCCCTTGTTTAACTGAATAAAATCGTCTACTAGTAGCCAGATTAAAATTAAAGTTACGTCGCCGGTACATACAAACATGAATTTAATTGCTTAATTTTAGCTATAGAATAACTTAAGGGAGCCCACATTGCTTGTTTTGTCTATCTCTCCCTCTCTCTTTGGCTTGTATCCATTCGGCCCCATTCAGCCTACTGTTCTAAGACATTTACCCCCATCCAGATGTCAATATCTTCCTGGCGAGCGGCAGCGAGCCAGCATATGTATATATTTGTTTTGACAGCAAGCTAAATTTGTACATTTTTCGATAGAAATATTTCTCCGGCAAAGCGGGATTTCTCCATACAATGCTGGCTCGCTATCGCTCGCCAGGAGGAAATCAATACCTGGATGGGGATATACGTCTTCAAACAGTTGGCTAAATGGTGCCGAATAGATACAAGCCAGGGCAAGAGAGAAAAGGAGAGAGAGATAAAACAACCCGGTGACCCCCCTTAAAAAAACTAACCTATCCGTTTCGATATGGAGTAGCCTACTTGGAGATTATTAATACGGTAGTGATTTAGGAACAGATAGGTTAGAGATTATGATAAAGCTACAACATAAATGTTCCTACTCAACGAGACGGAGAAAGGGGCGAGGGAATGCGAAAGTGGTGCCCGGACCCTAAGAATTGGAACTTTAAAGATTTCTGTTCGGGCTGTCTCAATTCGGCCACCCCAGCAATGGGGTATGTGCCTGAGTGTATACTGTACTGTACATACATACGAAATATAATATAATATATGTATAATTAACTTTAATTAAACATAGGATATTCATGTATCTTATCGATATATGAATACAGTAAATGTGTTCTAAAAGTTAGAGCTGAAAATCATAAGAGCTTCATTCTTTAAATTAACCGAGAAACTATTCTATATTGTATTAATTTTAGTATGTAGATCAGTGGACACACTTGGACTTGGTCTATCCAATGTATCCAGGATTTCACCACAATATGTAAGAACATGAGGGAAGGATGTTGTCAATCCCACATGAGGGAAGGATGTTGTCAATCCCACATGAGGGAAGGATGTTGTCAATCCCACATGAGGGAAGGATGTTGTCAATCCCACATGAGGGAAGGATGTTGTCAATCCCACATGAGGGAAGGATGTTGTCAATCCCACATGAGGGAAGGATGTTGTCAATCCCACATGAGGGAAGGATGTTGTCAATCCCACATGAGGGAAGGATGTTGTCAATCCCACATGAGGGAAGGATGTTGTCAATCCCACATGAGGTAAGGATGTTGTCAATCCCACATGAGGGAAGGATGTTGTCAATCCCACATGAGGGAAGGATGTTGTCAATCCCACATGAGGGAAGGATGTTGTCAATCCCACATGAGGGAAGGATGTTGTCAATCCCATACAAAAATATGCATTGCAAACTGTACCTGAAATGAACATTTATGACAGACCTTCGTATTGTCTTATTGAAAACATTTGATGTCTACTTATTTAGTTCAACCAGTCATTGAGTTCTCTGTTGAATAGCCTATATTATGACCACGAAGCTCACCAGCTAAGCTCTTCACTAAGCCAGTATACCACCACTCCTACATAAACCTAAAACTGTAAAGAATAAAACAATGTCGAGGCTGAAAACTAAATTTCCATCAATCATAGTTTCATATCGCTAAATTCTTGTTCAGTCGGATTGTGGATTAGTTTATATAAATTCCTTTAAATGCATACTCACGTCACTTAAGTTTCTAAATGTGAAGCATTGTGAAGCATATACAGCACAATCACAAGGAGGATTTCCATAGCACTACAGTAAGGTTTATCACAGGATTGTGGAATTATGTACAATTTTCTTGAAACACACTTCCGCATTATACAATGTTCACATTACGCGGGAATCACATGAATACATTTTTAGCAATTCTAGTGTGCCAATGCATACCAAGCACTAATTAAGTTATCAATCAAATATTACATAAAGATTCGTGTGATTCATTTATTGTAATCCATTTCTTCAGTTTATACTATTGTAGGCTAGAGCTCGTTTCATGTTCAATGTTTATCTTACGCATCTTACATTTCGGTATCGGTTTGTGCTAAGTCTTTTACTTGTTCAAAGCTTCCATAATTTCAAACATTTATTATATATATCAATTAATATTTAATTACAGATTAAATTAGATAACACATTTCACAAACTAATTAATAAATAAATAACGTATCACGTTGCCATTTAATTCAAATACGCCGAGGTGGTTTATAGCTTATGGCTCACCTGCTGCTTCTGGAAGCTAGAGACAGATCAACAATTGAGCGGCCCGCGACACACCTCCTCACACAACTGTTGGAGTAACACTGAGCAGACCCAGATGGTGGGCCGAGAGCAGAGCCGCCAGACCTGAGGGCTCAGAGTCTGAGACCACGCGCGGCAAACAGCGACTCAGCTAAAGGGACTGCCAGTGACTGAATCAGATTCGTCTTATAGAGTAACAGCTTCCGACACCTCTATATCCTACAATAAAACAACACTCAGTCCGGGATATAATATATAATATATAGCGAACTCGGCGATTCCGCAGTCCGTAGTGCTTACCCTCAGTCAGAACAAGACTGGTGTTGCCAAGATCCGAGTCTCGCATTTTGGTTTGGCTGTTATTAGATTATTATATTAAACTCTGAAAGGGTGTATTTGTGTCAAGGAGATATTCAAGGTTATTCCTATGATGTAGATAATCGCCAAGTGTTAGGTATGACAATAAAGGACATGTTACTGAAAGGGTTAAAATATAGTATTCTCATATATAAAGGACATGTATATAAATACAAGACAAATACATATATTTATCTTAAGCTCACAGAAAAAGAAAAACACACAATACACTGTTACTAATAAGAATAATTATGTTCTACACCAGGGTTTACTATGTTCTACACCAGGGTTTACTATGTTCTACACCAGGGTTTACTATGTTCTACACCAGGGTTTACTATGTTCTACACCAGGGTTTACTATGTTCTACACCAGGGTTTACTATGTTCTACACCAGGGTTTACTATGTTCTACACCAGGGTTTACTATGAATTTGTGTATGACATCTTACGCCAAACGATATTGGAATTAGCTTCCACATTTCGACAATGATTATATTACTAGAAATTTCAGTCCTACTGTCCATCATCATGCACTAGTCAAAGTCTGAATTAGGAAAAACATGGAGGCGTGTAAGCAGGATAAAATGTTGAAAGTAAAAACTAGAAAAACAAAGGAAACATTACTAATGTAGGTTATAAATTAATAATCACAACAAAACTTACATAACTTAACTTACCTATCTCTGAATTGGGCCAAGACAGTACACATCTGTGCCACAAATAAATTATATGATTGTTGAATTCTGTATTCAAAACAACCGGAGTGGTAATGGGTGCCACTTGGAATTTTAGTAATTACACATTTAGTATACTGTTTTGCCAAAGTAATTTATAGTTGATAACTGTTGTCATTGAATATTCATTTAACTTGTTTATATTCATAAATATATTTTTCAATACGAGCCCCAGCATTCTGAGGAACATTATGGTTGAAGGTCACGCAGATGCAAATTAACAAAATTAAATAATTAAATCATGAATAATAAAGTAAACTACATAAATACTGTATATAAGCAACACAAAGTCAATGACAATTCAATGCGGTCTCTGCTAAAGACATAGTAGACGACAAACATAATATTATGGATTAATAAAGAGAACATAACACAACTCATATATAAAAGTTAAACACATAATTGCAAACTAAAAGAGTGACAACTGTTGCAACCACATTTAGGTAAATTTATTAAATTAAGAGTGGAATTTTTAGTACCGAGACAGAGATAGAGAGAGAGAGAGAGAGAGAGAGAGAGAGAGAGAGAGAGAGAGATTCGTAACAAAGTTAGTATATACTGAACAATATAGCAACACAAGTACTAGCTGTACTATCTGATGTATGATGTATAATGATATCATACATCAGATAGTAAAGAAAGCGAGGAGAGCAGTAAAAACTTAAATATATATATATATATACAGTATATATATATATATATATATATATATATATATATATATATATATTCCAACTACTCCCTCTCGGGCATAAGCTGATAACCTTTATACTCAACCGCTGAACACGGTGAGCCCGTGAGGTCTTGCTCCAGTCTAGGGAGTGAGACATGCGAAGCTTCACGGCTCGAAGCAACTCCATCTCTGAAGCTGCTCTGCCTTTGTGCTTCATATAATCATCCCCCAGGCTCGGACCCTCACTCTCAAAACGCCACCTATTGAGCATTTAACTCACTAGGCAATGCCCCCCTGTAGCATATTTTTGATTATGGGAATATTCATACAATGCTATTTAATCAGGGAACAATGAGGGTATTTATTTGGCATTTCGATGTACTGTGGTAATGCACTGATACTAGGTACAGCACAAATTCCATCCCTATAATATCTTCCCATTGACATATTGGGATTCGAACCCGGGTCCATTGGATTACCAGTCCAGTGGCAAGACCACTCCGCCACACCTCCCCTATATATATATATATATATATATATATATATATATATATATATATATATATATATACACTGTATATGCAATAGGGAATAATTAATACCAAGATATTAGATTTAAAAATAATACACATTGATATGCACACTTGTAAGGATTCAAATTCATAGCCATAAACAATCCTGTTACAATCCATTACATAAACACATATTATACTGTACTGTACACATAATTATGAAAGCACCTACATTCAAACAAATCCATACACACGGATAACTGTATGCATACGCACTTGTATATATATTTACTAAAATACATACCTGTAACGTACTGTATATATTTATTATAGTAAATGTAATTACATGTGGGTATGCATACAGTTATCCGTGTGCATGGACTTGTTTGAATGTAGAGGGTTCATGTACGTACTGTACAGTACAGTATATGTATAAATGTAGAGGGTTCATGTACGTACTGTACGTACTGTACAGTACAGTATATGTATAAATGTAGAGGGTTCATGTACGTACTGTACAGTACAGTATATGTATAAATGTAGAGGGTTCATGTACGTACTGTACAGTACAGTATATGTATAAATGTAGAGGGTTCATGTACGTACTGTACAGTACAGTATATGTATAAATGTAGAGGGTTCATGTACGTACTGTACAGTACAGTATATGTATAAATGTCATTGATTGCATAAGAGTTGTTATGGCAATGAATGTGCATCTGTACGAGTGTGTATGATATTTATTTATATTATGTTCCTGTCAATTATTCCTTATTGGATATGCATATTACAGTATATAAATATATACCGGGTATATATATATATATATATATATAAGAACATAAGAACATAAGAAAATGGGAGTCTGCAGAAAGCCGATTGGCCTAAGCAAGGCAGATCCCTGTCCCACACAACCCCAGTTCAATTACAAAGCCCAATTATAGGCTCAACACTCTAATACCCTGAGGATCATCTTACCAAAATGGTTAGAGATTAACGCAGGATTATGGGGGTATGCAGAGTGCTGATTGGCCCAACCCGGCTGATCCCCCTTCACACCCAACCCTTCTCGTCCATATGCTTATCCAATTTTATCTTAAAGCTCCCTACCGTTTTAGACCCCACTATAGCACTTGGTAGTCCATTCCACCCATCTACAACTCTGTTACCAAACCAATATTTGCCTATATCTTTTCTGAAACGAAATTTATCTAATTTGAAACCATTGGTACGAGTTATTTCGCTATCACTGAGCTTTAGTACATTTGTCATGTCCCCTTTGTTAATCCCACTAACCCACTTGAACACTTCTATCATATCCCCTCTAACTCTGCGTCTCTCTAACGAATGTAAACCTAATTTCTTCAACCTTTCTTCATACGAAAGATTTCTAATATTATGGATCATTTTTGTCATTCTACGCTGTACTCTCTCCAATGAATCTATGTCCATTCTGTAATAAGGACACCAAAATTGGACAGCATAATCCATATGGGGTCTCACTAATGACAAGTAAAGTTTTAAGATAACATCAGCAGTTCTGTTACTCACACTCCTAGAGATGAACCCGAGAATCCTGTTTGCCTTATTACGAACGCTTATACACTGTTTTCTAGGCTTCAAATCATTGCTAACAAACACACCTAGATCTTTCTCACAGTCTGAATTTTCTAATTCTAAATTAGCTAGTTTATATTTAACATTTGTATGCATCTTCCCTATCTTTAATACCTTGCATTTGTCAATGTTAAACTTCATCTGCCAATTTACTGACCATTCATGTA
Organism: Paralithodes platypus; assembly: GCA_032716605.1. Classification (NCBI taxonomy): domain Eukaryota; kingdom Metazoa; phylum Arthropoda; class Malacostraca; order Decapoda; family Lithodidae; genus Paralithodes; species Paralithodes platypus. Next base: position 8,466,361 of record CM064537.1, on the reverse strand, counting down.
AGGTATCTAGATCCCTTTGGAGGCACTCTATATCGCTATCTGAATCAATTGATCTCCCCATTTTAGTATCGTCTGCGAATTTACTTATCCTACTAGTTATACCTAAATCTAGGTCATTTATGTATATAAGAAACAACAGGGGACCTAATACCGATCCCTGGGGGACACCACTTTTGACTGCTCCCCACTCTGACTTGGTACCATTTATGCTGACTCTCTGTTTCCTACCAATTAGCCATGACCTAATCCATCCCAACAACGATCCTCCTATTCCATGTGCCTCAACCTTTCTCATCAATCTCTCATGAGGGACTCTGTCGAAAGCTTTACTGTAATCTAAATAAATAATATCATATGACTTGTCACTATCTACTGCTTCATATACCTCTGAGAAAAAGCTAAGCAAATTAGTAAGGCAAGAACGTCCCTGAGTGAATCCATGCTGAGAAAAACTTATTAAGTTAAATTTTACTAAGTGGCTTCTAATTTTCCTAGCAATAATAGACTCTAGCAACTTTCCTATGATTGATGTGAGACTAATGGGACGGTAATTGGATGCTATCGATTTATCACCTTTTTTGAAGATCGGAACTACATTTGCAAGCTTCCAAGCTTCTGGAACTAAACCTGTTTCTAAAGACTTGTTAAATAAAAATGCTAATGGGCTACTTAACTCATCTCTGCATTCTTTTAATACTCTAGCATATACCTCGTCAGGACCAGGCGATTTTTGAGGTTTCAGTCTGTCAATTTCCTTAAGCACATCATTTCTACTTATACTAACTGTACTTAACATATTTTCTATACTATCACTATATACCATATTGACTTCTGGAATCTGTGCCAAATTTTCATTAGTGAAAACGGAAAGAAACTGACTATTTAATGTACTGCACATTTCTAAATCATTTTCTGTTATTTCTCCTATTGAAGTTTTTAGGGGGCCTATTACATCTCTAACATTAGATTTATATAGTTGGTAAAAAGCTTTAGGGTTATTTTTTGAGTCGCTGGCTATCCTTATTTCATAATTTCTTTTTGCTTTCCTGATTTCCTTTTTAACCTGTCTTGATAGAGTCTGATAGTATATATGTAGATGATTTTCGCCTTTCTTTATTTTTCTATATATTCCTTTCTTTTTTCCTATAAGATAGGAATATATATACTTGTATTGAGTATTGTTCACATGTGTGGGGAGGTTCCTCTCACACCGCTCTCTTAGACAAGGTTGAAAGGAAGGCCTTTCGTATCATTAACTCCCGTCCACTCACCAACTCTCTGCAATCTCTCTCTCTCCGCCGCAATGTTGCATCTCTCGCTATTTTATCGCTACTATAATAATCAGTGTTCCTCAGAGCTATCCCAGTGCATACCACCTCCTTTACGTAGGGCACGTGGTACCCGTCTTGCAACTCAATCCCACCCCTACTCTGTGCAACTCTCCAACCCAAGAGTGAAACGTTACTCTCAAACTTTCTTCTACTCATCAGCTGAGCTCTGGAACTCTCTCCCAGAATCAGTTTTTCCCGCTTCCTATGACTTAAATTGCTTCAAACTCCGTGTGTCCAGGCATTTTGGCTCGAACGTCCCTTGATTTTGGCCCTGTCACTCTTTCAACTATGGGGGAGGCACTCGCTATAGGCAGTTATGCCTTTTGCCTCCCTCAATCACATAGAAGAAGAACAAAAAATATATATATATACCGGTATATATATATATATATATATATATATGTGTGTGTGTGTGTGTGTGTATGTTTGTGAGTGTATATGTGCATTATTTTGTGTTCTATTTTTGTTTACAGAATGATTATTGGTATATATGAGTTATTATATGAGTTATTTTACTACATGTTCTCATTATCTTGTGTGTGATTAATAAGTTTCCAATCGGTATGATAACAATTATGTATTAGCTTGCCAGTTTGCCTGCAATATATTTAGTATTTCTTGTAGGTTTAATGTAGCTTGTCATTATCAATATTGTTGTTGAAAGTAGAATAGGCCTACATATTTCTAGCATCTTTTCAGTTTTTGGTCATAAGCCGAATTACAGTAATATGGTAATGGTCAGTAACGGGACTGGTGGTGAGTGATGACATAATCTAATATAAACCAAATATTAATTAATCAGATTTACTCGCGGGGGGAATGAAGGTATTAACCAATATTCATTCAATTTCACTGATTAGACTTTAAGGGAGCCCACCTCGCTTTTTTTCTCTTTTTCTCCCTCTTTTTTGGCTTGTATCCATTCGGCCCCATTCAGCCTACTGTTTTAAGAAGTTTGCCCCCATCCAGGTGTTAATATTTTCCTGGCGAGCGGTAGCGAGCCAGCATATATATATATATATATATATATATATATATATATATATATATATATATATATATATATATATATATATATATAATATATATATATTGTTACGTATCTTGATCCTCAAGTGGTTAACTTGATAAATCTAGATAGCACAGAGATATATATTAAGGTATCAGTCAGCTGAAGGCAAAACAAAAGTAAAATCTAATAACATTATTTACTGTTGTTGCTTCCTTTCCTTTTGGATCTTAGGACTTGGTATCCTTTATTGACTGATACTCTTTAATTATGGAAAAATACTGAAACTAATTAAAGTCATGTAGTATTTATAAACAAATAATTATTTAACCGAAGCTTAGTAGGCTATCCGAATAAGTTATATCTAAAGAAGGACTATTAATTCTATAAAAGTCTTGAAAGATAAATATTACAGTAAGAATATTTCTGTCTCTTGCCCTTTTTTAAATGAATAGATAGTTTTCTTATATCATGTCCTTTTATTTATATTAAATGTAGTTATTATTCTTGGTTCTTGTTTTACGTTAATAGTATTATATTATTATTATCAGGATTAATATCAAAGTCACATAAAAAGTTAAAAATATCTTTAATAATTAGATAAATGTATTTCTTAACCACGTAACATTGAGGTTTGATTATGAGTAAATTAAGTTACAGGATCGCTTCATAGATTCGATTCAGGTCTCACTCAAATAATATGAAAAGCAAAAATAATATTTTGAAGCTAAAAGAATTTTCTTCAGCTTAGGAAATCACTAGAAGTAACATTAAAACAGCCATGTTAGTCTAAGGCGATATTACTAATAAGAGACAATAGTATCACCGATCTTGTTCTTACCAGCAATGTAAGCAAATGAAAGAACTCGTAAGTATTAATATAAAACAATAGTATTACTTTTATCATAACCCAATTACTTAAAGAGTTGCTTTAGTCCACAAGTCAGTCAACTAAAATAGTTAAGTACATAATAGTAGCGTTAACGTTAATTCCTAATCACATATTATCTCACTAACCAACATAACGTAAGTGTTTACACCGAACACACTTAACACACACTTATATAATCTGACTGACAGTCACAATCCCATTATAATACTTCACCCCGTCTTCCTCCAGCTGCAAGTTAACCTTCCCAACTCCAAATGAGACTGATTTGAATGCCCACTACTCGGGTCTTATATACTAAGCAATGATGGTGTAGGAACGAATCAGGAAGCGGGGGATGGTGCGCGCCCCAATCACAGCTCCTCCAGTTGTGTAAGAGGTGCGTGGTCCAATGGCGTCGATGGCGTCGATCATCGTCATAGCGTCGGGTCATCGAAGTAGTTTGCAGGGTCCCTTATGACGCACGCAGGTGTGAAAGCTTGTTTGCTGGTATGCAGACGAGCTGGTTTCCCACTCGCTGGTTCGCTCGCTGGTCTGCTTCGCCGCCTGGGTGATTCGGCACTCCTTCAACTCTGAATTATAACTCTTAAATAAACATACAGGGCTCCGTATGTCAGACCTCCCCCCTAGAAAAGAGTTTAAGGAGTAGAGGATAATTAGATAAAATATATTTGGTAGCATTAAAGACCTCCTCACATTCGGAGGACCACTCAAACTTCACATCCTTACTGAGAAGATCTGTTAGGGGAGCTGTTAACCTAGACAAGTTTAAGATGAAATGCCTATAATAACCAATCATTCCTAGGTACCTTTGGATATGTTTCTTAGTGCTAGGAGTTGGGAATTCTAGAATAGACTCTACCTTTGCTTGAGTACAAAGTACAAAGGAAATCAAGCAACAACATATCTAGTGACCCTTCTAGGTTGCTTGTCCTCCAAAACACTGAGGATCAAGTGTCCAAACAGTGGTTTAGAGTGGGTAAGGGAACATTAGAAAGGGAATTACTGCCCTGGAACTAATGTCCGTGGCAGGATTAGGAAGTTAGTAGGGGACAGATGGGTTAGTAACTGAGGGGGGGATAAAATAAAGTTATTCATTTACAAATGCAGTCAGTCGCGGGTTTGATGCGAGATAATTGTCTAGGCGGAATTTAAATGAATCAACGGTGATGCAGTCTATAACGTTTCGGGGAAGCCCATTCCACAAGTTGACAACTCGATTGAAGAAGAAATTCTTAGATTCGTGTGAGTTAAAAGATTTACCTATAATTTTGCAACCGTTTCCCCACGTGTAATTAGATTGGTCGATAGTGAAGTACTTACTACAGTCCATATTGTCAATGCCTTTGATGATTTTGAACACTTGAATTAAGTCACCTCTTAATCTGCGCTGGGTTAAAGGAAATAGATTTAATTCTCTAAGACGCTCTTCGTATGGTTTGTTCTTTAGGCTAGGTATCATTTTGGTAACTCTACGTTGAACTCGTTCTAGCTTGTTTATATCTTTTTGGTAATAAGGGCACCAGGATTGAAAGCAGTATTCCAGAAGAGGGCGGATTAAGGAATTGTAAAGGGTTAGGATAACTTCTTTGGATTTATGCTCAAATGACCTGCCTATAAAGCCAATTATTTTGTTTGCCTTCTTAACAACTTCTGAACATTGTTGACTCGGTTTTCGGTTACTCGATATTGTTACTCCCAGATCGGTTTCTCTGTTTACATTCTTAAGCTGAGTGCCATTCATCGAATAGTTTGCTTTCTCATTTAGGTATCCGATATGTAGTACTTTACATTTATCCGCATTGAAACTCATTTGCCAAATTTGGGCCCAACATGACAATTTATCTAGATTGTGTTGCATATCGTCAACTTGTTCTTTTGAGAGTACGATATTTGCAATTTTTGTATCGTCAGCAAATTTTGAGATTGTACAGGTGAGACCCTCATCTATGTCGTTGATGTAAATTAGAAAGATAATTGGTCCTAGTACCGATCCCTGGGGTACCCCGCTACTTACATTGGTCCATTTAGATGCCTTACTGTTTATGACTACTCTGCTTTCTGTCGCTGAGCCAATTTTCTATCCATTTCAACACGCCGTCTTGTATTCCATGCGCTTTTAGTTTTATCAGTAAACGTTTGTGGGGAACTTTGTCAAAGGCCTTTTGAAAATCAAGGTATATAATATCTACAGCTTTACTCTCATCGTAGAGGTTGAGAATATCGTGGAATAAGTCTAAGAGGTTTGTTAAACAGGAATGGTTTTTACGAACGCCGTGTTGAGTATCTTTAAGTAAGTTATTTTCCTCTAAGTGATTTACGAGTCTGTCTCGTATGACCGTTTCTAGCATTTTACATACAACTGAGGTTAAGCTAATTGGACGATAGTTACTGGGTAGAGATTGCTGCCTTTTTTGAATATCGGTGTTACGTTGGCTAGCTTCCGCTGATCAGGCATAGTTCCAGACTGCAAGGATTTATTGAATAGTATGTCAGTGGTTTGGAGAGCTCATCCTTAGCTTCCTTTAGAACTCTATGCGAGATTGTATCAGGTCCAGGCGTTTTATTTACCTTGAGTTTATCTAAACAATTCAATACTTCTCTCTCTGTAACGGTGATATTGCTTAGAACATCTGAATTATCAATCTGAATCGGCGATGGTGTAGGGATATCACTGAGGTCTTCTGTTGTAAAAACTGATGCAAAGAAGGTATTGAGGGCATTACTCATTTGTACTTCGTCTTTGGTGTATTCTCCATTTTCATCGACTAACGGTCCAACAGTTGAAGTAACTACTTTTTTCTTTCTGATATAACTATAGAATTCTTTCGGGTTTGTTTTACTTTGATTCGCAATATGTAACTCTAAGGTCTTTTTACTTTGCTTAATTAACTTTTTGGCTTTGCGTCGTAGCTCTACAAATTTCACCCGTTCTTCGTCATTTTGTGAGGATTTTAATCTATCATTAGCAAATTTTTTAGCAAGCAGGCAGTTTGAAATATCTTTATTCCACCATTTGGGCTTATTATTATGGCCTGGATGCCGTATTTTCGATGGTATGCAGTCTTGCACTGCTTTTAGGTAAGTGGTTTCGAATAACTTCCAAGATGTATTTATGTCGTTATTGTTAATTAAAAAACTCCAGTCAGTTTCTTTAAACATAGCTCTAAGTTTATGGAAGTTTGCTTTCTTGAAATTAGGGACTTTTACGATGCTACTATTTGGTTCGTTACTAGTAAACTTTAAAGTGAGAGTTATTGTACGATGGTCGCTGTTACTGAATTCATCACCAACATTCAAATTCTCTATTAATTCTTCTTTTGTTGCAAGTACAATGTCAAGAACGTTATTAACACGGGTCGGCGTTCGAACAAATTGATAAAGCGAACTCTCTTGCAAGTTCGTATACAAGTCATGTCCGGAGTGTGAAGTAAGAGTATCGCCCCACTTGGTCACAGGTAAATTAAAGTCGCCAAAAATTACGGTATCTTGTGAGTTACTTACATCTGCAATTTGTTCGTTAATTTCTCGGTCAGTTTGCACTGCTTGAGCTGGAGGTCTGTATATTAACGCAAGTATTATTTTTGTACCTTTATTATTCTTTATTAGCACAAAAGATGTGTCGACGTTCACAATTTTAGGTTTTGACAAGAGGGTACGGTTAAGACTTTCTTTGATGTAAAGTAAAACGCCACCTCCATTTCGATTTATTCGGCTTTTCTCAAACATTACATAACCGGGAAGTGAATACTCTGCTAAAAAGTCTCTATCTTCTGTATTGAGCCAAGAGTCTGTTATGCCAATCACATCATAATTTTCTGTAAACACTAGCTCCTCTAAATCTGAAAATTTATTGCGTATGCTACGAGCGTTTGCATAGAAAACCTTTAAATTTGTTATTTTAGAACTCACGGAACGCTCTTTAATAATATTTTTGGTTCTTGTCGGATCTACATTTATGTTCATGGCTGTCTTCGGTCCTCGCTGTCTTCGGTCCTTATCGCTGGTGGTCCTCGGTTGCCTCTGTTTTTTGCTTGGCGTTGGATGATTTATGTCACTGCTGCTTCTTCTCGGATGGCGAGGAGTGGAGGTGCAACCTGCCCCTGACCTACCGTATATCCTAGATACTGGACCGTACTCTTTACAAAGGTGCATTTCTTAAGATTAACCACCAGATTGGCATCAGCAAGATTTAAGAACAGCAATCTAAGTTGGTAAAGATGCTCCTCCCATGACTGTGAAAAGATAAGAATATCATCGATGTAGACAACGCATCCAGGTACCCCTTCAGTCACCAAATTCATGAGGCGCTGGAATGTAGCTGGAGCGTTTTTCAAGCCGTAGGGCTATTACGTTACAGCAGAAGGCTTGATTGTTGACTACAAAGCATGATATTTCCCTCGCTCTAGGGGTGAGAGCTACTTGCCAATATCCCTTCATTAAGTCAATCTTTGCTGATATAGGTGGCTGTACCAATCTGGTCAATGCAGTCGTCGATCCGTGGCAGAGGGTAGGTATCGTTCTTTGTGACAGCATTAACTTGCCTATAGTCCATACATAACCTATGGCTCCCGTCTGGCTTTGGCACAAGTATGACCGGACTACTCCACTGGCTTAAGGCCCTTGTGATCAGCTCGTTTGATAACATAAAGTCAAGCTCGACCTGCAGTATACTCCTGCGTTGTGGTGAGACACGGTAGGTGGATAGTTTAATGGGAGTTGCATCCCCTACGTTGATGTCGTGCAAGGCCAAAGAAGTGAGCCCTGGAGTATCACGGAACACACTGGGAGACTGAGATAAAACAGAGATTAGTTGGTTCGCTTGATCAGAGGGAAGATGACATAGTTTAGATGGTAATTCCCCCCAAGCTACTGAGTTATACTGAAAGTTGGATAGGCTACATGACAAGTCAAAGTCTGCATGGAAACCTTCAGGCTCTGGAACAGTCTGTTGCGGGTCAGTAAGAGAACTGAAGACTTCGTCCGCACCAGGCTGTCCACAGGTCCTGACATTCACTGCCACAGTGGGAGAATCTGAAGGAGAGGAATCAGGGGACCTATGGTAGGGTTTCAACATATTTATATGGAATACTTGTGTGGGCTTTCTCCTGTCTGGGGTAGTTACTAGATAATCGGTAATGCTCACCCTCTGAATGAACTTATATGGGCCCCTGAACTTGGCAGATAAAGGTTGGCCAAAAAGGGGGAGCAGAACCAAAACCTCATCACCGGGCTGAAACTCCCTCTCACGGGCTTTTCTGTCATACAAGTTCTTCATGGAGCTTTTAGCCACTGACAAGTTTTGAGCTGCAAACTCACATGAGGATCTCAGCCGGGTTTTGAAATCTGAAACATACTTGAGGAGATTTTTGGTTCCCCTCCTGGCCAACTAGGCTATCCTGCAATAGTTGCAAAGGACCTCTTACCTGGTGACCGAAAACTAGCTCATTAGGGGAAAAACCCAGGGATTCAGTTGGAACCTCATGAGTAGCAAATAAAAGAAAAGGTACCCCCTTATCCCACTCAACTCCGGTCTCTGTACAATATTTACGCAACATTCCTTTCAAAGTTTGATGATACCGTTCGAGAACTCCTTGACTCTCTGGGTGGTAGGTGCTCGACTTAACATGCTCGATACCCAACTCCTTCAGGGACTGCTGAAAAATGTTAGAGGTAAAATTAGTTCCTTGATCACTTTGCACCTCATGGGGGAAACCCATTCTGGTGAAGAATTTGAGCAGTTCCTTGATGACAGTTGGAGCAGAGGTAGTCCTTAAGGGTATAGCCTCTGGGTAGCGAGTTGCCATGTCCATAATAGTTAATAAATAATTATTACCTTGGGAAGTCTTAGGCAATGGGCCTACAATGTCCACTACCACCCGAGTAAAAGGATTCTCGAAGACAGGCAAGGGCACCAGAGGATGTACAGGCACCTTCTGATTGGGTTTTCCTGTCATCTGGCAAGTGTGACACACTCTACAAAACTCCACTACATCTGCACGCATTCCTGGCCAGTGAAGGTGGGCTCTGATTCTGTCTAGAGTTTTTCTCACACCTAGGTGTCCTGCCAATGGTATACAATGTGCCATTTCCCAGATATCTCTACGACAAGGTTTGGGGACTACTACTTGATGGACGTCCCAGGCCCCGTCATCGATTGGTCTGTGTGGCTGTCTCCATCTACGCCACAATACTCCTCCTTTGAGGTAGAAACATTCACCACCCTCCTTCTCACATTCCTCTTCACTCACGGCCCTGGCAGCTAACTCCTTGCATTCTCTATCATCTCTCTACCAGGCCACTAGGACAATTTGGAGGGGTTTCATGGTCATCGTTAGGGTCAATATGAGCCATAAAGGTGTCAGATAAATCCACCTCAGTCACATCATCAGGCAGAGTTGGAGCGGCATTCACACTCTCATCATCCCTTTCATCAACTCTTACATTCAGTACATTTCTGTCTGAGGGAACTGCTACTTGAGACATTGAACGTGTGACAGCACACACAGGGAAAACTGTTGGCATCTCCTTTTCGAGCTCACCAGTTAGTGGCTCGTTAACAGGGGAAAGTGACAAAATGGGGTCTGGTCGGACCTTCTCACCTGCTACATCATTCCCCAAAAGGAGTGTTACCCCAGGCACAGGGATATCTTGGGACCTACACAAAGCTATGGTGGCCTCACCCTGTAGTAACTCACATTCAATTTCGCCTTTTACCAGGTATGCATAAAATTGGCCTCCAGCACCTCTCATTATAACTGGTTCGCCAGGTGGGCACTCAGTGTAAGGATTCACCATGAGGGTGCTAGTAGAACCTGTGTCTCTCAGAATTTTTACCTCATGCATACAACCATTTAATCTCATGTTGCCAGATGAAATAAAGGGACGGTAACAATCTCTAACAATCTCTCTCTCTCCGCCGCAATGTTGCATCTCTCTCGCTATTCTATCGCTACTATAATAATCAGTGTTCCTCAGAGCTATCCCAGTGCATACCACCTCCTTTACGTAGGGCACGTGGTACCCGTCTTGCAACTCAATCCCACCCCTACTCTGTGCAACTCTCCAACCCAAGAGTGAAACGTTACTCTCAAACTTTCTTCTACTCAACAGCTGAGCTCTGGAACTCTCTCCCAGAATCAGTCTTTCCCTCTTCCTATGACTTAAATTGCTTCAAACTCTGTGTGTCCAGGCATTTTGGCTCGAACGTCCCTTGATTTTGGCCCTGTCACTCTTTCAACTATGGGGGAGGCACTCGATATAGGCAGTTATGCCTTTTGCCTCCCTCAATCACATAGAAAAAAAAAAAAAAAAAAACTGTCCTGCACTGATGGTGAAATTATTATTGGCTTAACCCTAGTGGGTTGTACCACGCATGCTACTACACCCCTGTCTAGATGGTTTACGTTAGCTGCTAGGTACTCCTTCTGTCGGGAGTCCTGTATTAAAGGAACTTTTGGTGCTAGGTACTCCTTCTGTCGGGAGTCCTGCATGAAAGGAACTTTTGGTGCTAGGTACTCCTTCTGTCGGGAGTCCTGCATTAAAGGCACATATGGAGTTTGAGATATGGCGGCAACTGTCTGCCCCGATCTCTCGGTTTTCTCCTTGGCCCAGCACTGATAAGCTAGGTGGCCTCTCTTGCCACAAAAAGTACATACTTTAGGGGATACGGGAACGTTCCCTCTTTGAGCATTACTATTACTTTGGGCCCCACCTCTGTTACCATTGCCCTGAGTCGCATTTTTAGTTGGGGGAACAATTCTATTTTGGCTAGCTGGGGAAGACGTTACAGGCTTGTGACTGGGTCTGTCAGATTTGTGATTGGGATACTTAAAATTAGAAATAGAATTATTGTAGGGCTTCTTTCCACGAAATTGGTTGTTGAGCACGTATGTATCAGCCATGTCAGCGGCGTCGGCAAGACAATCTACCTTTTTCCCCCTTAACCCGGGAACTGCAGGAAGACTCTTAAGAGCTCCCCCGGCAGACTGCGGGAAGACTCTTAAGAGTCAGGGGAAAAAAAAAAAATTTAAAACACCAATTTTTTTTTTTTTTTTTTTTTTTGCCCCTGGGCCATGCCAAATATTACTCCTCTACCTCCCCTCCTTCAGTTATCACCTATTTTCCCTGTTATTCCCTTATTATGTGGTATATTTTCGTGCTAACATTAGCGAGTTGCAAGCAGGGCATTGTCATCACTGTTAGCAAGAGAGTGCAAGAGAGAGAGAGAGAGAGTATCGATCGACAGTGTCTCTCCAGACTTGGGGAAAAGTGGCGGGAAAGGAGGTTGCCTCAGCCATACATTATGTAACTCCCGGCCTGTATCGCCGATTTTGACCATCCAAACGCTGTTTCCACTTGTTTTATTGTTGTAACAGGTTAATACCTTTAAAATCAACCTATAATAGGCGCATATGGAGAAGTATTAATGCTATTTATGGTAAAATAAATATTTTAGTGATGGAAACAGCTCAAATACGTGCGCACAGGCAGAGGTGTCTCATACCCCCCATGCGTAGCCGAGAGGTTAAATGATAGGCTACAGAAGAATCAATTTTCCATAGGACAATTTCTAACAGGACCAACTCCTTCAGATCGTTGTAGCTTGTGACTTTCTTACTCTTGACCCAATGATTGAAAGTTTTAGTCATGGTCCTGGCAAATACCTTATGGGTTTCTTCTACTTTCTTCTGGTTTTTACGGAAAGATTGCCTGTAAGCCTCAGGCTGCAATTGATAGGTTTTTATGATAGCTTCTTTGAGATTGTCATAATCCTGCCTAACCTCTGCTTCTTCTGACAAATACGTGGCTCGAGCCTGCCCTGTCAAAACGGTTTGTAACATAAAAGGCCATTGATCTCTTGTCCACCTCATACCTCCAGCAACTTCCTCAAACAAAACAAAGAAATCCTGCACATTATCCTCAGTGAAAGGTGGAATGACACTGGTCATAGTCAATCCCAGAGGGGGAGCAATTAAGGGAACATGTGTATCGGCATTTAGTTGAGCTATTTGATATCGACATTGATATTGTTTGGTCGTTGCTCTGGCTTGTTCGGCATTTGCTCTGGCTTGTTCGGCATTTAGTATGGCTTGTTCGGTCTTTATTCTGGCTAGTTCCAGTACTTGATCAACGGTAAAACCAGGTGGCAATTGTTCATCAAGTTGGCTAGGTTTACTCGGGATCCCACCAACTGCTCCGTCACCCTCCCCGCCTTCTACAGGGAACAGGTGGGTTTTTATGGTCTGAGCCACCTCTACTTTGGACATGTTTGAAACAGTTAACTGGAGATGCGAGGCAAGCACTTTCAGTTCGGATTTTGACAGACGGTCAATATCAGGGGCTGTGGGGTCTGATTCTATGAAAACTATAGCATCTTCGTCATTAATTAGATCAGGCATGATTAATATTTGATTTTTAAGTAGTGAAACGGTAATGAAACTGAGTTAAACTGTATGAAACGAATCCTGGCAAGGTCGCCACTCTTCTGTTACGTATCTTGATCCTCAAGTGGTTAACTTGATGAATCTAGATAGCACAGAGATATATATTAAGGTATCAGTAAGCTGAAGGCAAAACAAAAGTAAAATCTAATAAAATTATTTCCTGTTGTTGCTTCCTTTCCTATTGGATCTTAGGACTTTGTATCCTTTATTGACTGATACTCTTTAATTATGGAAAAATACTGAAACTAATTAGTCATGTAGTATTTATAAAGAATTATTATTTAACCGAAGCTTAGTAGGCTATGGTTATGAACCGAATAAGTTATATCTAAAGAAGGACTATTAATTCTATAAAAGTCTTGAAAGATAAATATTACAGTAAGAATATTTCTGTCTCTTACCCTTTTTGAAATGAATAGATAGTGTTCTTATATCATGTCCTTTTATTTATATTTAATGTAGTAATTATTCTTGGTTCTTGTTTTACGTTAATAGTATTATATTATTATTATCAGGATTAATATCAAAGTCACATAAAAAGTTAGATATATATTTAATAATTAGATAAATGTATTTCTTAACCACATAACATTGAGGTTTGATTATGAGTAAATTAAGTTACAGGATCGCTTCATAGATTCGATTCAGGTCTCACTCAAATAATATGAAAAGCAAAAATAATATTTTGAAGCTAAAAGAATTTTCTTCAGCTTAGGAAATCACTAGAAGTAACATTAAAACAGCCATGTTAGTCTAAGGCGATATTACTAATAAGAGACAATAGTATCACCGTTCTTGTTCTTACCAGCAATGTAAGCAAATGAAAGAACTCGTAAGTATTAATATAAAACAATAGTATTACTTTTATCATAACCCAATTACTTGAAGAGTTGCTTTAGTCCACAAGTCAGTCAACTAAAATAGTTAAGTACATAATAGTAGCGTTAACGTTAATTCCCAATCACATATCTCACTAACCAACATAACGTGAGTGTTTACACCAAACACACTTAACACACACTTATATAATCTGACTGACAGTCACAATCCCATTATAATACTTCACCCCGTCTTCCTCCAGCTGCAAGTTAACCTTCCCAACTCCAAATGAGACTGATTTGAATGCCCACTACTCGGGTCTTATATACTAAGCAATGATGGTGTAGGAACGAATCAGGAGGCGGGGGATGGTGCGCGCCCTAATCACAGCTCCTCTAGTTGCGTAAGAGGTGTGTGGTCCAATGGCGTCGATTGGCGTCGATCATCATCATAGCGTCGGGTCATCGAAGTAGTTTGCAGGGTCCCCTATGACGCACACAGGTGAGAAGGCTTGTTTGCTGGTATGCAGACGAGCTGGTTTCCCACTCGCTGGTTCGCTTGCTGGTCTGCTTCGCCGCCTGGGGGATTCGGCACTCCTTCAACTCTGAATTCTAACTCTTAAATAAACATACAGGGCTCCGTATGTCAGAATATATATATATATATATATATATATATTTGTCTTGACAGGAAGCTACATTTGTACATTTTTCGATAGAAAAATGTCTCCGGCCAAGCCGGATTTCTCCATACAATGCTGGCTCGCTATCGCTCGCGAGGAAGAAATCGAAACCTGGATGGGAATAAACGTCTTAAAACAATTGGCTGAATAGATACAAGCCAGGGAAAGAGAGAAAAGGAGAGAAAGATAAAAAAAAAACGGTGACCCCCCTTAAGAGAGTTCGGAGCACACATCCCAACATAAATGTGTAACCCAGTGGTAAGAGCACGGGATTGATTCCCTGTTAATACTTCTTCAACATGGGTCCACAGGTCCTGTTATACCGCCTTTTGTTTAGGGGCAGGTAGTCGCTTTTTATGGACCGCCTTCTCCCTCATGTTTAGCATAGTAGTTTTGAGATGCTTAGATGTTCTTTCCATTAGTTTGGCGATTTTACGCCCTTTCGCTCAATTTCTTTGTCAATACTTAGACCTTTCGTGCCATACAGATGTCGATTTTTTCCCCGGAGAGCGATAGCGAGCCTGTAATTTTAGAAAGAACCGGCCTTAGGCCAGGACATTTTGCTACCGAAAAAAGGACAAATTGACCTTGAAAGGGGGTCTAGGGGGTGTTTGCTTAAGCTTGATGAAGGTCTAGCGAGGAAACTCATAAGTATATTAATAAGTAAATACATAGACCAACAAACAAGCACTACCCCCTTAATTCACTTCAATGTTTCATTGTTCTCCAGGAATCAAATTTACAGGCCAAAACATGTGCCTGAAAGGGTTGGAATATATATTGCAACAGACAAAGAGACATTTACAGTAGAAGGTACCAGTAATGTGTATGAATCAAGTAAGGGGATTAGATGGGTCCAACAAGGGTGGAGCGAGAGATACGGGCAGCATGAAATGTTAACTAACATATAAATATATCTATTTTACCAAATCAAAGTAATGACTAAGAGCTGTAAAAATCCACGCATTACTTCTAGACACGCACACGCGTCTGCGCGCATCCAGACTCAAAGGAGCGATCATAACGAATACACCAAAAACAAAGAAACTAAACCCCTCGTAAAACACAGGTGTTAGTCAAACCAGGCAATAAATCACTAACCATAAGACACGGTGTGTTGAAATGGATATAAAATTGGCTTGGCGACAGAAAGCAAAGAGTAGTCATAAACGGTAAGGCATCTAAATGGACCAATGTAAGTAGCGGGGTACCCCAGGGATCGGTACTAGGACCAATTATCTTTCTAATTTACATCAACGACATACATGAGGGTCTCACCTGTACAATCTCAAAATTTGCTGAGGATACAAAAATTGCAAATAGCGTACTCTCAAAAGAACAAGTTGACGATATGCAACACAATCTAGATAAGTTGCCATGTTGGGCCCAAATTTGGCAAATGAGTTTCAATGCGGATAAATGTAAAGTACTACATATCGGATACCAAAATGAGAAAGCAAACTATTTGATGAATGGCACTCAGCTTAAGAATGTAAACAGAGAAACCGATCTGGGAGTAACAATATCGAGTAACCTAAAACCGAGTCAATAATGTTCAGAAGTTGTTAAGAAGGCAAACAAAATAATTGGCTTTATAGGCAGGTCATTTGAGCATAAATCCAAAGAAGTTATCCTAACCCTTTACAATTCCTTAGTCCGCCCTCTTCTGGAATACTGCGTTCAATCCTGGTGCCCTTATTACCAAAAAGATATAGACAATCTAGAACGAGTTCAACGTAGAGTTACCAAAATGATACCTAGCCTAAAGAACAAACCATACGAGGAGCGTCTTAGAGAATTAAATCTATTTCCTTTTACCCAGTGCAGATTAAGAGGCGACTTAATTCAAGTGTTCAAAATCATCAAAGACATCGACAATATGAACTGTAGTAAGTACTTCACTATCGATCAATCTAATTACACGCGGGGAAACGGGTGCAAAATTATTGGTAAATCTTTGAACTCACACAAAGCTAAACATTTCTTCTTCAATCGAGTTGTCAACTTATGGAATGGGCTTCCCCAAGATGTTATAGACTGCAGCACCGTTGATTCATTTAAACTTCGCCTAGACAAATATCTTGCATCAAACCCGCGACTGACTGCGTTTGTAAATGAATAACTGTATTTGATCCTCCCCTCAGTTACTAACCCCTCTGTCCAATACTAACTTCCCAATCCTGCCACGGACATTAGTTCCAGGGCAGTAGTTCCCCATTCCAATGTTCCCTTACCCACTCTAAACCACTGTTTGGACACTTGATCCTCAGTGTTTTGGAGGACAAGCAGCCTAGAAGGGTCACTAGACCTGTTGTTGCTTGATTTCCTGTGTACTCCTTTGTACTTTGTACATCATAACATTTGTGACATGCCCAATTGATTGCAATCAGCCTGACAACAGCTGTAGAGAAACCTTTAAAATCATTTTGTTATACAGATATTTTAGAAGCACAAAATGCGATCTTCAACCTGATTCAGCAGAATTATATAAATAGCCGGGACACACGGAATACAAGAGACACACTTACGTATATAGTATATATTTACTTAACTACTAATACAGTGGTGATACCAAGTAACGTGGCTAGGTATTGCACTAGACATATCGAAAGCCTTCGATAGAGTCTGGCATAAATCTTTAATTTCTAAACTACCCTCCTTCGGTTTCTATCCCTCCATCTGTGCCTTTGTCTCTAATTTCCTTTCCGGCCGTTCCATAGCCGCAGTTATGGATGGCCATTGTTCACTTCCTCACCTTATAAACTCCGGTGTTCCTCAGGGCTCTGTCCTATCTCCTATTCTCTTTTTAATTTTTATTAATAATCTCCTTAACTGTACCTTAATTCCCATCCATTCATACGCAGACGACTCAACCTTACACTACTCCATTAGTTTTTCAGAACGCCCCAGCCAGCAATTCCTCATCGACAAACGTAATGAAGCCATAGAACTCTTAAATTCTGATCTAAATACTATTTCCAATTGGGGCAGAGAAAACCTTGTTAACTATAATGCTTCCAAAACCCAATTTCTCCATCTATCTACCCGTCAGGATCTCCCAGCGGACTATCCCTTATTCTTCAACAATACAAATATCAACCCTTCATCTTCTCTCAATATTCTTGGTGTCTCTTTTTCTTCTGCTCTCATTTGGAAGGACCATATTACCAGTCTTGCTAAGGCAGCCTCCCAGAA
Source organism: Paralithodes platypus (assembly GCA_032716605.1). Lineage (NCBI taxonomy): Eukaryota > Metazoa > Arthropoda > Malacostraca > Decapoda > Lithodidae > Paralithodes > Paralithodes platypus. The sequence continues at coordinate 8,448,990 of CM064537.1, read as the reverse complement.
GCTCGGTGTGCTCAACCGCCTTAGGGGGTTATTTTCCCCTGCACAGCTTCTTGCTCTGTACAGGGGCATAGTGCGCCCTTGTATTGAGTATTGTTCACATGTCTGGGGAGGTTCCTCTCACACTACTCTCCTAGACAAAGTTGAAAGGAAGGCCTTTCGTATCATTAACTCCCGTCCACTCACCAACTCTCTGCAGTCTCTCTCTCTCCGCCGCAATGTTGCATCTCTCTCGCTATACTATCGCTACTATAATAATCAGTGTTCCTCAGAGCTATCCCAGTGCATACCACCTCCTTTATGTAGGGCACGTGGTACCCGTCTTGCAACTCAATCCCACCCCTACTCTGTGCAACTCTCCAACCCAAGAGTGAAACGTTACTCTCAAACTTTCTTCTACTCAACAGCTGAGCTCTGGAACTCTCTCCCAGAATCAGTCTTTCCCTCTTCCTATGACTTAAATTGCTTCAAACTCCGTGTGTCCAGGCATTTTGGCTCGAACGTCCCTTGATTTTGGCCCTGTCACTCTTTCAACTATGGGGGAGGCACTCGCTATAGGCAGTAATGCCTTTTGCCTCCCTCAATCACATAGAAAAAAAAACAAAAAAAAAAAAAAAAAAAGTACAATATATATAAACATTACATTCTTATAAATACCTATTCTAATACATATATAATGACGGAGGTAGTACTAATGATAAATGGGGTTGGGATGCCACTCCTCTCATTAACCTGGGGCTGCATCAATCATGTTGTTCAAAGGTCCGCCAGTGTGGCATCTGTAATGTTCAATTTGGACAAAATGTGGTATATTTATTATATAAAGCAATATTACTGCTCCATATGTGCATATTATACTTGTATAATGAATATGTGAAAATTTAAGAACAAGAAAATAGGTGTAAAGAGCAAATTTCCAGTGAAAACAATTATTTTTGTTAACGAGAGAAGTAGTGAATGCACATGAGGGAAAACGACATGGTGTGCTCTCTCTAGCTGCTTGAGCCACACTGACGGCTCTGGCTGTCTCTCGCACATGTGTGAGGGAGGTGGGAGGTAGAGAGAGTATAAATGAGTGTGACTGGACGTATTTGAAGCGGGAGGGAGGAAGTAGGGAGGGGAAAAGTAGTCAAATTTCGGCAATCTGACTGTGTTAGTTGCACTTCACATATATAACATATATCAATTTTATATAAATATCCCCCAGAGTGCCAGTTCCGTATATATACGGACTCGCCGAAAAAACATTGAAGCAGCGAAACGACTGCACCTATGGCTTTCATATTTCTACCACATGTACAGTTCCGAGCACATGAAACAGAGACTCCACTCAGCCACGGTGAATCCACAATGTACCCTTTCTGGCTGAAGAGTTACGATGGGGTAGAAGGGGATGGCGGGGTTGGGGTAATAGGTGGGGTAGCAGACACCACTGTATAAGGTGGAAAGAGGGGGGTGGCATAGATGCCAACCCACTTTACATTGAATGAATTATTTGAGAGTTGAACTTAATTAAAAGTGTTCCGTTTTGTATTATCTGATAAGCTAGAGCTGTTAAATCTGTAACACAGCATTAGCATTAATAATTGGTGGAAATTGTTCAAACAATTGTTTGAGGATTCACGCAAATTGGTGGGGAGGAGAATAGGGCAACCAACTGTACGGATGTTGGTATTTTGTGGTTGGCAAGATTGGTAACATCAAGTATCGAAGTGATACCGTAATCATATAATAGTTTTGTTTATAACCATTAGCTATAATTATGTAATCACTTTCTTATCTCTTTATTTACTCAATACACATTATGAAGTGGACCCCACGGTCATGTGCCGTTGCTGCCATATGCATGGGGCCAAACGAAGTAGCATCTGGATCAGTCAGAATGAAATTGAGTACCCCTGCTAACTTAAACTAATATTGTTATGCCTTTTATTGCTCATCCGGTTGTATTGCGTCAGCACGATCTGACCTAAGCTGTTTCTTCGCCTTTCCCCCCTTGCCTCAATAAATCAGTTCATATAATTCAATATAATTATCCCATTAATGGCATGATGTTTAAATATTTTCAGAGTACTATGATCTGTACTGCATAACTATTTAATAGTTTCATAAATAATTATTTGCATAGGCTACTCTTATTATAATAAAGTAATATGTTTACGGCGAAAGAGGCAATCACGAACATCTGTATTGTTTTTAACATTTCGACTCTTCATCTATGAGTCAGCATCAGGATGTAAAGTTACCAACAAGCAAAATATCAGTATTAACAGTTTTGTTCATACATTAAACCTAAGACTCATATTATTTGACCTATTGTTATACTTTTCCATGAAACTTGATTTAATAGAGTTCAATACACTAAACAATATATTTGATGCAAGTAATTCGGGGAGTATGAACTAACCATTAGCTGAAGTAAATATAAATATAATAAGAAATAGGAAATCATCTTTCATTACTTAAATAAATTACCTTTGCAGTCCGTGATTACGTGGTCCTCCTCTTTCTCCTAACCTAAGGGGACTTACTTTTTGTCGTCCTACGACCTTTGGCATGTAATCGTCATCTCCCTATCACACTGGCTTAACACATTTGTTTTTCTATGTATATGGAGGAGACAAAAGGCAGGTTGACTGTAACGAGTGTCTCCCCCAAAGTTAAGACTGACAAAGCCAAATTATCAAGGGACGTTGGAGTCAAAATGCCTGGACTCACGAATCTAAGTCATATGATGAAGGAAAGATTGTTTGAGGGAGAGACCGTTGTCATCAACCAATATCGGTTGAACTCGCTCCTCGGCTTTATTTACTCCAATGTTGGCTTGAATACATTCCCTCTGTATCATTATTTCGCAATCGCTAATAAAAAGCAGAGTGTATAATTATATTAGTAACGCAATTATGATCATTTTGACCGATAATTCACTGAAAAAAGTCGACACGATTTGAAGGTAGCAACTCACGTGTAAGATAATTATGAACGATAATACATCGATGATTATCAGTGGTAAACGTAATAGGAATAATTAAAAGTGTAGGAGTTCGAACCCCTCGGTCGACGCCTTCTTTATTAATTTATAATTTAGATAGTTTTAAACAAATTAATGGTAGACTATCATGTTTAACCCGTACAGTACCGGTGACGTCCTTTTCGTCATATTCTAGCAACAATTAGACGATTTTATTCAGCTTAGGAAGGACCTCTAGCAGTGATAAGGCTTCAAACTATTTCAACCAACCCTATTAACTAACACAGATCCTTCTTAAGCTGCATAATATAGTCTAAATATAGCTAGAATAAAATATAACACACGTCGCTGGTACTCAAAGGGTTAAAATAAGTTAAAGTATATTGATTTCATACAAATAAATGTATCTTTGTTACAGTAGGCTTACAATATTATTTTGAGGATCTGATGTTATTACAGTAACTACCCTAATTTAACTAACATAACTATGCTAACCAAACTTTATCCTTTCATAACTTAATTTATAATATCCTAACTTGTTCTTATATCCTAACCTGCGCTTTCCGTAATAAGCCACCAAATACGATTATTGAAGATAAATGCAACTAAATCAGTATTGTATAGCGAGCGGTTTAATGGCATGACCATTTAGCTGTTTTGCAATTCATAATAAATACATTTCGTCTTTATGTAATTAGTTCGGACTTCAGTTGATATGAAGGACCACGCATATCGTGGATTTGATGAAGATCGACGGAGTATAGGCCAGTGTGATAGCCCCTTAAGACTACGATTCCCAAGGAACAAGCCTGTTTCTCAGGTAATCTATAGTAACTTTGAATAAAGACAGGTCAGAGTATATCTCAGGTTGCAAATATTTCCGCAATTATTTAGACCAGCTAGCAGTTATTGGAATTGTTGAAGGTTCCTTTTGCGAAATGACCATTTCTGCCACTACTATTTCTGTTTGAAGCTTAATGATATACTATGACAAATGATGATTAATTATGGATGGGTATATTATATCATACTGGCATATTAAGCAAAATACAAATATATCGAAATACACACCATTATAGGTTCAAAGTAAGCCCGAAAAAAAATGTGCATAAAAAGGGGGGGGGGATGCTATAGATTGGTGTATTTCACCCTATAGTCGGTTTAATTTCAGATGACAGTAAATTGAATCCCTTAGCAACTGATTCCTCGATACTTATAATCAATACTTAATGGTGAAATATGAAATTACTACATATCTATGCTAAGTCCTCAGAATTCACAACCTATTTCGTTATACAATCTTCGTAAGACTTGAGTACTAAAGATGAGGACATGACAATTTACCATCAGCTGAAAATAAAGAGACTATAGTTATATATCATGGTAATATGAATATCAACACAAATGTATGGCAATTTTATAATAATTAGCACATATTGCCAAAGCATAGATCATGCTTATATAATCGGTATTTGTCAAAGCATATTACGTAATTAATAGTTCATTTGCCACAGATCAACGAATTCCAATACTCCCTTGCTCCCACCTAAACTTTGACGGCGCCCCAATCACACCTTCTTTTCCATCCTCGCTAACACACTTCTACCCCCACTCCACAAACCATCACCCTCCCACCATCGCCTACTTCCAACCCCCTTCTCCCTCATCATAACTCTCCAGCCAGAAAGGACACTGACTGAGTAGAGAGCCTGAGGCAGCGTCTCTGTTTCACATGCTCGGAACTGTACCTTACCCTTCTGGCTTCTTGCCACCACCAACACAACCCCCTCCCCCCACCCACTCGCTGACTATCGGTCGTCTCACAAAGAAAAAAAAGGAAAATATGTGGCGGCGAAACGACTGAACCAATCGGTTCCATATTTGTGACAAGTCCCCTACCCTTCTGTCTTCCCCCCACCACCCACTTCCAGCGTATCCGTACGAAGAAAAGGAAAAAAGGAAAATCCGTGGTGGCGAAACTACCTTACCAATCGGCTTCATATTTGTAACACAGTCAATTACCCTTCTACCTTCTCCTCACCATCCCCCAAACCACCCTCCCACCTATATTTTCCGATACCATAAAAGTCACGGTGTTTACTCTGAAAATTTCAGCTACATTCGCGACCATTCGCGACCATTTTCTGGCGAAAATGGACAAGGGGAGTGTTATTTTTACCATTATCCTTCTTTTCTCACCCAACTTGATAGATTTAGCCAAAAAAATAAAAATACAAAATACTCTGGCACTGGCGGTGACACAGCTTCACTAATTAGCTGGCACTCAGCGGGATATTCTAATAGCTAAGGTCAAAAGGTCATGGTCAAAACATGAGTGTTAATCATTTTACCTAAGCTATTCCTAGACTGTTTAATGTATTGTCACCAAATTTTACAGGCAAATTCGGTTGGTCAATGTGACAATTGTCCAAATATTGTGTGTTTGCTGCTCAAAGGCTAAGGTTAAAGGTGTAGGTCAAAGAATGCCATAGAATAGCGAGAGAGATGCAAAAATGCGGCGAAGAGAGAGAAATTGCAGAGAATCAGTGAGTAGATGGGAGTTAATGATACGAAAGGCTTTCCTCTCTACTTTGTCTAGAAGTGCTGTGTGAGAGGAACCTCCCCACACATGTGAACAATACTCAATACAAGAAAGCACTGTGCCCCTAAACTGAGCAAGAAGCTGTGCAGGGGTAAGGAACCCCTTGAGGCAGTTGAGCACTCTCCGCTTCTGGGATGCCGCATTAGCAAGACTGGTAATATGGTGCCTGAGCATATAGATATAGATATAGAAGAGAGAGCAGAAGGGAAACAGACACCAAGATTACTAGGAAAAGATGAAGGGTTGATTTTTGTATTGTTGAAGTGTAAGGGATATTTCTTTGGGAGTTCACAACGTGTAGATAGATGGAGGTACTGGGTTTTGGAAGCATTAAAGGCAACAAAGCTTGTTCTGCCTCAATTGGAAATGGTAGTTAAATCAGAAGATAAGTATTGTATGGCTTCATTAAGTTTGTCTTTGATGGATTGTTTGCTGAGGCATTCTGGAAAACTAATTGAAGATGGAGTCGTCTGCATATGAATGGATAGGACTGGAGGTCCAGTTGAGAAAATTATTTATGAAAAATCGAAAGAGAATTTGAGATAGGACAGAACCCTGAGGAACACCGGAGTTGATAGGATGAGGAAGTGAATGATGGCCATCCACAATGGCAGCTATGGAACTGCCGGGAAGGACATTAGAGACAAAGGCAGAGATGGAGGGATAGAAACCGAAGGAGGGTAGTATAGAAATTAGAGATTTGTGCCAGTCTCTATCGAATGCCTTCGATATGTCTAGCGCAATAGAAATGTTCTCACCGAAGTCCCGAAAGGAGGATGACCAAGAGCTAGTAAGATATGAAAGAATATCACCAGTAGAGCGACCCTTAAGGAAACCATACTGGCGATCTGAGAGCAGATTATGAGAAGAGAAATGCTTAAGAAATTTAGAAGTAAGAATAGTTTCAAAAACTTTAGAGATACAAGAGATGAGAGCAATTGGACGATAGTTGGAGGGTTGAGAGCGGTCACCCTTCTTTGGGACAGGTTGAATGAGAGCAAACTTCCAGCAAGAAGGGAAGACGCTAGAAGAGAGACAGAGATGAAAGAGTTTGCCTAGGCAGGGGGTCAGCATGGAAGCACAGTTTTTGAGTACAACAGGGGGAACACCATCCGGAACGTACACCTTCTTAGTATTAAGCACAGAAAGGGTAGAAAGAACATCTTTAGAAGAGATTAGGATATTAGGCATAAGTAGGAGAGAGGGGGGTGGAGAGGGAGGCATAGCACTAGAATCATCCAAGATGAGTTTCTAGCGAAAGTTTGAGCGAAGAGTTCAGCTTTGTCAGAGGAAGAAGTGATGGTTGTGCCATCAGAGTGGAAAAGGGGGGGGGGGGGAAACGAGAAAGAATAATTGGGAAGAGCTAGAGTTGGATAGTTCAGTGCATTTATTATTGATGAAAGAGTGTTTGACAAGTCGAAGGACAGATTTGGCTTGATTCTGGGCAGAAACATAGGAACAATGAGTTTCTTGAGTTTTAAGGCATCGGTACTGTTTGAATGCTTTCTCCTTATTACGGACAGCAGTAGAACAAGCGCGAATAAACCTAGATTTGCTTGCATTAGTCTGAGAGATAGGATTACCTCGGTAATGCATTCAGCACTCTCCGAGGGTCCCCGGCCATGGAAGCAAAAATAATTCCATGGGAAATCAAAGAAGTATTGCCGCAGAGTCTTCCAGTTGGCAGCGCCAAATTGCCACAAGCGCCGCCGGCTGGGAGGATCGGGTGGCTGTACTGGAAAGATAGGACAGGTGACAGAGATAAGTTTATGGTCGGAGGACCCCAAAGGAAAGAAAAGATCGACAGTATAAGAAGAAGGGTTAGAAGTTAGAAATAAGTAAAGAATGTTGGGCCGATCTCCGAAGCGATGCGGGATACGGGTGGGTTGCTGAACAACTGCTCTAGGTCATATAGGATAGAAAAGACGTAGGCCTCATCACAAGGTTGGTCAGTAGTATGAGAGGAGAGCCATTGGAGGTGGTGAACGTTGAAATCTCCCAAGATGGAGATTTCTGAGAAAGGAGAATTGGATAGAATGTGTTCCACTTTAGAGGTTAGATAGTCAAAGAATTTGGGAAAGTCGATAGAGTTAGGGGAAAGATAGACTCACAGAAATCTTTAGTAAGAGAATGACATGATAGTTTGAGCCATATAGTTGAGAATTCAGAAAAGTCAAAATCGGGAACAAATTAGTTTGTTGTGCACGTATGCACAACATCCACCTTTGGCTTAGATACTAGGATAGAGAAAGTAGGAGGATACAGAGAAGGGGCTGCTGGCAGTTGCTTCAGACACCTAAGTTACAGTGAGGAAAAGAAGGTCAGGTTTGCAGGAGGAGATGTGGTGTTCTATAGAATGAAAATTAGAGGAAAGGCCACGAATGTTGGAAAAGTTGATAGTAAGAGTGACAGGCCGTGGTCCAGAGCATTTAGAAGAGTCGTCAGGGGAAGGTCGGGCGGGCATGGAGGTATTTATGGTACCCCCCCCCCCCCCCCCCACACACACACACACACACACACACACACCCTGGGAAATCCGAGGCTGGGCTTATATTCATCATCATTTGAAACAATTTTGTTGTGGAAGAAAGAAGTGTGGTGTGCATATTTAGAATAGTGAAGTAGATAGGGGGAGGATGTGTTTTTGAAAGCGACCTGGATTGCTCTCAGTGTAAGTGAGACACAAATGAAATCAGTAAGAGAGGCCAAGCAAATGAAAAAGGAGTTCCAGCGAATCCTTATCAAATGCCTATAACATCTCCTGGATATAGTCCTGTTCGATTGGTGCCTACAACATCTTCCTAAATTATATAAACTAAAGCTGAATTGTTCAAACCATGTTTGTGTTATGAGAGGTTGGGGGACGAAACTTGTAGACTTGTTTTAATGAATACACTATCACTTTGCTTCGTTATACGTGAAAGAAACAATTACATTCTTACATCAGTTTCTATAGACATACTTGCATAAAGAAGACTGTAAGGGGTTCACAAATGTTTATGATTAACCGTACCAACTGTATGTAAGTCAAAATATAATAGCTTCGGGAGCAGAGCAGAATACGAGAGCTACATAGTCAGAGCTGTTTATGAGGAATTTTATATCTAACTTCCTGACAGTGCAAAGGTAATTACACAACTAAACCATTAGTTTAGATTTATGTAGGTTAACAATTGAAAGTCACTTGTTTATTCTTCAATATTTTCTTTTCATTTCCTATAACATGGTGTATATGAATAACGTATACGGTTTAAACTGTGCAACAAAAGGCTGTACAGGGATCCCTCACAAATTGCAGTAATCTGCTTTGTGTGGCCTTCACTGTCAAGCTGGAAAAAAAAAATGATCTCGTTTTTGTATTTTACTTCCTGAGGGAAAAACATGGGATTATGTCGAGGAATCTAGTTTTGTAAATCACAGGTAATGTACATCAATATGTGTGCCGGACTGGGCTTTAATATCTGCAATTACTCCATGCAAAAATACGTAAGAGAATCATTATGTAATCCTTATAATTTGTATTAATTCTAAGCACGGTGATATATATATTATGAAAGCAATGTCAATTAACACATTATTATTATATCATTACATCCGCAAACGTCCTTAACATCTAACCACATACACAATAAAGTATAGGGTTAATAAATGATGAATGATTGCAACTGCCGGGAATCGAACACGGGACGGTCCCGGGTTCGATTCCTGGCCACTGAACATCAACTGAAGAGCTTCAGCTGTAGAAAGACTGTGTTCCAGAAAACATAATTATAGTATTATCTACGATACTGATACGGTTACATTATCCGGGCACAAACGCAGTCAGTCTGGGATTGATGGCAAGATATTAATCAATGTAATATTTAAGTTCCTGGACTGTATGGTACTCTACAACATTTCTAGACATTATATTCCATATGTTGACCACTCTGTTGAAAAGAAGTGCTTCACTTCATGCGAATGAAACGCCTTTCCGTCAATTGTGTACCCATAACTTCTTGTGTAATTTGAGTTATGTAGTGTGAAGTACTCACTAGCGTCCATGTTGTCATGTCCTTTAAATAATCTTGAAAACTTGGATTAGGTTCCCTCTTATTCTGAGGTTTGTCAAGGTACATGGGTATAACTCTTTTATGGTTTATTTCTTAGTCGGGGAATAATTTTAATTATATTTGTTTATTTACTGATATTTTGTATGTGTACGAAAGAGACAAAAGGCAGGATGCCTGTAACGAGTGTTTCCCCCAAAGCCAAAAGAGTGACTGAGCCAAATTCATGGGACGCTGGAGCCAAAATGCCTGGACACACAAAGTTTAATGCAGTCTAAGTCATAGGATAAAAGAAAGATTGATTAAGAGAGAGAGTTCCAGAGTTTACTTGTTGAGTAGAAGAAAGATTGAGAATTTTTGCCAATTCTTGGGTTGGAGGGCTAAACAGAATAGGAGTGGGACTGTGTTGAAAGGTGGGTGTATCGCACTTGCCGCAAGGGAGGGGATATGCACTGAGAGACCTCTGCAGAACACTGATTGTTGTAATAGCCATAGAAGAGTGAAAGAGCTGCAACATTGCGGCGTGTAGAAAGAGCTGCAACATTGCGGCGTGTAGAAAGAGATTGTAGGGAACTAGTAAGAGGAAGTGAGTTCGTACATTTCATTTTGAAACCCATTAACGCCATTAGACAGTACACTAGGACCATACGGCTACGATAGTGTAGATAGCAGGGAAGGGGTGTTGTAGATAGAGAAAGCTGTTGAAATTGCATTGGTATGTATGTTAATAGTCTGTATACGTCGTCAAGGTGTCCCCGACTGGGTGCAAACATGATATACATGCTAGGACGTACTACCACACCCACTAAATGTCCGCCACGGCTGGGATCGAACCCAGGTCTAGCTTGATGAGGAATGCTTTTGATTCTACTCGTTCGAGAAGTGCGGTATGGGTGGAGCCTCCCCACACATGCGAATAATACTCAATACAGGGGCGCACTATGCCTCAATATAGAGCAACAAGCTGTGCAGGGGTGAGGAACCTACAGAGACGGTTGAGCACACCTATCTTCTGGGATGCAGCTTTAGCAAGAGTGATAATATGATCTTTCCAAGAAAGATCGGATGAAAAAATATACACCTAGAATATGAAGGGTTGAGTTATGTATTGTTGAAGACTATTTGATAGTCTTGTGGAAGATTGTGATGGAGAGATAGATGGAGAAACTGGGTCTTGGAAGCGTTGAAAGTAACAAGATTTTCTCTGCCCCAATCAGAAATAATTGATAGATCAGAAGATAGGCATTCTATGGCCTCATCACATTTGTTTTGGAGTCCTTGCATGCAGGGTTGATGTAAATAACTAGTTGAATAGTGTAAGGTAGAGTAGTCAGCATATGAGTGGATAGGACTAGAGGTACAGTTGAGTAGATCATTAATGAATATTAGAAAGATAATTGGAGACAGGACAGAACCCAGAGGAACACCAGAGTTGATAGATTGAGGAAGTGAGCGATGGTTGTCCACAACTGCAGCTATGAAGCGGTCTGAAAGGAAATTAGAGACAAAGGCACAAATAGGGGAGGTGTGGTGGAGTGGTCTTGCCACTGGCCTGGTAATCCAAAGGACCCGGGTTCAAATCCCGATGTATCAATGGGAAGATATTATTGGGATGGAATTTGTGCTGTACCTGGTATCAGTGCATTACCACAAGCCCACCGAAACGTCAATAAAATACCCTCATTGTTCCCTGATTAAATAGCACTGTATGAATATTCCCATATTCAAAATATGCTATAGGGGTGCAATGCCTGGTGAGTTATTTGCTCAACAGGTGGCGTTGTGTGTGTGTAAGTGTGAGAGTCCGAGTGTAGGGGGTGAGACAGTGAAGCACGGGAACGAGGTGGCTTCAGAGATGGGGTCGTTTCGGGCCATGAGTGAGCACTGTGCCTCATGTGAAGGCAAGATGGCAGGTGCTCGTTGTACTCTACGTGCTTCACATGTCTCACTCCCTAGACTGGAACAAGACCTCACGGGCTTCATTGTAAAGCGGTGAATGTTAAGGCTCTCAGCCTATGCCCGAGAGGAAGTAAGTAGGAAAAAAAAAAAAAAAAAAAAAAAAAAAAAAAAAAAAAAGGGATAGAAACCGAAGGAGGGTAGTTTGGAAATTATATATTTGTGCCAGACTCTATCGAAGGCTTTCGATATGTCTCGCGCATTAAAAGAAAGTCTCGCCGAAGTGAGAATAATATGACTGAAAGTTACTCGCTGTTATACTCTCTAGTTTTCCTATGTTCTTTTTATAGCATGGCGACCAACTGTTGTTGCTAAAATCTGTTGTTAAAGAATGGGAGTCTATAGGCAATAAACAAGAGAATGTAAAACAATTCAGTGAACACATGAAATAATTATGTTAGTTGTGGGAAAAAGGTGACAGCATTTTTTCAAAGGAGATATGTATATTTATCGTAAATCAACTATATACAGAATTATTATCTGGATTATTGAGTTTAAATGTAATATGATGGTATATTGGTCGTATTGCCGAGTTTTGTTTTGAACAGATGCGTGTGTGCATTGTATTACAATGTACATTTTTAATGTAAATATAGAATGTTGAATGTAATTAAATGTGTACTGTAGCACAATTTTATACTTCCTCGGCGAATAACAGAGATAATCTGGGTTCAATTATCAGGCAGAATGAGACACCTTATTCTTCAACAATACACAAATAAATCCTTCATCTTCTCTCAATATTCTTGGTGTCTCTTTTTCTTCTGCTCTCATTTGGAAGGACCATATTACCAGTCTTGCTAAGGCAGCCTACCAGAAGCTGGGTGTGCTCAACCGCCTTAGGGGGTTCTTTTCCCCTGCACAGTTTCTTGCTCTGTACAGGGGCATAGTGCGTCCTTGTATTGAGTATTGTTCACATGTGTGGGGAGGTTCCTCTCACACCGCTCTCCTAGACAAAGTTGAAAGGAAGGCCTTTCGTATCATTAACTCCCGTCCACTCACCAACTCTCTGCAATCTTTCTCTCTCCGCCGCAATGTTGCATCTCTCTCGCTATTCTATCGCTACTATAATGATCAGTGTTCCTCAGAGCTTTCCCAGTGTATACCACCTCCTTTATGTAGGGCACGTGGTACCCGTCTTGCAACTCAATCCCACCCATACTCTGTATAACTCTCCAACCCAAGAGTGAAACGTTACTCTCAAACTTTCTTCTACTCAACAGCTGAGCTCAGGAACTCTCTCCCAGGATCAGTCTTTCCCTCTTCCTATGACTTAAATTGCTTTAAACTCTGTGTGTCCAGGCATTTTGGCTCGAACGTCCCTTGATTTTGGCCCTGTCACTCTTTCAACTATGGGGGAGGCACTCGCTATAGGCAGTTCTGCCTTTTGCCTCCCTCAATCACATAGAAAAAAAAAAAAAAAAAAAAAAAAAAAAAAAAAAAGCAAACTTCCTAATACCTCTGTACACACTGAATAGGAATTTGGAGTTAATGGGCATTGTGATGATGGATCTGGATAGGTTAAAAGTGGTAACACGGATAATGTGCAGTAGCCTCTGTACCAGGCTGGGTCGATGCTCTGTGTTTGGCCCTGCTGCCGATGTCCTTGTGTGTGACCCAGCTGACGACGAACCAAGAGACCCTGCTGCTATCCCTAAGGGAGGTGTACTGCTAACGAAGTGCTGAGCTTACTGACGATGCCCTGGTCCTGGATGGCCTCCCCACCACCTTTAGAACCAATTCTATTAGACGGTTATAGAATCGTTAGACGATTTTGAGAACACTGTTAGAAGTGTTGCTAAGGCCTCTATTGAAGATTATATGCTGTTTCCTGTACCCAGATCAATTATTGAGATAAAGGCACAGCTGGAGGGATAGACATTGAAGAAGGGTAGCTTAGACATCAGAGATTTGTACCAGACTCTATGGAAGGCCTTCTACATGTCTAGTGCAGTGGTTCTTAACCTATTTTTAATAACGACCCAAAATCCTGCCAGAATCTACTATGCCGACCCATGCCCTAATTTCCTAATAAGAACAAAGTCTGACTAAGACCTTAACTCAAATGTGTCAACATAAATATAACCCTTTCAGGATGATTACAATTTCAAGTCTGGCTACCACCAAGTAGTTATAATATATTCAGCTTGATAAAGAGCAGCTCTATTAGTAGTAGTAGTAGTAGTAGTAGTCTAGCCGCTTACTCAGTTTGTTTATGTCACGTAATAACACCAAATTTTGCACATACAACACAACCTAATATATACATCCCACCAGCCAGCCAGGGGGAATATCAAATATGGCACACAACAACACCGATAGGGAATACACACTCTAGTACAAAATAATCTAGGCACACATACCGAAAAATATTTGGTTGTTATTACGGAAGTTACGTGCAGGTACTGTAAATAAGATAAATTAGGTTCTGAAAAAAAAAAAAAAAAAAAAAGGAAGCTAAGTAGCCTTAGTGTAAAGCGTAAAAGACATAGCAAGAGAACAGATGGAAGTGTCATAAGGGTATAATGGAGGATGATGAAAGTTTAGATGAAGACCTATCACAAAGGTCAAAAACTAACAAGTGTTGCATCTGTACAAAGAACGAGCATACATGTACAAGATGCAAATGCGTGCAAAAAAAAAAAAGGATGCATAAACTGTAATAAAGGTTCCCGGTGTCGCAAGCCTTATAATAGTGTAATAACAGAGGGAGGGGCGGCAGCCAGTGCCCAGAGAGTGCGAAGGGATGAAGCTGAAGGACACAACACGGCGATGGGCAACAACTCAACAGAGTATGTGGAGGTGCGGGACCCTCAAGGGGCCCGAGAGAAATGCGGCAAACTCATGACATGGTGGGTGTTGGTGAACCCAGCGGAGTCCAAAGACACGGAGACGAGCACCGAGATGCTGGAGAGGAGGGTGGTGTGCAGACAAAGCCAAATATAACTGGTAGAAACGACGATGTGCCACGCAACGAAGAGCCCCGAGAAGCACACAGGGAGATGGGACCACAGAAGGAAGCAGCCCTGGAGAGACCTGCAGAAATTGATGGCAGAGGAGGACCCCTTCAGTGGGAAGGACTACGGGGAGGGGAGGTAAAAATGTGGACAGAGGCAGCTTACTCAGAAATTGTAGATTGGTCTGCACACAGTTTATTCAACCAACCTAAATGTGATGCCACCACCAAACTGTTGACAGAGATGAAAAAGCTCATTTATAACTATGTCTATGACAGACCTTTAGCCCCGTATGCTCTCAAGTAATTTTTCAGCATTCCACATCTCTTCTTGCAAAAAACTCACCGCAAATCTAGACAAGCGGAAAACATGACTGCGCTAACAAATAGAGTGAAACTGTGGAATGATAACAAGATGGATGACTTACTCAGTGAAGCCAGAGAGACAAGAGAGACAAGGCAGAAGGCAACACAAAAGAGAAAACACTGAGGACAAGGCCAGGAGATTCGGCGACCAGATGAGTCAAGGTAAAGTGGCACCTGCAATACGATCCCTGACAAAGGAGGCAGCTGGTGGGCTGTTGCCTATCACAAGAGATACCATCAAGCTGCTGGAGAAACATCCGCAACCTAGTATATCCGAGAGTCAGAAGCTAGAGGGGGTTTATATACCACCGAACCCCGTCATCTACGAACAAATCACAGGCGAAAAGATTTGGAAAAAGGCTCTAGCGACCCAAGGCAGTGCAGGACCCTCAGGGCTGGATGCAAACGGTTGGAGAACAATCCTGAGCAGCACACTTTTCGGAGTTGCAGCGACCGACCTATGCAGGGCGCTGGCAGATCTTGCAAGAAAAATGGCAACTCAAGATTGTCAACACTTGGAGGCCTTCACAGCTTGTCGTCTAATACCATTGGACAAGAATCCAGGGTGCAGACCTGTAGGGGTGGGTGAAGTGTTGAGAAGAATCATCGGAAAATGCGTAATGGAGGTGGTGAAGGACGATGTGCGGTCAGCGGCTAGAAATCTCCAAAGTGTGTGCTGGCCACCAACCAGGGGGAGAGGCAGCAATTCATGCAATAAGAGAAGTATATGAGCAAGAAGAATGTGAAGCCGTGCTGTTAGTGGATGCATCAAATGCCTTTAACACCATCAGCAGAAAGACAGCAATACACAACATCAAGGTAAAATGCCCCAGCTTAGCCACCTATGTAGAGAATACCTATAAACAGCCTGCGGACCTCTTCATAGTAAACAACCAAAACTCACGACGTGGAACGGCACTCAAAGCAATGGAACGAACCACACAAGGTGATCCAGTAGCAATGGCGATGTACGCATTAGATCTCTCGGTGTTGCAATCATTAACAAGACATGAGATGACACATGTTAAGCAGGTGGCCTATGCAGATGATCTCACTGGAGCAGGGAAAGTCAACGATCTCAAGAGCTGGTGGGAGCAAGTATCACAAGTGGGACCAGAAATAGGATACTTTCCAAATGCTAGTAAGTCTATACTGATAGTAAAACCAGAACATTACGAAAATGCCTTAGAAGCTTTCAACGGTAGTGAAGTGGTCGTAACAAAGGACGGACAGTGTCATCTTGGGGCAGTGCCAATACTTGGCACAGAAGAGTTCAAGAAGCAATACATGGAAGAGAAGGTCAGAGAGTGGGTAAAAGAAATAGAAATACTAGCGAAAATTGCAAAGACGGAACCACAGGCTGCATATTCGGCATTCACATATGGAGTCAAACACCGCTGGACGTACTTGATGCGTACCATTCGAAACGTGGGTCCACAACTTCAACCGCTAGAAGATGCAATCAGAGACAAACTCATCCCAGCTTGGATGAAGTCTCACACCCCAAATGCTACAGAGAGGGAGTTGCTCGCACTTCCTCCTAGGTTAGGAGGGCTTGGAATCATCAATCCGGTGAGGAGGGCGACAACAGAACACCAGAACTCAGGAAAGATAACAGAATCTCTCACTGAACGCATTGCAGCGCAAGATCCTGACGGTGAAGTGGACCAGGCGGATATCTACAACATCAGAAAGACCATCACGTCAGAGAGGCAAAACTCACAGAAAAATTACCTGGCACAATTGATGCAACAACTTTCCCTGAGACTAACAAGAAAAGTACAAATAGCACAAGAAACGGGTGCTTCAAATTGGCTGACAACACTACCAATCAAGGCAAAAGGCTTCAATCTAAACAAACAAGAATTTAATGATATTATTGGACTGAGGTATGATTGGCCGATTGAAGGACTGCCCGATCGATGCGTTTGTGGAATCAACAGCGATGCAGACCACAGCATGATATGTAAGAAGGGTGGATTCATCAGCATCAGGCACGATGAAGTAAGAGATGTAACGTGAACATGCTCAGGGAGGTGTGTCGAGATGTGGTGCGCGAACCATCACTCATTCCCTTGGAGGGAGAGATCTTGCAGCACAGGATGGCCAACACATCCAACGAAGCACGAGTGGACGTTAGTGCAAGAAGTTTTTGGACGAGAGCACAGCGAGCGTTCTTTGACATAAGAATATTTGACCCAATGGCCCATAGCTACAGCAGGCAGTCTCTGGATGCTGCACACAAGAGGAATGAACAAGAGAAGGTCAGGGCATATGGGGAAAGGATCTTAAATATCGAACATGGCAGCTTTACCCCACTAGTCTTCATCACATCTGGAGGGATGGGACCTAGGGCCCAGTGCTTCTATTCAAGGCTTGCAGAGATCATCGCAGAGAAGAAGAAACAGCCCAGGAGCCACGTTGTAGCCTGGATGAGGTGCCGTCTATCTTTCTCATTGCTCAGATCAGCACTACTATGCCTGCGGGGAACAAGACTGTCTGCACCCCACAATCAGCGACGGTGGCAGAAGTAGACTACAAGGTAGTAAAAAAAAAAAAAGTAGTAGTAGTAGTAGTAGTAGTAGTAGTAGTAGTAGTAGTAATAGAAGTAGTAGTGGTACCGATAGTAGTAATAATAATAATAATAATAATAATAATAATAATAATAATAATAATAACAAATATAATAAGAATTAAATAAAGGTAATGGGTATAAAAACAGACCGAAGAGTTCAAATTCTGCTATGCGTGACAGAGTTTTCACTTGCTATACTGCCATAACTAATTTGTTTTATAAACTTACTTTTCCGTCTACATTATATACATTAACCCGGCAACGGCGAGGGGGGTATTGAACTAGCTGCCCATGGGCGAGCATATTGGCTCCATTCAGGCCTATAATCGTCATTTTACGATAAATATCGTTATTGCTTATTCATATGAGCCTATTTTACCTTCACTATGAAGATAGTAACCTGTAACAACAATAAAACAAGTGAAAATATAATTTTTCTGGTCAAAATCGCGAACATAGATGGACCAGCCCATTCATGGATTATGGAGAAAATTGAGGCAACCCCTCCCTCCACGAGGCCTCAAGCCACACTGAGCCTACTCATTCACACACTCGGTTGTATAACACACTCGCTAGGCATGTAAGCACATCCTCCACACATTTTGCTAATGTTAGCACAAAAATATACCAACGAATTAGGGAATAACAGGGAAAGTAGGTGATAATTGAAGGGGGAGGGGAAAAGGGGGAAGGAGTGGATGTGGAGGAGTGATATGAGGTATAGGGAAAACAAAAATAAAAATAAAACAAAATTGTTTAGTGCTACTGGGGCCGTTTCAATGTTTTTTTTTAGGCCTCCCTCTTAAGAGCTTTGCCGCCGTCGCCCAGTAAAACCTCTTATGAGCTTTGATGCCGTTTACGGGTTAAAAAGAACATTTCTATAATGTCAACCCCTTGAAGATAAAAACGTATTTTAATAGTCTATTCTGGTTATTATTAGACGATTATATTCAGATTAGGAAGGGTATATTACTGTATATGAAATCTGAGGGTTAAATTGAGATAACCTGTTTCCTTTAAATTCACAGAGATCCTTCTTAAGTTGTGTAAAATCGTCCAGTGTTAGTAAGAATAAACTGTCAAAATTAAACATGATCACCAAAGCCCAGGGGCTAGTGAGAAACACTAATAAACAAATATCAAACTAAATAAACAATCGACAACACTTCACGAGTCGATCACGTATCTCACCTTCCCTCTCGAGCAGTTGAAAGTTGAAACATGACCGACACTCTACATCCGTCTCTAGGGTTAGCAGGGTCTGTGCATTTTTTTCTCTATTCATAAAGTTCTTCCTAGATGGCATGTCTTATGTGAGTGTGTTAAATCATACTTAATGTGTGTTTGAGATCCACAAGTACATACTGCACATTTTAATTTGTACTGCATACTATCCTTACGATCGTTATCTAATAATTATTTAATGTCTTCTTTATTTACTATCAACATCTTTGACATCTATGGAATGTGAATGAGTGAGATTTGCTTAATAATGCACTGGCCAGGGTTACCAGGGTTACAGCTAACTGCTAAATGTTTGTAGGAGAACCGTTAAATGACAACACTGGCCCTCCACCGTAATTCATTCACAACCTCTCCCCTCCCTTCACCTCCCACATACCAATGGTTAGATTTCAAAGTGTAATTGCAGCGTAGGCGTTGGAGTATATATAAGCTGTCAAGGTCATCTGGCTTTAGCGAAATCAACGTAAATAAGACTTAGGAAGCTAAGTATTGATTAACAACAAGTTATTCAACATAATAGTATTAATTATAAGACAATATGAACAGTAATAGTACAAATCTCAGAAACCCTTGGCAACCCCTTCAAAATGGCTTGCAACCCAATGTTGTGTCGTGACCCAGAGGTTAATAACCACTGGTCTAGTGCAATAGAAAAGGTTTCACCGAAGTCCCGGAAGGAGGATGACCAAGAGTTAGTAACATATGAAAGAAGATCACCAGTAGAACGACCACTAAGGAAGCCATACTGGCGATCTTAGAGTAGATTATGAAAATAGAAATGCTTAAGAAATGTTGAAGTGTGAATAGTTTTATAAACATTAGAGATGCAAGAAATGAGAGCAATTGGACGATAGTTGAAGAGTTGAGAGCGGTCACCCTTCTTTAGGACAAGTTGAATGAGAGCAAACTTCCAGAAGAAAGAGGAGAGACAGAGAGTTTGCCTAGGCAGGGAGTCAGCACGGTAGGACAGTTTTTTAGTACAACAGGAGGAACACCATCTAGACCATATGCTTTCTTAGTATTAATTCCCAGAAAGGGTAGAAAGTACATCTTTAAAAGAGATTAGGATAATAGACATAAAGTAGGAGAGGGGGGTGGAGAGGGAGGAATAACACCGGAACCATCCAAGGTGGAGTTTCTTGCAAAAGTTTGGGCGAAGAGTTCAGCTTTGTCAGAGGAGGAAGTGATGGTAGTGCCATCAGAGTGGAATAATAATAATGATAATAATAATAATATCTATTCAGTTAGCATTTTACAATGTTGGTATAACATGATATGAAAAGGGGAGGGAAAGACGAGGAAGAAAAATGGTTGGAGACGTTTTTGGCTAGATGCCAGAATGCTTGGTAAGACCTAGAGTTGGATAGTTCAGTACATTTATTATTGATGAAAGGGTGTTTGGCAAGTCGAAGAACAGATTCTGATTGATTCCGGGCAGAAACATAGGAAGAATGAGATTCTTGAGTTTGAAGGCGACGGTATCATTTGAACGTTTCCTCCATATTGCGTACAGCAGTAGAGCAAGCGTGAATAAACCAAGTTTAGTTTGCATTTGTCTGAGAGAAAGAAAATTACATGTATGCCTCCATGCCCCAGAGGATTACCTCGGTAGTGCGTTCAGCACTCTTTGAGGCCACGGAAACAAAAATAATTTCGTGGGAAGTCAAAGAAGCACTGTCGATGAGCCTCCCAGTCAGCAGCACCAAAGTGCCGCAAGTGACGCTGACTGCAAGGATCGGATGGCTGTACTGGAGAGATTGGACAGGTGACAGAGATAAGTTTATGGTCAGAGGAGCCCAAAGGAGAGAGAAGATCAACAGTATAAGCAGAAAGGTTAGAAGTTAGAATCAAGTCGAGAATGTTGGGCCGATCTCTGAAGCAATCCGAGATCCAAAGGGGTTGCTGAATCAACTGCTCTAGTTCATTTAGGATAGAAGAGATGTAGGCTTGTTCACCAGCTTGGTGAGTTGAATGAGAGGATAGCCATTGACGGTGGTAAACATTGAAATCTCCTAAGATGGAGAGTTCTGTGAAAGGAGAGATGAATAGAATGTGTCCCACTTTAAAAGTTAGATATTCGAAGAATATTGGTTATTCAGTAAATTTAGGGGAGAGATAAACATCACAGCTATATTTAGCTAGGGAATGACAAGAAAGTTTTAGCCAGAGAGTTGAGAGTAAAGACGAATTGAAGTTAGAAACACGAGAGAAAGCAAAATGTTCGGGCACATGTAGCCTACGCAACATCTACCTTTGGCTTGCAACTGAGGATTGACATAGTAGTAAGATATAAAGAAGGGTTTGCTGCCAGTAGTCCCAGATAACTGGGTTTCAGAGAGAAAGAGAAGATCAGGCTTGGCAGAGGAGAGGTGGTGTTCCACAGAGTGGAAGTTAAAAATTGTAGTGCCTCCCACTTCTGGAGGAGAAGGCCATCTTTCCTCTGTGTTTCTCGTTGACGGGGAACTACCAGTAATCTGACTGGAGATCTTTGGTGGAGAAGAGTTTGGCCTCACAGAGTAAGTGGAGGGAGTCGTCAGTCCTGGGTAATGGGGTGAAATTTTTGATGGTGACATTTTTCAATTGCCTATAATCTACACATAAACGGAGGGAACTGTCATATTTATTTATTACTAGTACTACAGAGGATCACAACTGTTAAGGCCGCGTCATACAGAACTCGAATCCACCAGAACCCACTGGAATCGAACTTTTCACCGGAATTGACGAGAATTACGCGGCCTTAATCGAGTGTGACTTCAGAGTAGAATGCGACCCGTCAATGACCGGAATGTAACTCGAACGTAACTCGATGGACTCGAATGTAACCCAAATATGAGTCGATGTTAACCAGTAAGTGACTCAAAGGAAACCGGATGTGGAAAGAAGACTATTCGATCCCAAGTCGAATGCAACTCGAATGACCAGAATGAGACCGGAATGTCAGTATATCATGACCAGAATTACATGAAGTTAAGTCGAACGTAAGTGGAACTAAGTTGAACGTAACTCGAACGTAAGTGGAACGTGACTCGAATAGACAGAAGGTGACTCGATGAGGAACCTTTGAGTATATAAAGGGAGGATTGGTTCACAGGCACACCAGTAGTAACAGGGCACTCACCACGGCAACATAAGCACTTTCAATCACATACACACATACGCGTACACGAGGGGACGGGGGGTGGGGGGGGGGGGGTGGAGATAGGGTTTTTCTGGACACCCTTCTCCCTCATGTTTAGCCCCATTAGTTTTTGAGATGGTATGACGTTCATTCCATTAGTTTGGCGGTTATATAAAAAATTGCCCTATTTCTTTGTTAATATTAAGACCTTTCGTGCCATTTAGGCATAGGTTTATTTCCTGGCGAGCGATAGCGAGCCTTGAACTTTAGGAGGAACTGGCCATCGGCTGGGACACTTCTACCGAAAAATGTACAAATTAATCTGGAATTGAGTGTGTTTTTTAAGCTTTGATGGATGTCTAGCGAAGAAAGTAAAAACCAAAAAATATATATAGGCTAAATAAAAAATAGACCAAAAAGTAACCTACCCCCTTAACTCACACAGCTGGGGTGAAGGAAGAACACTTTTCATTGGTAGACACAACTGAGGGGAAGCCGGAGTTAAGGTGTGGAGAGTTAGATGAGTAAGTTTGATTCCAGGTACTACTTGAAATACAATGGCCTCGTATAGGGCAGATTTTATATATTATTTTATTTATTATTATTATTTTTTATTTTTTTTTTCAATCCGTTATATATTTGGGGCCGCACCTAGTCGAGTTATATTCTGGTTGTATTCCAGTTACCTTCTAGTTGGATTCCACTTGTATTCTAGTACTTCTAGTCATGTTCGAGTCGACATCCAGTGTACACTCGATACATCAAGCAAGTATGCAGTCATATTCTAGACGGCATCCAGTTGTATTCTTCTTAATTCGAGTTACATTCAACTCTCATTCCATTACATTCAATTTTAAAGTGGAATAATCAACTTGTCATCCAGTTGACTTCTGGTCATTATCGAGTGGCATCGAGTTACATTCAAGTAATTCGAGTCGGCATCGACTATAAAAATGACATCAGAACATGACAAGAATATGTAGAATGCGACTCTAATGCGACTCAAATGCGACCAGGATACGACTAGAATGTAACTCGATAATTTTTAACGGTTTTTTCACTCGATAAATCGTAGAAAGTTAACGCATGCACTAACTTTTTGCTCACTCACTCGATCAATCGAGTGACGACTAGAACATCGCTCGAAACACAAGAATAGACAAGAATCTAACCAGAACACGTACAAGAATAGACCAGAATGGGGAAGAAGTGGATAAAATTTGAATTTTTGAATTCATTCCGGTGGGTTCTGGTGGATTCGAGTTCTGTATGATGCGGCCTTTACGCTGGCCAGCTTGCCAGAATGCGCTCGTGACTCGCTAGCGCTCGCCAGGGCAGTGATATGGGCTACAATAATCGTAGAACGATGTTCTTTCTTTCATAGAGTACATGTTGTCACAGACAGATCAGTGGTGATCTTTATTCTTGTCTGTGACACTTAGAAGTATTTTATATCATTGCTAGAATATAAGATGCATGGTGTGAAGTTAAATTAAGGAGAGAGAGAGCGGGGTAGGCAGCACGGTGGTAGTTTGTGCATGTGTATGTACGTTTGCCTCCCGCGCTCCGAGGAGTTTCCCACGCCCGTGATTGGCCGGCGGCCCTGTCGACGTCATAGAATGCTTGCTCTTCATGATGTAGTCGTCTGTGATTGGCGGCCGCGGTCCTGGGACGGTGGTGCGGGCTCCTATCCTTGTGTTTCCTGCAGAGCTAGGCTTGGTGTGCTAGGTCCTACATGTCCCTTGCAACCTGTCCCCCATATAACCCTCTATACTACTATCTCTCTCTCTGAACTTCTTCGGTTTCATACTTTTCTCATTATTCAATTACTTATCCCTTCTGGTTCTGCATACGACTTCCATAGTCGGCCAGTCGTATTACCAGCACCAGCTCTCCATATATGTTTGCACTAGTTTTAGGGATTATTAGAGTCATAGTCAAATGGTACCATAGTGTTGGGTGCTCCTAATTATTGAGCTGTTCTCTCTTATTATTTAATGCTAGACAGTGGAAGGTATCTTTGGTCGTTGTCTGAGTTATGTATGTGGCAAGTCAGAGCCTGTACAACATCGACGAAGCTAGCTAGCCTGTAACCCTTGTGCATATTTTCCTTTGCGAGTGTAGCAGTATACAAGTGAAGGGCTCTTGCCTAATCTCACCTGCATACTTGCTACCTCATTTTGTTGACCTTTGTGGAGCGCCAGGGTAAGACCAGATACTTGAGATCTGGACTTACCAAGAGAGCCTCCAAGTCACTTAACGTAACATAAGGGAAATCTGTTCAAGGGGAGACAGTAGGCTACAAGCATGCTTGCGCTCTGCCTAGTTTCTTGGTACATTTTTATGCCACTGCTAGACTTTATTAGTGAGAAAGACAGCATTGTGTTTATTAACTTTAATTGTGTATGCTTTAGGAATTATTCACGCCTTATTTTAGCCTAGGTTGATACATAGTGCACAACCCAGTTTGGCTGTTAAGTTGGCTAAGGAAGTACTGTTTTGAGTGGGGATTATTAGTGCTGTCACAGAGTTGTTGCACTCCCATGTTATATATATATATATGTATCCTACTTATTGGTGTATTTAAGATACACGCTTTGGTGTCCTGCCCCTGCATTATTTCTGTTCTATATTAACGAGCATCTTAGAGCATCAGACGTTGTCAGAAGATTCTTTATCTGATTGCTGTAGGACTAGACTTCCAGTGCTTTCATAGAGCATTGTAGAGGTTAGTGTTGAGTACAGACTCGCACTAAAGTTAACGTAAGCATATACTCCTTTATTAAATCTTGTTATAGTTTATTCAAGCATTGTTATTACTTAAGAGCTTTTTATTAACGTAAAGTACTCCTGTTGTGAGCAGGCTTTGCCGTCATCGGTAAGCCTTTGTAGAAGTGCACTAAAACCCAGTTAATTGATACCCCGTTATCCAGGAGATTAACTCGGAGGGTTTAAGTGTTTTGTTCGCCGGCGAAATAGTTCGAGGGTTTGGAATTGGCGTACCGTTGTTGCAGATATAGCCTATCATCTAGTCCAATATTGAGTGCCCTTGTTTATTTCGTAGTGCCGGTCGTAACACAACGGGTTCATCAAGGGGATAAAAATCTGTCATCTAACATTTCTTGGACTATGTTATCCACTATTTCTCTTTGCAGTGGGCTTTTGCATCTTGATGGTTGGCAAAGAGCTGGACCCCTGGTGTAGATGTACTGTTCAATTTCAGGGGTGTGTCCACTAGCTTCTGGAGATTCGGCAACAACATCCTTGAAAGCCAAGAGGAGGGTGTGGAGGTCCGTGGATCTCTCTGAGGAGGGGAGCCATGGTGCTGGGGGTAGGAAGGGGGTGGGCCTCATCGAAAGTTACGAGGTCCCCTATGATGAGCCCTGTAAGCAGCGAGAGAGGGTGCTTGAATATATTTGCGATTTGAAAGCAACAAATCTGGGGCGGCAAAAGGGCAGACAAACCTAGGTACTCTTAGACGCTAAAGTGGCTTTGGCCTGGGGGCACTGATTTTATGTTTTTATTATTGTATTATTGTTTTATTCCATACTCCTTAATTTCTCCTCTTCTTTTGTCTTTCATACTTTCATTCGTTATTGTCTTTATGTTGTTTACCTTCCATTCTCCTAACTCTCCGCGTGTGTAGGGCGCTCTAGCCGTTAAATCATGTTTAATGTATATCCATTCAATTGTTTTTTCTTCCTTTCCGCTACCATCTGTATTTCCTCATTCAATTATTTCATTCTTTTTGTTTTCTCTATTCGTCTTGGGGTTGTTTTCTCCTGTCTTTCATTCTTCAGTATTTTGTATGTTCTTGCCTCTTCGTTTACATTTTGTGCCCTCATGTTTACTGTCTTTTTCTTGTCATTCTTTTTCTCTTTTTTTCCCTTTCTGGTTTTACATTCTCGTCCCTTTCCATGTTATGGCCCATACCCACCGCCCCATGTCCCTGCCTTTCTGCTACCTGGAGATGATGCTACAAGGGTTCTCTTGTCCTTCCCAGGTAGGCTGGGTGTCTGTGTCTGTGTGTATGTGTGTGTGTGTGTGTGTGTGTGAGATATATACAGTATATATATATATATATATATATATATATATATATATATATATATATATATACAGTATATATATATATATATATATATATATATATATATGAAGATAGATAGATGGATATATAGATAGATGAATCAATAGATAGAGAGAGAGAGAGAGAGTACAAAGGAAAGCAAGTAGCAACATATCTACTTATCCTTACAAGGTTGTTTGTATCTAAACTACCTAGCCTATTATTTATGAAAGGAAAGATGGTATACAAATGGCAGGATTTATCTTTTCCATGCATAATGGATAAGCTGACATGGTACTCGATAGGAAAATATGATATAGAACTATCTTACTATGTCTATTCTACCAAAAGAGGTAATGTGGGCGTGTCTTGTTATGCATCTCTAAACGCAGTCAGTCGAGGATTATGGGCAAGATATTTGTCCAAGTAATGTATGAAGGTTTATACAGTGGTGCAGTTATAATATTGCTAGGCAGGCCATAAGCTTAATATACGAGAGAGAGAGAGAGAGAGAGAGAGAGAGAGTGTGTGAGGGAGAGTGTGTGAGTGAGAGATCATTCATTAATTAATTCAAGGGAGACTGAGGGGGAAAGTAGAAAAGACAATGAGAAGCACAGAAAGAGAATGTCTGTTCATTGTGTGCTCGACATACACTATTATTCTGAACATTCCTAAAGAAACACCCACACACAAAACAAAAAGCTAAACTCTATGAAATAAACAAACAAAACCCAATATAAATGAAATCATGGAATAAATACAGTACTAGCATATGGACATGGTATCACTCCGAGATTATCACCCAACTTTTCTGAGCTGGATCCGGAGGAAAACGCCTGGCAAACAGAGATGAAGCGCGGGTCACCTGCTTGTTTTATCTTTCACTCCTTTTCTCTCTTTCTCTGGCTTGTATCCATTCGGCCCGATTCAGCCAACTGTTTTACGACGTTTATCCCCATCCAGGTGTCATTATCTTCCTGGCGAGCGATAGCGAGTCAGCATTGTATGGAGAAATCCGGCTTCGCCGGAGAAATTTTTCTATCGAAAAATGTCCAAATTTAGCTTGCTCTCAAAAAAATATATATACTGTATATATATACTGGCTCGCTACCGCTCACCAGGAAAATATTGACACCTGGATGGGGGTAAACGTCTTAAAACAGTAGGCTGAATGGGGCCGAATGGATACAAGCCAAAGTGAGAGTGAGAGAAAGAGAAAAAAAGCGAGGTGGGCTCCCTTAGATGTATTCTAGTATGAGGGTTGGGTCGTGACTAATGTGGTCTGGAGATGGTGTGTTTGTGTCAGAGCAAGGGGATGAAGTGGTGAGAGGGAGAGGTGGTAGATAGTGCTTGATGTATGAGGGCAAGGGGAGGGAGATAGTGAGTACGAGTGGTAGGAGAAGGGAGACCTAATGAGTGACGTTATTGGACATGGATGTACAAGATATACCGTACATAGAACACTTTAGCCTGTTGAGAGCCTAGTACAAAAGAAGGATAGGATTGATGGATGAAGTAGTGGTATTAAGGGGGTCACCGTTTTTTTTGTTTTTATCTTTCTCTCCTTTTCTCTTTTTCCCTGGCTTGTATCCATTCGGCCCCATTCAGCGAACTGTTTTAAGACGTTTATCCCCATCCAGGTGTCGATTTCTTCCTGGCGAACGATAGCGAGCCATCTTTGTATGGTGAAATCCGGCTTCACTGGAGACATTTTTCTATCGAAAAATTTACAAATTTAGCTTGCTGTCAAAACAAAAAATATATATGCTGGCTCGCTACCGATCGCCCGGAAAATATTGACACCTGCATGGGGGTAAACGTCTTAAAACAGTAGGCTGAATGAGGCCAAATAGATACAAGCCAAATAGAGAGGGAGAGAAAGAGAAAAAAATCAAGGCGGGCTCCCTTAAATAGGGTTGCCAGCATAAGAACATAAGAAAATGAGAGCCTGCAGAACGCCGATTGGCCTAAGCAAGGCAGATCCCTGTCCCACACAACCCCAATTACAAAGCCCAATTATAGGCTCAACACTCTAATACCGTGAGGATCATCTTACCAAAACGGTTAGAGATTAATGCAGGATTACGGGGTCTGCAGAGCGCTGATTGGCCCAACCCGGCTGATCCCCCTTCACACCCAACCCTTCTCGTCCATAATTTATGCTTATCCAATTTTATCTTAAAACTCCCTACCGTTTTTAATCCTACTATAGCACTTGGTAGTCCATTCCACCCATCTACAACTCTGTTACCAAACCAATATTTGCCTATATCTTTTCTGAAACGAAATTTATCTAATTTGAAACCATTGGTACGAGTTCTTTCGCTATCACTGAGCTTTAGTACATTTGTCATGTCCCCTTTGTTATTCCCACTAACCCACTTGAACACCTCTATCATATCCCCTCTAACTCTGCGTCTCTCTAACGAATGTAAGCCTAATTTCTTCAACCTTTCTTTATACGGAAGATTTCTAATATTATGGATAATTTTTGTCATTCTACGTTGTATTCTCTCCAATGAATCTATGTCCATTCTGTAATGAGGACACCAAAATTGAACAGCATAATCCATATGGGGTCTCACTAATGACAAGTAAAGTTTTAAGATAACATCAGCAGTTCTGTTACTCACACTCCTAGAGATGAACCCGAGAATCCTGTTTGCCTTGTTTCGAACACTTATCCACTGTTTTCTAGGCTTCAAATCATTGCTAACAAACACACCTAGATCTTTCTCACAATTCGAGTTTTCTAATTCCATATTAGCTAGTTTATATTTAACATTTGTATGCATCTTCCCTATCTTTAATACCTTGCATTTGTCAATGTTAAACTTCATCTGCCAATTTACTGACCATTCGTGTAAGGTATCTAGATCCCTTTGGAGGCACTCTATATCTCTATCTGAATCAATTGTTCTCCCCATTTTGGTATCGTCTGCAAATTTACTTATCCTACTAGTTATACCTAAATCAAGGTCATTTATGTATATAACAAACAACAAAGGACCTAATACAGATCCCTGGGGGACACCACTTTTGACTGCTCCCCATTCTGACTTCGTACCATTTATGCTAACTCTCTGGTTCCTACCAATTAGCCATGACCTAATCCATCCCAACAACGCCCCACCTATTCCATGCGCCTCAACCTTTCTCATCAATCTCTCATGGGGGACTCTGTCGAAAGCTTTACTGAAATCTAAATATATTATATCATATGACTTGTCATTATCTACTGCTTCATATACCTTTGAGAAAAAACTAAGCAAATTAGTAAGGCAAGAACGTCCCTGAGTGAATCCATGCTGAGAAGAATTTATTAAATTAAATGTATCTAAGTGGTTTCTAATTGTACTAGCAATAATTGACTCTAGTAGCTTTCCTATGATTGATGTAAGACTAATGGGACGGTAATTGGATGCTATTGATTTGTCACCTTTTTTGAAGATCGGAACTACGTTTGCAAGCTTCCAAGCTTCTGGAACTATACCTGTTTCTAATGACTTGTTAAATAGAAATGTTAATGGGTAACTTAACTCATCCCTACATTCTTTTAATACTCTAGAGTCTAGCATATACCTTATCAGGACCAGGCGATTTATGAGGTTTCAGTCTGTCAATTTCCTTAAGCACATCATTTCTACTTATAGTAACAGTACTTAACCTATTTTATATACTATCGCTATATACCTTACGGACTTCTGGAAACTGTGCCAAATTTTCATTAGTGAAAACGGAAAGAAATTGACTATTTAATGTACTGCACATTTCTAAATCATTTTCTGTCATTTCTCCTATCGAAGTTTTAAGGGGACCAATTACATCTCTAACCTTGGATTTATATAGTTGGTAAAAAGCTTTAGGATTATTATTTGAGTCATTGGCAACCTTAATTTCATAATTCCTTTTTTCTTTCCTAATATCCTTTTTTACCTGCCTTGATAGATTCTGATAGTAAGCAAGTAGGTGAATTTCGCCTTTCCTAATTTTGCTATATATTCCTCTCTTTTGTCCTAGAAGATCTAATAGTCTATTATTCATCCATTTGGGTTGGTTCTGTGTTGATCTAAATTTTCTTTTGGGGATGTATTTATTTTGTGCATTGAATACTGACTCTATAAAATTATCATATGTATCTACCAAGGTTGACGTCTCTTCCTGACTTAAGATGACAGGTGCCTGAGAAGGGGTACACTCATTTGGACACCTGGATCGACTTAATTTTTTGACCATAGGGTCCGCTAATAGGGCTCTTCTTAACCCACCATAATTGGCTTTTCTGAAGTCAGGTATTAATGTTGTATTCTCTCTGGTATTACCTTTCCATTGTATATTAAAATACACAGAATTGTGGTCACTATGTCCTAGGTGGTCCCCTATCTCTACATTATTTACCATATGTTCATTGTTACTGAAAACTAGATCGAGAATATTATTACCTCTAGTCGGCGTATCTATGAATTGAAATGAAAAACTATCTTGTACTACCTCTATAAACTCCTCAGAATCAGAGTCTCCTATTTGATGCTGCCAATCTATATTCGGAAAATTAAAATCCCCCATAATGCACACATTGCTAAACCTTGATGCCATTTTAATTTCCTCCCATAATGACGTTCCGTCATTTCTACTCATATTTGGCGGTCTATACATAACTCCAATAACTATGGTCTCACTACCTTCGTTAACCTCTACCCAAACACTTTCATTATCGTTATTTAGTCTAATACCTGATTTAATACAGCTTTTTAATGTACTCCTGACAAACACTGCTATACCGCCACCCCTCTTACTTGTTCGGTCATATTTAAACAAACTATATCCTGGTATATCAAATTCTGCTAAAAAATGCCTGGTTTCTGTATTAATCCACGTTTCAGTTAGCGCTATTATGTCTATATTTTCTTTGCTAACAAGGGCTCTAAGTTCGTTCATTTTGTTACATAGACTCCTACAGTTTGTGTAATATACTCTCAATTTACTTCTTTTCTTTATACCCAATTTACCTTTATTTCTAGCGACATTTCCATCTTCCGTTGCACCATCACTACTATCATTTGCAATATAGTCATCATTTTTAGCATGAGACTGAATATCCTTATCGCTTTCGCCTGACGCTAAAATTGTTCCATTTAACCTCTCATTTACACTCAATATTTCTGTTCAAAACCCCACAACCACCCTATCTAAAGAACTAGCTAATGTGGAAACCCCTAACCGTGAAAGATGAACCCCATCCCTTGCGTACATGCCATCTCTCCCATTGAAACTACCCCAGTTATCAATGAATGGTATTGCTTTTTCTTTGCAATATTTCTCCATACGGCAATTGACACCAATCGCCCTGGATGTCCATTCCTTGGGAACTCCTCTTCGGGGTAGGATACAATGTACGACAGGGATCCCTCCCTTCATCCTAACCTTATCTAACACATCCCGATACTGCTGCAGCAGTTCCTCACTTCTACCCTTACCAACATCGTTACTCCCGGCACTGAGACAGATAATGGGGTTATCTCCACTATCTTCCAAGATGTGGTCCATCTTCTCTAAAACCCTCCCAACTCCATGGCCAGGCAGACACACAACCTTCCTAAGTTGAGTGCGGGTAGCCCTAACTAAATGTCTTACCATGGAGTCGCCCACAATCGACACAGACTTACCTTCTCGGGACACAGACTTACCTTTCCCTCGGGAGGATCCAGCAGCTGCAGTTGGAGAACCCCCTGTGGTGGCAGAAGCTCCCTTGGTGGTGGTGGTGGTGGGGGTGGTGGTGGCACAGCGTCAGCGGTTGGAGCTGAGTCGGCGGCAGGCACTTCGGCTAACCCTCCCTTATCCTGACTATCTTTTCCCTCACATTGGTCTCGCAAAGGAGAGAATGTATTTGTCACACTCATACCTATTCTACTATCCTGCTTCTTGAGTGTGACTTTCCCACCCGTATTTTTAACAACCTGCCACAAATAAAAAAATTCATCAACTTCCTCCCTTGGCCCCTTTCTCGACTTAATTTCCTCTTGGCTAAGCTTGAAAGCTAGATTTTCGTCTTTAATCAAATCCACTTCCCTCTGAAGTTTAACATTAACCTCCCTTAGAGCCAAGACCTCTTCCTTCACCACAACCATCTCTTCCCTTACCTGGAGAATAAGATGATGCAGTTCAGTAAAGGACTTGCACTCCATACCTGACATGATCCCAAAAAGCTTAGCGAGGAGCAAACAACTAAGTACAGAAAACAAAAACAAATAAGTCAACTAACAGCTAAAACCTGAGCTAAAACACTTTTATATATACACGAGTGCACTGCCTCAAAACACAGGTAGGTGCGTATGGTCACTGGGTCACGAACAGGTGGTCTGGGCAGGAACTAAGATTAACACAACCTCCTCCTCTCACTGACTGAACTGAACTGAAGTCGAAGGAAGATGGGAAACAAGATGACAATTTGGATTAGATGGACAATAAAGGAGATGGAGAAGTAGAATAAAGATAGATCGGGTAGATGTATGAGAGCCAGTGTGGGTAGATAGCCAATAGGGTTGATAACAGTGGAATGGAGATTGAAAGAATGAACAAATAAAGTATGCAAAAGACAATGGTGATATAGAAAAATTAGGATAGATAGGATTGATGGCTGGGGCCAAGAATGGGTAATGATAGTGAATAGGCAGAGAGTAGTAAATGAATACAGAGAAAGAGGAGGAGGTGAGAATAAATAACTACATAATTGAAGAAA
The DNA here is from genome assembly GCA_032716605.1 of Paralithodes platypus. NCBI lineage: Eukaryota > Metazoa > Arthropoda > Malacostraca > Decapoda > Lithodidae > Paralithodes > Paralithodes platypus. Next base: position 8,416,344 of record CM064537.1, on the reverse strand, counting down.
TGGAATATTAAGGAGATGGAGTAGAAGAAAGAGGTTAGATAGGGTTGATGGATGAGGGCATGGTTGGGAGATAGCGAGTACGGCTGATAGGAAAAGAAAGGAGAAGGAGAAACGGGACTGAATGCGTAATTGAATACATGGAATATAAAGGAGATGACATAGCAAAAGGACGACAGATAGGGGTGATGAATGAGTGCAGGGGTGGGTAGATAGTAAACAGGGTTGATACCAGTAGACAGCAGAAGGGGAATGAATCGATAACAAATATATGACGAAATAGACCATTATGATAATACTGTAGAGTAATTAGGATAAACAGAGTGGTAAAGTTTAAACGCTCCCCTCCCCCCCTCCCAACACTCAGACACATACACACACACACACACATACCTCCACACACAACCACCCCTCCCCCCTTTCACCGAACCCCAATACGCACACACACACTCTCACGAGAAAAAACGGCAGTAAATATAGGATAATTGGAGGAGGGGAGAATGGATAAAGACTCTAATATAACAAAGATCAGCCAACACTCTCCATTTTGTGGAACTAGTGTAATTTTCCTCTCTTTACACTCTAATACATTTACCCATAATAAACATTAAGAAATACTGGAACAGGATACATCGTATGGCGTTCGGATCGAAATTCTACATACTAAAAGTTAAAATATTACCTCATATTTTTGATACAGCACGACATTAGTGTCCAACAAAAAAGATAAAATACAAAACAAGAAAAGGCCGCTGTTTCATATTATACAAGCCATAGGAAGAATAAATAGAGGGCCGATGTTATTGAGAAGAGAAGGGTAAAGGAGCGAGAGAAAGATCATACATGAACAAGCTAGAGCTGCTCATCTAGCCATAGCACATCTATCTTCTGATCTATCAGCTATTTCCGATTGGGACAAAAGTAACCTTGTTACTTTCATTGCTTCCAAAACCTATTTTTTCCGTCTATCTACCCGTCACAATCTTCTACACGACTGTCCCCTGCTCTTCAATAACACACAAATCAACCTTTCGTCTTTTCTCAATATTTTCGGTGTCTCTTTTTCGTCTGACCTTTCTTTTAAAAGGCCATATTGCCACTCTTATTAAACCAGCTTTCCATAAATTAGGTGTGATCATTCGTTTCCGTGAGTTCTTAAGCCTCACACAGCGTCTTTCTCTGTACATGTATCGAGTAAGGGCATGTATCAAGTATTGTTCGCATATGTAGGGAGGTTCAACCCATACCACAATTCTCGAAAAGATCGAGTCAGAAAGCTTTCGTCTCCTCAACTCGCCTCCTCCTCTTACTAATTCCCTACATGCCACAAAGTGGCATGTTTCTCACCATTCTACTGCTATTCAATAATCAGTGTTTTTCAGAGCCTTTTCTGGGTACCTCCTCCCCTACGGAAAGTGGGTGGCACCCACTTTTCAACACATTCCCATCCCTATTCTGCCCAACTCTCACCCAAAAAGAACCGATTTTCCCAGTCTTTCTTCCACTCAACAAAACACTCTGGAACTCTCTCTCTCTCTCTCACTCTATCTTTCCCTCATCCTATGACTTAAATTACCTCAAACTCCGTGTGACCAAACATTTTGAGCCAAACGTACCATTTGTTGGTGGGACACTTGTACCTGTTACAGGCAGCTTTGCCTGTTGTACCCTACATACGAAAAATCTAGAAGTGACAATGAATTAAGTCACGTCGCTCGTGATCCTCTTGCTGACCAGTATTTTCTGTCACATTTCAAAGTCCATTATACTCAGTTTGACTTAAGCTTGCGAATACTTAATCGTCCAACAGCTAATTTCCTGAAACTTAACAGGTTTTCAAAGTATTAATTCCACTCTACCACTATACTCATGAACTGTCTTCCTCAGTCTATCTTTCCCTTTTTAAATATTAAAATGTATCCAAGCTTCGTTTGTCCAAATATTATAACTCCAACTCAGTTTGTATTTGGCTGCCTATATCAACCTTTTCCAATCTGGAGGGACAGAAGCTACAGACAGTCTTGTCTTTATTTCGCTCTTTCACACAGAAAAGAAAATAATAGGACACTGATACATCTTTGTTTCATACTCATATTTTTTTTTTTTAATTACGATATCTACTATTATTAAAATAATTTCATAGCTCGGATAGATACATTATAATTGTTAGGTGAGTAAAATTTGGCTCAGTAGACGGAGCGACAGTGTATAGAAATGAGCCGACTATAGACGAAATAAATTACAGGCGAAACAAACACATATTATGAGGATGGGGATGCTACAGGTAACGCAACACGATATATTATGATATATACATATATTCACCTGGCGAAATATGTAATCGCTTATTGATAAAATTTAATTATATACCCCTTTTCTGCATCTTAGTAAAACCAAGTATTCATAATTAACACACATTCTCGCTAGAAAATCTTTGAACTAGTTTAATAATTTTAATATAATTATGGCCTTTGCAATTTTCCGGTAGCTAGAATGGAAATACAAACATTTATATATATATATATATATATATATATATATATATATATACTGTATATATATATAGAAGACAAATGTTCAATGAATTTGTTTACTTCGAAAATGTCTCCTTAAACATATCAAACCGTCTTATAGTACTGTAGCTAAACAAATATTTAAGCTAATTAGATTTAACCCAGGATCACTATCGCTCCAAAAGTGAGATATTCATCTATTGCTGTTGCACATTTGCTACTGCCACTTTAAAAATCCATATCTCCATAACCATTTGGTATCTTTCATTATCCTTCCTACACAACATTAATCTATCATTCCTTAGTATACTCTCAGGTTTAAGGCAAAAGTAAGTTATTCTATCATATTTAATTAACAAAATATATATAGCCACAATATATTCAAATGCCAGCATCAAATGTGAAAGTTTTGCAAAATTGGAAATATTTCCTATCAGGTTTCAGAGCCTCTAGTCCAGCATAGGCCTACCCTACCCAAACCAATATGACCGATCCTGTTAGATTAGGCTTACATGCATATACGGTCGAAATATCATAGACCTAGTTACTATATATGGCTCACAATCTGCCTAAATATGCAAGTATTGCATAAACACAGAACGAAATTACTTCCTATCGCGGTTGCACCAATGCAACCGGAAAACTTGCTGAGCTGGAGCTGGAGCGGTGTAGGTCTACTCACCATCGAGGCATGCCTCAGACTGCCCTGGCAAAGTCCGAGAACCAAGATATTGCCCGCCAGGGCTGAGTGGCATGAAAATAATCGTTTTTGCGCATGCGTTGGTTGCCCAAATGCACCCTTGATAGTGCACCAGGGTTTTAAGAGTACCATCTAACCAGTGGTAAATTAACCATACTGTTAGGTTAGGAGAGGGTAGGTTAGGTCATAGACTACAGTAGATCTGGAATTGACACTAAAATGGAACTTTGCAGTAAGGGAACCAAAATCGGAAAACGAACCCCCAAGTTCGAACCTCGATACCGCGAAAATGTGATATTACGCGGTATCGAGGTTCGAACTTGGGGTTAAATTTTCGTGTCAAATCCAGGGGCCGGATACTCAAATTTGTCCTAACTTGGGGCACTTAGGACTTCCTAGCTGACTTAAGGCGCATTAAGATATGAACAGGTTAGGACAACTTATCTCGTGTCTCAGGTTGTATACTCAAAACAAAAACAATTTAGGATGTCCTATCCTGTTCCTAAATGGTTAGGAACTCCTCCTAAATTGTCCTACATCTTCTAGGGTGCCCTATGTTGTCCAGCCAATCACGGGGCTCCTTATATCACATTGTTTGGGTGGATCAACCAATCACGGGACATTAGAATCAGCTGATCAAAATAAACAAACGCCACTGTGGCAGAGAGAGCTACCCAGCTGTTGTATTACCATATTTTGTGTTTATGTATATATATATATATATATATATATATATATATAGTAGTGGCAATAGATTCTCCTCGGGGGAAGCGGAGTCTTATAAGGGCAAGCAACACCAAGGTAAACACGAACATCTTTATTCTGGTACCGGTAACGTTTCGACATTAACATATGTCATCATCAGACCTAAATCAATAAGAAATAAATTTATTAATACATTATGTTGACATTTAAAGCAAATATATTTTTAATAATAATTTAGAAAAACATAAAAAGTTAGAAATCGCGAAAAAAGAGATAGAAACAAACACAAACAACAGAAACAGCTAAACCATATGTGAACTACGTGTAGATATTGTAGGCTAAAATATACACAATACCTTAGAAACATAATAGGTTGGAGGAGAATTCGTGGGTGCCCAAGGTGGGCTTAAGATGGTGAGTGAGGAGGGACTCTGCTATTAACCGGGTGGTGTCACCAGAACAACTAAAAATTACTGACAAATCTGTTTTGTTAATGGAATGGCCTAAAGGTTCACATTGACTCATTAAGCGAAGAAGAACGTAAATCCCTTAAAAGTCTAGCGGAAGACAAGAGTATTGTTGTCATGAAACCTGATAAGGGGAATGGTGTTGTGTTGTTAAATAAGGCAGATTATAACAATAAAGTTGCAGAAATATTGAGTGACAGAACAAAATTCGCAGACATAAAACAGGATATCTACCCACTCTTAATTAAAAGTGGACAAAATCAACAACTTTCTAAGACAACTAAAAAGAAACGAGACAATAGATGAAATGCTATATTCACATTTATTCGTCTCTGGTGCCCGCCCTGGAATTTTATACGGACTTCCCAAAGTTCACAAGATAAATTGCCCTGTCCGCCCTATTTTGTCCGCCATAGGTACAGCCAGTTACAATCTAGCACAGTATTTAGTACCAATCATCTCTCCTTTAACTTCGAACGAGTACACAGTTAGGGATTCATTTACATTTGCCAAGGAACTTTGTAACTTCTCTCATTCCGGTTGTATAATGGCTTCATTTGATGAAACTAGTTTATTCACCAACATTCCCATAAACGAGACAATTGACATATGCACTTCAGAATTATTTGAAATTGAAAACATTGTCAACGGATTCTCCAAAGATCAGTTCCATAAGTTACTTTCATACGCCGCTAAAGACAGTCTTTTCATTTTCAATGGTTCATTTTACAAACAGGTAGATGGTATTTCTATGGGTAATCCTCTCGGTTGCAGTCTCGCTAATTCATTCTTAGTTTATCACGAAACACAATGGCTTGACAACTGTCCTATAGAATTCAAACCTTTGCTCTACAGACGTTACATCGATGACACATTCGTTATATTCCAGTCTCCCGATCACGTTCCAATTTGTTTAGCTTATCTAAATTCACAACATGAAAACATTAAGTTCACTTCCGACACTGAAACAAATGGTAAACTCCCCTTCCTAGACATAAATATTAACAGAACACCTGACTCATTTAATACTTCAATATACAGGAAACCAACCTTCACAGGTTTAACGACAACATTTAATTCATCTATCCCGTTACAGTACAAACGAAATTTAATCTTAACTTTAGTCACCCGTGCTTACCACATTTGTTCCTCATATTTGTCTTTTCACAATGAACTCGAATATCTCAAACACATTTTACATTCTAATGGTTTCCCTATTTCATTCATTGAAAACTGTTTCGGTAAACAACTAAATAAACTTTTCCAAGTCCCGAACCCCGTACCGACTGCTAAAAAGGCAGTAATATTTTTCACTATGCCATTTTTAGGACCATCAAGTTACTCGATACGCCATAAAGTCACAACATTGATTCGTTGCTTCTATCCCCAAGTGTCCCTCAGAATAATATTCAAACCTACCAATACTTTGTCTCATCATTTCAAATTCAAAGATCGTATCCCGGATGTTCTGCAATCCTCTATTGTTTATCAATATAAATGTAGCTGCTGTAATGCAACTTATATAGGCCAATCAAAACGGCACTTAAACACGAGGGTTGCGGAGCACCTGGGTCGATCTTATAGAACTGGACTTCCCATTTCTAAACCATCCTTTTCAGCCATTCGAGACCATTGTGAACCTTTAGGCCATTCCATTAACAAAAAAGATTTTTCAGTAATTTTTAGTTGTTCTGGTGACACCCGGTTAATAGCAGAGTTCCTCCTCACTCACCATCTTAAGCCCACCTTGGGCACCCACGAATTCTCCTCCAACCTATTATGTTTCTAAGGTATTGTGTATATTTTAGCCTACAATATCTACACGTAGTTCACATATGGTTTAGCTGTTTCTGTTGTTTGTGTTTGTTTCTATCTCTTTTTTCGCGATTTATAACTGTTTATGTTTTTCTAAATTATTATTAAAAATATATTTGCTTTAAATGTCAACATAATGTATTAATAAATTTATTTCTTATTGATTTAGGTCTGATGATGACATATGTTAATGTCGAAACGTTACCGGTACCAGAATAAAGATGTTCGTGTTTACCTTGGTGTTGCTTGCCCCTATATATATATATATATATATATATATATATATATATATATATAATAAACCGTGCAATATCCTATATTTAACCCCTAACAAAGGCTTATTTACATTGTTTATACAGTAGTAGGTCTATAGGCTATTAGAATCTGCTAGGTTATATTTTCCCATGAACTCAATTGGTGTATAGTAGTTTGCAGCGTATTAGGCTAGGCCTAGTACAGATTAAGTTAGGATAGGCTATTTTCCCAGAAGTTCCATTTATAGTTTGTCACTAGCTTAGGGTAGGGGATGGAGTATTTTGCCCCCTGATGGTAATATTATGATGATAATAAGTCATGGCAAGTGAGGGGGGCCAAAGCCCCCCCTTAACCTATTATTGTATTCCACGGCAGTCAAACTAGACGGGGACGTGATCTTGAGCATGCGAGTAGTCTAAACAAGGCAGGCGATACGCCCGAATTCCTCCATCCTTACCTAGGGTAGGTTAAAGTAAGTTAGCGTAGGTTAGTTATTTTGGTAAAAGTTGCGTTAGTGGGTGTACCGCCCGCTTTGTTTACATAGTCGCACACTTGCAGTTACATTCGCGTCTAATTTGACTGTTGTTATTTGCCCCTGCTGGTAATATAGGCCTATTTGAGGATGACATTAATTAAGTCATGGGGGGTGAGGGGAGCTCTAATCTCTCCATAAATCAAACAAAGTAAAATGTATCAAAAAGTCACTCTTGGCCTAGACACCATGCTGTATATAGTATTTATATGTGCTTTTTTTGTATACCACATTTCCCGGTTTTCATAGGCTAGGCTAGGTCCTCTCCACTAGGCTAGTAGGGTTGTATTTTAATATTCTTGGAAAATGGATAAAAATGCAGGCAATTGCATAATGAAACAACTCATTATTAGAATCGTAAAAGGTAGGCTAAGTAAAGATTGTAAATTAGAAGTATATATAGGCTAAGCTTAGGCCTAATTTGACCTAGGTTAAACTCAATATCCACCACCCAAAAGGCTAAAACCCCAGTGGTGAAGTTACCAATAGCCTATGCTACTTCAAAAAGTTCATGAGCCCCCAAATCCAGTATATTGAGTACATATTAAACAGTAGTTCCATTATTGAAAGGGCTAATCAAGTTAAATCACAGAATCATAGGCTTGGAGAGTATCCTTTTATTTGGCTGTTTACATACATTTTCGCAAGCCTTAAAAAGCGACCAAAACGGTATAAGACCACTAGTTCCATTACAAAATGTAATGCTGTAACCATTAATTACACCAGTTATTTACATAGCCTCCTTAAATGACGATTAAAATCGGCTAGCGTCACTTTGAGGCCGGCCATATTTAATCCACGCCGAGGCTCGGCCAATGTTTGGAGGTACACCTTAACCCTTCCTCCCCAGGCTGTCTTACCAAATGACGGTCGCCCCTACCCGGGCGATATGACTGAAAAACGTCTAGGCCTAGGCTACCGTATTTTTGTTTATTTTCACTGCTAGAACTTTCCCACTCATCTATAATTGTAGTGCAGTTTTCAATCTGTATTTTGGCATTGAGTAGAGCTCTGTAAGTCAACTGGTTCAGTTGTGATGACGATTTCAGTGGAGCCAATATTGCAGAGATGTTGCCAATATGGGGGCTTTTTAGACACTAATTTCGTCATGACGTCAGAACAATAACATTGAGGAGTCTTCTCCTTCTTGTTTTCGGAGGTGCGGTGACGAACGCTTGGGTTTGTTGACATAAGTCGTACGCACGACGTTCGGACCAAGCTTAATTAGGCTATTAAGCTCATGCCTTAGATAAGGCATACCGGCTAGCGGCCCTTCTTTCGTGCTGTCCTTACCTAAGGCAGACCGGGTAGGAAGGGTTAAATAACAGCTCCCACTATCAATTTGTTTCCGCTGTTGAGTGTCCTAAGTCGAGTTAGAGTAGCCCCCGACTTACCCTAAGTCAGGACATCCTAACTTTTCACAAAATGGCTGCCCACAGCTTCTGAGTATGCCGTCTTAACTTGTTTTGAGTATAGTGTCATAAGCGTACTGAAGCAGTTAGGGCGCCCTAAGTGAGATAGGACGAGATAGGATGTCCTAAATAGTTTAGAGTATCCGACCCCTGATCTACTGTAGTCTATAGTTAGGTTAAGGTGTTAGGCAAGATAATGATAAGACAGCTAAAGCTCGGTTCACACATACACGAATTAACGTCCCGTCCGGCCCCGACCTCTTAATTCGCCTGCAAACGGGCAAGGACGCCGGCAAAATCGCCTATGGTAGGTACAGGGACATGTGGTGTCGCCAGCACGCGGGAGACGGCGAACATTTTGTGCCTGTATAAAATGGTTGGCGTGGGCCGGGGCAACTCCCACAAAACGTGTCAGGCCGGGATACCCACGGGAGCAGTCGACGTCTAGACGCTGATGAACGGGATGAGAACGGCAGCAAAAAAACTTTGGAAGGAGAGTCGGCGATGTGTCACCGTCGCGGCACGTGAGCTGGCGACACCGCATGTCCGTGTACCGACCATAAGCGATTTTGCCAGCATCCTTGCTCGTTTGCAGGCGAAGTAAGGGGTGAGGGACGGACGGGACGTTCATTCATGCATGTGTGAACCGAGGAAAAGGGGACGGGGACGGATGGGACATTATTTCGTGCATGTGTACCATGGGGCCTCCAGATTGATGCCGTCCTGCCTATTTTTTGAGTCGTGGCCGGACGTTAATTCGTGCATGTGTGAACCGAGCTTAAGACAAGGGTATGTTGGGTAAGTTTCTGTAAGGTCTGGTTTAGGTGATATAGGTCAGATAAGAAGTTAGGTTAGGTTGGATGGGTCTTTATCGAATCAGAATGTTGTAATAACTCAACGAACAAAGTGACCGTTACTAATTAGCTTGCCCATCAATTTGTTTCTGTTGCGAACGTTAGAGAAGATGAAGAAATAAATAAATATTCACCAAGCAGAAAATTTAAAATAGGAGCATGGATGTGCGTTTGATTCAGTTATGTTATGTTAAAAAACAATGTTGTTACTGTATAAACTGCGCTAAACTAGGACGGGTTTGGGAAGGTTAGGTAAGTTAGTGTTTTATGTTAGTTAATGCACTGTATGCAAAGTAAAGTAAGGTATGATGTGGTTAGTCTAGGTAAGAAAGAGTATAGCAAGAAAAGTAAGATTAGGTTTTGGTGAATTGGAGTTGAATAGAGACTTTATAATCGATACGAACGAGAGAAAGGAAAGGGGAAGGCAGGGAACAGATAAAGGGAGACAGTCTGAGGGGTGGCTGACAGACAGATGAGGGGGAGTGAAGATAGAGGACAGTTTACGGAATGCTAATGTACTCGGGAGGGCAAGACAACCATGGCCCGATAAAATAGGGAAAGGAAATAAGGAAATAGAAGAGAAGAGATATAAAGATTTTAGGAGAATATGGAGTATAGGGCAATGCACAGTTGGCCACATGGATTTGGACCCACTATAATGATATTGGTAGTGAACACAGTGTGGTTAACTTGTAAGATAAATGTTTTATAAACTCATTTATTAAGCATATGAAAAACCTATTGCATAAGAAACTACACTCCTAATTCAAGCATATTAAATTTGTTTAAGTACACTCGGATGCCATAGTCTCTGGCCCACTCATAAATATTCGTGGACTTCACCTATTTCTAATTATGGAAGTATATCTCTGGAAACGAATTTATTAATAAAATTGTCTACACATCAACTACAAAACTATATATACTATTTATTGATAAGCAAGTTCTAAGCAAAAATCAATCCTGATAGTTATAATTGCATAAATAAAAACATAGGGGGTCCACGAATTCTTATGAGTGGGCTAGAGACTATGATATCCGAGTGTACATACAATCATGGCGTGTATCCAAGTTCGTGTGGGCAAATGTATGCATGTATTGTGAGCATTAACCCACTGAGCCCCAGCTAGTTTATACAAAATGTACCACCAGGGACCGGCTGTTTCTGATTTTTTTTTTCTTCCAAAAACAATAGCGAATGGGTTAGGAATGAAGGAAAAACCACAAAAAACGATAAAAAAGCTCAAAAATTGGTCCTACGGAGCCCCCGAAAGTCGATTTTACAAGAGTAAAAAATTGAAGGCAATAACACCCAAAATACTGTTTTTTGTGCGCTCACGCACACGCGGTTGGACTTTGAGAGTTTTCAACCATCGGCATGGGTGCGTGGGATACTTACACAGTTCCCATACAAATCTGAGCCCTCTAGGTGCCATAGGACCGGAGTAATTGGGACCGGACCGGCCAGGACGCATGGTTTGCGTCGCTGGGGTTTAGCGTTACATACATTGTGGACGCAAACGCTGCGTCGCTGGGGCTCAGTGGGTTAATTATTGTTGTGTGTGTTAGGATATGGAAACCTATGTGAATTATTGCTAGGAATGACATAGTAAGTATTATATAATTAATCCGTTCAGTACCAGTTCTTTCCTTTTAATTTTCTTCTGGCTACTATTAGACGACATTATTAACTTTAAAACGGGCCTCCAGCAATTAACAGGCTTCGAACGATCACACTTTACGTTTTCTACTACCACAGATCCTTCCTAATCTGCATAAAAATCATCTAAATATAGTTAGAATCAAATTTAATAGACGTCGCCGGTACAATAGGGGTTAAGCTATGCAAGGTTAGACAAGGCTAGATTATTTACAATCAATTCTACATTTTCGGCTAAAAGGATAACGGAGATAGCAGCAAGATGAAAATGGAAATTGAAAATGGAGAGGTTGGTGGACAAATAGAGAAATAAAGTAAACAGGGGAAAACAAATACAGCACTAATATATATCATGGTCAGAAAAACAAAACAAAAAACAATACTTGGATGAACAGTTAAGACAAATTGTCTTCATATTTACGAATCAATGATTATCCTGTGGGCTGTGATAAGCCTCAAATGAAGCTCTCCTGTTGGACGGTGATAAGCCTCACAGAAGCAGGATTGTCAAACATGTATAAAAAACACACCAAAGTGACTAGGTGGCTGCAAATGTTGTGACAAATGGAGCGAATTAGCACCTTTTGATACCACCCATCACCACACTCACACACTCTCAGAATATTCCTACACACCATGGAGTCAGGATCTCCCTCCTCTGCACGTTCATTGCCCTCTCCATCTCCTGGTCTGAGCAGCGTCAGTGGTTGCGGGTGAACCCTCAACCTTACTAGAAAACCCTCCTACCTCTACACATATACTACAGACAATGATGACGAGGCCCCAGCTACTAAAAGACGCCAACAAATACCTGTCAAGAGGGGTCCATGTGTAAAGAGGTCGTTGACCTCCACTATCACTCCTACCACCATCGCAGCACGTGCCACTACCACCACTACCACAAAAAAGTTGAAGGCCATCTCTACTGCCACCTGCACAGGCGCCCACCCACACACCACTGTCCACATATGCTCACGCCCCTGATGATACGCCAGGCCCTTCCAACTCTATGAAGATGCCTGTGCCTTTTCGTAAACTTAAGACCTTGTCACCATCTAAGTATGGTTCCATACTTTACCTTTCTGACCTACGGCTGAGGGGCTGACAGCGACAGTAAGAATGGTTACCATAACAACAACTTTGACAACCCAGACTCCCACAATTTGTGTGACGACTCTGAAATACTAAACCGCGACCACGATAGCGACTTGGACGACAGTGACGGTGATGGTGACGGTAACGAAGACATGGCAGATCCTTAAACAAGAAGCCTTAGTCTTCTCTTTGGCATGGTCTGAAGGGTCAGATTTCGTACTAGATTTGCACTAGTTCGATGCCAATAGATCTGGTTCAACTACAGGCTGGCCCTGCAGTAATGATGCAAGGGAGAGTGACTTTCCTGGCTTTCTTTGACCCTGAGATGATGGCATTAATTGTCTCCCAAACCAACGCCTATCAACAATGGGTAAGGAGGCTTCTGGACAAGAAGACAGCATGCATTCTTTTACATACAAATATTTGACCTAATGGCTACTATCTACAGCGAGCTGTCTCTTGAGGTTGCACAGAAAAGAAATGACCAAGACAAGGTCGTAGCACACGGGGAAAGGGTCATATTGATTCAGCAGGATATTTTACCCCACTACCTTTCATCACATAAAGCTGGATGACACCTAAGATTAATTTTGGGGGGTTTACTCATAACTTTGACTGCCGGTCGTGGCCCATTTAACGACGGAGTACTGTCCCTTGCTGTCCAGGCACCTTCATTCCTCTCCTTATTCATCTTATGCTACAAGAGTCCTAGTTTCTCTGTTATCCCTCTCTATTATTTAGTTTAGCTTCATTTTTCCTTCTTCGTATTCCTCTCATGTATAGCCTAAATTTGTTCTCTTCTCTCCTCCATATATACCCCAGTATGTGTTACCATTCCTTCTCCTTATTCCTCTCATAAATAAAGTTTCACTGTTCCACCTTTTGAACCGCGCATTGGATTATAGGCTAACTTCTAGTTTGTCAATACATGTAATATCTGTTTTTGTTCAATGTCGACATGCTCAATTCCTTTCGTAAATATCATACGATTTATATCTCTTATGTTTCTAAATTAATGTTTTATTTGTTTCTTTAGTAGCTTATAACTTGTCGATGTTTATCTTATTCAACTTTGCTTAATTCCAAAACAAATATTTTGTTTAATTCGATTCGTATGTAAATTTTCTTGAGTTTGTATATGCACTTAATCAATAAACAAATGTCTTCGAATTCATTTCCGTTTCTGATGCACTTCTTTTTAACACCCTTTCGGGGATCACGGCGTCAGGAAATAGATAGATAGATAGATAGGTTACTGAAAACTTAATCTCAATTGCATTACATGATCATTATAACAGCAATATTTATTTGAATAATATATTTTTCTCCTAGATCAAATATTATAAATGTTGATTTACTTTTCCTTCTGTAATCAACACTTTTGCACCATCTTTACGCCCATTGCTGAACCTGTGCATATTACCATTACAAATGTTTTATTTAATGGATCTCCATATGTCTTTGCTAAATAATTTTCCAATTTTCCTAAATCAGTTTACAGTCAGTTTTCCCTCTTTCATCGTTCATCACTGTTTGTTGTTGTTGTTGTTGTTCCCCAAGCTGCCTGGCCGAACAGCCCCAAGGCCCCGAGTAAGGCCAAGGCCATAAACGAGCGCCCCCACAGAACCCTCCCTGCCGACCACAATAAAGCCTGGGTGACCGAAGCCACTCCATGGCGGGGAGCTGAGAGGGTGCGTAAACGCCCGGGAAACCAAAGCCCCACCCAGGGCCCTGTGCCCCTCAGCAATTATGAAGAGAAAGTTGAGGGGCAAAGGAATAATGTGACGCTTTAGCTTCCAATCTTGGTAGATTGGGAGGTCAATCCACGGAAGAGACGCCGTCACTTGAGATTTAGAAAATATATAAGTAAAAGGAACAGTCAGAGTAAGCTATGGGTATGGCAGAGATCGCTCAGGTATCACTCTGATAGACCAGCCCATCGCCAATCATCACTGTTTGTTGTTTATCATAATAACAATAATCGACTGTGTATGTGGATGTAGATTTTGTAGTTTATTATAGCGAATACGAAAAAATAATAAAATTTAATAAATAAATAAAGATATGTTTATATATATATATACCGTACTGTATATACTGTATATATATATATACAGTATATGTATATATTCTCCTTTACTGTTCTGTCTGTGCCTCAGTTACACAAACAGCAATTCTAACTTGATCTTAAGATTAACACCCTCCTGTTTTCTTACATAATACCACAAGCGCTGCATACCCTACACTATACAAACCAGGACAGCCGCCCTGTTCACCTTAGTCTCTCCCCCACTCCTCGTGCAAGAAGCCTGCTAGCACGAACAGTACCAACCCCTCGCCCCCGTTCTAACCACTCCTCTCCCCGACCTGTACGTAGAGTCCCGCCACCACAGGTTTCCGGATTTACACCAGTGAGGAACGGTGCACGGCCAACGCAGAAAAGGTCTCATCTACCAGTCACAATGTCAAACAGATTTGAGATATTGGTAGAGATGGAAGACGAACCAGAAGAGACCAGGCTCGTTGGGGATTCCATCCTACGAGGACAGGTCGAAGAGTTCTGCGACAGAGTCCCAAATCAACGAAAAAGATTTTGCATCCCAGGAGCTGGACTGGACGACATTGTGGAAGCCTTCGAAGATACCACAAAGGATGCAAATGAAAATACCCTTTTTGTCATCCATGCTGGTTCAAATGAGCGCACCAGATCCGAAGAGTTGATGGAGAAATATCGCAAGATGATCCAGCACTACAAAAACAAGTCAAGGAATATCATCATCTCAGGCATTCTCCCCAAGATCGACGCACCTGATAAATTCTACGACAAGGCCTTCAGCACAAATAGCCGACTAAAATATTTGTGTCTGAGGGAAGAAGTTGAATTCATCAACCTCTGGGACAACTTCTACAACCAGCCTACTCTGTTCCGCAAGGATGGCACTCATCTAAACCCTGTGGGTTCAGCACGCATGGGTCGTCTCCTACACGAAGCAGTCCGCAGCCATGGATCAAAAAACGCCATCAGAGAAGAAGCAGCAGTGAAGAAGCAGCAGTGACATAAATCATCCAACGCCAAGAAAAAAACAGAGGCAACCGAGGACCACCAGCAATAAGGACCGAAGACAGCGAGGACAGAGGACAGCCATGAACATAAATGTAGATCCGACAAGAACCAAAAATATTATTAAAGAGCGTTCCGTGAGTTCTAAAATAGCAAATTTAAAGGTTTTCTATGCAAACGCTCGTAGCATACGCAATAAATTTTCAGATTTAGAGGAGCTAGTGTTTACAGAAAATTATGATGTGATTGGCATAACAGAATCTTGGCTCAATACAGAAGATAGAGACTTTTTAGCAGAGTATTCACTTCCCGGTTATGTAATGTTTGAGAAAAGCCGAATAAATCGAAATGGAGGTGGCGTTTTACTTTATATCAAAGAAAGTCTTAACCCTACCCTCTAGTCAAAACCTCAAATTGTGAACGTCGACGCATCTTTTGTGCTAATAAAGAATAATAAAGGTACAAAAATAATACTTGCATTAATATACAGACCTCCAGCTCAATCAGTGCAAACTGACCGAGAAATTTATGAACAAATTGCAGATGTAAGTAACTCACAAGATACCGTAATTTTTGGCGACTTTAATTTACCTGTGACCAAGTGGGGCGATACTCTTACTTCACACTCCGGACATGACTTGTATACGAACTTGCAAGAGAGTTCGCTTTATCAATTTGTTCGAACGCCGACCCGTGGTAATAACGTTCTTGACATTGTACTTGCAACAAAAGAAGAATTAATAGAGAATTTGAATGTTGGTGATGAATTCAGTAACAGCGACCATCGTACGATAACTTTCACTTTAAAGTTTACTAGTAACGAACCAAATAGTAGCATCGAAAAAGTCCCTAATTTCAAGAAAGCAAACGTCCATAAACTTAGAGCTATGTTTAAAGAAACTGACTGGAGCTTTTTAATTAACAATAACGACATAAATACATCTTGGAAGTTATTCGAAACCACTTACCTAAAAGCAGTGCAAGACTGCATACCATCGAAAATACGGCGTCCAGGCCATAATAATAAGCCCAAATGGTGGAATAAAGATATTTCAAACTGCCTGCTTGCTAAAAAATGTGCTAATGATAGATTAAAATCCTCACAAAATGACGAAGAACGGGTGAAATTTGTAGAGCTACGACGCAAAGCCAAAAAGTTAATTAAGCAAAGTAAAAAGACCTTAGAGTTACATATTGCGAATCAAAGTAAAACAAACCCGAAAGAATTCTATAGTTATATCAGAAAGAAAAAAGTAGTTACTTCAACTGTTGGACCGTTAGTCGATGAAAATGGAGAATACACCAAAGACGAAGTACAAATGAGTAATGCCCTCAATACCTTCTTTGCATCAGTTTTTACAACAGAAGACCTCAGTGATATCCCTACACCATCGCCAATTCAGATTGATAATTCAGATGTTCTAGGCAATATCACCGTTACAGAGAGAGAAGTATTGAATTGTTTAGATAAACTCAAGGTAAATAAAACGCCTGGACCTGATACAATCTCGCCTAGAGTTCTGAAGGAAGCTAAGGATGAGCTCTCCAAACCACTGACATTACTATTCAATAAATCCTTGCAGTCTGGAACTATGCCTGATCAGTGGAAGCTAGCCAACGTAACACCGATATTCAAAAAAGGCAGCAAATCCCTACCCAGTAACTATCGTCAAATTAGCTTAACCTCAGTTGTATGTAAAATGCTAGAAACGGTCATACGAGACAGACTCGTAAATCACTTAGAGGAAAATAACATACTTAAAGATACTCAACACGGCTTTCGTAAAAAACGTTCCTGTTTAACAAACCTCTTAGACTTCTTCCACGATATCCTCAACTTCTACGATGAGAGTAAAGCTGTCGATATTATATACCTTGATTTTCAAAAGGCCTTTGACAAAGTTCCCCACAAACGTTTACTGCTAAAACTAAAAGCGCATGGAATACAAGACGGTGTGTTGAAATGGATAGAAAATTGGCTCAGCGACAGAAAGCAAAGAGTAGTCATAAACGGTAAGGCATCTAAATGGACCAATGTAAGTAGCGGGGTACCCCAGGGATCGCTACTAGGACCAATTCTCTTTCTAATTTAAATCAACGACATAGATGAGGGCCTCACTTGTACAATCTCAAAATTTGCTGACGATACAAAAATTGCAAATAGCGTACTCTCAAAAGAACAAGTTGACGATATGCAACACAATCTAGATAAATTGTCATGTTGGGCCCAAATTTGGCAAATGAGTTTCAATGCAGATAAATGTAAAGTACTACATATCGGATACCTAAATGAGAAAGCAAACTATTCGATGAATGGCACTCAGCTTAAGAATGTAAACAGAGAAACCGATCTGGGAGTAACAATATCGAGTAACCTAAAACCGAGTCAACAATGTTCAGAAGTTGTTAAGAAGGCAAACAAAATAATTGGCTTTATAGGCAGGTCATTTGAGCATAAATCCAAAGAAGTTATCCTAACCCTTTACAATTCCTTAGTCCGCCCTCTTCTGGAATACTGCGTTCAATCCTGGTGCCCTTATTACCATAAAGATATAAACAAGCTAGAACGAGTTCAACGTAGAGTTACCAAAATGATACCTAGCCTAAAGAACAAACCATACGAAGAGCGTCTTAGAGAATTAAATCTATTTCCTTTAACCCAGCGCAGATTAAGAGGTGACTTAATTCAAGTGTTCAAAATCATCAAAGGCATCGACAATATGAACTGTAGTAAGTACTTCACTATCGACCAATCTAATTACACGCGGGGAAACGGTTGCAAAATTATTGGTAAATCTTTTAACTCACACGAATCTAAGAATTTCTTCTTCAATCGAGTTGTCAACTTGTGGAATGGGCTTCCCCGAAACGTTATAGACTGCATCACCGTTGATTCATTTAAACTCCGCCTAGACAAATATCTCGCTTCAAACCCGCGACTGACTGCGTTTGTAAATGAATAACTTTATTTTATCCCCCCCTCAGTTACTAACCCATCTGTCCCCTACTAACTTCCTAATCCTGCCACGGACATTAGTTCCAGGGCAGTAATTCCCTTTCCAATGTTCCCTTACCCACTCTAAACCACTGTTTGGACACTTGATCCTCAGTGTTTTGGAGGACAAGCAACCTAGAAGGGTCACTAGATCTGTTGTTGCTTGATTTCCTTTGTACTCCTTTGTACTATCTTAACTCTTTCTCCAATTTCTTATTTTGGCTTAGGGATGCAGGGACCCCTCGAATGCACCCGCCACTTTGGTAGTGCAATCAGTTTTTGTAGCAGTGGACCACTGGTTCCTATCTTCAGAATATTCCTGTGCTTTGTATGCATCCAGCCAGGGCCTGCACTTGGGTATAAATTATAGCCAAACAGTGGTGGAACTGCCATCTCACTGCTCTGGGTCTGATCCTTCAGTGCTAAGGGTCATAATCCACTTAGTGGAAATGGCACTGGGGAGTGGGTCAGCAGGGGCATGTCTGGGAGTATGTAGGCAGCTTCTGCCATGGCCATCCCTTTTGGGGCACATCCACTGGAAGCGGGGCATCAGATTGATTATGATGAGATATATATATATATATATATATATATATATATATATATATATAGAAGGAATAGGAGAACAAAGTACGCTACTAACAGTTCCATATTTTATTACCAATACCAAACGTTTCGACATCACACTGGTTTCATCATCAGTGGTCTACAAATCAAAAGAGAATATTACAAATATGAACGCTTAAATGCTTATTGAACATAATTAGA
Organism: Paralithodes platypus; assembly: GCA_032716605.1. Taxonomy (NCBI): domain Eukaryota; kingdom Metazoa; phylum Arthropoda; class Malacostraca; order Decapoda; family Lithodidae; genus Paralithodes; species Paralithodes platypus. The sequence goes on along the minus strand of CM064537.1, from coordinate 8,397,515 downwards.
ATATACAAAAAAATATATATATATATTAAAATGTAAAACTTGCAAACTAAACAAACCAAAATTGGGACAAGGACAATATAAAGTCAAATTAAATTATTAAAATCGCTATGTGGAAACAACACTTACTAAAATGAAAATTATTAAATAAAAGAACACAATCCACCACATAGGGTGTACATTACTACATGAGCAAGTTAATCTGTTTCCCAAGCAAACTAATCGCACATATAACAACGCACTATCGTCACGTTAAAGGAAGTAGTCAAGTTTGGGAAGTCCGGGACGTTCTGGCAAATTTTACTAAACTCTGCATGAATACAGAAACTACACGTTAAATGTCAAAATATTATTTAAAATCAAATTTGCAACATAACAAGACATTAACAATAGTACAAAATACAAATATTGATAAGATATCTATACTATTACAAAATAATATAAAATACAGTACAGCACTCACTAACGATAGTGCTATCGGGTAGGTACCTGTAAGCATAGCATGCCTCAAGTGACCCCTATCAATAACTACCCTACAAATAACCTACATTTATAGCACAAATAAACTAAGGAAATCGCAAAAGTAAGCAATTGATACTATCGACAATGAATACATCTAATATAAAGACAAATAATTGCAAAATATGAAGTAACAACAGATTTAAACAAAGAGTACTCTTTTAACAAGAACAATTAATTTAAAAAATCATCAATATTAATATTAATAATAGAAAAATAAAAAGATAAACTATAAAGTATTGACATTCTCGGTGTAACATTAACTACTAACTTGAGCTTGACGCTTGACACATTATGTTAGAAGCATTGCTAAGAATGCCTCTAAAAAACTGGGACTCCTGTACAGAGTTCGAGAATTCTTCACTGACGAGCAGTTGGCCGTAATATATAAAAGTCATGTGCGTTCTCAGATGGATTACTGTTCACCTCTGTGGAGTGGAAGTGGAGTGGTTGCATTGAGGCAGTTGGACAAAATTCAAAATAAAGCTATTAGATTAATCAATAACCCTGCAATCACACAGGACCTTCCTACATTATCCATACGAAGAAACGTTGCATCCCTTGCATTATTCTACAGATATTTTCACAGCAATTGTTCCGAGGAACTTGCTTCAATTGTGCCGCCTCTCCACATCTTTCCCCGTAGAACTAGGGCAGCTGAGAGCGCCCATGAATTTACACTTTCTCCTCCACAATGCAGAACTTCTGCTTATCAAAATTCATTTATCCCTAGAACTACTACTCTTTGGAATTCACTTCCCTCGAATTGCTTTCCGCAAACTTACAATCTACAAATGTTTAAATCCAGTTGTTACAAACATTTTATGAATGGAGGATGCCTTTAGGCACATGGACCTTTTTGTTTTATCTGTGTTTTTCCTTCCTCCCTTCATTGTCTCTTAAAAAAAAAAAAAAAAAAAAAAAAATACAGACAACAAACAATAAATACAGACAAAAAGTAAGCAGAGGTTATACAAGAAACTTCAAGTTAAAAATGCTTGATTCAAATTATTGATGTCAAATTTTAGAATACAGGCACTATAATTGACCCTAAAAAGATTAAATTTATGGAACAATTTACTTGCCTCAAAACCTCTGTCCACTAAGAGTCTGTATAGTAACCTAGCTCTAGCCCAAAAGTCATCTACTTTAGTGCAGATTTTACAAAATCTTATTAATTGGGAATAAAAACAATTATAAGATATTTTACTATCGATATTACTACTAGGGAAAGGAAAGTTTATTACGTTAAAATTAAAATCATCAACTTTGTGATATACTTTAAGTATGCACTGTTCATTAACAATCTCTATATTTATATCAAGAAAATGTTCAACTTTATAATTTACGTTACATTGTGTGAGGGGAATAGAATTAGGATAAATAAGTTTTGCAACATGATTAAAATTGAACAAATTGCAAATATATATATATATATACATATATATATATATATATGGGGCAGAATGATAGGGTTGATACAAAGGAGGGTTAATTTAAACAAAGTTAAGCGGGTGCGATAATACCGTAGAGTTAAGGGAGGGTTTTAATTTTGAAATATAGAGGGATTCTAAAACTCTAATATCAGCACGTTGACAGGAATCCAAAATATGTAAATTATCTTTTTTTACACCAAAACCACAAGATATACTGTAGTGTGCTCCCGTACAGCTGAGTAAGAAGGCGACTTGAGAGGCAGACCTGTTCTACTAGAGTAACTAGACTGACCTATGTGCTCGTCAATTCGAGTTTTGAAAGCTTGGTATCTATCTATCTATCTATTGCCCGACGCCGTGATCCCCGAAGGTGTGGCCACGAACGAACCGCCTCCATGCATTTCTGTCCCCAGTCAGTCGACACCCCTCCCCCCAACCAGCACCGCCTTCGTTCATATACTTCCTCACTCCATCCTTCCACCTCTCCCTCTCTGTCCCTCCACCTCGCTCTCGTACACCCTCTTAGTCATTCTCTCGCTTTCCATACATTCCATATGGCCGAACCATCTCAAGTTGTTCCTTTTCACACTTTCCAGCAGATCTACCTCCACACCACACCTCCTTCTTACTTCTTCATTAGTCTGTCTATCCCTCCATGTAACTCCGCACGCACTTCTTAAGTAATTAATTTCCACTGCTCTCACTCTTGGTCCGAGTCTCTCAACCAACGTCCATGCTTCACTTCAGTAAGTTAGTGTCGGGATTACCACACTGTCATGCAAGGTCTTCTTCACTTCCATACTGACCACCCTATTTCTTGTTACTGCTTTCAGCATTCCTACAACCCTCTTCCCCTGTTGTACCCTCTCCCGCACTTCTTCATCCATAGTCCCATCTTTACTCAACACACTGCCCAGATACTTAAAAGAGCTGACGATCTCCATAGCCTGACCGTTCAGCTTCACCTCGCACTCTTTGACTTCACCCCTTTCGAAGACCATAACCTTGCTCTTCTCCGCATTTACCTTTAAATTCCGTTTTTCACCCCCTGTTCCAAACTCATTTACCAGACCCTGCAACTCCCATTCATTATCACTCATCAGAACTGTATCATCCGCAAACAGCAGTATAGGTAGCTTCCACTCATTTCCCTCCCTTTTCAGCGATACACCAATATCCACTGCTCTTGATAGTATTTCTTTCATGACTCCATCCATATATACAGTAAACAACCACAGGGACATCACACACCCCTGTTTCAACCCAACATTCAGGTCAAAGAACTCCCTCTGCTAACTCTCCACACGTACTGCCGCCTTTGCACCCTCATACATGCTCTTCACTGCTATCAGCAACTTGCCTTCTACTCCGTATATTCTAAGTACTTTCCACAAACCTTCTCTATCCACTCTGTCATAGGCCTTCTCCAAGTCCATAAAGGCAACATACACCTTTTGTTTCTTCTCCAGATATTTCTCCACAACACAATTCAGGGTAAAAATCTGATCTACACATCCTCTTCCCTTCCTAAAACCTCCCTGTTCGTCGCCTATCCATTTCTCCGTTCTCACTCTCACTCTCTCAATCACTACCCTACTGTATACCTTCCCTACTACGCTTAGAAAAATATTCCTCGGTGGTTACCACACACTCCTCTTTTCCCATTGCCCTTATATAGGGGGACTATTATGCCAGTCTTCCAGTCATCGGGTGCACTCCCCTTCTCCCATGCTAGTTTGCACATTTTCCATACCCATTCGATCACTATCGCTTGTTTTTCCTTGCTTAGGTAATTTTCCCGGGTGGGGGTCGCAAGCCCACCGACCCAACCTCTTTAGTCGCCTCTTACGACACGCAGAAGTCTTCCAATATACCCTGCCTGGCAGCTAGGGCAAGCAAACTTGTAAATAATTGACGAACTAAGGTCAGTTGGTAGTCGATCTTTAAAATACAAAAATGAACCAATTTTAAACATATTCTAATGAATGAAGCTGAAAGTAATTTGCGGGTAAAATTTGAGCAAATATCTTCTCAATTTATTATCTTTTGATTTGTAGACCACTGATGATGACACCAGTGTGATGTCGAAACGTTTGGTATTTGTAATAAAGTATGGAACTGTTCGTAGCGTACTTTGTTCTTCTATTCCTGCTGAAGATACGGTTCCCAAGGAACACTCCTCTCTCCTACATAAAGTGTATATATAAATATATATATATATATATATAAATATATATAGTCATAGACTACAGTAGAGCTGGACTGGACACAAAAATGGAACTTTACAGTAAATCGGAGAAAGAAACCCCAAGCTCGAACCTCAAAACCGAGAAAATTTTATATTTTCGCAGTTTCGAGGTTCAAACTTGGGGGTTCGTTCCATGATTTGGGTCCCTTACTGCAAAATTCCATTTTCGTGTCCAATCCAGATCTACTGTAGTCTATGATACAGTATACATATATGTATTGTCACTTCCACCAGATAATTCAGCTGTAAGTGTTTGTTATGATTTATACAAAAGCCTATTTCAGTTGCAGTGTTGTATGTTTAAGGGAAGGTTTGCTGTTTTTCTTTCTCTCTCCCGTCTCACGTGTGTACTTCTTGTCCATTGGTGACGTCATGATCGCGCCACTGTCTTGCAACCATGTTAATTGTTGCTATGAGTATAATTATCTATTTTGTCCAGCACTGAGGCGAGTTGTATTAGTTTATTATAAGTTACACAATGAGGTCTTGTATTTATTTGATCATTTATGTATTGTTAATGAGAGCACAAGTGCCTAATATAATTATGCAATCTAGTGACGCTTGGAGCTCTCACTTCTCTCTTGGCGCGGCCAAGAGACCCTCGTGTGTGTACAAAGGAGTACAAAGGAGTACAAAGTACAAAGGAGTACAAAGGAAATCAAGCAACAACAGATCTAGTGACCCTTCTAGGTTGCTTGTCCTCCAAAACACTGAGGATCAAGTGTCCAAACAGTGGTTTAGAGTGGGTAAGGGAACATTGGAAAGGGAATTACTGCCCTGGAACTAATGTCCGTGGCAGGATTCCCACGGTCCCACGGTCCCAGCGCCAGCCACTCGTGAGACAGATACCATACTGAGCACATGTGCCGTGTGGGCTGTCACAGGCGTGCCATATAGTTCCCTTGTTAACCGCATTTACGATCTTGTTTCTTATTGAATAGTAACATGGCAAGTCTGGAAGTTATTTAACCTAACTTTTATTAACATAACTTTATTATTTGGCATACAGGAGTTTTCTGCATTTGTTAAGAGGTACTCCATTTCTTTTCCTTGGCAATCTAGAATATAAGCTTCTTTTTATTCTTCCATGTCGTTTTCCATTATTCTGCTGCATTATATTTATGTGTGAATATTATTCATGGTTGGTATCTACAGTGGTTTGCGGGTTGGCCTGTTTACTTAGTTTTGGTAGGCCTTTGAGGAACGGGGTTGTTGGGTGTGTGTGTAGGCCTGCAGTGCCATAATAGGCTACTGTCTTTTTTCCTTCCACTACACAGCATCCTCTAACTCGGGCCTTAGTTAACCCTCTAGCAGCCAATCTTCAACCTACTAAGATACCAACTCTTGAGCCTTGTTTAGGTTTTAGCAGCAATACATTTGGTGCAATCAGGGACTAGGGGTGGAGCCTGTTACTAGGTGAGGTTGTCCCCATTGTACTCGGTTGTATTGAGCTAACCCCAGATGATGTTGTAAGGGTTAAGTCATTAAAGTGGTTTACCCCTTACAACACCACCGCCGAGCTGTGCTGAAGAGAGCCACTCGGTGTATTACTAGGACATAGGCTAGGGATAATAGGCTTGGCACAGAGGTTTATTGCACTGGACTTTCCATGGGTTTGTGCTCTGTATTGTTCTCAATTCCTAAGCGATTGGGTATGATATAGAGTGTTCTGGGAGTCTAGTAGTGGTATGGTTAGGTCATGTTGGTGCATTATAGAATAACCTTAGAAGATCTCTTGCATACTACACACAGTATGGACAAGACTCGGGGACAAGAGATATTTTTGTGTCTCCTTGTTACTGCTTTAGAGCCAAGAGGAAGATAAAAAAAAATACTAGAGAACCTGCGTGTCTTGGTGTTTGAGTCAGATATTAAGAGCGTGTCTGTTGCAGGGTAGGTCGGTGCTGTGGGCTAGGCTATTGGAGCATCTGGTTGCCCCGACTCCCCTCGTAACAATATATATACAGGTATATATATACAGTATATATATACATATATATATATATACGTTATGTTTTCAAACTCCCAGCCAGACTCGAACCACCGACAGTCAAAACGAGTGTCGATGCTGTATTCCACTACAACAAGTTGTGCTAAAGGATACTTAACCTTTTCCTATTTATATTAAGGAGAGTACTTCTGCGATAGCCTCTCCGCACCACGAGACAGGTGGAGCAAGCACCAGCTGCACTTGTAGAACCTCACTGTTGTACACTCCATTATCAACGCTAGGTCGTACCTATAATTATATAGTAAAATGTGGAACGAACTTATCGTAAACTTCACGTCATTAATTGTTCACTATAAATGCTTGGCTTAAAAACATTTATACCGCTTGAGAAGAAATACACTGTCACAAAATAACACTCCTTAACGTAAGATAGGTAATTTGTTAGCACTTATTCTTGTAGCCTGTTAAATATTGTAAGACAATCTTACAATCCATTGTAACATTTAGGCAAAAAGGTATACAAAGAGAGAGAGAGAGAGAGAATGGAAGGAAAAAGAGGAAAATTAAAAACAGGATTAACCCTTGTCGGACGGGGACATTTGTATCTTTAACTACCTGCCAGGCGGGCAGATTTACCCTAAACGAGCATCATTCCATGCTCTTTTTCATGCATAAACAAGAGCCAGAGCGTAATACAATTATGTATCCGTGAAAGGGCGATAATAGAGCTTTCCAATGACACCTGAATCATCCTTGTACGACAACGGGTTCGCTTGCAACGATGTTGCATAACGAGTCCAAAAACCCTAAAATACGGTAATTTCCCGAGATTTTACCCTGTCTAATGAGGAGAGGGATGTGTAGGTATGTGTTATACACCCCAGTAACCTCGCTAGGCTCTGGCCAAGCGGTCGGAGGCCGCCTGTGGTCCTCACACCGCATGGACTCTCTCTCAGAGCCGATAATGTGCTCAAAATCCCTTGCGACTTAAGTCGGGACCCGCTCTTTAGGCTATGGTTCTCTAACCCGACTTAAGTCGAGACCCGCTCTTTGAGGGTTAAAGAGGGAAAATACATTAACATACGAGAAACAGGAACAAAATAGTGGAGGAAAAAAGCAAAATGAAGCAATAAAGCAACAAAAATAAAAGATGGGAAAATGAAAATGAAAGCTTTAATGATTGAGCAGAAAATGGGAATTGTTAAACTCGACTCAACTCAAATTGAGCCCCCAAGACACATTGCCTCCATCACCTTGGCGCAAAACTAGAGTAACACAGTCTCCCCTAAGACACCATCCTCTTTGAAACCAGATGACAGCTGTCACTGCCACTCTCTTTGAGCATATTACCAGTGCCACTAAAGTCACAAGATCTCCCCCAGCCACTACATCACAAGCTCCACCCACCATCTTCCCAGGGAGTGCTCAGCTGGACTTACCTGTCCTCATTCCTTTTATCTCACCCCTACCTGCCTCCCTAGAACGAGAAGAAGAAAGGGACAGAGGAGATAGAACAAGGACCAGCAAGAAAAAACAAAAAACAAAACAGGGGTATATACTCTGACGAAACAAGGATTTTCCACCACCGAGACATACTCACACATATCCATAGTTAGACCTGTCAAGGTGCAGTACGTAAATACCCTGATAAAGTGCTCGTTCTGCAAGATTGCCACTGGCATATAAGAAAATGAACATCAAGAAGACAGTAAGCAGATGGACTACAAACAGCAAAACTGTGGCCTTTGCCGTACCCCCGAGTAGGCCCTGACTCCTGATGTTCCCTAAATGTATAGGAAAAGGTACAAGGAGTCATTCCTTTCCTGGTTTTCAGGAATCCTTCTAAAGTCATAAATTGATACAATACACACACTATCCCTCTTGACCGAATATATTTATAATTATTAGTGACGTGGACAATTCTCTTGACGAGATTGAAATTTTTGTTGACGAGATTGAGATATAAATATTTTTGATTACCATAAACTGCCTCTGTACAACACCACTCAACTTACCCATTAGTGCTTAGCTAGCTTTCCCACTACACCGCCTTGTTATTGTATTGCACAGGTTCTACCCATCTGCATAATTGTACATGCATGCTCTTCTCCCGTGCTATAATGTTATTATCGTCTCACCTCTTCATATTTCTCCATAATACCTTAACGTGTAATCAGGCTTGAAAATTAGGTATAGCCCGGCAGCCCAACTATGTAGTGAGGCTAGTGCTTTTCAATGTTAGTCTGCCCGGCAGTTGCCCGGGGGAACAAGTGAATGTTTGTATTACTTCCTTACAAAACACTTCAATAGAATAAATACTAGTAATCATATAATATAAAATACTGATAGATTATTAGTATACAAAAACTTTGCTACGATGACTCTTTAGTTACGTTACTCGGTGTGTGGTGACCCTTTAGTAAACAGAGACCGACACAGCTGATCGGTTGTAAATGTTGTAATGTTTTCGGCAGAGAACATTAGTCATATACTGTACTGTCAGTATTGATTTCTATCTACTGAACTTCTATCTGATACAATAACATAAGAAGTTCAACAAACAGATACATATAACAAAAACAGTTTCCCGGGCGTTTCCGCACCCTCCTCAGCTCCCCGCCATGGAGTGGCTTCGGTCACCCAGGCTTTATTGTGGTCGGCGGGTAGGGTTCTGTGGGGGCGCTCGGTTATGGCCTTGGCCTTGCTCGGGGCCTTGGGGCTGTTCGGCCAGGCAGCATGGGGAACAACAACAACAATAACACAAAAACAGGATAATTAAATAAACAAGTTATGCTAAATGTAGCCGTGTAAATCATATGATAACATGGCCAGAAGCATTTATTGCTTTGCTGTGAATTTCGTAATGTTGCAAACTTAAATTGAACCGAATTGGATATACTAAAGCTTGTTAAGCTTGTAGATGGTGTTGGTGGCATAGTTGTTGGGCTGTGGTCAATGTGCTATACGATAATTAAGAAATGCTGATTGGAGGGTAGCAGATTGGCATCGTCTGCACCTACGCATGTCTCCTGTTCGCTGATATTGGCGTGCAATTTGATTATTTGTTTCTATCGTTACCCATTTTGATGTTATTAATTCTTATATTAAACAAATCGGGCTATTGAGATTTTTGGATTATCTGTGTTCGAATTATCAAAATTTTGCTGTATCAGACAATTTGACAGACAAACATATCTTCCTTAAGTCAGTGTTGTGGTTTCATATTCAGTATAGCTGTAAGCACTCTCTTTCTCCGGTATTCATCACATAATGAAACATGAATATGAAATGTGATTCAATAAAAAGTTCACATAGACTAAGGCTGCCTGTTCCTAGAATTGTTGTTTATTAACTTTGTTGCCGTATTCCATTGTATAGGTAAGACGTGTCAACCATAAAGGTTAGAAGTATTTTTATCATTTATAGATTTATTGGAAATGGAAATTTACATAGTGTTGCCTGTTTTCACAATAATCAATCATGGTAAATACCAATAGCTGAGAGGGCTAGGGGATGAGGGATAGTGATACATATAAATGTTTTAGCTTTATTTTCCATCTCTTTTGGCAGTCTTCAATTAGGTTTTAGAATGTTCATACATAGCTTAACACGAAAGAGGGCAGGGATGTGAAGATGAGGACATTTGATAATTTAATTAGGTTAGGTTAGCTTAGGTAGGGCTATATTAGGGTAAATACAATTTGGCCAAATCAAGATATCTTTAGTTAGGATTGGAAAGCTAAATATATTTAAGTTAAGATACGATATACATGTTTTTGATTGACTAAGATAGGTTAGGGTAGATTTGACTGTAATAAAATAGTTCATGAAAGAATAGTAGGATATCATTTAATAAGATGAGGATATGATAGCCGAAGTAAGACAAATTCGAAAAAAAAGTTAAAAAAATGTACACAAATGTAATCAAATTATATCTAAATGTCAATACAACATACATGAACTACCCTGTGAGACACCAAACATGTATTGTTCTAGTTCATTATCAAAAGTTACTTGATCCTGTCTTATTGCTATAAGAACAGTAAAGTAGCAGTCTGCTGTATTTCGCGAATATTTAGTTTAGCTAATAAACAAATGATTTGTATATAGTACATTTAGTCATTTGGCAACATTTTCAAGGGCAGGAGAAAGCAAGGAGGTAATTCACATAATGTTCTTTTCTTCTGCGTTACTTACACTCACTAAGCTAGTTTAAGGATAATTATATGTACAGTATGTCTTCATGATAATTGCCTCACTCACATATATTGATTATTTGTATTCAATACCTGAGATCCGAGAGGACAGAATTACTGACAATATTACTTTCAGAACAATACATAGAGTGATAAACAACATTGAAAGGATTTATAGTATGAGAATTAGTAGTCTGACTCCTCATCCCAAATGAAAGCCATTTGTTGATGACACTGCACTGGTGTCAAGCCCAAGAGAAAAACTGAAATTATGAAACACCTTAAGAATAGACATCAATGGAATATATTTAGGGGATGGAGGGAGAAGGTACATTTACTGAGAATAGCCTATTACGTTATGTAATGTAAAGCGAGAGATCAATGTTTTCAAGGCAAAGAACACTTATTTAAAATATTATTTTGTCTCTAAAAGTGTCAAGGAACTAATCTTACAGACGGAAAAATACTAAGTCTTAATGCACTTACATTTAAGAATAAAATCTGAGGCCCTGATAAAGGAAGGTGGCTTGACAATTCAAAGCATTAGAGAACGATTGAATGTTAGAAAATAAAGATGCTATTAGAGGCACTTATGAAAACGAATCACGCGGTGAGAAAATATATCCATTCCAAAGGAAATTTGAAAGGATTGTTCATAAGATAATTTAAAACATAAGTAAAGTATAATATAATTATAATGGAGTGAGGGGATAAACTGGTAATAATCCAGGGAAGAGAAGTGGACGGAGAGTGGAGGACAAATGTTTAAAAGTGAAGAGGCCTGGGCATCCCGGAATGGGACAAGTGTGAATAGCTTAATAATTGGAAACCTGCAATCTCCTCTTCTTATATTCAATGTTTTTACCATCAACGTGACATAGCAAATACTATTGTTATTTCCATAACATTAGTAATGCACGAGTTTCCCAAAACACAAAAAGTACTGTGAACATATAATAGCCAAGGTATAGAAGCTGGTGGCATGTTTGTGAATGTATGTAGTACTTTGCGAGTGAAATTCCTAATTACAGTGTATCAGGGCAAGTATAAAATATGTCGAGGCAAATTAAAAAACTGTCAGGGCAAGTCAATTTCAGAAGTCACTAACCCAAAGCAAGTAGATCAGCAACACTAATTTCTCAGCCTGCTTGTAATGTATTCGCATATGTACATATTCTTCTTATATAATGTTATTTAAACAATATAACCTTAGATATTATAGTCGTGAACTCTGTTCTAGTCTTTGCTGTCCCAGTCGATTAAGGACCATTGGCTCACTTAAAGTGTATAGGCTGAGCCCCTATGTGTACCTAACAAGTTTAGGGGTACCAACATGTTATAATTAAATAAGTAAAGAAAAAGAAGAGGAAACAGGAACAGAAATATGAAAAGAATAAAACAAAAATATTAAACAGAAAACAAGAAAAGCAGCAGAAGAGGAAAAGAAGACATAACATATATAGGAGATAAACATACATTTAAAAAACACATAAGACAAACGAAAACGAGAGAGAGAAAGAGAGAGAGAGAGAGAGAGAGAGAGAGAAAGAGAAAGAAAGAGAGAGAGAGGAGAGAGAGAGACATACAACATAAGACAAATGAAAACGAGAGAGAGAGACAGACAGACAGACAGACAAAGAGAGAGAGCGTGGAAAATCAGGTGAGTAAGTAGCAGGTAAAGGCAGGTAGGCTTGTAGAAAGTAAGGTAGGTAGATAGGTAGGCAGTTAAGTAGGGTGTTAGGTAAAGTAGGTATGTAATTAAAGGTAATAGGAAGTAGGTAGAAAGATAGGTAGAGGTATATAGATAGGATAGATAGTTAGGTAGATAATGAGGTAGGTAGGTAGATAAATAGGTATATGTAGGTGGGATAGGTAAGAAAAACAGGTATGCCGATAATAATCTGGCCCAAAAAATATACCTTGACTGGAGGCATCTGGTTGACGGGAATGAGTGTGACATCAATGGGTGCCCAGTGGGGGGTGGGGGGTCAGGTGGTTGGTGGTACAGACCCTATACTAACACTGATCGGACAACCTCAAAACTTGTCTAATTCGCTGTCTCACTCATAATTTGAAGTAAGACCTCCTCACCTTGCAGTGTTTAGCATTGGACTAAACAGGCTAAAAGAAGTCTGGAAGAAGAGTTGTAATATATACCAAAAAGCAATACACATAATAAACATGATGGTAAGAAATATAAGTACTGTAGGACTTTGGATAAACATTTTACATGATCAACAACAAAGTTTGACGCCATTGTTTGATAATAGTGGCCCCAAAATGGCGTCCACAGTAAAAGGTGGGTGATCTTTGTTACTACGGGATATGAATGGGGTGTCGGTCCCTGTGAAGCCCGGGGGTAATTAAAGGCCTGCGTCTCTTTGGAATGTTTTTCAGAACCGGACCCAACCCATCCCTGTAGTTTATTTAATGTAACCAAACAGTTCACCAAGACATGGAACTGGGACTAGTTCTGTGGAAGAGTGCCGGGTTTATAAATAACTTTGCATGGGAGGTAAAGGGTTCGTCATTATATTATATTAATGTTGTTTCAAAAATATATTACTATTTATTCTTAGTAATATTATGTTTAACCAGTTATGGTGGTTCAATATAGCCATATATCTATAGCATTGGTCCCACTTTTTTCTTGAAAATTGTACATACTATTGTAAGAGTAAAATTGCTCAAACAAACCTTCCCAAACAAGATCCATATTTTTCTAAAAAAAATAATAGTTCGTTAATCCGAACCTTTCATGAATACTGTGTAACCTACGGTTTGGGTTACCATACTATAGCATTGATGGTGAATAATTGGAGAGGCTTCACAGAAGGCTTATAAACACTGTATCATACCTAAAGAAAAAACACTTAGACGAATGTGTGTAATCAAACCCTCACTTAGTCAATTTCATGGATGAAAAAGTGAAGCTAATTGTGTTATGCATAGGCCCTATATACAATATGTATTGAGTTTTATTTTGTTTAAAATAAAGGAGTCTAGTAAGGGCTAGTCGGTCTGTTGCGGTTCGCATTCCTGTGTATTTACTTGTATAAACATAACCTTATCAAATTTACCCTACCCTCTCTTACCATATCATACAATACCCTAATCCAATATATTCCAATCGTATTTCGAGGCAATCATAAATAATCCTAACTTAGCTCAATTATAACCAAGTGGGGAGTCCAGACGGGAGCACGCACTCGTCTGAATCTCCTTGACCTGGGTTCGATCCTAGTCAAGGCGGACATTTAAGGGTGAGGGTTGGTCCTGTCCAGAGTGAGGTTCGGCATCCTCTATCCAACCTTAGCCTTTTCTGTCTGTCTCTTTTCCTGTACTACTTTTCCTACTTCGGGGGCGGGAGGCAAGGAATCCTCTTCCCCTTGTAAAATCCACCTACTAGATAAAACAGAGAAAGGGGCGAGGTAACGCGAAAATGGTTCTGGACCCTAAGAATTTAAAATTGAAATTTTGTTTTTGTTCGGGCTCTGTCTCGAGTCGGCCATCCCCAGCCATGGGGTTTGTGCCTGAGTATATACATACATACATATCCTAATATAATAGCACAGTATTATGGCCTATCCCCATTCAGTCTGATTTACTTCATCCTGTGCCCTATATTTTATATATTGTTAATGGAACAGATCAATCAATATAAAGACAATCAACAGGGTGATATTTATGTACATAAAGAGTCGGCCAGTTAAGAAGCGGTGTTGTCTTATATACGAATAGTCAGAAGTGAGTGTCATTAAGTATATTCACTCCCAGTCATCTATTTGTCTTAAACAAGCCTAAATAAACGTTGCTGCAATATTAGCTCCTCATGCCTATTAGGCATAATCTCACTTGATCTAGCTTAATACTCGAGTATAAGTATCACAAATTGTGTATAATAGTTTAGGGTAAGTAATTAATGTGATAAGTAGATCATGATTATTAACCTTAGACAGGCGCAGCTGTTTGGTTTGCATTGTAAAGGCATACCTCGGTGTTGACCACCCAGTGTCAAAAAAAGTAGTACAAATGCATATACTGACCCGATAAACATTTGTGTTCACTATGATACAGATCAGACACTGTCGCACACATTGAATGTGTCAAACACAACTCTTGGTTTATAGTAACATTGGAAAGTATGTGTTTTTCTTTGTATTTAATTGTCTGTAGCCTCGAAAATTAGAATAGGAATATTTTCACAAAAACACAAGAAGTGATGCACAGTCATAGAATAAAACAAAAATATATATCATTGGGTAAAAAAAATGGACTTGGAGAAGGCCTATGACAGAGTGGATAGAGAAGGCATGTGGAAAGTACTTAGAATATACGGAGTAGATGGCAAGTTGCTGAAAGCAGTGAAGAGCATGAATGAGGGTGCACAGGCGGCAGTACGTGTGGAGAATGAGCAGAGCGAGTTCTTTGACCTGAATGTTGGGTTGAAACAGGGGCGTGTGATGTCCCTGTGGTTGTTTACTGTATATATGGATGGAGTCATGAAAGAAATACTAGGAAGAGCAGTGGATGTTGGTGTATCGCTGAAAAGGGAGGGAATTGAGTGGAAGCTGCCTATACTGCTGTTTGCGGATGACACAGTTCTGATGAGCGATAATGAATGGGAGTTTCAGGGTCTGGTAAATGAGTTTGGAACAGTATGCGAAAAATGGAATTTGAAGGTAAATGCGGGGAAAAGCAAGGTAATGATCTTCGAAAGGGGTGAAGTCACAGAGTGTGAGGTGAAGTTGAACGGACAGGCTATGGAGATCGTCAGCTCTTTTAAGTATCTGGGCAGTGTGTTGAGTAAAGATGGGACTGTGGATGAAGAAGTGCGGGAGAGGCTGCAACAGGGGAAGTGGGTTGTAGGAACGTTGAAAGCAGTAACAAGAAATAGAATGGTCAGTATGGAAGTGAAGAAGTCCTTGCATGACAGTGTGGCAATCCCGACACTAACTTACGGAAGCGAAACATGGACGTTTGTGGAGAAACTCAGACCAAGAGTGCGAGCGGTGGAAATTAGTTACTTGAGAAGTGTGTGCGGAGTTACATGGAGGGATAGACAGACGAATGAGGAAGTAAGAAGGAGGTGTGGTGTGGAGGTAGATGTGATGGAAAGTGTGAAAAGGAACAACTTGAGATGGTTCGGCCATATGGAACATATGGGAAGCGAGAGAATGACTAAAAGGGTGTACGAGAGTGAAGTGGAAGGACAGAGAGGGAGAGGTAGACCGAAGGAGAGATGGAAGGATGGAGTGAAGAAGTATATGAATGAAGGCGGTGCTGGTTGGGAGGAGGGGCGTCAACTGACTGGGGACAGAGGTGCTTGGAGGCGGTTCGTTCATGGCCACCCCTTCGGGGATCATGGCGCCAGGCAATAGATAGATAGATAGGGTGAACAAATATATATATATTGATATAATTAATATGTAAATTTAATAAATACAAATAACACTGATTACCTTTCCCTTACACACCATAGCTTTCCAGCACAACCTTTACAGTAACAGGCGGGTGATGGGTATCCATTCGTACACCGTTAGGTGACTATAGCGACCCCCTTACACTGTTCTGGTATATACTGAAGCTACTGGGAGATGCAGGTCTCTGGAATGTATAATTATACACATAATAGTTGTAAAAAAACAGTATGCGCCGGGTGCAGGTCACTCGCCTGTGCCTGTCTAGGGTTATTATAGATTATAAAGTTGAATATTATTTGTCTGCCAACACTATCCTGAAAATAATTAGTGCAAGGCTTCCAACCGTTTAGTTCTTTATGCTGGATTTACTTGTATTCTGACGGTCTTAATTATTAGTTAGCTTAAGTCTATCATCAGACGACGATTGTTCTACATTATTTATGTTTTTACCAAGTGATCATGCGGAGCTTGGAAACGACCTTTGGGAATCAAGGGGTAAAAAGCATCACAATTAACCATCTTTCCGTCATGGCCTATTGATGTGCATAAAATTAACAAATGTAAACTTGCATATGCCTTCTAATATATCAAACCAAGGCGAACATGGAAAAACGCTCAGTCCCCATCACTGTTTTAGAAGTCAACTTAATCTTGGATAATTCTGGACTGGGATAACTGGGGATTAAATGTGCAGTTGCTCGCATGTATTCGGAACCAGTCAGTGTGTTTATGTATGGAAGGAAAAATATCACAATTGAAGCACGAGTGTACTTACAAGGCAATCATGCTATTTTAACTTGATACATTTATCATGGAGCTGGAATTATTTTTATAAGGGTTTCTGTACGTACTAGTCTTGACTTTCGGGTTAAATCATCTATAAAATAATTAGTGTGAATCTGCCTTTACATCTTGATATAATGCTGTTTCCAAATGTTTACTGTCGGAGAACCTTTGAACTCGATTGTTTAATCCTGTTGAATGTCCCGCTAGATACAAATGATCGTCGACAACCTCAAGCTTTTCAGTACATCAGTATCCTTTATATCCTACTCGGAGTAATGCTACACGATTTTCTTCAGCCTCAAAAGAACATCCAGGAATATGGGTTTCCTAACTATCTCTGTCTATGTAATCGTTCTCAATCATGGGTAAACTACAAATCCTATAGAATTAGACTCTTTTAGTAGACTGCTTCAAATTAAAGAATAACACCATATAATATAAATATGACTCTTAAAATGTATATCACCAGAAATTAGCTTTTGAAATATTGATCAACCATTATTTAGCACTTTGCTGTAGAATTTCTTCAAAACATGTCCTTAAAGAGAGATAAACATGCAGGGTAATGAACAATACACATCGTGATGCTTCTGTAAGGTTATCATGGCTCACTGATATTACACAATTTCCACCATCCGAATGCAATTCTGTTTCTTTGAAAAGTATACAAATATTTAGTTTTAATTCAATGTACAAGTAATATAATGATAACAGTACTATAAAAAGCAACCATCACTACACTAAAAACAGCCATAACGACAACAAACATAATCACACCAACTAGTACAACAAAACAGCCATAACGACAACAAACATAATCACACCAACTAGTACAACAAAACAGCCATAACGACAACAAACATAATCACACCAACTAGTACAACAAAACAGCCATAACGACAACAAACATAATCACACCAACTAGTACAACAAAACAGCCATAACGACAACAAACATAATCACACCAACTAGTACAACAAAACAGCCATAACGACAACAAACATAATCACACCAACTAGTACAACAAAACAGCCATAACGACAACAAACATAATCACACCAACTAGTACAACAAAACAGCCATAACGACAACAAACATAATCACACCAACTAGTACAACAAAACAGCCATAACGACAACAAACATAATCACACCAACTAGTACAACAAAACAGCCATAACGACAACAAACATAATCACACCAACTAGTACAACGAAAAACACCCAACAACAACTCTAGTATCAAATATGAATACAGTAGACTTCCATCGGCAAACATATGACAGGCACTTGTCCCTTCAATTATTACAAGATGGTACCAAATACAATACACACATTTTCAGTAACTTCGTATCTGCCACTTAACCCCTTCTGTATGAGCGACATCTTTTTTTCCAGCTACATTTAGACGATTTTATGAAGCTTAGGAAGGGTAGCTAAAATGATTTATTAAGATAGTCTGTAGACTTTTGGCTGGTAGACGTCCTACCTAAGCTTCATAAAATCGTCTAAATGCAGCTAATATAAAATAAAAATTACGTTATCGGTACAGAAGGGGTTAAAACATTGAGGTTGTTGTTGTTGAAGTAGCCCCAAGATTCCCTTTATGGAAATCCCGCGGCCTCCAGGTATTCCCTGGTGCCGCACCTCCCCAAGAGGAGGTAGGGTGTGGCGAGATCCGTTTGTGAGAGGGCAGCGGGGGAGGAGGTCGTCAGTCCATGGGCTCATAGCTTTGGCCCAACGTTTCCTACATCCGCAGCCCTCCCAGCATCACCACCAATGCAGTTGATCTCTTCGGCGGTTCCCCCCCTTTTAGTCACTTTCTACGTGATGCAGCAGGATACGTGGGGCATATTCTTTTCCTCTACTTTATATGGAGGAACCCCTTACCCCCAGGGGGGGTTCCATTGAAAATCCACCCAGGAAACTATAGGGCCGTCATCTATCCTGACATGTTTGAAGGTGCTGCTTTTTACAGTAGAACACGGTGTACAGCATTATATTTTGAAGATAACTCGGCGATAGTTTTCTTACTTTACTCAGACAGCTGAAAAATATAAGTGATCTAAAGACAGCAGTAATAAAGATCAGAAATGATATTGATAACAATTTGCTTCAACGTTCTCTTGTTATGTGGGAATATACTAAATTCTATCCACACCCAAATAAGGTATTTTGTTTATTTCACCACGCTGATATTAACTTAACAAGGAAAACTTAAACTAATCTAATCCCCCGGAACCTTGATATATCAATCCATGCTTAACCTGAACTGGCTTACACCTAAATAACAAATCTGGACTTTACCTAAGGTAAGCCAATCTAACATACCTAAACTGATACAATCAAACTTAACTGATCATAACCTAGATTTACCTTACCTAGCTTAACCTGACCTAACCTAAGACTAATATTTATAATTTGCTTGGTAGAAGCGAGAGGAACCTTTGCTATATTTTTTTATTTTTTATTTTTTTTTTCTATATTCCAACTTACTTCCTCTCGGGCATAGGCTGAGAGCCTTAACATTCACCGCTTTACAATGAACAGTGAAGCCCGTGAGGTCTTGTTCCAGTCTAGGGAGTGAGACATGTGAAGCATGTAGAGTACAACGAGCACCTGCCATCTTGCCTTCACATGAGGCACGGTGCTCACTCATGGCCCGAAACGACCCCATCTCTGAATCCACCTCGTTCCCGTGCTTCACTGTCTCACCCCTTACACTCGGACTCTCACACTTACACACACACAACGCCACCTGTTGAGCAGATAACTCACCAGGCATTGCACCCCTATAGCATATTTTGAATATGGAAATATTCATACAGTGCTATTTAATCAGGGAATAATGAGGGTATTTTATTGACGTTTCGGTGGGCTTGTGGTAATGCACTGATACTAGGTACAGCACAAATTCCATCCCAATAATATCTTCCCATTGATACATCGGGATTTGAACCCGGGACCTTTGGATTACCAGGCTAAGCACGCCAAGCCAAGATGCAAAACTTCGGCGACGACCTTCACGGGAATTCCAGAAAAAACACCCTTAACCCATGAACGGCGAGCGTCCTCAATTGAGTCTGTAGTGAGTGAAGGCGAGCGTCCTCATATGAGCCA
Source organism: Paralithodes platypus (assembly GCA_032716605.1). Classification (NCBI taxonomy): domain Eukaryota; kingdom Metazoa; phylum Arthropoda; class Malacostraca; order Decapoda; family Lithodidae; genus Paralithodes; species Paralithodes platypus. Next base: position 8,377,841 of record CM064537.1, on the reverse strand, counting down.
AGGCCTAAAAAAAAACTTTTAAAAGGCCCCAGTAGCACTTAAAAAAGAAAGACATGGTGTTTAAGTGAGATCATTCCCCTCCATGCCTTCTATCACTCTTCCACATGTGTCAAAATCCCCTCCCCCCCCCCTTCAATTATTACCTATTTTCCCTCTTATTCCTTTATTTATTGATTTTTTGTCGTGCCTACATCTCCCAACTGGTTCTATGGTGTGGTCATGTGACTAGCGAGTATGTTGCGTAGGGGAGAGTGTGAGTGAGTGACTCAGTCAGGCTTCAGGCCTCGCGAGGGGAAGGTGTACGTGCCGCCTGCCTCAGATTTCATGAATGACCAGTCGGCAATAATTCATGATTTTTACCATCTAAACACTATTCCCACTTGTTTTATTGTTGTTACATGTTACTATCTTCATATTAAACGTAAAATAGGCGCATATGAATAAGTAATAACGATATTTATCGTAAAATTACAATTTTAGGCGGGAAAGAGGCCTAATATCGTCGCCCAGTTACATGGAGTCCACTATATACAGCTCGCGCTTTAGAGGTTAATCTAACAATCTTACAAGCAAAAACAGAAAGAGGTAGATGAATGGTGACGGGAAACAAGAAATGCCTGTCATCTACAGTAAGTTGTCACCGAACTATTTACTACGGCTGCACAAATTGCATTTTTTTGTTTAGTCTATGCGTGTTAACACTAGATTAGCGGGCTAGCGGTTTATTTATATGTACCGCCCAGCGGGGTGTTTTTAGCCAAAATAGGGCTGTTTACGTGATCATTTTCATGCCTAAATAAGACCCAGAGCGTAAAACAAGTATCTATCCCTGAAAGGGCATAAACAGAGCTTTCCAATGACACCATAACGATCCTTTTATGATGGCTAGTTTTCTTGCAACAACCGCGCAACTCGAGTGCAAAAAGCATGTAATTCGGCACTTTCCCCATACAATTCCGTATGTAGCGAGTGAGAGAGGGAGGGAGGAGGTGAGATTCGTGTCAGTAGGTTCGCCGCGGTGGTCTGGAGCAGTCATACGCTCGCTACTCTCCTGCCACCACTTGTCTCTCTCTCCCAGCAACATTACGTGCTGAAATTGCCACACGACCTATGTCGAGCGCCGCCAGATAGTCCAGATTTATTATACTCGACTTATGTTGCGCGCCGACACTTAGGGGTTAAGGAGACCAAAGGTAAAGCTGCCTGTAATAAGTGTCCCCCCTCCCCCCACCCTGAAAGTAATAAGAGTGATAGAGAGTCAATTTTAAGGTACGTTAGAGTCAAAATGTCTGGACACACGGATCATGAAGCATTTTAAGTCATAGGATGAGGGAAAGACAGATTGAGGGAGAGAGTTCCTTAGCTTTACTTGCTGAGTAGAAGAAAGATTGGGAAAAATGGTTCTGGTTTGTGCTAGCGAGTTGGACAAAATAGGGTTGTGAGTGTGTTGGGAGGCGGGTGCCCCCAACTCTTCGTAAGTGAGGAGGTATACACTGAGAAAGCTCTGTAGAATATTAGCTATTTTAATAACGGTAGAAGAGAGAGAGATACAATATTTCACCGTATAGAGAGAGATTGTGGGGAATTAGTAAGAGGAGGTAAATTGAGAAGACCAAATGCTTTTGATTCTACCCTTTCAAGAAGTGCAGTATGAGTTGAACCCCTTCGCTTTTCCACTCTAACAGCACTACTGTCACTTCTTCCTCTGATAAAGCTTAACTCTTCACCCAAAATTTTACAAAAAACTCTACCTTGGAAGATTCCGGTGCTATTCCTCCCTCTCACCTACTTGTGCCTAATATCCTAATCTCTTCTAAAGATATACTTTCTACTCTCTCTAAACTTAATACTAAAAAGACATACAGACCAGATGGTGTTCCTCCTGTTGTACTAAAAAACTGTGCTTCCATGCTGACTGCTTGCTTAGGCAAACTCTTCTGTCCCTGTTGCTCTTGTAACATCTTTCCTTCTTGCTGGAAGTTTGCTCTCATTCAACCTGTCCCAAAGAAGAGTGACCAGTCTCAACCCTCCAACTATCGACCAATTGCTCTCATTCCTTGCATATCCATAGGTTTCAAAATTTCTTGAGCATTTCTCTTAACATAATCTACTCTCAGATCGCCAGTATGACTTTCTTAGGGGTCGCTCTACTGGTGATCCTTTTTCATTTCTTACTAACTCTTGGTCAGCCTGCTTTCGGGACTTCGGTGAGACCTTTTCTATTACGTTAGACCAGTGGTCAGCAACCCTTAAAGCTAGAGGAGCCATTTTTTGTAAGTTTTATAGAAATGTTGTACTGCCGGAGCCGCAGTTCAAATAAATTGGCCTCATATACCGAAATCTACAGTACTTCATAAATATGAGAATATACTCTACTTCTGAACTAAACAATTTACAGTGATATTGTTCAATATAATTGTATTCACAAAGCTTAGGAAAGACATATGTGTCAAATTTCTAGAAATCATAACGTTTGATACCTATAGATCTTTTTGAAGTTGAATAACAAATCTAATATTGCCTTGAATGAGTTATATGATGCCTTCATTTTGAAGGTAGAATTATTATTTCTGAAGCTTCTGGAGCCACACAGGTGTCCTGGAAGAGTCGCATGCGGCTCCTGAGCCGCAGGTTGCCTACCCCTGCGCTAGACATATCGAAGGCCTTCGATAGAGTTTGGCACAAATCTCTAATTTTTAAACTACCCTCCTTCGGTTTCTATCCCCCCATCTGTTTCTTTATCTCTAATTTCCATTCTGGCCATTCCGTAGCTACGGTTATAGACGGCCATCACTCTTTTCCTCAACCTATCAACTCCGGTGTTTCTCAGGGTTCTCCACTTATCTTTCTAATATTCATTAATGATCTCCTCAACTGTACTTCTAGTCCTATCCACTGATGACTCTACCTTACACTACTCAATTAGTTTTTACAACAACTCAGCATGCAATCAATTCAAAACTCACTTATGCCCCTTTCCCACTGGTGTGACAACTCACGATTTTCGTCGCCGATGACTTCGTTATGTCAAATTCGCAAGAATACGTGCGACGTTCACGATTTTGACCGTTTCAAACAGATGACAAATTATACTCGACGAAGATGTCGCCGATGTCGGCTACGCAATCGCCGACCTTCTGCAACGTTATCGGCGAAGTGAGCGATGTTTCGCCGATAACCTCTGCGAGGCATGTCATATTTTCAAAAATATCTTGCCAAATCATGCGAGGATGAAAGAAAACTCACCGTATGTTCTGCGACATCTTCGGCGATTCAAGCGATGGTTCGGCGTTTACTTCGGCGAGGTGATAAGATTATTTTTTAAAGGCACACATTCTTGCGATGAATGAACGATTCCTCGTCGATCATCGGCGTTGCCATCGCAGATACGTAGCCGAGGTGTCCGAACAAGATCGGCGAGGTGTGCGCACCTGAGCGAATATAACGTGAATGTGCTAATTGCAGAGTGGAATTAGCATATCACGTTACAATCGGTCAAGGAAATAGCCCTCACACCCACCCCATATCTCGTTACAATGGGTCAAGTAAACATGCCCCCACCCACCCACAACCCCCAAACCTTTTTTTGTTGTATATAAAGACATTGACACGGCCCCAGAGCTCATTCTACATTAACCTCGACCACAACGTGCCTGTAAAATTTAGAGATGGTGAGACATACGCCGCATCTACGCAAAAGCGATGTACGTGTTTCGTATTTCGTATGGACCTTATTATCCTTCTAGCACACAAATAATAACATGAAAAAGAGAGTCAATTAAAAATGTCTCCTTTGTCTTTTCAGAACCAATTAAGTCTGTCTCATAATAGTTTGTGTTTTATCGCTCACTTCCCCTCTGCAACTCTCTCTTTCTATCTATCTATCTCTCTAATGCATCTACCTAACTCCCTTATACATTAACATAACTATGTCTTATTTGGACTTTTTGTAATCTTTGAATCATTTCTAATGCGATGGAATTGAAAAATATAATATCCTTTCAGCACATAGATAAACAATAAATAAGATAGTCAACACAATATTTCTTGCTGTGCGAGGCGCGCTGAGCTTCGGAGACCGGAAGATTTACGTTTGATAGATTTTTTTTTTCCCACGGTATACACAAAATAATAGAGAAATATTGTAACATGTTTTTAATTGACATTTGTGTCGTTTTTGCTGATTATGAGTTGGTGGAAAACAAAATCTTTAATTCCATCATATCGGAAATGATTCTCAGATTATATAGAAACCAAATATATATATATATTTTTTTTCTTTTTTTCTATATTCCAACTTACTTCCTCTCGGGCATTGGCTGAGAGCCTTAACATTCACCGCTTTACAATGAACAGTGAAGCCTGTGAGGTCTTGTTCCAGTCTAGGGAGTGAGACATGTGAAGCACGTAGAGTACAACGAGCACCTGCCATCTTGCCTTCACATGAGGCACGGTGCTCACTCATGGCCCGAAATGACCCAATCTCTGAAGCCACCTCGTTCCCGTGCTTCACTGTCTCACCCCTTACACTCGGACTCTCACACTTACACACACACAACGCCACCTGTTCAGCAGATAACTCACCAGGCATTGCACCCCTAAAACATATTTTGAATATGGGAATTTGAATCCGGGACCTTTGGATTACCAGGCCAGTGGCAAGACCACTCCACCACACCTCCCCAACACTTTTAAGTGTGTTCAATAGTTTGCTTCATCAATAGGGTGTAGCACAAGGCTTATCAACATCATCACAGTAACGGGATCGGGGTTGAGGCCGGGACGGGGAGGGGGAAGGGAGTAGGCCTACAGCGGCGGGGATATATATATTTTTTTTTTTTTTATCATGTGAATATTATCATATTAATGACAAATACGACCCTTATTATATTTTCAGGGACAGTACAGCACATAGTAATTAATATTAACACAATAATTAAAAGGCACAGGCTTCAATTCATCCATATAATGCTGGTTCGCTATCGTTCGCCAGGAAGAAATCGACATCTGAATGGGGATAAATGTCTTAAAACAGTTGGCTGAATGGGGCCGAACGGATACAAGGCAAAGAGAGAGGGAGAGAAATAGAAAACAAAAAAACGAGGAGAGAGGGAGAGAAAGAGAAAACAAAAAACAGCGAGGTGGGCTCATTGTTTGCGTTACGGCTTAAAAATTGAGCCCACCTCGCCTTTTTTTTATTTCTCTGTCTCTCCCTCTCTCCTCGTTTTTTGTTTGTTTTCTATTTCTCTCCCTCTATCTTTGCCTTGTATCCGTTCGGCCCCGTTCAGCCTACTGTTTTAAGACGTTTACCCCCATCCAGGTTTCAATATTTTCATGGTGAGTGGTAGCAAGCCAACATATAAATATTTTTGTTTTGAGAGCAAGCTAAATTTGTAAATTTTTCGATAGAAAAATTTCTCCGGCGAAGCCGGATTTCTCCATATAATGCTAGATCGCTATCGCTTTCCAGGAAGATATCGATACTTGGATGGGGATAAACGTCTTAAAACAGTTGGCTGAATGGGGCTGAATGGATACAAACCAGAGAAAGAGAGAAAAGGAGAGAAAGAGAAAAAAAAACAGGTGAACCCCCCACGAGAGGTGCATAGAAAAAAGGGTTGACAGGTTCACTATAGGCCTAATCATTTTTTTTACCCACCTCCCCGAAGGTGCTCTTTGGCCTCGGCAGGTGTGTCTTGAGCATTCCGCGACATCGCAAGGCCCTTCGCATGCCTCGTGCAGAGCATACCCCTGGCGGGTATACTCTCAGCGAGTATTCGTGAGCACGTCGACGACTAATCGACGAGGAAATCGCCGAAGATCGTCGATGTTCTCGGAACATCCGAGAGCATCGGCGATCCGTCGTGCGACGTTTTGGAAAATTTCAACAATTTTGTTCGTGCGACAAACTCTGCGATGTCTCGCCGATGTCGCAGATGATCGCAGAAACCCTCGCAGATCCCTCGGCGATACTCGACGATGCTTGCGAGGGTAACCAATCCTCGTGAGTCCTCGTCCAAAATTTTGAACTGTCCGAACATTTGCGACGACTCGCGAGGGCCCTTGCGAGGCCTTGAGAGTCGAAATGATTTTTCATGAGAGGTGTTGAGACATGTCACGAATGTGCCAATTTATTGGTGTCGGCGACGAAAATCGTGACTTGTCTCACCAGTGGGAAAGGGGCATTAACGGGCCATGGCACACTTATCTTCTGATTTTTCTACTATCTATGATTGGGGCAGAGAAAACCTAATTGTTACTTTCAATGTTTCCAAAAATAATTTCTCCATCTGCCTACTTGTCGCAACCTTCCACAGGAGTATCACTTACTCTTCAACAACATTCAAATTAACCTTTCATCTTCTCTTAATAATCTTGGTGTCTCCTTTTCTTCTGATTTCTCTTGGAAAGACCATACTACCACTCTTCCTAAAATAGGTTCCCAGAACCTGGGTGTGCTCAACCACCTCCGGGGATTCTTTAACCCTGCACAGCTTCTTGCTCTGTACAGGGGTACAGTGCGTCCTTGTGTTGCATATTGTTCGGATGTGTGGGGAGAATCCTTTCACACATCACTTCTAGACAAAGTAGAAAAGAAAGCCTTTCATCTCGTTAACTAACGACCATTCACTGATTTTCTGCAATCTATCTCTCTTCGCCGCAATGTTGCATCTCTCTTACAATTCTACCGCTATTACAATAATCAGTGTTCCTCAGAGCTCTCTCAAAGTATACCACCTCGTGTCTGTAGAGCACGTAGCACCCGTCTTGCAATAAAATCCCAATATACTTTGTCCATGCTTGACCAACTCTACCATGACGTGATAAAGGACACTTAACCTTTTCTTATTTAGATTAAGGAGAAGGGAAATAATACATGGAAAAAGTACATTATTTTCATTTCATATACATTTCGTAGGATACATTTTCCAGGATATTATACAAGGATTTTTACAATTACCCCCACGCAAAACGGATTGAAATTGATTTAATTTATTTCTAACCCAACCAAGCACGAGCGTCATGAATATTAATTATATCGCACAAATACACGTGAGCTACTAAATTGCTTTGTCTATGTAGGATTTCCTTTCTCCTTAATATAAGTAGAAACAGGATTAGTAGCCTTTGCCACGCCATAGTAGAATTGGTTAAAGCATGGACAATCATCCTGACTGTTGATGGTTTGATCCCTGCTGAGAGTAGATCAATATATATACATATACATTTAAATGTACGTACGTATATACTCAGGTACAATCGCGCTAATAAGTGATGTCTTGGCACCAAGTATGTTTTGATAAAAAATTGGTATCAGCAATGTCTAAGCTTCTTTTCTTCATATCGAGTGGAATATACAAACATGTTCCTACACTTACCAAACTTATTCAACATCAGACAGACATTAATATATATATATATATATATATATATATATATATATATATATATATACTGTATAATATATATTAGTGTAGCCAGGGAGGATATTTTCTTTCAGGCAGGTGAGATTAAAAAAATAGGCACAGTTTGCATTATTGAGTTTTTTATTGATACTCTCAATTTTTCGTATAGTTTTTCTGGTATTTTCAGGAAGTTGGTAAAGGAGGTTTGCAAATGGTTCCGACGTTTCAATGGGCGCAGCCATCATTATCAAGGAGAAGTGAAGTTAGAAGGTGATAAGTCGAGTTTATATAGGCGATACAAGATCAAGAGAGGGATTATTGTGTGCTAGCTGCACGCTGGTTGGCTAACCTAAGACTAGCTCTGGTAGGCTGGCCGGACGCAGGAGTGGGCGGGGCCTCTGTGTCGTTCGTCTGCGTGTGTGGAGGGGGCATTCCTGGGGGCGTCATGGGGGCCTCGCTGTGGAAGGGCGTGCCGAGGGTAGGATCTGGCTGTATTCCGCTTGTGTGTTTAAAGTAGGTTGGTATGTTTGTATATATATAGCTTCAAGAATGAATGCTTCGAGGTGGTACTTGGTGATGCTCTGGTCTCTCTCACAGGCCTGTAGCCCCCCCCCCCCCCCATCTACAAGCGGAAGAAGTAAGAAGAAAGAAGAAAGGATCTTCAAGCAGCAGTAGAAGAAGAAGATGGACGAGTTGAGGACCAGAAAAACCTAGCCCCAACGCTTCCTCCATCAGTTCTCTCTCCTCCTCCAATCGACACCTCGATCTGCGCTCGCCCGGCCAATCAGCTCACTGCATCTCACCTCATATCTCATCATCATCCTTGTCCATTCTCATTACTTTCCTATACTCTTATCTTTTCCCCAAAACCTTTCCCACTACTTTCCTTTTCTAAATTATTAAATATTACCCACTACCGCCCATTAGAAGCCCACTTGTAGTACGACGCCGAACCCTGAAGGCATTGCCATGAAGGGGGGGGTTTAGCCCCTGGTTATAGGAGGCAAGTGGGTAGGGTTTATACTTCAAGTAGGTTAGGGTCTGGTGACATATGCTTGCCTACAGTCCAAGGACATAGGTAGGAGTTAGGTTTTTCTGGGGACATCCCATAGGGGTGCCCCCTGGGTACAGTTTTAAAATTCTCCATAAAAATGTTCAATTAACTCTACCTCCCTAACTTGTTATTTTCCCCATTCATTTTCACTTTTCTTATAGTTAGAAATTAAACTTGTTTCTCCCAATGATTCAGTATGGCACTGTATGTTAAATTTAAATGCATTAACAATCCCCCTGATGACCCAGGCTCTCACATATTTAGTATCACTCAAACCCAAATAGTCAGAGTTTTCAAAAATCTCAATGTAATCAAAATAAGACTTGCTTCACAAAAAGATCTTGATGCATATCTCAACCCCGCCACTCTAAAGAAACTCCAATCTGCTGGTTATGAACTAGTCCTCTCCCCAGAACTAAAAGCTGCCTGTACAGTCAAAATTCTGCACCCTGACAAGAACATCTTCAACAAAGACGAAGATGAGATTGCCAGGGAAATTTCCAAGAAAAACTCCATCACTGTCTGTGAAGTATATAAAACCCAACGTCAAGCCCTCAAAATTCGATGTGCCTCCCCTCAGGAGGCCAGTCAGCTTCTAAAAACAGGTCTCAAGGCATTTCATGTGATTTTGCCGCCTGATTTTCTGACCCCTGAGTCCTGGATCAATCTCAGGCAGTGCTATAACTGTTATGCTTACGGACATCCCACAGCCCAATGTCAAAAAACAGTAACTTGCTCTCGTTGTGCTGAGTCAGGGCACTCATTTACCACCTGCTCTTCAATCACTCTGAAATGCTCAAACTGCAATGGCCCTCACATTGCAATCAGTGCCGAATGTCCCTTCCGTCTCAATGTCTTAAAAGACACTAGAAAAAACGCAAAGGCCACTCCAACCAATCCCAACCAAACACGTCCTTTATTCTCATCCCACCCAGTCACTGCCAAATCATATGCTTCAGCGAGCACCTCACACATCCCTCAATCCTCCCCCCCTACCCCACCCAACATCAATCCTCCCGGCCCATTGTTCAACCGCGAAATATTCGCCCAAACTTCAGTCCTTGTTAATGTTGCACTCCACCTCACGAACCAAAAAGTCACCCCACAGTTTAACAAGCTACTAAATGATGGCCTGACTGCCCACAATCTCCCTGCCATCATGATCCCTGAGTCTTGGTTCCAGCATAGCAAGAACTCTCATAATCCATCTCTCTCAGCCACTCCTCTTCCTATTCCACTACCCTCAACCTCTACCTCCAACTCATCCTCCACTACCCCTATTCTTCAACCCCCAAGCGCCAACGAAATCCCTGAAATGTCAATCCCTCTCACCACTGAAAATGAACCTCAAGATCTCCCTACCCAAACCCCCCCCCTCACAAATGTCACTGACCCAACTCTCAATGCATCTGACCCTGACCTTCCTAACCTTACTACCCCAACATCCTTCATGCCTCCCCCACCCCCCCCAAACCAAAAACACCCAACCATTCCTCCCCAATCTCCTCTAAAACGAAAACCCACCAGTCCAGCTGAGATATCCTCCCCTGAATAAAATAATATTAAACCGTTCTCGGTCAAAGTCACGTAAAGTCGAAACCCCAAGAAAAAACACCAAATCTACCTCCAAATCTCCATCTTTTGGAGGAGTCCGCTCCTCATCCTCTCCCTCTCCAACCCGGGCCCCACCATCCCCCCACTTCCCCACACATAGCTCACTTCACGATACCCCATCATGTTAAGAGTCATCCAATTCAACATAAGACACTACTACAATAACAGACACCTACTCACACAATTAATTTTAGATAATGACCCAGACATAATACTAATTAACAGCACCTGTACGTACAACACATAAAATTAGATCCTTTGGTTACACAACACGACAGACCGACGGCGATGCCAACGATGGAGTTGCAATCATGATAAAAAGCACCATTCAACACGAATTCATCACAGACTGGACATACAAGCATTTCCTTGCAGTTAAAACACACACAACACTCGGACCCCTCATAGTTGCCACCACATATGTCAGACCCAATACCTACATCCCTTACACAGACTTAAATACCTTATTCAATAACAATGCACCTACACTTATACTTGCAGACTTTAACGCTAGACACCAAGCTTTCCAACATAATACCATTAATCAACGTGGAATTCAACTATTAGCACTACACAACCACAAAAGATTAACTTTTCAAGGCCCAGATTTCAACACAGTTTTCACACCAAACGGTAATGGTAAACCTGACTTAATTTTTTCAAACCAAGCTTTTAATATATTCCATCATGATATTTCCCCAGGGCCACTTTCAGGATCAGATCACATCCCAGTTTTCATGTCAATTTCTTCAAACCCAATTCAAGTCCCATGTCAATCTCATTTTAACTACTCACAAGCAAACTGGGAAGAATTCAAAAACATTTTATCAGAAGACAACTACATACACGACTATGAGGGACAACACTACACACACATAGACCAACAAATTGAGAACCTACAGAACAAAATCATAAATGCAGCCAACACAACCATCCCAAAAACTACATACAAAATCAAACACACTTTCAGACCCTCCATCAGAACACAACGACTCCTAGTGTGCTATCGTCGTCGATTCGAACAGAACAAACACAACCACATACCAGGCCGAGTACGTTACGATCTCTCCAACCTCAGAACTCACATCCTTAACAGCCTGCAATCTGATCATGATGCTCACTGGACTCACCTAGTACACTCAGCAGAACAAAACAGGAAAACTAAGCCCTGGGAATTCTGGCAACATATAAAACGTTTAAAAGGTAATACCACTCCCAGAACATCCTCCCTCACTGTTAATGGCAACAAAATTACTGATCCTAGGGCTATGACAGATACATTTAAACAGACATGGCAACAAGTATACCACCCACACCCCATTGAAAGGCCTGCCGAACAACACATCCGCAATATAGAACAACATCTCACTACCATCCCTGACAACATCTCCCATGACACACACATTAACCTAAACACACTTGACCCTCAAAACATACTCACTGCTCCCATTGTGCCAGACAAAGTCAAATTCATCCTGTCTAAAGCACGGAGAAAGGCGCCTGGTGCCACGGGTATTAATCACCACCTTGTAAAGCACCTACCTAACACTTTCATAACAGCACTCACTCGCCTCTACAACGCCATCCTGGCATCAGGCTACTTTCCCGTCTGCTTCAAGACAGCGACCATTATCCTCATTCCCAAGAAAAACCAAGACAAGACTAATCCACTAAACTACAGACCCATTAGTCTACTTGAGACTCTTGGGAAGACTCTAGAACGTATCATAAACCACCGACTCAGACTATTTCTCGAAGACGAAGGACTCCTCACGAACATGCAATTTGGTTTTAGACAACACAGATCGACACAAGAAGCACTAAACATTATCACAAACTACCTTCACATAAACAAACAGTCCAGAGGAAAAAACAAGACAGCCTTAATTACAAAAGACATAAAACGAGCTTTTGACACAGTGTGGCACGAAGGCTTGAAGTACAAAATCTGCGAAAATTTCAACTTCCCATTAATTACTCAGAAACTTCTCTGCAACTTTTTGGATAATAGAACAGCCAAAATTAAGTTTTCTAATCTTTATTCAGATTCATTTCCACTAAACGCAGGCGTACCTCAAGGCTCAGTGCTCGCTCCTACCCTCTACATCCTATACACAAATGACTTTCCCAACCCCACTCACAATGACTCTCTCACAGTAATGTACGCAGACGATGTGACGCAAATAATAAGAGCAGACACAATAGACGCATTGACAAACAGAGCTCAAAGAGAACTTGACAAAGTAGCACAATGGGAGCAAAAATGGCGGATTCAGGCTCATCCTCAAAAATCACACGTCACATACTTTGCCAAAGGGACATCTCCGCCCAAGACCCTTATTCCAGAACTCCCGAGCACCTGTCCCTAACCGCACACAAATAAATGTCTCTCCCACAAACAAAGTACTCGGCCTCACATTCGACAAAAACATCCGATTCCACAAACAAGCACAAACTTCCATTGCCATTGCATCAAAATCACTACAAACCATCTATCGTTTCAGAAATGCCTCAATAAAAACCAAGCTTCACTTATACGAAGCACTTATAAGACCTCTTTTGTGCTACGTCCCACTCAGCATTTCACTTTCGGCCCCTACCAACCAACTAAAATATCAAAGAATACAAAATAAAGCACTGAGGTGGAAGTCGGGACTCAGTGGTATGAGTTCCAGACGGCACAACATCTTCACAATCTAGCCCACATCCCCCCTCTAAATACTTATTGGCAGCAATTAGCAGAAAAAACAAATTATAAAACTTGAGACCTTTCATGATAACTTCATCCAAATTTTCAACATAATTTTACACCGCCCCCGCCCCTTGTCAAACCTCCTTCACCCCAACAACAGAGAGGCACCCATTCCAATATTCACTTAAAATCAGGATTGGTAGAGGAGGTGGGTCATGCCGGCTCGTCCACAGTCCAGCCTCCCTACCACTCCTGACCTAGATTCCTAGCTTCACTTCCCATTAAAATGTATAATTTCACAGACAAAGTACAAGACAACAACCTTTTAACGTAACTCCTATAATAATAACAGTACAGCCTTCTTACAGGTTCTGCCACTGACAGACTTCCCCAGCAGTACCCCTTTTGACTCAATGCCACCCAAAATTACCTCCCCCTATACCATTTTCGAATACTACCCACCAAAAATACAACCCCAAAACATGCAAGCACTTTCGATCTTATACCATCCAAAATTAACTTGCTCCTCATCCCTTGCCCCCTTCTTGGCAAGCCATCCTGAATCACTAAAGTAACTTCTCCAACTAAATCAACTCAACCCCAGCTCAATTATTCAACTCACTCACGTTGGGTCAAGCCCCGACACCCTATTTCTCCCACTATTATCACTGTCTCTCCTACTTAACCAATAAAAACTTCCCTTCTTTCACCCTCACCCACCTTTTCTATATTCATTCATTCATTCATTCATAGGCGGCGTGAGTCTATTTCTTTATCAAGAATAGAGGTGTGTTTATCTAAGTCGGGTCTGGTGAGTTCCTGATGGTGTGGGGATGTGTGGTAGTGGTCCTTGATAGCTCCGGCTTGAAGGTGGAAGGTAAGGCGAGGTGACAGACGAGTCCTTGTCATACCGACATAAGTGTGAGGTCCACAGTCCTCACTGTTACAGGTGTGTTGGTATATGACATGGTCCTCTTGTGACGGTTTCTTAGCGGTAGCCGGGCTGTTGCGAATGACTAGTTGTGATGTTTTCCTCGATTTGTAGTATATGGTGAGTTTAAGGTGTTGGTCAGGGTTCGTAGTTTTAACGTTGTTGCTGATAATGTCTCTCATTATGTTTTCGTCTGTCTTGTGATCTGAGGACATGTGGTTTTTATAGTAGATTTTTATGTATTCAGTGTTTGTATTAGTAGGCATGTCGTTTTTGTAGCATGTTTCAAGGTGTTTGTTGATAGTGTGGGCGATGTCCGAGTTACTGTACCCATTGTTTACAAGCACCTGGGTGAGCCTCTCGAGTTCCTTGTGAGTGTCTCGCCAGGAGGTGCAGTGTGATAGGGCTCTCCTGACGTACGCGGCGATGGTGGATCGTAAATATCGCTGGGGGCATTCACTTTCGCCGTTGAGACATAATCCGTTGTTGGTGGGTTTGGTGTAGACAGTGGTGGTAAAGCCTGAGGTGTTGTTGTTGTTTACGAGGACATCAAGGAAGGGGAGATGACCGTTAGAGGACTCCTCGAAGGTGAAGTTTAGACTGGAAGAGGCGATGAATCGTTGTTGAAGGTCACGTAGCTCCTGTGGGTCCTTCACACGCACGAAGATGTCGTCCACATATCTGCAGTAGACGGAGGGGCGGTTGGTAGTCTTGTATCGCCTATATAAACTCGACTTATCACCTTCTAACTTCACTTCTCCTTGATAATGATGGCTGTGCTCATTGAAACGTCGGAACCATTTGCAAACCTCTTTTACCAACTTCCTGAAAATACCAGAAAAACTATACGGAAAATTGAGAGTATCAATAAAAAACTCAATAATGCAAACTGTGCCTATTATTTTAATCTCACCTGCCTGAAAGAAAATATATATATATATACCGGTATAATATATATACAGGGTGTCCCAGGAGGAAAGGGCATAACTTTGGGAAATGATAAAACAAAATATTCTAAGCCTAAAATTATTTATAAGAAATATTCCAAATCTCAACCAGTAAAGAGATATTGCATGTTGAAAATGGCATTTTCTTAAGTATTTCCCCATAAGGGTGGTCAAGCTGTCCTAGTACCTACCACACCTCCATCTAACTACAGTTATTTTACCATGTTATTGTAAAGATATTATAAGTCTGTAAGTTGAAAAATGTCTATAGATATAATAGCTCACTTTGGACCAGTTGGAAACTGTTTGACATGGAAGAGTCCATTACAGTGAGACGGGAGAGGACACTATATAAAACCTTCAATATCTTGTTAACGGTTGAGATTTGGACTTTTTGTTACAAACAAATTTTAGGCTTAGAATATCATGTTTTTCATTTCCCAAAGTTATGCCCTTTCCTCCTGGGACACCCTGTATATATATGTATATACTGAATATATATTACCACATGGGGATAAATGAGTCTGACTATAGATAACATAAGCTTAAATTTGGGGAAGAATAATTATTATACCTAAGCAAAAGTGGTATTTGTAATTTCTTCTAGCGGGGAGAAACTAAGAAGTCTATATATATATATATATATATATATATATATATATATATATATATATATATATATATATATATATATATATATATATACCGTATATATTCTATATATATATATATATATATAATTATATATTCACTAGTAACACAAGATAAGTTATACAATAAATACAGAACAACACTTTAATTAATACACAGAATATAAGGTTTCACACAAAGATACAATACAGTATGAAATACAATGGAATCGGTACATAAGATAACAAGATAGAACTACAATCACAGTTTACTTCAGTTAGTGCTTAAACATTTACGTGCTCGAATATGAAACTCGCGCTATACTACTATCAGGCGTAATTGTATTTATAGAATTACATTTTTACTTGAGTCTTAGATTGAATCAAACTTCATTTATATATATATATATATATATATATATATATATATATATATATAGTTATATTTATGAATTGGATTTATACGAATGGTAATGTCGAATTTGATTACTTACTTTACTAGCTTTCAAGAATTGAGTTATAGCATAGTTAACCTGCCCACTTTGATATGAAAGCATGTTTTCTCTACTCGTTCAACTATAGTATTGATTATGTTCACAACGATCAACAATTTTGTATATATATATATATAGAAGTCACTAAGTATAAAGTGTGTGCAAAGAGTGTTATATATTTGAAAGTGTAATTTCCTACTCTATAATATTATTATTTGTGTTGATTCCAGAGTGTTCAATCGTAAAGGAATTCAATAGGGAGGAACAAGGACAGCGCATGTGTTGTGTATTCCTGAAGGGAGAAATACTTTGAATGCACGGATGGGACTCCAATACTTAGAGACGCTTTTTTTGTTGCTATATGTATGTAGGAGACAAAAAGCAGGCTGCCTGGAGCGAGTGTCTCCCCCAAAGTTAAAAGAGTGACAGAGCCAAATTCAAGGGACGTTGGAGTCAACATGCCTGGACACTCAAAGTTTAAAGCAGTCTAAATCATAGGATGAAGGAAAGATTGATTGAGAAAGAGAGTTCCAGAGTTCACTTGTTGAGTACAAGAAAGACTGAGAAAATTTGCCAAATCTTGGGTTGGAGAGCTGGACAGAATAGGAGTGGGACTGTTGAAAATAGTGTACCTCGCACTCGCCGCAAGGGAGGGGGTATAAACTGAGACAGCTCAGAAGGACACTGATTGTTGTAATAGCGATAGAAGAGTGAAAGAGATGCAACATTGCGGCGTGTAGAAAGAGATTGTAGGGAACTAGTAAGAGGAGGCGAGTTGATGAGGCGAAATGCTTTTGATTCTACTCGTTCGAGAAGTGCGGTATGGGTAGAGCCTCCCACACATGCGAATAATACTCAATACATGGGTGCACTGTGCCCCGATACAGAGCAAGAAGCTGTGCGAGGGTGAAGAACCCACAGAGACGGTTGAGCACACCTAACTTTTGGAAAGCTGTTTTAGCAAGACTGGTAATATGATCTTTCCAAGAAAGGTCAGATAAAAAAGATACACCCAGAATGTTGAGAGTAGATGAAGGGTTGAGTTGTGTGTTGTTGAAGAATAGTTGATAGTCTTGTGGAAGATTGTGATGGAGAGATAGAGGGAGAAACTGGGTCTTGGAGGCATTGCAAGTAACAAAATGTTCTCTGCCCCAATCAGAAATAATAGAAAGATCAGAAGATAGGCATTCTATGGCCTCGCCCCATTTGATGAGGAGTGCTTGCATGCTGGGTTGAATAGTATAAGGTAGAGTCATCAGCATATGAGTGGATAGGACTAGAGGTACAGTTGAGAAGATCATTGTTAACTATTAGAAAGAAAATTGGAGACAGGACAGAACCCTGAGGAACACCGGAGTTGATAGGTTGAGGAAGTGAACGATAGCCATCCACAACTGCAGCTATGCAGCGATCTGAAAGGAGAATAGAGAAAAAGGCACATATAGAGGGATAGAAACCGAAGGAGGATAGTTTGGAAATTTAAGACTTGTACCAGACTCTATCGAAGGCTTTAGATATGTTTAGAGCAATTGAAAAAGTTTCACCGAAGTCCCGAAAGGAGGATGACCAAGAGTTAGTAAGATATGTAAGAAGATCACCAGTAGAGAGGCCCTTAAGGAAACTGTAATGGCGATCTGAAAGTAGATTATGGGTAGATAAATGCTTAAAAAAAATTGAGTTAAGAATAGTTTCAAAAATTTAGAGATGCAAGAAATGAGAACAATTGGACGATAGTTGAAGGGTTGAGAGCGATCACCCTTCTTTGGGACAGGTTGAATAAGAGCAAACTTACAGCATAAAGGACAGACGTTAGAGGATAGACAGAGACGAAAGAGTTTTCCTAGGTAGGGAGTCAGCACAGAAGAATGGTTTTGAGTACAATAGGAGGACCACCATCCGGTTCATACGCTGTCTTAGTATTAAGTCCAGAGAGGGCCGAGAGTACATCTTTAGAAGAGATTATGATATTAGGCATAAGTAAATGTGAGGGGAGTGTAGAGGGAGGAATAGCACCGGAATCATCCCAGGTGGAAGTTTTAGCAAAATTTTGAGGGAAGAGTTCAGCTTTGTCAGAGGAAGTGTTGACAGTGGTACCATCAGAATGGAAGAGAAGAAGAAAGGACGAGGAAGTAAAGTTGTTGGAGAGGGTTTTGGCTAGATGCCAAAAAGCTTGAGAAGAGCTAGAGTTGAAAAGTTGTTATTGATGAAAGAGTTTTTGGCGAGTCAGTCGAAGAACAGATTGGGCTTAATTCCGAGCACAGACATATAACGTACGAAATTCTGGAGTTTGAAGGCGACGGTACCGTTTGAATGCTTCCTCCTTATTGCGAACAGTAGTAGAACAAGTGTGAGTAAACCAAGATTTTTGTGAGTTAGTTTGAGAAAAAGAGAATGGGATGTATGCTTCCATGTCCGAAAGGATTACCTCAGTAATGCGCTCGGCACTCTCTGAGGGTCCCCGGCCACGAAAAATAATTTCATAAGAAATCAAATATGTACTGCCATAGAGCCTCCCAGTCGGCAGCACCAAAGTGCCACAAGCGCCACCAGCTGGGGGGCTCAAAAGGCTGTACTCGAGAAACAGGACAGGTGACAGAGATAAGGTTATGATCGGAGGAGCCCAACGGAGAGAGAAGGTTTACAGTATAAGCAGAAGGATTAGCGGTTAGAAATAAGTCAAGGATGTTGGGCCGATCTCCAGGGCGGTCCGGGATATAGGTGGGTTTCTGAGCTAACTGCTCTTGGTCATTTAGGATAGAAAAGATGTAGGCTTGTTCACCAGGTTGGTCAGTGAAATTAAAGGAGAGCCATTGGTTGTGGTGAACATTGAAATCTCGTAGCATGGAGATTTCAGAGAAGGGAGAGATGGATAGACTGTGTTCCACTTTAGAAGTAAGACAGTCAAAGAATTATTGGATAGTCAGTAGAATTAAGGGAGAGATAAACAGCACAGTTAGCGAAAGAGAGTTACAAGTTAACTTAAGCCAGATAGTTGAGAATTCAGAAGAATCAAAGTTGGGAACACGAGAGCAAATAAAATTGTTGCGTACGTACACGAAACATTCACCTTATGCTTTAAATTGAGGATAGAGATAGTAGGAGGATATTATAGAAGGGTTTGCTGTCTGTTGCCTTAGACAACTGAGTGTCGGTGAGGAAAAGTAAGTCAGGTTTGATAGAAGAAAGATGGTGTTCCACAGAGTGGAAGTTAGAGGAAAGGCCGTGAATGTTACAGATATGGATAGATAGAGTAGAAGGTAGAGGTCCAGGGCACTTTGAGGAGTTCGTTTCATGGGACAGATCGATGGGGGGCTTTAAGGGTCTCTCCCCCCCACCCCCCCTCCCCCAATCCCCTGGGAACTCCGAGGCTGGGTGTATGGACCGTGGACGTCATCATCATATTTGAAAGGTAGTGTAGTGTGTAAGGTGTTTGTAGTATAATGTATTAATAGGAGAAGACAGTGTTTTGGAGGGTAGGCTGGGGCCTGGGTTGCTCTCAATATTTATGACGCACAGAAAAGATCAGCTACGGAGTCCAGGTGGTGAAACAGGAATTCCAGCTGTCTTTATCATCCACCTATACTCCATTCAATCGACCCGTGCATCTGGCTCCTAACTGGTGTTTTCATCGAGGCTCATGATTGGCTATCGTATCATTACCCTTGGTCACTGGCCAACATGAGTGACAGAGCTGATAATTTCTTATTATATTTATTATTCCTTATTTTTTCATTAAACTATATACGTTTAAGTAATTTTAATGATTAATTAATAAATTACAGTCTTATCCGAATCTAAAGAGCTATTAAATATCACATGAAACCCAATAATAACTTATGTATCATAAAGTAAACACAAGTGAAACAATAACATTATAAACGGGAGAGTAAGCAAGAGAGGAGACTGACTGACAGGCGAACACAGATTAGCCAATCACAGGCCATGATTTACTTACCGGTATCACACATTTAAAATAGGCAGGGACGGAATATCTTCCCTTGATTGTGTTTACTTTATTATATCTACAATTGTATGTGTTCCATGTGGTATTTTATAGCTCTTAAGGTTCTGATATCACCCATCATATTATCATTATCATCACTATAATTTATCTAGTTTAATTAATATATATGGAATAATAAAGAACAGTATATTTCATTCATACGATAATGTGATAATCTTCAGTGATATTCGAACTTTAAGAACTATAAAATACCACATGGAACACATACAATTGTAGATATAATACAGCAAACACAAGCAAGGGAAGATATTGCGTCCCTGCCTATTATTAATGTGTGATACCGGTAAGTAAATCATAACCTGTGATTGGCTAATCTGCGTTAGCCCGTCAGTCAGTCTCCTCTCTCGCTTACTCTCCCGTTTATAATTTTACTGTTTCGCTTGTGTTTACTTCATGATATATAAGTTATAATAGTGTTTCATGTGATATTTAATATAACTCTTTAGATTCGGATAAGACTATAATATATTAATTAATTATTAAAATTACTTAAACGTATATAGTTTAATGAATACATAAGGAAAAATAAAGATAATAAGAAGAAATTATCAGTTCTGCCGCTCATTTTGGCCAGTGAGCTAGGGTACTGATATGATAGCCAATCAAGAGCCTCGATGCAGACACTAGTTAGGAGCCAGATGCACAGGTCGATTGAATGGAGTATAGCACTCCCCGGGTGTACCGCCCTGTTTGGCTGGTGTCTACAGCCTCCTCCTAGCAATTTTGGAGGTGGGATTCCCAGTCCCAACCTCCAGGGGCTAACTGCACCACAAAGTGACGAGCGGTGGGGTCGCCACATCCCTACGCCGAGTAGGGATTACTGGATATATATATTAATAACTTCTGGTGTTGAACGGGGACTTTGTGCATTTTTGCTTCGTGTTGGTGATGGAGTCCTAGGTCGGCTTTTGTCCTCAGATTGCGTTCTGCCAGGCCTCAATTTGTGGACTGGGAAATCGTCAGTCTTTTCTCTCTTCTTCGTTGATGGTAGGTCTCAAACCACTAGCTGTGTCAGGTATCAAACCTAGGGATGTGCCAGGTATCGAACTACAGGCTGTGCCATGTGTCAAACCACAGGCTAAAGAAGGTGTAGACTGTAGAGGTAGGTTCCGTTCGTCCCGTTCCACACGGGAAAAGGCTTTAGGCCTTTGCCAAGGCGGCTTCTGTTCACTTCTGTTATGGTAGCTAGGGTAGTGGTGAAGGCAGCTATTTTTGTTGTTGGCATAACAATAATCATGAAAGGGGTATCATATCGTAAATATTATATATTCAACATTTGTGTTTTATAACAGTTTTGGGATCCTTTGCACTGAGCTCAGAAACTATAGCAATTAATTATAGACTGATTTACGTGACAGCAAATATTTAAAATATGTATTTCATAAGGTGCCAAGCCAATGATGGCAATGATGCCAATTTATGTCCAGAGTATAAAAAGAAAAAACAATCCGTCCTGCGACGTAATACTATTTTGAAGTTCGTGTGCGCAGTCTCTCAGTTACATTGAACATAAGCTACTCAATTTACGTGGGTAGGAATTCATTGTTCCGTGAGCAAGATACGAGTAAAACAGTGTGTAATACTTATGTCTTTGTGTGCCCTGACGCTAAATATTATTTTTCTCCGGGAAGTATCTCCAAACAAAATTAATAAAGGCGTCCATAATCGCACGACTATCCTATTAACTTGACGTCCACAGTATTATAGCCTAACCCAACCCAGTCAATCCCAACCAAACCTAATCGAATAAAACCTAACTTACCATAACTTGTGTTATCATAAACTAACGTAACCTACACGAACGTAATCCTTATCCTAACCTAAATACACTAAACTAGCTTTATGTAATATGATATTATCCTAACCGTTAAGTTAGGTGAAGGGAGGTTAGTCTGGGTTGCATTAGACACAGGTTGAGGTAGGATACAAATATATAAATTATATATATACTTATATATATATATATATATATATATATATATATATATATATATATATATATATATATATATACAGTATATATGAGGTAGGATATGCTACCGGGGTCGCCTTAGATAAATAAAACAACTTCATAAATGGTAAATAAGAAACAAACAAGTACAGTCGCGCTAATAAGTGATGTCTCGGCACCAAGAATGTTTTTATCAATAATTGGTATCAACAATATCTAAGCTTCATTTCTTCATATGGAGTGAGATATACAAACATGTTCCTGTTCCTACACTTACCCACCCTTTTCAACATCTGACAGGCATTAATATAGCACAGAGCAAGCCAAACGTAATACCAGCTAAGACATGACTTATTAGCGCGATCGTACATACAAATATATAAATGATATATATATATATATATCTATATATAAATACAGTATATATATATATATAATTTATATATATATATAGTCAAAAATATTTCCACACCAAAAGAAGTGGAGAAAATGTTTGGTTCACTGCACACAATTTAAAGATACATCATACGGTCTATTATTGCTACATCGTAAAAAAATATTTCCTAATTTTAACATCATGCCATATCATTAGGTTACAAAAGATGACCTTACCTTGGGAAAAAAACCAAAGAGTTGTTTCGTAAATAGATTAAAACCTCGGTTGAATAGAGACTAATACACCTACTACCTCGAAATACTGAACGGAGACTAATTTCAAAAGTCTTTACGATAATTATGAAGAAAAAAACAGGTAACCTAAAACAAATATAGTGCCGTAGGAACCAGTGCCTGGTAATCCACGCATAGGTCAGGACAAAAACCTACCTGACTTTGGAACCAGCCAGAGAAATGCATTTATTCTTCTTTTAACTGACGATAAAAGTCCGTCAGATTTTAAAAGTTAGCATTAAACTCTATTTTAAACTTATATGAACATCTGCATTTCAATCCTACAGTTCGAGCTATCTAAAAAGAAACTCGACCTTACTATTTACTCCCTTCTGTTATTCTTCTTCCAACTGGCATTCAAAGTCTGTCTTATTTTTAAAGCTAACATTAGGTGCGTTTTTAAACTGATATCAACATCTGTGTTTTAAATCCTACAGTTCGAGCCATCCAAAAAGATACTCGGACGTACTTTTTATCCCCTTCTTTTTAATACTCGTATGATCTTTTCTAGCAATTTAGTAGTGATGATAGTGAGTGACAAGCGATGCCATTTCCCAAGATCTTGGCATTTTCTGTCCAGTCTTGGGATCTTGGCAATTTCATTGAAAATCTTGGCATTTTTTAAGTTTATGAGGGTGTTGACACTTTCATATTATTCTTTAATGTATTATGATAAAAATATGTAACAACTCGTATCGACATTAAGAACAGATAATAAATTAATGTTTTTAGTTATGTTTACTATCTCTCTCTCTCTCTCTTTTCTGTCCAAAACCTGTGAGATCAGGTGCCTTAGCTGCGATACCATGACAACGAATACACGTGTCCATGACGACAGTACCAACATTTCAGCGAGTTTACACCTGAATGTAGCTTCTTCGAGATAAAAATCTTGTTGGCGATATTTTCTTGGATTTAGTAACTAGTGATTTCTCAAGCAAAATTTTGTGGGAAATATGCCAAACTTCTTCAATTCTGGTGATAATCTAGGTCAAGGTAGAAAGATAATAACATATTTATAGACCATGGCACTTGATAACACTGATCTGGCAGACTTTCTGACGCTGGTCTTGTACACCTGTGCCTTCAGCCTCATCGGCATCCGTCTGTCATGGATTACTTCACTCACATTCCTCCATGTGTTTCCTGTCCCCAGCAGTCTTGCTTGCACTTCCCTGTCCAGGTTTCCACTCTCTTGTAACCAACTTCCTAGGTATCTGAACGCTTTTGTTTGCTTCAGTTGCTGTCCGTCCACTGCAATCTGCAGTTGCGGAACTAGCTGATCTCGTGAGCCCCTCATTACTTCCGTCTTCCCCTTGCTCATCCGCATGCCATGTGCTTCCAGTTGATTGTACCACATTTCTATTGCTTGCAGTAGCTCCTCTGCTGTGTTGGTTCCCAATGCGATGTCGTCGGCGTATATAACCTTGTGTCCTCTTTCCATTGGACACTGTTTGCTGATGTAATCCAACAGTATGATAAACAGCAGTGGGCTCAGGGCAGAACCCTGATGTAAGCCCACTTGCACTTCACATGTATTTTTTGTACTGTATATAGTATATATATATATATATACTATATATATATATATATATAGATATATATATATATATATATATATATATATATATATATATATATATATACCGGTATATATATATGTATATATATTATATGTTCCAGTATATACTGTATATACAGTATATATATATATATATATATATATATATATATATATATATATATATATATATATATTAGTATAGCCAGGTAATAGATTCTCTTTTAAACAGACGAGGTTAAAAGCAATAGCAGTTTCAGCATTCAGGATTTTATTGTTACAGCTTTCAATAGTTCTAACAATTTTCCTCTGGGGTTCAGAGATGAGGTACAACAGGTTAGCAAAATTCATGGTGGATCCAACGTTTCACAAGTAAACATCTTGCATCTTCAGGGAATGGAGAGGTAATGATTAGAAGTGCATAGGGGGGGATAGAATAGGGGGGATGAAAATAGAGTTTATCAGTGGATAAAGAAGAAAAAGATTAGAAATATGAAGTAAAGTTGGAGATTAAAAGATAGTGGGCCGTCCACTTTGCTATTCTTGGTTAAGACTTAAATTATATTTCATATATATTCCGTGAGCAGAACATACCACCAGCTTCATGTTTATATTCCCTTTTTTTATTTCCTGCCTCCATGTTTGCACTGTTTTTAAAAAATTATATATATTTTTTTTTTTTTTTTTTTTTTTTTATGTTTCATTTGTTCAGTCTATCATTCATTAGTATTTAGAGTATAATATTTTTGTTGGAGACAGTACATACTTAACAAATTCATGATAACATATACAGAGACATCTAATAATATTCATAATTACAAGGGATTTTTTTTTTTTTTTTTTGAGGTAGCAATTGGAAGTATGGTCAATTTTGTCATATTGGTTTTTATTATAGGGACAAAGCATCATATTTATACAAAATTTGAGGATCAAGAATAGGGAGGTGGGCGGAGCTACTGGGTGTGGGGTGGCTGTTCATTGGTGGAAGGCAGTCTATTCGCGAGAC
Source organism: Paralithodes platypus (assembly GCA_032716605.1). Lineage (NCBI taxonomy): Eukaryota > Metazoa > Arthropoda > Malacostraca > Decapoda > Lithodidae > Paralithodes > Paralithodes platypus. Next base: position 8,352,863 of record CM064537.1, on the reverse strand, counting down.
GGGCACTAAATCTTATCGGTGGTTGGTTGTTGGCTGTGGGTGGCTGTGATTGGTTGGTGTTGTCAGTTGTGTGCTGAGCGCGGAAGGGTAAGGGAGGGGGGCACAGGGCGAGAGGAAGGGGGGCAGTATGCCTGTAGCGCTTGCCTGAAGGAAGAATTTGAAGGTCTTGTGTTTGGTTGTTGATGCTGGGGTTGAGTGTTTGGATGTATAGAGCTTCTAAAATAGCTAGTCTTCTGGGGTCTGATTCTTTGTCGAGTATGGTGGTTTGTTTGTCTAGGTCGGCGCGAGTTAGGGCAAGATGGTGGGGGGCTTGATAGTGATCTTTTATAGCGCCAGATTGAAGGTGGAGGGTTAGTCGACGGAAAAGGCGAGTCTGTGTCATTCCAACATAGGATAGGGGTCCACGGTCCCCAGCGGTGCAAATATGCTGGTATATCACATGATCGTCTTTCGGTTAGTTGGTGGAAATGGGGTGGTTACGGAGGACAAGGTTGGAGGTCTTAGGAGATTTGTAGTAAATAATGAGTTTTATTTTATTGTCAGGGTTGGTGGGGAGGACGTTTTTGTGAATTATTTCTTTCATAATGGATTCGTCTGTTGTGTGGTCGGAAGATATGTAGTTTCTGTAGAAAAATGTAATGTCATTGGCCGGGTTGGTGCTAGGGGGGTCTTGTTTGTACCATTTTTCTAGGTGGTGGTTGATGGCATTGGTGACGTCAGTGTTGGAACACCCATTGTTGACTAGGACCTGGGTGAGCCTTTCCAGTTCATTGTGTGTGTCATTCCAGGTGGTGCAATGGGTGAGGGCTCTCCTGACATAGGCGGCGATGGTGGACTGATGGTATCGTTTAGGGCATTCACTTTCCCCATTAAGACATTGGCCATTGATAGTAGGTTTGGTGTACACTGTAGTTTTGAAGCCATGGTCGTGGAGGGAGACAAGGAGGTCGAGGAAGGGTAGATGTCCATCGGTGGTTTCTTCGTATGTGAAGTTGAGTCCGGAGGCGGCCATGAAGCGCTGCTGGAGGTCCCTGAGTTCGCCCAGGTCCTTCACCCGCACGAAGATATCACCGATGTACCTGCAGTAGACAGTGGGCCGGTGGGCAGCCAGGAGTTCCTCTTCGATAGTTCCCATGAAGAAATTGGCGAACAGGACCCCCAGGGGGCTTCCCATCGCTACACCGTCAATTTGCTGGTACATATTCCCGCGGGGGCAGAGGAAAGGGGACTCCTTGGTACATAGTTCCAAGAGCGTCTTCAGGGCCTTCTCCGGGATGTCCAGGGTGGGGGCATATTAGGGCAGTGGTAAACTCGACGTAGGATAAAATCTATGGTCTTGTCAACGGGCACGTTGGTAAACAAACTCTCTACGTCGAGGGAGGCGATGATGTGGTCGTTAGCTGGGGGGGCATCTCGTAGAATTTCTAGGAAGTCATAAGCAGAGTTGAGGTTGTATTGCCGAGGAACGAAAGGGGTGAGGAGTTTGTTCAGGGCCTTGGCGGTCTGGTAGGTAGCAGTAGGGATCTGTGATATGATGGGGCGGAGGGGGTTCCCGGGTTTGTGGGTTTTTATAGTACCGTAAGCATAACCTGGGGTGAATTCGCCGATGAGTTTCTTCAGGTGTACGTCATCGGCTTTGCCGTTGATAGCAGTGATGGTGGTGTTGGCTTTCCTTTTTATTTCGTCAGTAGGGTTGCGAGTGATCCTTTTCAATTTGTTTTTATCACTAAGAATGTCGTCCATTTTCCGTAGGTATTCTTCTTTTCCGTGTATCACAAGGCAGGAGGCCTTATCAGCTCGTCGGATGATGATGTTGGGGTTCTCTTTAAGTTGTTTAGCGGCTTTGAAGTGGTGTTTGTTGAGGAGCTTGCTTTGGTGGGATCCCCTGGTTTTGGCGGCTTCTGCTAGTAGGGTGGGTTGTAGGGCTGGGGTGGTGGTGATCTTGCCGTCTTTTTGGAATCGTAGGATGTCATCCAGTAGGACTTCAATTTCAAGGCGTTTTCGGTGGGGTCCCGGCTTGGAAATGTAGTGGCAATTTAAGCCTTTGTTCAGGAGGTCTTCTTGGTCCGGCGTTAGGGTGGTGTTGGTGAGGTTAATATATCCTTTTGTTGGCTTGGGAAGTTTTATGTTTCCACCATATAGACGGGAGAGTTTTTGGATGGTAGTGTTCTCTGTTTGTCGCCTGTGTTGTTCGTTGAGTTGTTGGAGTTTTTGGTTGATTTCTGTTTTGATGTGGTTAGGGGTGGTTTCTTCTTCATCCCATTTCTGTAGCAGGGCGTCACGTTCATATCGGAGATTGGTGGTGGTCTCTCGGTTCTCAGCTAATTCTTCTCGTATCAGTTCTTCACGAAACTGGCGGGTGCTAGTACGATGTCTGGCATTCTCGTTGTGGAGTTTTATGTTAGTATAGCCAGGTAATAGATTCTCTTTTAAACAGACGAGGTTAAAATCAATAGCAGTTTCAGCATTCAGGATTTTATTGTTACAGCTTTCAATAGTTCTAACAATTTTCCTCTGGGGTTCAGAGATGAGGTATAACAGGTTAGCAAAATTCATGGTGGATCCAACGTTTCACAAGTAAACATCTTGCATCTTCAGGGAATGGAGAGGTAATGATTAGAATAGGGACAAAGCATCATATTTATACAAAATTCGAGGATCAAGAATAGGGAGGTGGGCGGAGCTACTGGGTGTGGGGTGGCTGTTCATTGGTGGAAGGCAGTCTATTCGCGAGACGGGCACTAAATCTTATCGGTGGTTGGTTGTTGGCTGTGGGTGGCTGTGATTGGTTGGTGTTGTCAGTTGTGTGCTGAGCGCGGAAGGGTAAGGGAGGGGGGCACAGGGCGAGAGGAAGGGGGGCAGTATGCCTGTAGCGCTTGCCTGAAGGAAGAATTTGAAGGTCTTGTGTTTGGTTGTTGATGCTGGGGTTGAGTGTTTGGATGTATAGAGCTTCTAAAGTAGCTAGTCTTCTGGGGTCTGATTCTTTGTCGAGTATAGTGGTTTGTTTGTCTAGGTCGGCGCGAGTTAGGGCAAGATGGTGGGGGGCTTGATAGTGATCTTTTATAGCGCCAGATTGAAGGTGGAGGGTTAGTCGACGGGAAAGGCGAGTCTGTGTCATTCCAACATAGGATAGGGGTCCACAGTCCCCAGAGGTGCAAATATGCTGGTATATCACATGATCGTCTTTCGGTTGGTTGGTTGGTTGGTCGCCCTGTGCCCCCCTCCCTTACCCTTCCGCGCTCAGCACACAACTGACAACACCAACCAATCACAGCCACCCACAGCCAACAACCAATCACCGATAAGATTTAGTGCCTGTCTCGCGAATAGACTGCCTTCCACCAATGAACAGCCACCCCACACCCAGTAGCTCCGCCAACCTCCCTATTTTTGATCCTCGAATTTTGTATAAATATGATGCTTTGTCCCTATTCTAATCATTACCTCTCCATTCCCTGAAGATGCAAGATGTTTACTTGTGAAACGTTGGATCCACCATGAATTTTGCTAACCTGTTGTACCTCATCTCTGAACCCCAGAGGAAAATTGTTAGAACTATTGAAAGCTGTAACAATAAAATCCTGAATGCTGAAACTGCTATTGCTTTTAACCTCGTCTGTTTAAAAGAGAATATATATATATATATATATATATTTATATTGCTTTTCTTCCTGGATATATATTTTTGATTCCATCGGGAACGAAGCAGGAATTGTCGAATGACAGGCAAATATTAATGCAATACATGTTAATATGCAGGGATAATAACAGCATTAAGGCATGACGCGGGTCTCTGTAACAGCCTGGGCATATGGCGGCTGCATGAGAATTGGACGGGAATGACAGTGGGAATGGGAATCGTTAATGGAAAGGTAGGGTAGTAAAGAATGAATGAACGGGAACGAGTATTGACTTGGAATTTAATGAAAACATGCATGGAGACTGAAATAAAATACAGATAAATGAAAACTAAACAGGGATAACAAATACAGGGATGCATATAATGGATAGCATTCTGGAATGGTCTGATATCGGGAATAGACCGACAACGGGAATTGACAGATAATTACAATTAGACTTACATAATTATACTGTATTACATTACTACAAAAAACCCGGCGTATCATAAGAAAGTCCTTTTTGTTTACATTATATTAAGGGATCCCACCTCGTTTGTTTTCTCTTTCTCTCCCTCTCTCTTGGGCTTGTGTCCATTCGGCCCCATTCAGCCTACTGCTTTAAGACATTTACCCCCATCCGGGTGTCAATATTTTCCTGGCGAGTGGTAGCGAGCCAGCATATATATTTCATTGTTTTGACAGCAAGCTAAAATTAATGTGTACATTTTTCGATAGAAAAATTTCTCCGGCGAAGCCGGATTTCTCCATACAATGCTGGCTTGCTACCGCTCGCCAGGAAGAAATCGACATCTGGATGGGGATAAACGTCTTAACCCTTAACTGGCGGCGCCCGGCTATTGTCGAGTGAAACAAATGTGGCCTATGTGGCGGGGCCCGGCTATTGTAGAGTGCAATTTTGAGCACGTAATGTGCTCTGAGAGAGAGCGGAGCAGTGGGAGGAGCGTAGGTTACCTCATGACCGCTCGCCACGGTGGCCGTGAAGCTACTGAGATGTACTCCTTTGTACTCCACCCTCTCTCACTCGTTTCACACGTAATAATGTAAGGAAATGACCGTATTTTACCGATTTTGCCCTTCGGTTGCACGATCGTTGCAAGACAACTAGTGATCGTAGAAGGATGGTTCTGGTGTCATTGGAAAGCTGAATTAACGCCCTTTCAGAGATACATACTTGTATTATGCTCGGCTCTTGTTTATGCATGAAAACGAGCACGGAAACAAGCTCGTTTACGGTAAAACCCCCCGCTGGGCGGCACAGTCAAATATACTCCACCACCCGCTCTTTGAGTGTTAAAACAGTTGGCTGAATGAGGCCGAATGGATACAAACCAAAGAGAGAGGGAGAGAAAGAGAAAAAAGCGAGGTGGGCTCCCTTAATATTGTATGAATATACCCATAATTAAATTATGAATAAGCGGGACAGTTCGTAGTGAGTAAGAAGCTCAATAGATAGTGTGAGAATGTGTCAAGTCCAAGATGTCCAGTTAAGGGGAGACAGTTGTTTTTTCGAGTCCTCCTCCTCCATCATGTTTAGTCCAATTTGTTATGAGATTTCAAGACATTCGCCCCATTAGTTTGGCGTTTTCAGACCTTTTGCCCCATTTCCTTGCCAATATTAAGACCTTTCGTGCCATTTAGGTGTCGATTTCTTTCCTGGCGAGCGATAGCGAGCCTGTATTTGAAGAGGAATCGGCCTTCGGCCGGAACATTTTTCTACCGAAAAATGTACAAATTTATATCGAAGGGGGGTCTTGTGGGTGTTTCTTTTTTTTAAAGTTTGATAGAGTTTTAGATAACAAACTAAACCCCCTCCTTAAAGGTGGGTGTGCATGCGAAATTAAAATTAATTTATAATGTATTTAAAGAGATGTTTAGATCTCCAGTAATCAACCTGACTACTCCTTTGTCAAAACTAATCTTCAATATTAGAGAACAAATCAAAAATAGATATTGAATTGCGACCCCTTGCAACTAGTACTCACGTGAGGATGTGACGTAGGCCCAGGCCAACATTAGGGAAGTAAACATTAGCAAGTATAGCAACAATGGTGAATAGGTGTGCTGTTTTCGGGTGTAGCAACATCCCTGGACCAAACATAGCACTACACAAGTTTCCAAGTGATCCATACCATTGTAACAAATGGGTGAAGTTTATACAAAGAACCAGAGTGTGGGAGGCAAAGCCCAAAACAAACGAGATGAATGCTTTGACAATAAAGTGCGGTGGAGTATGGGTATGGCTAGATGCTTACTGGCACCTATGGCTTTCATATTTCTACCACATGTACCTTACCCTTCTGGCTTCTTGCCACAACCAACACAACTCCCTGACTCGCTGACTAAAGGTCGCCTCAAAAAGAAGAAAACAAAAATATGTGGCGGCGAAACGACTGAACCAATTGGTTCCATATTTGTGTGACAAGTCCCCTACCCTTCTCTCTTCCCCCCACCACACCCCCACCTCACCACCCACTTCCAGCGTATCCGTACGAAGAAAAGGAAAACAAGGAAAATCCGTGGTGGCGAAACTACCTCACCAATCGGCTTCATATTTGTAACACGAGTCAATTACCCTTCTACCTTCTCCCCACTATCCCCCAAACCACCCTCCCACCTATATTTTCCGATACCATAAGTCATGGTGTTTACTCTGAAAATTTCAGCTACATTCGCGACCATAGGGGACCTGATTTCTGTCGAAAATGGACAAAGGGAGTGTTTTTTTTACCATTATCCTTCCTTTCTCACCCAACTTGATAGATTTAGCCAAACAAATAAAAATACAAAATACTCTGGCACTGGCGGTGACACAGCTTCACTAATTAGCTGGCACTCAGCTGGTTATACCTAAAAGCTGATGCCATACCCACAATTTACCCTACAGGTACATGTGCTACAAGTGTTCTTACAGTGTCATCAGAGCAGAGAGACCAGCTGCAAGGAAGCGTCAAGTACAAGAAGTGAGTGTAGTTTTTTGGGGTGGGGAAATTTCCCTGTAGGCTACAGCATTGGGTAGCCTACATCTTTCCATAAAGTACGGTAGTTACCGGGCATTAGCGAATTATGATATTTTAGATAGCCTAGCTAACTAGCTTAGTGACAGAAATAGAATTAGCCTAGGCTAGTAAGATCAGAAATAAAGGAAAATTTGCATGTAGGCCGGTAGGCCCTAGTCTAGGCCTAAGTGCTTGCCAATTTCAGGAGTCAGGAGAGTGGATAATATGGGCTAACTTAAGCCTAGCCCAAATTATACAGTCAGCGTCGATGGATATAGGCCTAACCTAGGCTAAAGAAATTTATTGGCTGAAATTCAACTACTAGCAACTAGGCTAACACAAACAAATAAAAAACAGTGAGTGGCGCAAACATTGTTGGGAAGGATATGTAGTGACCAGGTGTACGGTCATCATGTTTACATAAGTCGATCGGCGCGGTTAAGTTCCCGTCTATTTTTACGGCGATTGTTTCTGTTATTTGCACCCTGTTGGCAATGTATATGATGATGACAATAAGTCATGGAGGCGTGAGGGGCTGCCTTTCACTATTGTATCCAAATGAAGTCAAAATAGACGGGGACATGATCGCTAGCGTCCGCCGTGGCTCCGAGTAGTGTAAGCAAGGCGGGCGGTAATCACAGTTGCTTCTCCCTCCTCTCCTGCTGCTGGATCTCGTCCTACAGGTTCATACATATAAGCCTGGACACCACCAATATTCATCACTTGAGGTTCTTCGCCATAATCACGGTTATCACCCTCAGTATTGGCAAACGAATCGGAACTACTGTCACTATCCTCCATTTCCACCTGTCAGAAGAGCTTGTTGTGTTGCTGGGCATACGTCATCAGAGCGCTTAAACTCCGAGTCCAGAAAAGTGTCACCCATATCCTATTTTGGCCATTATATAAATAATTAAGCCATCGTAGCAGAAAATATTGCACCAAAAGCTATAGTGCACACTGCCGGTAATGATTGTGGAGGAAAATAATAGCATGCACACCCACCTTTAAACCATTAAGCCGAACCAGTAAATTATGCTGCACAATACCGTCTGGGCTCCCTTAAGATGGAAAGACAGTGACAATGTAGGTTCGGTTAGCCAAACATTAACCGAGCTAAATAGCCAAAGGTTCCAAGGTCTGGATAGTCAGGCTGCGCCAAAACAGTTTTCAAAACTCATCGTCTAACTCGTCACGGGAACTAAGCTTTCAGGTTCTATCGTGTTGAGCGATGTCTACAAACTATAGACTTCTTATGTCTGGAAGAGTTTTGTGCACTTATGTGTGTGCATCGTAAAGATACAAAGGAATACAAAGGAAAACAAGCAACAACAGACCTACTGATCCTTACTAGGCTGCTTGAAAGAAAGAAACAAAAATCAGACTGAAGGTCTTCATTTCCACAATGACTGGTCAGAAAAACTAAATTATATTACTATGTACGATACTGAAATGGTTTCATTACTCGGGCACAAACGCAGTCAGTCGCGGGTTCATGGCAAGATATTTGTCAAGTCGATATTTGAATGTTTGGACTGTATGGCACTCTACAACGATTCTAGGCAATTTATTCCACAAGTTGACCACTCTGTTGAACAAGAATGAACAAGATGTGGCGGCGTCTACGCCGTGGGGCCACCTCCCGAGGCTGCCAACCGCGGATGGCTGCCGACCCTCCACGGCCGAAGACAAAATCAACGACCAGTGGAGGAAAACCGGATGCCGGCCGCGGGGAGCAGTTTCGGGAGCCAAACCGTCACTACCATCCCCTGCCCCCTCCCTGGGGGCACGGGTCCTTGGAGTGGCTTCGGTCGCGCCGGGAATTTCCACACCTCTCACACCACACACACACATCACACAGTTTTTCCTACACCGAGAAATGACTCTCCGGCTGTCATTTCTCGAAGACTTCTTCTAGCCGGAGACATTGAGAGCAACCCAGGACCCACGTACACATACATATGTCCAACTTGCTCAAAACCCATCACTTCGAGTCGCCATACCAAGGGTTCAGTTCTCTGCAATTCATGCGGGAACTGGACCCACTTCACCTGCACAACACTTGCCTCCAAGAAACACTACACAAATACCTGGACCTGTTCCTCATGCCCCTCCCTTTCCCAGTCAAATCCCTCACCTAAAACCCGTCCACCTCTCCTCCCCAACCCACCTAACCTTCCCATATCATCCACTCCCCCCCCCTAAAACCCGTCCACCTCTCCTCCCTAACCCACCTAACCTTCCCATACCATCCACATCCTCAACTCAACACACCACACCCCCTCCTAATCTATTCCAATCCCCATCTCCTGCTCCCCAATCCCCCCCCCACCCACCTCACCCATCCCCCCCACCCCCCCAGCCCCTCCCTCACCCCCCCCCCCACCCAAACCCCCTGCAGCCGCACCCCACATACATCCTGCACATAACATTAACAATCTTCAACTGAACATAGATGGCATCAACACAAAGAAACACGAACTCTCACACTTCATCAAACAACACAACATACACATTGCCATCTTACAAGAAACAAAACTCCGCACAACACAAAAAACACCCACATTTCATAATTTCACCACCATCAGACAAGACCGGGCTGTCGGCGGGGGCGGTGGACTCATCACCCTGGTACACAAAGAAATACCATACATAGTAACCAGTGTACAAACCAAATCCCGCCTCCCCCCAAATGATAACACAACAGAAATACAGTCAATTCAAATACGCACTGGCAACAACTCCAACATAACCATCATAAACACATACATCCCTCCCCAAACATCCCCTACAGTACCAAATGAATACAGACCACACTTACAACACATCACAAACACCCCACACACCCCACACATCATCCTGGGTGGTGACTTCAACGCCAAGACGTCGGCCTGGTTTGTCGACAACCCCGACACAGACAGAAGGCTGGTACTACAAAACCAAACCGATAACCTCATCATCCTTAACAACATCCATCAACATACGCATATTCCTCACCAAGCCCTCTATTACCCATCATCTCCAGACATCACCTTTTGCTCCCCAGAACTCGCCCCCACAACATCCTGGAGGATGGTCAGAACCTTAGGCTCTGACCACCTCCCGATCATTATCACCACCAAAACCAGACTCACCCCAGCTAGCCACAAACATACATACACCAATTATAAAAGAGCTAACTGGGAAGCATTCACAAATGAGACAGAACAACACTTCACAACTCTAAACAGTACACCCATCACTAACATCAACAATGCTGTACACATACTCAATAAAACTATCCAAAACACTGACAAGAAACACATTCCAAGAGGTAACAGAAAAAGACACAACCCCAACTTCCCACCAGAAATTCAAAACCTCATCAGACAACGCGACATACTGAAACACTCCCCAGCACCCCACACACAAGACATCACACAACAAATTCAAGCACTCAACACAACAAACACTTGATCACAAAACAAACCCCAAAAAACTCTACAAAGCACTAAACAGCATCACACTTTCCAACAGCAACACAACACAATCACATGCTGCAATCACAACAACAGACTCTACTCCTTCATGTAAACAACAAGCAAACACTCTCATCAATCACTTCTTACATGTCAGCCACCTAAAACCTCACAAAGACGACCGACGTGTCATCCGACGTAAGAGACAATTCCCCACAGACCCTGACTATACACCCTTCACCAATCACCAGACAAAGCATATCATCAACAATCTCAAGCACTCACCCGCCTGTGGCCTAGACAACATAAGCAACATACACCTCAGACACCTGGGACCACAAGGCATACAAGCACTCACTAACATATCAAACTACAGCTATTCACACAACACAATACCAGACATTTGGAAGCATGGTATCATCATCACATTCCCAAACCCAACAAAGACCCCACGCTACCCTCCTCGCACCGCCCCATCACACTCCTTTGCTCCCCCTCCAAAGTCATGGAACGCCTAGTATTACAACTAAGTACACCTGACCTGCCCCTATCTCCAACACAACATGGCTTTAGGCCACTGCACTCCACAAACACTCTTCTCACAGACCTTACACAAAGAGCTTTCGACGGCATCAACTCAGCTAGACCACCACACAGATCACTATTAGCCACACTCGACATTAGTAAAGCCTTCGATGCCATCCCCCGCCACAACCTAACAAACAAAATCTACAACACAAACATGCACAACAACACAAAAAGTTGGCTGGCCAGCTTCCTAGCAGGCAGATGTGCACACGTATCTTTTGCCGGTCAGTCATCTAAAATCAGAAACTTTCCAAACGGAGTCCCACAAGGATCCGTCCTATCGCCCGCACTCTTCAATCTGTACATGCACGATATAACTATACCCAATACGCCCCAAATAAACTTAGCCTCCTATGCAGATGACATAACACTCACATGCACACACCATGACCCAAAAAGAGCAACAGATCTCCTTCAACCCTATCTCAACACACTACATGGCTGGTGCACTACAAACAGACTTAATCTTGCCCCAGCCAAATCCACCGCAACCCTGCTCACAAGTTGGACAGGAGAACACGAATACATCCCTCAACTCACCATAAACAACACACCCCTAACACATACACACACACCCAAAATCCTAGGAGTAACATATCATACTCATATGACATTCAAACAGCACACCACAAACATTAAAAAGAAACTGACACCCAGACTTAACACCCTCAGGTCACTTACTCACACAAAATGTTGACACAACAAAGAAACTACCACCACAGTATATAAACAATACATAAGATCAGTGATGGAATACGCAAGCCCAGCCTGGGCTTCTAACCTAGCTGAAACACATCATAAGACCTTACAGACTATTCAAAACAAAGCCCTGAAGATCATTACAGGCTGCACAGTTACTGCACCCACAGATCACCTACATCAAGAAACCAAAATCCTCAAAGTTAAAGACCATCTGGACATGAGAGGCACTCAATTCCTGGCAGCAGCCTCCACAAACCAAGACCACCCACTAAACTACATGGCAACACACCCACAGACACCAAGAAATATCAAACAACACCCAGCACACGGTATCACACACAATTATTGTCCTCTCTCCCTCCCTGCCCACCCCGAACCAACTTCCAGAAGCACATCCATACTCATATCTCTCACCGATCCATCCACTCACTCACAGACAACACGCAGCTGCATGCACGACCTCCCGAAATCCATCCTTCCGAATCCTCCCTTCCTCGCGAGGACAGAGTCCACCTGGCCAGGCTGAGATGCGGACACCATCCAGCTCTCCTGAGCTATCAGAAGAGACTGGATGACTCCGTTGTCGACGCCTGCCCGGGATGTAACACAGCACCCCATGCCATTAAACACATCATAGAAGACTGCATTTCACACAACCACTTACGCCAACAACACAATCTACACTCAATGAGAGCTCTGTGGGAAAGCCCGATCATGGCCATGGCCTTTCTCAGGGACTCGGGGCTGTTCGGCCAGGCAGCTTAGGGAACAACAACAACAACAACAAGAAGTGCTTCGATTCGTGTGAATGAAACGCCTTTCCAACAATTTTGTAACCATTATTTCTTGTGTAATTTGAGTTATCTAGTGTGAAGTACTTGCATCCATGTTGTCATAGCCTTTGATAATTTTAAAAACTTTGATTAGGTCCCCTCTCATTTTGCGGGTTGTTAAAGTAAATAGGTTTAACTCTTTTAGTCGTACCTCATACGGTTTGTTTCTTAGTCTGGGAATAATTTTTGTTACTCTCTGTTGCAATTTTTCTAGTTTTTCAATGTGTTTTACATAGTGTGGCGATCAAAACTTGACACAATATTCCAAATGCGGACGAACTAATGAACTAATGATAGTGGGTATATGTTCGTGGTGATGTGTGCGTGTTTAAGGGGGGAGGGGCAATTTTACAGCAATACATGGAGAACTTTACAATCGCATATTATTTTTCGAATATAATGCCAAAGTTTGTTTTACTTCGTAACAGAGTACATAATAATGAGCTAAATATTGCGGGTAAAAATACTTCCGGTATCTAGATTATTTTGTATAACATTTCAGTTATAGTGTTTTAATTTGTATATATAAATCCCTCTTCAAATGATTTGAAGGTGTCCACGGAGAAAATGAGAGCGGTAGGGGAAATCTGGATGGCGAATATATAGTGGAGTCTTGTGTTGCACTTATCATGGTTGTGTGTAACATCAAGTTCAAGAACAAGTTGGGTCATTACATCATGTACAATTTTGGGGGCACCAGTAGCCAGATACAGTAGATTACCTTTTGGTGAACAGGATAGACTGGAAGGGGGTTCGGCATGTAAAGGTCATCCCCAGTGAAGATTAGATCTCCCAACATAAGCTCTTGATCTGTGCCATGAACTTCAGTAGAGATACACATGTCTAAAAGGATAATATGGCTGCTAGATCAAACATAATATAGGGATAGTTTTCGTAGCTACCAGGAGGAAATGGATACAACTAGGGAGCTAGGTCAAAGGAATGATATAGCCACTGGAACTTCATTGAACTTAACTTTCTTGATGCCGCTGACAAAGTTTATGGCAAAGTAAGGGTCCCCCCAAGTATTAGATTTTCTTGTGGTGGAACGACTAGGTTGAAGATGCAATGAAAGAGAAAAGATGCTTCAAAATGGCAGAACAGAAGCAGCAGTGAGGAATATCTGGCGGCTAAGTGAATTGCCAAATAAAGAAATATACAAGATAATGAAATCTATACAGAAAATCTCAACCTAGCAAAGTGAGTTAAAGAGGACACTATGGATGTTTTGTGAAAGTAGTGTGTTAGGATGAAAATAATGGTAATTATTAATACAAAGACATCAGAAATTCTTTGAAGGTACACTACAAACAACTACTCAACGTGGAGTTTCAGTGGAATGGGGAACAGCTCAACAATGAAAAGCCAATAACACCCCTCCCCCCATTGATAACACCAAATGCTGTGAGTAGTACAATCAAAACATAGAAAGACAGAAACGTGGCAGGGTTCTCTGACATTGTCACTGAAAAGATGAACAGACTCAAGTGACTTAGGAGGGAGACAAATCACGGAGCTAATTTACTCCGTTATTAGTGAGGAGAGAATCCAGGTTGTTTGGCATAAAAACGTGATAGTAAATATATATAAAGGTGTTATGCCGGGTTATAATACAACCTAGCTTAGTTCTTGGTCTTTACTCAAATCCAACTATGGACTTTTAGACTCAATATTCTCTCAACAGGGTCACGTCTAACACGTTCTTACTCACAAATTAGGTACTCAATCAGGTTAAGATGAACACAATAAATACATACAGGTAATTATACACTCTTATTTATTCAATGGGCAAATATATATGGTTGTATACTCCTTGACTATTATAAGGGAATAGCAAGAAATATGTAGGCATTGACATACACAACTGACAGGTACTTTGCACATACTGTATAAATAGGCCTAAAGTGTGGAGGGATGATTACTACACTACAATGAAGAATAGTCAGCAATCAATTACTAATAGGTATCACACACTAAGGTCTGGTAAGAACACACAATGAACATAAATCAAAGGATAATCATTATTATATGGGAAGTATGCAATAATAATCAGACAAAACATTCACATATATAAAACCCTTGATAATAATATATATGAGAGTCGAGTATCTACTGTGAATTATTCTGAATAAGTTTCGGGCAGGTTGAACGAAATCTATAACTGAGCGTCAATAAGGTAGGGCAGAGCAAAAGGGAAAGTGAATGAGGGGGTGCTGGGAAGACGCTCGCTCGCGGTTGGTGGGGAGTGAAGGGGGGAGACTTAAAGGGCTCACAAGCACAGATTATTTTTTGACTAGGTAGGTCGTTCAGGTCATATGTTTGACTGCGATGATCAAAATAGTAAATCTAGTTAGTGCGACAATATTCTGACGAAAGGGGGAAATGTATTGAAGTTCAAAGGAGAGGGGAAGTGAATTATGTTTACTATTAATGATATACTTAAATTATCAGGAGAGACTTTATATCATAAGCACACGATTAAATAATTCTTATATGCAAATATAATCTCATGGGTCGAGGAATTCAGATTTAATGATTTACATCTACTGAAGTATACTCGAAGGTTGGAACTAATCTAACTGAATCAGGCAAGAGTTTGATTGCAGTAGATTAGAAAACGCATCAACAAATTAGCGTATACGAGTAGTGACAATAAGACTACAAGTTAAATGTGGCGTACACGACGAAGTTGCACTTAGATGGAAGTACCTGATAAGGTATGAAGTAGGTCTGATCTGGTTAACAGATTTAAATATGGAATACAGAACAATTGGCATTGTATTCGAGTTGGTGAAATAATTAGACAATAGATCTACACAGAACTAGAATTCCTAGACGAGCAGGATCAAAATTATCTATTTCATAATAGAATAAACTAATACGTTATTCATAAATTATACTATTAATGTACTGCAAAATAAGGCGAAATACGGGGGGGAAACTGAGTTTTAAAATAGATATGAAATGAGCGTAGGTTCTAGGTAAAAGTGAGTGTTTAGAAGGGAATCAATTCACAGTATACACTTCAGCTTCAACTTGGTACATACATAAAATAGAATGGACATACACAAGACAAATCTGTGAGTATTAGGCTTGATTACGAATTTACACTATTCTGTAACGTATGCGTAGAATGTTTTATATGAATTTAGCAGAGAAGTTAACACTAGATCTTGGGCACAGATCTACACAAGATTTAATCTGGTTTCTGAAGGATTAATGCATACGCAATAAATAAAGGATCTTAGGCACAGATCAAACCCACCCCCGGCAGGGTTGGGTTATTGACACAGGGCCCTCCCGGTCGTCATCATGCGACTGTGTCAAGAGCATTGCAACGTCCCAAAGCTGCTTGTCAGTACAGCTATTTCTTTAGTAACATAAGGGGACTTCACTCTAACATCAATTCTGTACACCAATTTCTTCAAGCAGAATCCCCTACTCTCCTTTTTTTGACAGAGACTCAAGTAACATCCACATCTGACACATCTAGATTTAATTTTCCAGGTTATCAACTGCTCCAAAATTTCAGACCTAAAGGTGGTGTATGTTGCTTCGCAAAATCTGAAATTGCCCTGGAGGAGGTTACTAGTTTCAATTGTCCCTATTTTGATTATTCTATATACAAATTAATTTCTGCTGGTAAATTTAAATACATATGTTGCATCTACCGTTCCCCAAATACTCCTCCAGAGCAAAGTCTTTTTGATTCTCTGTCCTCACAACTCAGTGTCCTCAACTTAAATGCTTCTTCTGAAATCACTGTGTTGGGTGATTTTAATGTCCATAATGTTGAATGGCTCACTCATTCAGCCAGGACTGATGATGCTGGTCTTGAATGTGAGCTATTGCAGACTCATTTAATCTCATTCAACTAGTCAACCAACCCACCCGTGTACCAGATAATCCTAATCATAATTCCCACCTACTGGACTTATTTTTAACAACCAATTCAGAAAATTATGATGTTACAGTGAGGTCCCCACTTGGATCTTCTGATCACTGTCTGATACAGGCCACCTGTCTATCACCTACCACACCTTCCCACTCTGAACCTGTTTTGGTGACTAAATGGCATTACGATAGGGCAGACTGGGAGGGTCTTCAAGGTTTCTTTATTGATATTCCCTGGACCTCTTTCTTTTCTAATGATGCACACTCCACCTTGAGCCACATACAAGATTTTGTAAAAATTGGAATGGAAACTTTTATTCCTCATCAAAAGTACAGTAAAAGATCTAATTCACCTAAATGGTTTGACCATAATTGTGCTAGAGTAACTGAACAAAAAGCAATAGCCTACAATGCATACACAAGATCAAAAACACATGAAGCCTTTAATTACTTTAGAAACATCAGAAATCATGCCAAAACTGTATTAAACTTAACTAAATCAAACTTTCTCCATAAGCAGGCAAATAAACTTCTAAATAATCCAAATGATAACAAAATATTTTGGTCTACTCTTAACTCATTCAAATCCAACTTCACTACTGCTTCATCCATTCCACCATTAAAATCTCCGACCGGCAATCTTGTAAGTGACCCACGAGGTAAAGCTAACCTTCTTGCAGATATTTTCTCCACCAACTCAACCTTAGATGACATAAATCAAGATGTCCCTGTACTTAATTTTAATTCACCTGAAATTCCCTCACTTAAGATCCACACCAGACATGTCAAAACTATTTGCAGAATCTCTCAGTAGATAAGGCTCCTGGTCCAGATGAAATTCCTCCAATAGTACTTAAGAATTGCTCCTTGGTGCTCGCTCCTGTATTGGCAAAATTTTTCCGTCTGTGTACTCATACCTCATGCTTCCCAGTACCCTGGAAAGAAGCAAACATCCATCCAGTTCCTAAAAAAGGTGCCTCTTCAGATCCATCAAACTACAGACCAATAGCTATAACTTCCACTCTTGGCAAAGTTTTTGAAATTATATTAAATAATCACATAATTAAGCATCTGGAGAATAATAAATTAATCAGTGATAGGCAATATGGTTTTAGACGATGTCGATCAACTGCAGACATTCTTTGCCTTCTTACGCATCAAATCAACCAAGCTACAGACCAACATGGTGAAAACACATACAATAGCACTGGATATATCAAAGGCATTTGATAGAGTCTGGCATCAATCCTTATTGTCGAAGATGTCACACTACGGCCTTGCATCATTAGTTCCACTAATTTCTTCTTATCTTCATAACAGAAAAATACGTGTAATGGTAGATGGCCTTTATTCTCAATTTCACTCAATAAATGCTGGTGTTCCCCAGGGATCAGTTCTGGCCCCAACTCTGTTCCTCATTCATATCAATGATCTCATATCTACCAATCATAATCCAATACATTCCTACGCAGATGACTCAACACTCCACAGTTCCTTCACATTTACCAATTCTTTCACCCAACCCGATCTTATAAATTCAAAAATAAACACTGCAATTTCTCTGAACCAGGACCTTTCTAGAATTAATGAATGGGGACAAGAGAATCTAGTTTCCTTTAATGCACAGAAAACCAAGTACATTCAATTTTCTAACCGACAGAATCTCACTGACTCCCATATATTTTTTAATGATGTAAATATTCCCACTTCCCCTAGTATTGACATTCTCGGTGTAACATTAACTACTAACTTGAGCTGGACACATTATGTTAGAAGCATTGCTAAGAATGCCTCTAAAAAACTGGGACTCCTGTACAGAGTTCGAGAATTCTTCACTGACGAGCAGTTGGCCGTAATATATAAAAGTCATGTGCGCTCTCAGATGGATTACTGTTCACCTCTGTGGGGTGGAAGTGGAGTGGTTGCATTGAGGCAGTTGGACAAAATTCAAAATAAAGCTATTAGATTAATCAATAACCCTGCAATCACACAGGACCTTCCTACATTAGCCATACGAAGAAACGTTGAATCCCTTGCATTATTCTACAGATATTTTCACAGCAATTGTTCCGAGGAACTTGCTTCAATTGTGCCGCCTCTCCACATCTTTCCCCGTAGAACTAGGGCAGCTGAGAGCGCTCATGAATTTACACTTTCTCCGCCACAATGCAGATGCTTATCAGAATTCATTTATCCCCAGAGCTATACTACTCTTTGGAATTCACTTCCCTCGAATTGCTTTCCACAAACTTACAATCAACAAATGTTTAAATCCAGTTGTTACAAACATTTTATGAATGGAGGATGCCTTTAGGCACATGGACCTTTTTGTTTTATCTGTGTTTTTCCTTCCTCCGTTCATTGTCTCTTAAAAAAAAAAAAAAAAAAAAAAAAACACAAAGATTAGCAATGAATATTCACATATTTTACCTTACCTTCACATCAATAATCACAACGTAAGATACTCAGAGACACTTAGGGGGAGCTGGGGGGGGGGGGGTTGAGATTCGAAAACAAGTTCTGGTTGACGTAGAGCGTAGGTTCGCCTGGCCAGACTTCAGGGCTGCTTAGCACCATCAGGAATCCCACGTCCAGACGTCAGAGGCACACAACAGGGCTCGTTGTAGGTTCGAGGGGGGAGGGGAATGCAGTTGCCATTTTTAGTTAGATGCTGCAGACTTTTCAGACTTAAGAACATTACCGAGGTGGAAGTCCTTGCTCTCTCAACAATTTCGTTGAGTACATGTTCAGATATCTTCTGAGCTTCAACTTATAGTAATTCAATGTTAAAGGGATATAGTGAATCGTTGTTACATCAATTGTGAAGTAAATACTTAGCTTAAAAATACATGGTAATTATCATAAGGAACCTAATAATTTAAAGTATTTTATTTATTACTCCGGTGGGAGTTACTAAGTCTAGGAAGGATATAATAGCAGTTCTGGTGATTTTATTATAATTGAGGGTTATTTGTGAATTCGGGAATAACTCTGGTCTTCTCTATGTTCCTGGGTTGGTCCAGAGTTCTTCGTATCAGTCTTGTATTGTAGATTCTAATAACCCCACTTATGTCGGTAGCACTCAGGTCTTTGATGGGGAATTTGCATAAACATATGTTCTGTGTACTGCAAATCTGGCTGCTGGTGCAATGAAGGTTGGTGATTGGTGGGGAGGGTTTGAAACCTGGATGGTGATTGGCTGACCTTTCCATTTTGTAATAGGGGTGACTGACCTAAGTGACCCGTCTCCTTGGTAGACAGAAAACGGGAATGACCAGGTAAAATGGGGTACTCCTCTGTTTCTCGTTTCTCCTCATCATGGGGGACTGGAATGGAATGGTGTCTTGGTTGTTTGTGTCTTCGTTTGTCCTTCCTACTCACTTGTAGGCAGTGGGGCAACTTAGCATAACAATTGTGCATTTTGTGAGGAAAGCACCAAATTTGGCACACTAGTAGACTATCCTATTATAAACAGATTTGGATATTGTGCCATCTCAAATTCAGTCCCTGATGGCTGTGGCAGCAATTTTCCAAAATGGCCGCTTTAGCGTTTACTATAATTTCATAAACCCTTATATAAGTGTACCAGTCAAATGATAATACTAACACTTACATTGGTCTGAACATTTATTAAAAGCTGAAACATTAAAAGCTGAATTAGAAAAAACATAACCTGTAGCCATCACAAGTTTAAAGATAGCCGCCATTTTGCAAGATGACTGCTAATTATTTGTTGTACCGGACGACTATCTCACTCATAGAAATTGATCGAGTTGTCTGATTTAAATGATTTTAGTGTCAATTTGCCAATGTTAGACTATTCTAAAACATAATATTTGAAAACTTGCATGCCACTAGAAAATCAAAGATTGCCTTTTTTCAAAATGGCCGCCACTCATGGCATAGAGTTATTCACATACTAGTGAACATCTATTTACTGTTTGGTATGATATCGAAATTGTTCTGAATCAGTGACACAGTTTGTTCTGTTAATGTTCTCTCAATTTTGTGAGCACTCTCCCTCACACACACACACAAAGCTGTGCATTCAAGTGCGGCCTTTTTGCACTTGCAACGCTTCAGACAGCTCTTCTTGCACTTGCACGATACTAGCTCATAGCAGGTGTGGGCTGCTTTGGGTAGCTTCGTCCAGTGTGTCTCGTACACCCCCTCGTCATTCTTGACCCAGCCCCAGCTGGATGGAGGAGGCAGCTCTGGCGTTGGTAGCAGTGTTTGACCCCACACATGGCCTCCTTGGTAGGCCGCCCTCTTCACATGCTCCTCCAGACCTGCCTTGGTTGGCGGGATCAGCTGCACATTGTTCTTCTTCGCGAAAAGTTTCTTTCGGGCCTTGTCAATGTCCTTACACGTGCTGGTCCTGTCATAGAGCAATATGACGAACTTCTCGATGGTGTGCATGACATTGTCTGGTATGCCACTTGGTGCAGAGAATAGCTTCAGCAGTGCGTCTGTAAGTTCTGGCAGAACAGTCCAGATTGTCCAGGCAGTCTTCTTACCATGTCCAGTAAAGCTAGATACAGTGTCACACCCAGTCAGAGCGTGAAACATAGGGAGTGCCTGTGCCTTCTCTGGTCTTAGGCCAGCTGCTATTTCGTGGGCTGCCAGGTACCGAAAACTCTTCTTAGTGCCAAATGCCAGCCACAGTTCATCTTCTGGTTGCAGTCCCTGGGCCACTGACACAGCCAACACCACAACATCTGTGTCAACTGTCTTGATCAGTATCTTGTGGTGACCATGGTTAGCTGCGTGGGATGCATGCAGCAACATTCGACTGTCAGCTTCTTCGTGGCTGCATGGGGCGAGCAAGGCCAGGTCTTGCAGCGGTGGCTTGCTCAGGACTGCTTCTCCATCAGTGATAACCAGCTGCATGTCATCCTGGTCAAACCACTTGAAGATTGCTTCTGATAGGAACTTGAACAGCTCGGTCTTGTTGGTGTCCACTCGGAGGAAGTTCTGCCAGTTTCCAGGTATAACTGCTGCTCCGACCACGCGTCTACGCACTCTTTTTCCACGCTTTGATCTTACACTGCCTTTCAGTGAATCAGCAAAGTAGCGGTCCCAGACCAGGTCCAGGCGTGACACAGTTTGAAGCTTTGTTGACAGGTACGGTATAAAGACATCCCGGGCATAGTCATCAAAGTTTTTGGCTACCGCAGGCTTCAGCATCTGGACAATGACTGCCCCATCAAGAACTAGGCAGGTGGTATCAGGAGCCTCTGATTGGGCATTGGAGAACTCTTCAAAGCATTTGAGGAGATCACTCCTTAAGTGTTTTTAAGTGAGTGAAGTTATCTGAAGAAAGTGATCGTCACCATGCCTCGTGCCTGTACGAACTGCGCCGGTAGGTTTGGTGCTTCCATGTTTGCTCCTGCCGATCCACAAGTCTGCCGACTCTGCCAGCAACGAGAGGATTTGACAGCAAAATTGGATGAAGCCCACAACAAGATCAACGCCCTCACCAGGAAGCTGGACTCACTCCAAGAGTTTGTAACACTCAACGTTGGAGTATCACTAACTCCAATTGTTTCAACTCCAGCACCCAACACCGCCCCAACGTCATCTGCCAACAATCCAACACCTGCAGTAGACACTGCAGCAGATGCTTCTGACGAACCTGAGCCGACATCAAACCAGGACAGCCGCCCTGTTCACCTTAGTCTCTCGCCCACTCCTCGTGCAAGAAGCCTGCTAGCATGAACAGTACCAACCCCTCTCCCCCGTTCTAACCACTCCTCTCTCCGACCTGTACGTAGAGTCCCACCACCACAGGTTTCCGGATTTACACCAGTGAGGAACGGTGCACGGCCAACGCAGAAAAGGTCTCATCTACCAGTCACAATGTCAAACAGATTTGAGATATTGGTAGAGATGGAAGACGAACCAGAATAGACCAGGCTCGTTGGGGATTCCATCCTACGAGGACAGGTCGAAGAGTTCTGCGACAGAGTCCCAAATCAACGAAAAAGATTTTGCATCCCAGGAGCTGGACTGTACGACATTGTGGAAGCCTTCGAAGATACCACAAAGGATGCAAATGAAAATACCCTTTTTGTCATCCACGCTGGTTCAAATGACGTCATGCGCACCAGATCCGAAGAGTTGATGGAGAAATATCGCAATATGATCCAGCACTACAAAAACAAGTCAAGGAATATCATCATCTCAGGCATTCTCCCCAAGATCGACGCACCTGACAAATTCTACGACAAGGCCTTCAGCACAAATAGCCGACTAAAATATTTGTGTCTGAGGGAAGAAGTTGAATTCATCAACCTCTGGCACAACTTCTACAACCAGCCTACTCTGTTCCGCAAGGATGGCACTCATCTAAACCCTGTGGGTTCAGCACGCATGGGTCGTCTCCTACACGAAGCAGTCCGCAGCCATGGATAAAAAAAAGCCATCCGAGAAGAAGCAGCAGTGACATAAATCATCCAACGCCAAGAAAAAAACAGAGGCAACCGAGGACCACCAGCGATAAGGACCGAAGACAGCGAGGACCGAGGACAGCCATGAACATAAATGTAGATCCGACAAGAACCAAAAATATTATTAAAGAGCGTTCCGTGAGTTCTAAAATAACAAATTTAAAGGTTTTCTATGCAAACGCTCGTAGCATAAGCAATACATTTTCAGATTTAGAGGAGCTAGTGTTTACAGAAAATTATGATGTGATTGGCATAACAGAATCTTGGCTCAATACAGAAGATAGAGACTTTTTAGCAGAGTATTCACTTCCCGGTTATGTAATGTTTGAGAAAAGCCGAATAAATCGAAATGGAGGTGGCGTTTTACTTTATATCAAAGAAAGTCTTAACCCTACCCTCTTGTCAAAACCTCAAATTGTGAACGTCGACGCATCTTTTGTGCTAATAAAGAATAATAAAGGTACAAAAATAATACTTGCATTAATATACAGACCTCCAGCTCAATCAGTGCAAACTGACCGAGAAATTTACGAACAAATTGTAGATGTAAGTAACTCACAAGATACCGTAATTTTTGGCGACTTTAATTTACCTGTGACCAAGTGGGGCGATACTCTTACTTCACACTCCGGACATGACTTGTATACGAACTTGCAAGAGAGTTCGCTTTATCAATTTGTTCGAACGCCGACCCGTGGTAATAACGTTCTTGACATTGTACTTGCAACAAAAGAAGAATTAATAGAGAATTTGAATGTTGGTGATGAATTCAGTAACAGCGACCATCGTACGATAACTTTCACTTTAAAGTTTACTAGTAACGAACCAAATAGTAGCATCGAAAAAGTCCCTAATTTCAAGAAAGCAAACTTCCATAAACTTAGAGCTATGTTTAAAGAAACTGACTGGAGCTTTTTAATTAACAATAACGACATAAATACATCCTGGAAGTTATTCGAAACCACTTACCTAAAAGCAGTGCAAGACTGTATACCATCGAAAATACGGCGTCCAGGCCATAATAATAAGCCCAAATGGTGGAATAAAGATATTTCAAACTGCCTGCTTGCTAAAAAATTTGCTAATGATAGATTAAAATCCTCACAAAATGACGAAGAACGGGTGAAATTTGTAGAGCTACGACGCAAAGCCAAAAAGTTAATTAAGCAAAGTAAAAAGACCCTAGAGTTACATATTGCGAATCAAAGTAATACAAACCCGAAAGAATTCTATAGTTATATCAGAAAGAAAAAAGTAGTTACTTAAACTGTTGGACCGTTAGTCGATGAAAACGGAGAATACACCAAAGACGAAGTACAAATGAGTAATGCTCTCAATACCTTCTTTGCATAAGTTTTTACAACAGAAGACCTCAGTGATATCCCTACACCATGGCCGATTCAGATTGATAATTCAGATGTTCTAAGCAATATCACCATTACAGAGAGAGAAGTATTGAATTGTTTAGATAAACTCAAGATAAATAAAACGCCTGGACCTGATACAATCTCGCCTAGAGTTCTAAAGGAAGCTAAGGATGAGCTCTCCAAACCACTGACATTACTATTCAATAAATCCTTGCAGTCTGGAACTATGCCTGATCAGTGGAAGCTAGCCAACGTAACACCGATATTAAAAAAAGGCAGCAAATCCCTACCCAGTAACTATCGTCCAATTAGCTTAACCTCAGTTGTATGTAAAATGCTAGAAACGGTCATACGAGACAGACTCGTAAATCACTTAGAGGAAAATAACATACTTAAAGATACTCAACACGGCTTTCGTAAAAAACGTTCCTGTTTAACAAACCTCTTAGACTTCTTCCACGATATCCTCAACCTCTACGATGAGAGTAAAGCTGTAGATATTATATACCTTGATTTTCAAAAGGCCTCTGACAAAGTTCCCCACAAACATTTACTTCTAAAACTAAAAGCGCATGGAATACAAGACGGTGTGTTGAAATGGATAGAAAATTGGCTCAGCGACAGAAAGCAAAGAGTAGTCATAAACGGTAAGGCATCTAAATGGACCAATGTAAGTAGTGGGGTACCCCAGGGATCGGTACTAGGACCAATTCTCTTTCTAATTTACATCAACGACATAGATGAGGGTCTCACCTGCACAATCTAAAAATTTGCTGACGATACAAAAATTGCAAATAGCGTACTCTCAAAAGAACAAGTTGACGATATGCAACACAATTTAGATAAATTGTCATGTTGGGCCCAAATTTGGCAAATGAGTTTCAATGCGGATAAATGTAAAGTACTACATATCGGATACCTAAATGAGAAAGCAAACTATTCGATGAATGGCACTCAGCTTAAGAATGTAAACAGAGAAACCGATCTGGGAGTAACAATATAGAGTAACCTAAAACCAAGTCAACAATGTTCAGAAGTTGTTAAGAAGGCAAACAAAATAATTGGCTTTATAGGCAGGTCATTTGAGCATAAATCCAAAGAAGTTATCCTAACCCTTTACAATTCCTTAGTCCGCCCTCTTCTGGAATACTGCGTTCAATCCTGGTGCCCTTATTACCAAAATGATATAAACAAGCTAGAACGAGTTCAGCGTAGAGTTACCAAAATGATACCTAGCCTAAAGAACAAACCATACGAAGAGCGTCTTGGAGAATTAAATCTATTTCCTTTAACCCAGCGCAGATTAAGATGTGACTTAATTCAAGGGTTCAAAATAATCAAAGGCATCGACAATATGAACTGTAGTAAGTACTTCACTATCGACCAATCTAATTACACGCGGGGAAACGGTTGCAAAATTATTGGTAAATCTTTTAACTCACACGAATCTAAGAATTTCTTCTTCAATCGAGTTGTCAACTTGTGGAATGGGCTTCCCCGAAACGTTATAGACTGCATGACCGTTGATTCATTTAAACTTCGCCTAGACAAATATCTTGCATCAAACCCGCGACTGACTGCGTTTGTAAATGAATAACTTTATTTTATTCCCCCCTCAGTTACTAACCTATCTGTCCCCTACTAACTTCCTAATCCTGCCACGGACATTAGTTCCAGGGCAGTAATTCCCTTTCCAATGTTCCCTTACCCACTCTAACCCACTGTTTGGACACTTGATCCTCAGTGTTTTGGAGGACAAGCAACCTAGAAGGGTCACTAGATCTGTTGTTGCTTGATTTCCTTTGTACTTTGTACTCTTCGTACCTAGACTGAGACTTTCTCCATCTGAGAGAGCTGAAGGACACGCTTGATTCTCATGACGAAAGAACTCTTCAAGGTTCCATCCCTCGTCTGGCAATCAATGTAGAGCCGTGAGAAAAGTGCCAAGTCGTTCCTTGCAATTTCTGCAATTTCCCTTGTGTCAAGGACAACCAGATCCATACTTTCTTCTTCAAAGGGCTTGCCAAGCTCTTCTATGATGCTGACAAGGGCGCGGACATCCTTGGCGAAAGAGGTCTGCACACTTGGTGTCTGGTCGTGATGACGTGTGTTCTCTTGCCTCCCCCAGTGTTGATGGCCGTCTTGGAACTCTTCTTTGGCCCTGGCAACTTCTGGCCCGGCAATCATCCAACGCCGTAGGGCACTTAGGTTGCCAGTGAGGCCGACTGCTCCACCATCTCCTTTGATGCATGCATTATGCTGTTCATGCGCCTGGTCGATTGGAATCGACGAGAACACGTTCTTCGTCTTCCGTACAGTGAAGTGGCCAGCCCTAAATTCTCTGGCTACATCTGGGTGCTTCATTGGGAGTGCAACCATGTCCCTCAGGTGAACAGGGACCTACCTGGTATAGTGTGTGTGGTCTAAGGCATGGAACCATGGTACCAGTTCCGTCAGGGCATCAAGGTATATCGTGAATGAAGCCTGCCGCAGAGAACGCATGTAGACCAGTACCAACATCTCTAGCTCCAGCACAGTTGCCCAGTACTGAAAGTTGGGAATGTCTTCTCCTCTCTGGTGACACCAGTCTTCGAACTCAGGCAGGTCTTCTGCATCATCAAAATATGTCATACAGTGGCGTTCATACGCACGGTGTTGCAGGATGTGCAGTGCCGCTGCAGTGATTTGATGAGCTCTTATTGTGCGGGTGACGAGGGCAGCTCACAGGAAGGAGTCGGCTGTCCCTGTCGTTGCAATCTCAGCTTGCACCAAGGCTTGTACCCAACCAATTCCTCGCAGCCAGTCGCCCAACGTCTTCAGGGCGGTCATCTCGATATGGAGCCCACCAAACATCACTACCATTTTTTCTTCACCATACTTCTCTGGCCACTTTCACTGAATCTGCATTGCCAAGGCAAACAGTGGCTGGTCCAAGGTGACGACAGGTGGCTGGCCAGGATTCCCATGTTCTACAGCACCACATCACCACATCCATGGAGTGCCGGCATATGGCCACTGTGTGGGGACTTTCAAGGAACAGTGGAAGCAGGGCGGTGGGGCTGATGGTTCGAGCTAACGGCGGCTGGCGACTGGCATGAAACGCGAGGCTGCTTCCCTTCTTAATGACTGCTGCTCAGAATGTTCAACAGTGGTTCAGAGTGGGTAAGGGACAATTGGAAAGAGGAGTACTGTCCTGGGACTAAAGTCCATGGCAGGGTTAGAGGTTAGTAGGGAATAATTTTGGTTAAGAACAAAGCACAGCTGTAAGATTTATTTTGATCATTTGTGTATCTGGGGAAAGGTGAGTAACATCTTAGTTATTAATTTACAAATGCAGTCGGTCGCGAATTTAAGGCAAAGTGTTTGTCTTGCTGATGTTTGAAGGATGCTGCAATCTATAACATCTCGAGGAAACCCTTTCACATGTTGACAACTCGATTAAAGAAGAAATTCTTAGATTCCTTTGAATTCCAAGTTTTACCAATGATTTTGCAACCATTTTGCCGTGTGTAATTTGATTGTTTGATCATAAAGTACTTCTTACAGATTACGTCGTTGATGCCTTTGCTGGTCTTGAACACTCGGATTATGTCGGCTCATAATCTGCACTGGGTTAAATGAAATAGATTTATGTCTCTAAGACGCTCCTCATATGGTTTGTTCTTTAGACTAGGTATAATTTTGGTAGCTTTGTTGAACTCGTTCCTGTTTGTCAATACCTTTTCTGTAGTAAGGACACCAGGATTGAACGCAATTTTCCAGAAGAGGACGAACTAAGGAAATATATTGAGTGTGGAATACATCTTTGGATTTATGCTCAAATGACATGTTTAAACTCACAACACAAGGACTGCAACATTATTGTCGGAATATTTTACTGGGCGAATGCGACATTCTTCCTTTAACCCATTGGCTGTGGCTATGTTTGGGCTATTTAGGGCATATTCAGGCACTCCTGAATGATAAATCAAGCATCTGCATTAAATTAAGTGTATTCTGCCGAAAACTAGGAGAAAATAGCTTTAAAATGACACCAGAACGGACCGTATACGTGGTCTGGTTCACCCGCAGTGATCCCAGTGAAACGCGGGAACCCCGCTATTATGTAACACTCGCTCGCTTGGCTGCACTTATGAGAGAGACAGAGAGAGATTCGCCCGAGACACAGCCTAGCTCAGTGAGCCGCTCGGTGCTCTGAGGGTCGGAGGTGGGCCCCTCACGCTCCCACCCACTGACACTCGATTTTTACGTTTTTTACAGGCTTTTGAAGCCTGGAAATTGCTGTAACTTGCCAAAACATTCCAGAACGTCACCTGCAGAGAAAGGGTTAAGATGACCCCCCCCCCCCAAAAAAAAAACCCCTAAAAACAAAAAAACGCACAAGTGCCAATGAAATGGAGGCATCATGTGATTAGGTGGCATGTCTGTTTACCATCACCTACTATTTCCCTTACGTGTGTCTCCACCCCCCTCCCCCCTTTCTCGCTCAACTTCCCTGCTCCTCCTTTATTCTATTTCTTCCCTCCTCCACTCCCTATACTTCCTCCCTCCCACCTCAAACAGGTTCAGTCACCTTCTGATACACCTCCACTACCTCCCCCCCTCCCTCATAAATGTGTCAGATAACAGCTCTAGTCTCAGGAGACTTGAGAGAGAGTGGACGTATGTTGCTCTGCCTCGTATACACTCGTTACCCTATATTTTTTATATGTTTTTTAACCCTCTCACGTTCTTGACGCAATTTTGAGCCTATTAGGGATACTTTAAAACCTTTGTTACCATCAGGGGTATTTAGAAACCTTTAGTTTAGTTACTTTAACCTCTGCAGTTGTCTTTGAGTTAGCTGTGGGCAGAAAACTAATTTTGGAGAGGTAATTATAAGAGTGAGAGAACTCTATTTCTTATTGCTAATCTGGCAACCTCTACGTCATATGGTCGTGAGAGGGTTAATATTTGTTTTCACTGGATGTTTGCTCTTCCACGTATTTTCTGGTTCTTCAATGTTCACATGTTCAATATACTAGTAAAATATGTACATATGGTGAAGTAATATTGCTTCATATGGTAAGTATAATTAATTTTGTCCGAAGTGAAGCTAAATCTTTCGCACTGGCGGACCTGTATTTTACGAGTTAAGTTGAGTGCCATACATTGAATAGTTTAATTTCTCATTTCGGTTTCTGCTATGGGTATTTTACATTTATCCGTGTTAAAAAAAACTAATTTGCCAAATTGGAGCCGAACGTGACATATGAACTAGATTACTTCGCATATTTCTACATGTTCATTTGAGAGACTGCACCTGCAACACCACCAGAGCTTCCGCCAACTACCATGGCAGCTCGCCACCACCTATAGGTGCAGGGGAGGAGGAGGTTGGGGGATGGTGATCTTCTGAGGAGAATGGAAGAAGCTACAGTTGGGACTCCATCTGGGGGCCCATGTGCCTATTGGTCCCCCAATCCATCGCACCCTTCGGTCAGTGGACACCACCATCTTCGGGAGTCACTACCTTCACCTCCTGGCAACAACATCACCTGACTCACCATCATCTCCTCACCACCAGGGAGATTTGTCCGACCATCGACGAGGGGATCAAGAACAACATCATCTCCTTCTTCACCACCATCATCGCTCACCTTCACCAACAACAGCGGCCTCTCCATACCAACACCACGTGGCACTGCTGCTCAAGATACAAAAACAAAATTAAAACTAGCTAGGTGGACAGCCCACCATCTTTTCAAACTCTTCAACTCTTCATATTTAACCCCTACTTGTCTTGCTCTAATCTCTTATTTCACTACTAGTGAGGCCTCACCTCACATTCTGATTCTGATTCTGATTAGGAAATGTTCTAGTGTCAGCAAATTTTGAGACTGCAGGTGAGACCCTCCTCTATGTCGCCATTGTAAACTAGGAAAATATTTGGTCTTACTACGGATCCCTGGGTTACCCCACTAGTCACATTGGTCCATTTGGATGTTAAACCATTAATGACTACTCCTTGCTTTATTTTCACCAACCCATTTTCTATCCATCTCAATACTCCACCTTGTATTCCGTGCACTTTTAATTTTGCCCATAACCGTTTGTTGGAAATTTTGTTGAAGGTCTTTTGAAAATCAAGGTAAATAAAATCTACAGCTTTACTCTCACCATATAGTTTGAGGATATCGTCGAAGAAGTCTAAGAGATTTGCTAAGCAGGAAAGTTTGTTATGGAAACCATATTGAGCATTTATGAGTACGTTGTTTTCATCTTAGTGACTTACGAGTCTGTCTCTTATGACTGTTTCTAGCATTTTACATACAACTGATATTAAGCTAATTGGATAGTAGTTAGTAGGTAAAGATTTGCTGCCTTTTTTTTTAAATATCAGTTATGTTAGCAAGCTTCTGCTCATCATGCATATTCCCGGACTTCAAGGACATATTCAAAAGTAATGTCAGTGGCTTGGAGAGTTCACATTTAACTTCCTTTAGAACTCTAGGTAAGAATGTGTCGGGTCCAGCCGATTTATTCAACTTACATTTTCCAAGCAGTTTAATACTTCTCTCTCTGTAAGCTGATATTTCTTAGAGTATCAGAATTATCTATCAACACAGGGGATGCTGTAGGGATATCACTAACATCTTCTGTTGTAAAACTGGTGTAAAGAAAGTATTTGGGGGCATTACTCATCTGTAATTTGTCTTTGTTGTAATCACCGTTTTAATCTACTAACGCTCCAATAATTGTTTGGTGATATGAATGAGAAGGTTTGGTGATAGGAAAGTAGATGTGGTGGTAGGAGTGTGGGGTTCACCATCAGAGGTAGATGGGAATGACAGTGCACCTCTGGATGTATGTGTGGGAAGGAGGCTGTTGGTAGCCAACACCTTCTGACTCAGAACGATACACAGGTACACATGGACAGTGGAGTGGAGGAGGGAGGGAGAGACAGTGGAACGTAAGGCACTGATTGTCCATTTATTTATGGATAAATTGATTGTCCATTTATTTATGGATAAACAAATGAGAAAATCAGTGTTAGATTTTTTTTTTTTTTTTTTTTTTAAAGAGACAATGAACGGAGGAAGGAAAAACACAGATAAAACAAAAAGGTCCATGTGCCTAAAGGCATCCTCCATTCATAAAATGTTTGTAACAACTGGATTTAAACATTTGTAGATTATAAGTTTGTGGAAAGCAATTCGAGGGAAGTGAATTCCAAAGAGTAGTAGTTCTGGGGATAAATTAATTCTGATAAGCAGAAGTTCTGCATTGTGGAGGAGAAAGTGTAAATTCATGGGCGCTCTCAGCTGCCCTAGTTCTACGGGGAAAGATGTGGAGAGGCGGCACAATTGAAGCAAGTTCCTCGGAACAATTGCTGTGAAAATATCTGCAGAATAATGCAAGGGATGCAACGTTTCTTCGTATGGATAATGTAGGAAGGTCCTGTGTGATTGCAGGGTTATTGATTAATCTAATAGCTTTATTTTGAATTTTGTCCAACTGCCTCAATGCAACTACTCCACTTCCACCCCACAGAGGTGAACAGTAATCCATCTGAGAACGCACATGACTTCTATATATTACGGCCAACTGCTCGCCAGTGAAGAATTCTCGAACTCTGTACAGGAGTCCCAGTTTTTTAGAGGCATTCTTAGCAATGCTTCTAACATAATGTGTCCAGCTCAAGTTAGTAGTTAATGTTACACCGAGAATGTCAATACTAGGGGAAGTGGGAATATTTACATCATTAAAAAATATATGGGAGTCAGTGAGATTCTGTCGGTTAGAAAATTGAATGTACTTGGTTTTCTGTGCATTAAAGGAAACTAGATTTTTTTGTCCCCATTCATTAATTCTAGAAAGGTCCTGGTTCAGAGAAATTGTAGTGTTTATTTTTGAATTTATAAGATGCTAGTGTATATAGGGGTGTTGTGGGGAGGTGGGTGTAGGGGTTGTCTGACCATTATGTATTAGTAGCAAATATTAGCATACAGAAGAAGTGGGTAAAGAGAGCTATAGTAGGACAGGAGGGAGGTGGAGTGATGAAGAGGGTGGAAAGGTTACAGGAGGATGAATTCAGGGAAGAGATACACAAAGCAGTAGAAAAACGACAAGGTAGGTTTGAATTGGAGATAATGGAGTAAGTGGAAGGGGTGAGCAAAGTGTTAAAGGAAGAGATGTGTGGATCATGTGAGGAGGTATGTGGATTTAGGAGAAGGGGGAGAAGAGTGAAAGGAATAGTATGATAGACTGAAAAGGTGAAACTAGCAGTTGATGTGAACATTAAAACATACACAGAGTGGTTGGGTAGAAGAGGGAATGAACATTTTAAGAGACAGGAAAGGGAAAGGTACTTAGATTAAAAGAGATTTGTGAAGAGATTAATGAGAGAAGAATAGATGAAGAATTTCGAAGAAATTTAAGTGTAAATTGGAGGGCGTGTAAGAAGTTGTTTTGGAAAGAGGTCAAGAAAGTTGTGGAGGGTGGTAGGGAAGTAGTAAGGGAGTGAAAGATAAGAATGGGCGAGTGCTAGGAGAGAAGCAAGAGAGAGTTGAGAGATGGAGGGAACAATTCAATGAATTCTACAATGTAGGGAATGAAGTGCCGGCAAACATAGTTAGATGTGGATATGGGAGGGAAAAGAGAATAAGTGGAGGAGGAGGTAGGGATCAGGAGGTCAGAAGTGTATGAGGCCTTGAAAAGGATGAAGAGGGGGAAGCATCAGGAATAGATGGAGAGTGTGGGTAGATGCTGAGGTACGGTACTGAGATAGTGATTGAATGGGTATGGAAATTGTGTAGACTAGCATGAGAGAAAGGAAGTGTGCCTGAAGACTGGAAGTCAGTCATTGTAGTCCCCCTGTATAAAGGTAAAGGTGAGAGAGGACTGTGTGGTAATATCCAAGGGGAATATGTGCCTTAAGCATATTTGGGAAGACATACAGTAGGGTAGTGATCGAGAGAGTGAGAGTGAGAACAGAGAAATAGGTAGTTGAGAAGCAGGGCCGGTTTAGGAAGGGAAGAGGTTGTGTAGACCAAATTTTCTCCTTGAAATGTGTTGTTGAGAAATATATGGAGAAGGGAAAAAAGTTGCTGAAAGTGGTAAAGAGCATGTGTGAGGGTGTAAGGGTGGCAGTGTGTGCGGAGAATGAACAGAGAGAGTGCTTTGATCTGATTGTTGGGTTAACACTCAAGCCGCTGTCGGGCGAGAGAACCAATGCCACCCCTGCGGGGCCCGACATATGTCGGAAGGGATGTTGAGCACATTATCGGCTCTGAGAGAGAGTCCACGCGTTGGGAGGACGATAGGAGGGCTCTGACCGTTCGGCACGGACACAGTGCCAAGACTGAGCTCCCCACCACAACATTCCACATCCACGGACTCGCGAGACCAGGAAAAAACTCGGGAAATTACCGTATTTTAGGGTTTTTCCCCTCGTGGTGCACGATCTTTGCAAGAGAACCCGTGGTCGTACAAGGGTGATTCAGGTGTCATTGGAAAGCTCTATTATCGCCCTTTCACGGATACATAATTTGATTACGCTCTGGCTCTTGTTTATGCATGAAAAAGAGCATGGAATGAAGCTCGTTTAGGGTAAATATGCCCGCCTGCCAGGTAGTAGAAGTTACAAACAGGACCATGTCATGTTGCCATGTCTTACAAAGCGATCATTTCAACACAATGTATCAAAATATTGTAATAAAATCTTTTTATGATATCCAATCCACTCTATTAGTTTAATATCCTAATGCACTGCCTAGTCTACACTATCCTTTAGCATATAATCAGCGGGTATTAATTCAACCCCAAAGCATAACCTAGCCAATATTATCCTTTTTCATGTTTGTTCATAACGTCTTTTTAGGTGAACTTATTTCTGTAAGGTTACATGCCCAATTCAACCCTTTGTTCTAAGCTCGTCTAATATAACAATCCAAGGCACTACATCTAACCCCACGTCTTAATCTAGTCTAATCTATCCCTATTATCTTGTAACAAAACCCCGTTGGACAGGGGTTAAAGCAACGATGTGTGATGTCCTCATGATTGTTCAATATATACAAATATATCACAATTAACGAAGACCCCCACAACCAACAAAAGGAAAACCCCCGAGGAACAAGGAACGAAACAAATAGGAAAACATCCCACGAATAAGGAGGAAGGAAGAACTAAAGTAAAACCAACAACTACGAAAGCAGAAATAACAAGAGAGGAAATAATCACGATGTCCCACATTCCAGCCCCCCCCACATCATGACCGAGAGTAGCAGGAACAAGAAGAACAAAGCCAACTCACCCACACAGATGATAAAGAAAACAGTAGCAGCAGAAGACGTAATAATAATGAAACCACGAGGAAAGAATAACAAACAAAATGCCCACCCCGATCACCAGGGAAAACGTACCCCGGAAGAAGACGAAGGAGAAACTATAAGAAAACCAACAACATCAAGGACGGAAATAACAAGGAATAAGATGAACACGATCCCCGTATGCCATAATTACCCCACATCACCCACAAGAAGAACGAGAGCAAGAATATTCAAATCGGGGAAGAAGACCAGAAAATGAAAACATCAACAACAACACGCATAGCGATGCCACGTGTACGGGATCACCACCAGCATACTACAAATAATACCCGCATATATACACCAGCTATGACTTCTTCCACGCCCTCTACGAACAACAGACGAGACGCCAGAATTTACCACCATTACACCAGAACTTCCATCAACACCAGGAAAATATCACCATAATACCAACACAACGTGAGGCTCCCAAGAAAAGAATAATATTCAGCCAGGGACAGAAGGACCAGCACCACCATCAGAAGAGAAACCACTTACGCCCTACTTCCACCCAAAGGCCAAATCACCTGCCCGCAAACTTCTAAGGGGCCCTCCTAATCCCCTTAGATCTGCCCCTACTGGACATTTGACCTTTTGACAAGGCAAGCTCAGCAAGCAATTCTACGCCTTTCAAAACACTGGCATACTAGTGGTGATAGTCCTAAAATTACCCTCCCATTCAAGTAAGGATTGGAGGCATGCCGAATATCCTGAAAATTCTGAAAAAGTAACATTTCCTATTGAGGAATTGTTGTTAGACGTACCATGGTATCGTACTAACATTAAGGTCCACAATAGGCTGCACCTTTAATACTAGAAGTATACTTTACGGACATGTCCTGAATTTACTTTTATTATTAAATATGCACCTCCACAAACTATCAAAGGATCCCAAGATCCCAAGGACATGTCAAGGTCATCTGAATAGTCCAGGGCTTTGCGAGACACCGTAACTGGCACTCTGCATATAGAAGTCCTTAGTGCATCTGTCCAACAACATGTTAGTGGACACTTGCAATTATAAGGTTTAAGCACCACCCCGACTTCTTTGAACCTCTTATAAAGGTCAGTTGGCAGATCGAGGACAATAGTAATGGTCATGACCTTATTATTTACTTGCATTAGCCCGATATGTTGTCACTGTGTCATGACATTTGAGACATCATATTAAAGACCCCACACCAAGAGTACCTGAACAGAACTTCACCACCGATTAGTATAACGATCAGGATAGTCAAGTAACCCTATCTATACGCTAAGCATACTCGCGTTAGTCTGATGAAGTGCCCAGTGTCATGACATCTAAGGAGCTTCATTTAAGACCTGATACCAACTAATCCAATTGTAACTTAAACAACTGATCCACACGACAGGCCAACCTGAATGGCCCAAAGGAGATGCAGACGACCCCAAGTTGTTACCTCAACTCATCACTCCTCCAGCTCCAAGTGTTAGCTCGGGAGTAAATATTGAAAACTAGAAACAAGTCGATACCAGTGCCGAGGTATATAAAGTTAGAGTCTATCAATAGTGACTCTGCCTAATTCTCACCAGTGCATTACCCAGTAGAGTTTCTCAGTATTGATTAAATCCCATTAGTGTGTAAGTTAGGAAATATGTTAGAGTCCACACATATTGACTCTGTCTAATTCTCATCCGGCATACAGAAGTCAGAGTCCACAAATATTGACTCTGCCTAAAAATCTCCACAGTACATTCATAAGTTAGAGTCCACAAATATTGCCTCTACCTAATTCTCACCAGTGCGCAGGTGCATCTATAAAGTTAGAGTCCATAATCATCGACTCCTATTAAAACCCTCGTCAATTGTATAAGTGTCTAGAGTGTTGTTGTAAAATATTTAACTAGCACTATTGTTGTAAGACTTATAACAAAATTTAAGTAATAGTTCATTGAGTTTATTAAGAGGCAAGCTAAACATGTTGTATACCTGATCTCCATCTAGATCCTCGAACGTGCTAGGACAGTTTATGTTGTATAAAATTATTATTAATCCATATGTGCCTATCTATGTCTATTTGCGTAAGAGTTAGATAAATAAAACAACTGTTCATGAATATACTCTGTGTATATGTATCCTCTATTTGTCTTCTATGCATGTGTTGTATGATCTTTGACTTCTCCAGTTAAGTAGAACCTACCAAATCCAATCTCAAAACCTGGTAAGAACCCTGGTATAACATATACAGTACGATTGGATTAAAGAAAGAAATTCAAGAAAGAGCATTGGATGTTGGTGCATTCCTGATAAGGAATGGAAATGAGTGGAAATTGCCTGTACTGCTGTTTGCTGACGATACAGTTCTGATGAGTGATAAATAAATAAGTTTGGAACCGTGTGTGAGATAAGGAACATAAAGGTAAATACGGGGATGAGTAAGGTTATGGTCATTGGAAGGGGTGCAGTCACAGAGTGTGAGATGAAGTCATGGAGAATGTCAGGTCATTTAAGCATTTGGGCAGTGTGATGAGTAGAGATGGGAGTATGGAGGATGAAATGCCGGAGAAGGTGCACCAGGGGAAGAGGGTTCAAAGAACGCTGAAAGGAGTGACAAGGAATAGGATGGTCAGCATGGAAGTAAAACAGTTATTGCATGAATCTATGGTAATCCCGACATTGATGTAGGGGTGTGAAGCATGGACATTGTTGTAGAAGCACAAATCAAGAGTGAGAGGGGCGGAATTGAGTTATTTGATACATGCATGTGGAGTTACATGAAGGGATAGACAGGAGAATTAGGAAGTAAGAGAGCGGTGTGGTGTGGATGTGGATGTACCTGAAGATGTGAAAAGAAACACCTTGAGATGGCTCGGCCATGTGGAACGTATAGGGAGTGAAAGGCTGACTAAGAGAGTGAACGAGAGTGAGGTGGATGGACAGAAAGGGAGAAGCAGACTGAGCGTGAGGTGGAAGGATGGAGTTGAGAGTCATATGAGAGAAAGCGGTGTTGCTTTGGAGGAGGGGCGTTGGCTGACAGGGGACAGAGGTGCTTGTGGACGATTCATTTGCGCCCGCCCCTTCTGGGATCATGTCATCTGGCAATAGATACAGTAGATAGATACATTTTCTTGTTTCTGATGTAACTATAGAATTCTTTCGGAATAGGATTACTTTTTGAGTTGAAACACCAGTGTAATTTTACTTTGGTTAATTAACTTTTTGGCTTTACTTCGTAGACCTTCGAATTTCACTCGTTCTTCAAAATCTAGGTTTTCAATCCACAGTTTCACAGTTTGGGGTTTTGACATTAAGACGGGGGTTAAGACTTTCTTTGATAAAAAAAAACAAAAA
The DNA here is from genome assembly GCA_032716605.1 of Paralithodes platypus. Taxonomy (NCBI): domain Eukaryota; kingdom Metazoa; phylum Arthropoda; class Malacostraca; order Decapoda; family Lithodidae; genus Paralithodes; species Paralithodes platypus. Next base: position 8,315,270 of record CM064537.1, on the reverse strand, counting down.
ACGCCTCCTCCATTTGTATTTGATTCAACTTTTTTCAAGCAGTGTATAACCGGAAAGTGTGTAATCTGCTAAAAACTCTGTTTATCATATTTAACCAAGATACCGATTACATCATAATCTTTGTCTCTTTTTCTTCTGCTCTCAGTTGGAAGGACCATATTACCAGTCTTGCTAAGGCAGCTTCCCAGAAGCTGGGTGTGCTCAACCGCCTTAGGGGGTTCTTTTCCCCTGCACAGCTTCTTGCTCTGTACAGGGTCTATAGTGCGTCCCTGTATTGAGTATTGTTCACATGTGTGGGGAGGTTCCTCTCACATCGCTCTCCTAGACAAAGTTGAAAGGAAGGCCTTTCGTATCATTAACTCCCGTTCACTCACCAACTCTCTGCAATCTCTCTCTCTCCGCCGCAATGTTGCATCTCTCTTGCTATTCTATCGCTACTATAATTATCAGTGTTCCTCAGAGCTTTCCCAGTGTATACCACCTCCTTTACGTAGGGCACGTGGTACCCGTCTTGCAACTCAATCCCAGCCCTACTCTGTGCAAATCTCCAACCCGAGAGCGAAACGTTACTCCCAAACTTTCTTCTACTCAACAGCTGAGCTCTGGAACTCTCTCCCAGAATCAATCTTTCCCTCTTCCTATGACTTAAATTGCTTCAAACTCCGTGTGTCCAGGCATTTTGGCTCGAACGTCCCTTGATTTTGGCCCTGTCACTCTTTCAACTATGGGGGAGGCACTCGCTATAGACAGTTCTGCCTTTTGCCTCCCTCAATCACATAAAAAAAATAAAAAATCCACTATATCTGAAAATGCATTTCGCATGCTACAAACATTAACATGTTTTTTGAGTTAGACTTTATTTACTGAGCATTTGTTGAAAATCTGGTTCTTATGAGATCTTCCCTGCCCTGCTTGGCTGCCCACGATCAACCCCCTTCTTTTTATAAGTCAAAGTCAAAGGCATAGTCAAATATTTTATGAAGCCAAAATATGTATACAAAGTATAAAAAAGACTATATCATAAAAACAGCTGAGTCTTTCGAGAGTGGACACTCTCCTTAAAGTCACAAACATCATTTACCACATGATTCAGCAGACAACAAAAACGTGCACGAACATATATTAAAAAAGTGTAATCGATAGTTTGATATATTAATAGAGTATATAATACAATTAAACATCTGATAAGCTTGATTTCTTGGTGAAGCCTTGTATGGGTAATGCAACTCCCAAAGAAATCCGATCTTAGCGAAACGGAAACCACTTTAGCTAATGAGTGTGTTGACCATTTGTGATAAGTGTAGTGATTAATTTGTGATGTGCTAGTACTATATTTCAGATGGGTTTAATGATTGCCTGTTAAATAACTGGTGATGAGTGTATGTCAGTGATGTGTATATCATGCATGTATGATGGAGTTATGAGTATTGTGTAATATGCAGGAGCAGGATAACTGTCGGGTAAGGTTTTCATGATGAATCTGTGATGTGAGTATGATCAAATGCTAACTCTTCTGAATGTGACGGTTGTGATGAATGTATGTTATACAGTGGTGAAGAATCAGCATTGGCTGTGACATATGAGGTAAAGACACAAATGCAGAGTAGGACCCAAGTTTAAAACGTTTCGCCAGACACGGCTTCTTCAGTAATAACATAAAAATGGGGTACAGTCAGGCTTATATATCCAGTGCCAAGAGGAAACAACAAAAACTAAACATCATGTGGTGATGGGCTGGTCTATCAGAGTGAGAACTGAGCGATCTCTGCCATACCCATAGCTTACTCTGACTGTTCCTTTTACCTATATATTTTCTAGATCTCAAGTGACGGCGTCTCTTCCGTGGATTGACCTCCCAATCTACCAAGATTGGAATCCAAAGCATCACATTTTTCCTTTGCCCCTCAACTTTCTCTTCATAATTGCTGAGGGGCACAGGGCCCTGGGTGGGGATTTGGTTTCCTGGGCGTTTCCGCACCCTCCTCAGCTCCCCGCCATGGAGTGGCTTCGGTCACCCGGGCTTTATTGTGGTAGGCAGGGAGGGTTCTGTGGGGGCACTCGGTTATGGCCTTGGCCTTGCTCGGGGCCTTGGGGCTGTTCGGCCAGGCATCTTGCGGAACGACAACAACAACAACAACAACATGAACGATGATTAATGAATTACCCTGGTTTTCCATTAGTTAACATAAATGCAAGAGGTTTATACAATATGAGTGATAAGTGTGCAGTAAGCACTGCGTTTGTGATGATTGTGTGATGAGCTTGTATAGAATGCGTAATGTGTGTTTTATGACAAGTATGTTGTGACGAGTGATGTATGTGAGTTGAACGAGTTAAGCATGATGGCCTTAGTGTGGTGTGATTATTATTTTATGAATGCTTGGTGAACTTGTAATAGATTTTTAGTTATGCGATTGATGGATGTGTAATGAGTGTGTATGAAATGATGAAAATCTGTATGAGTAATAATATATTAATGACTTAATTGGGTATATACAGGGTGTTCCAGTAATGCTTTTCATAAATTATATGGTGGACTCATCAGATCAAAATAAGAATAAATTACTCTATGAACATGAGGTTGAGTATTTATAATAACGGAGTTATTACACGATTTAAGTTAACGATAGATACAATGCCATTCAGTCCAAGGGGTAATGTTGCCATTTTAGTGGATTATATCCATTTGGCCTTCGCTATCGCTTGCTAGCCTCAAGATAGTGAGCAGTAGCGATCTGACTTTTCGGTAGAAAAATTTGTCCGGCTTCGCCGGATTTTATTTTCCTACCGAAAACATCAGCTCGCTACCGCTCGCTAGCCTGAAGAGAGAACGCCGATTGGATACAAACCGATAGAATGATAACAGTACCAGGGGCTAGCAAGCGATAGCGAAGGCCAAATGGATATAATCCACTAAAATGGCAACATTACCCCTTGGACTGAATGACATTGTATCTATCGTTAACTTAAATCGTGTAATAACTCCGTTATTATAAATACTCAACCTCATGTTCATAGAGTAATTTATTCTTATTTTTGTCTGATGAGTCCACCATATAATTTATGAAAAGCATTACTGGAACACCTTGTACAGTATAGCAGACGATGAAGGTATACTGGAACACCTTGTACAGTATAGCAGACGATGAAGGTATACTGGAACACCTTGTACAGTATAGCAGACGATGAAGGTATACTGGAACACCTTGTACAGTATAGCAGACGATGAAGGTATACTGGAACACCTTGTACAGTATAGCAGACGATGAAGGTATACTGGAACACCTTGTACAGTATAGCAGACGATGAAGGTATACTGGAACACCTTGTACAGTATAGCAGACGATGAAGGTATACTGGAACACCTTGTACAGTATAGCAGACGATGAAGGTATACTGGAACACCTTGTACAGTATAGCAGACGATGAAGGTATACTGGAACACCTTGTACAGTATAGCAGACGATGAAGGTATACTGGAACACCTTGTACAGTATAGCAGACGATGAAGGTATACTGGAACACCTTGTACAGTATAGCAGACGATGAAGGTATACTGGAACACCTTGTACAGTATAGCAGACGATGAAGGTATACTGGAACACCTTGTACAGTATAGCAGACGATGAAGGTATACTGGAACACCTTGTACAGTATAGCAGACGATGAAGGTATACTGGAACACCTTGTACAGTATAGCAGACGATGAAGGTATACTGGAACACCTTGTACAGTATAGCAGACGATGAAGGTATACTGGAACACCTTGTACAGTATAGCAGACGATGAAGGTATACTATATTCATAGATCTGAAGGTTACGAAAAGTATATACCAAATCCTTAAACAAAACTATACTTAGACGTGAGTTTGATTCCTGACCAGGACGAGACGGACGATAAGTTGCCTCACACCCGCTGCCTCTGTTCACCTAACAGGAAATATGAACCTGGGGTTTGATACCCAAACATTTATGATTTCACATCCCCTAACATCCATTGTATCTTGACAGGTGATATTGTTATTTCCGTTTCAATATTAATTAACTAAGTATAACTAAGTAATACCTAAGTATACCTCTCCTTATGGCTGCCTAATTACAGTAGTCAAAAAGGGGTAGGCTATCATACAACAGTTTGTCCCATCAATTTACGAAGATCAAAATGTTTGTGGCATTTTGTTTGCAACCAATGGAGATGTCCACTCACACTTTACACCTAATCGAAGACAAATAAACGTACCTATTGGTAGAACAACAATGGTACATAAAACTTTCAGATTCCAAGGAGTCCAAAACTGGAACAACATATCGGTTACAATAGATCACAATTGATCAGTGTCTACTTTCAAACGTAAAAGTAAAGAACATATGTTGAATGAGTAGCAAATGTGTGTTTTTTTTTTGTTTTTTTTTTGTTTTTTGTATCTACAAGTGGTGATTTGCAAGCTTTTATGTAACTTCTTTTTAGGTTTGGATTGTTTTCTTTTCTTAATTAGCAGTTTGATTTTTCACCCCCACTATAATGTATTGGTGTAATAGATTCTGGGACACATATACCTGTTGGCATCAGTCCCCTTCGTAATTAACATATACAATTTGAACGATGTATTTGAATATTTGTAAATCTGTAAATGTTTATGTCAATAAAACTTTTTTAATTGAAATGTTTGAATTGAACATTTTCGAGATCTTTTTGTACTGGAATCGGAAAGTAGACTGATGGTAGATTAGTGACAACATTGTTTATAATGGTTACCTCAATGTTGACGATAAAAGGTGAATTAAAAAGCGTTCGTGTAATGCCTATATTAAATGTGGGAGGTATGACAACAACGCTAAATAACCCATATCGTCATTGGTTATTCATCATTCATTGGGTCGTAGCTTCATCACTGACTTTGAGTATCTGGCCCATGGAATTAGTGGACATACAGTATGTGACATCTCATCTGTGGAAAACGTAAATTCTGGAAAATATGAAGTAGTCCCTGTGTTCCAGGCTGGGTAACTCACCCAATACAGAGACCACGAAGATGAGCACTCAGCGGCAGGGAGTAGCCTTGTATAAACTTACTAATTTAAGCGGGATCACCAGCTTTTTTTATCCTATTCTCCCTTTCTCTCTTTCCCTTGTATCCATTCAGCCCCATTCAGCCAACTGTTTAAGACGTTTATCCCCATCCAGGTGTCGATTTCCTGGCGAGCGATAGCGAGCCTGCATTGTATTTTATTGTTATGTGAATGAGGGAGACAAAAGGCATAACTGCCTGCAGTGAGTGCCTCCCCCAGATTTCAAAGAGTGACAGGGCCGAAATCAAGGACGTTCGAGCTAAAATGCCTGGACACACGGAGTTTGAAGCAATTTAAGTCATAGGAAGAGGGAAAGACTGATTCTGGGAGAGAGTTCAAGAGCTCGATCAGCAGTTGAATAGAAGAAAGTCTGAGAATAACGTTTCACTCTTGGGTTGGAGAGTTGCACAGAGCAGGGGTGGGATTGTGTTGCAAGGCGGGTACTACGTACCCTACGTAGAAGAGGTGGTATACACTGAGAAAGCTCCGAGGAACACTGATTATTGTAGTAGCGATAGAATAGCGAGAGAGATGCAACATTGCGACGAAGAGAGAGAGATTGCAGAGAGTTGGTGAGTGGACGGGAGTTTATGATACGAAAGGCTTTTCTTTCTACTTTATCTAGGAGTGCGGTGCGAGAGGATCCTCCCGACATATGTGAACAATACTCAATACAAGGACGCACTGTGCCCCTGTACAGAGCAAGAAGCTGCGCAGGGGTAAAGAACGCCTTGAGCACACCCAGCTTCTGGGAGGCTGCCTTAGCGAGACTGGTAATATGGTCTTTCCAAGTGAGAGCAGAAGAAAAAGAGACACCGAGAACATTGAGGGAAGATGAAGTGTTGATTTTTGTATTGTTGAAGAATAAGGGATAGTCCTCTGGAGGTTCGTGACGGGTAGTAAGATGGATAAATTGAGTTTTGGAAGCATTAAATGCAACAAGGTTTTCTCTACCCCAAATGGAAATAGTAGCTAGATCAGAAGATAAACATTTTATGGCTTCATTATGTGTGGACAAATCCAGCTTCGCCGGAAACATTTTTCTATCGTAAAATTTACAAATTTAGCTTGCTGTCAAAACAAAAATATATATATGCTGGCTCGCTACCGCTCGCCAGGAAAATATTGACAACTGGTTGGGGGTAAACATCTTCAAACAGTAGGCTGAATGGGGCCGAATGGATACAAGCCAAAGAAAGAGGGAGCGAAAGTGAAAAAATGCGAGGTGGGCTCCCTTAGTACTAATGTTGTAAGTTTATACTTAGCTGCTCCCTGCCGCTGGGTTCTCATCTCCTTGTATTTGCCCTTTGGTCTCTGTAGTGGGTGAGTCAAAGTTAAAACATTGGTTTACACACATATGCTAATATTAAAGGTTAACCCTGTGAGTACCAGCGACGTGTGTTATGTTTTATTCTAGCTATATTTGGACTATATTAAACAGTTTTGTGGTGGTTAAAAGGGTTGGTTGAGGTAGTTTGAAGCCTTATTATAGCAAGAGGTCCTTCCTAAGCTGCATAAAACTGTCCAATAGCTGCCAGAATATGATGAAAATGACATCCCTGGTATTCAATGGGTTTATAAGTAGATAGAGAAACTATAAAACCATCTAGTAAAGGTGTGATATAAAGTAGCTTCGAAACTCTAAAATATATATAGATAGATATACTGTATAATATGACAAAGTAAAACAGACTTCAGTTCTGGACATTTTCTGTTTCACTGCGCATTTATAAGCATCATTATCATATTTAACTTGCCAACCCTTTTCATTAAGGGGAGATTTCCACTTGTAAATTTTTTTTGTGGACCCATTTGTCTCTCATGTTTAGCAACATTGCTTTATAGATTTTAAGATTTTCGCCCCATTATTTTGGCGATTTGCATAGCTTTTGCCACATTTCTGTCAATTTTAAAATCTTTCGTGCCAATTAGGTGTAGATTTTTTCATGGCGAGCGATAGCGAGCCTGTAATTTAAGAGGAACCGGCCTTTGGCTGGGAAATTTGTCTACCGAAAAATGTACAAATTTATCTTGAAAAGGGGTCTAGTGGGTGTAATTTTAAGCTTGATGGAGGTCTAAGGAGCAAACTAAAAACCTCCCCTTAACATAGCGTATTTTGTGTATTCTAGTCTTGCTAACATTATATAATTTGTACAGCTTAGGAATGAACTTTAGCTATCTAAGGGATAAACTCGATCTTAATTAGCTCAATAGTTCTCACAAGTTCCTTCTAACCTTCAGACAATTGTCTAATATTAATTTGAATAAATGCATCCTGGTATACTGAAACAGGTTAAGGGAGCCCACCTCGCTTTTTTCTCTTTCTCTCCCTCTCTCTTTGGCTTAAGAACATAAGAACATAAGAAAATGGGAGTCTGCAGAAAGCCGATTGGCCTAAGCAAGGCAGATCCCTGTCCCACACAACCCCAGTTCAATTACAAAGCCCAATTATAGGCTCAACACTCTAATACCCTGAGGATCATCTTACCAAAATGGTTAGAGATTAACGCAGGATTATGGGGGTATGCAGAGTGCTGATTGGCCCAACCCGGCTGATCCCCCTTCACACCCAACCCTTCTCGTCCATATGCTTATCCAATTTTATCTTAAAGCTCCCTACCGTTTTAGACCCCACTATAGCACTTGGTAGTCCATTCCACCCATCTACAACTCTGTTACCAAACCAATATTTGCCTATATCTTTTCTGAAACGAAATTTATCTAATTTGAAACCATTGGTACGAGTTCTTTCGCTATCACTGAGCTTTAGTACATTTGTCATGTCCCCTTTGTTAATCCCACTAACCCACTTGAACACCTCTATCATATCCCCTCTAACTCTGCGTCTCTCTAACGAATGTAAACCTAATTTCTTCAACCTTTCTTCATACGAAAGATTTCTAATATTATGGATCATTTTTGTCATTCTACGCTGTACTCTCTCCAATGAATCTATGTCCATTCTGTAATAAGGACACCAAAATTGGACAGCATAATCCATATGGGGTCTCACTAATGACAAGTAAAGTTTTAAGATAACATCAGCAGTTCTGTTACTCACACTCCTAGAGATGAACCCGAGAATCCTGTTTGCCTTATTACGAACGCTTATACACTGTTTTCTAGGCTTCAAATCATTGCTAACAAACACACCTAGATCTTTCTCACAGTCTGAATTTTCTAATTCTAAATTAGCTAGTTTATATTTAACATTTGTATGCATCTTCCCTATCTTTAATACCTTGCATTTGTCAATGTTAAACTTCATCTGCCAATTTACTGACCATTCGTGTAAGGGATCTAGATCCCTTTGGAGGCACTCTATATCGCTATCTGAATCAATTGATCTCCCCATTTTAGTATCGTCTGCGAATTTACTTATCCTACTAGTTATACCTAAATCTAGGTCATTTATGTATATAAGAAACAACAGGGGACCTAATACCGATCCCTGGGGGACACCACTTTTGACTGCTCCCCACTCTGACTTGGTACCATTTATGCTGACTCTCTGTTTCCTACCAATTAGCCATGACCTAATCCATCCCAACAACGATCCTCCTATTCCATGTGCCTCAACCTTTCTCATCAATCTCTCATGAGGGACTCTGTCGAAAGCTTTACTGAAATCTAAATAAATAATATCATATGACTTGTCACTATCTACTGCTTCATATACCTCTGAGAAAAAGCTAAGCAAATTAGTAAGGCAAGAACGTCCCTGAGTGAATCCATGCTGAGAAGAATTTATTAAGTTAAATTTTACTAAGTGGCTTCTAATTTTCCTAGCAATAATAGACTCTAGCAACTTTCCTATGATTGATGTGAGACTAATGGGACGGTAATTGGATGCTATCGATTTATCACCTTTTTTGAAGATCGGAACTACATTTGCAAGCTTCCAAGCTTCTGGAACTAAACCTGTTTCTAAAGACTTGTTAAATAAAAATGCTAATGGGTTACTTAACTCATCTCTGCATTCTTTTAATACTCTAGCATATACCTCTTCAGGACCAGGCGATTTTTGAGGTTTCAGTCTGTCAATTTCCTTAAGCACATCATTTCTACTTATACTAACTGTACTTAACATATTTTCTATACTATCACTATATACCATATTGACTTCTGGAATCTGTGCCAAATTGTCATTAGTGAAAACGGAAAGAAACTGACTATTTAATGTACTGCACATTTCTAAATCATTTTCTGTTATTTCTCCTATTGAAGTTTTTAGGGGGCCTATTACATCTCTAACTTTAGATTTATATAGTTGGTAAAAAGCTTTAGGGTTATTTTTTGAGTCACTGGCTATCCTTATTTCATAATTTCTTTTTGCTTTCCTGATTTCCTTTTTAACCTGTCTTGATAGAGTCTGATAGTATATATGTAGATGATTTTCGCCTTTCTTTATTTTTCTATATATTCCTTTCTTTTTTCCTATAAGATCTATTAGCTTATTAGTCATCCATTTTGGTTGGTTCTGCGGCGATCTAAATTTTCTTTTAGGGATATATTTATTTTGAGCATTGTGGAGTGAAGCAATAAACTGGTTATATGTAGGTGGCAAGTTTAACTCTGGCATATCCTGACTTAATTGCTTAACAATAGGGTCCACCCTTAAGTCTCTTCTTAGCCCACCATAATCGGCTTTTCTGAAATCTGGGATAAGTGTCGTATTCTCTTTAGCATTCCCTGTCCATTGTATATTAAAATAAATAGATTTATGATCGCTATTTCCTAGGTGGTCACCAATCTCTACATCATTTATCATATGTTCATTGTTACTGAAAACTAAATCAAGAATATTAATACCTCTAGTTGGCGTATCTATGAATTGAAATAAAAAACTATCTTGTACAACCTCAATAAACTCTACTGAATCGGAGTCGCCTATTTGGTGCTGCCAATCAATGTTCGGAAAATTAAAATCCCCCATAATGCACACATTGCTAAACCTTGATGCTATTTTAATTTCCTCCCATAACGATGTTCCGCCATTTCTACTCATATTAGGCGGTCTATATATAACTCCAATAACTATGGTCTCACTACCTTCGTTAACCTCTACCCAAACACTTTCATTATCATTATTTAGTCTAATACCTGATTTAATACAGCTTTTTAATGTACTCCTGACAAACACTGCTATACCGCCGCCCCTCCTACTTGTTCGGTCATATTTAAACAAACTATATCCTGGAATATCAAATTCTGCTAAAAAATGCCTAGATTCTGTATTAATCCACGTTTCAGTTAGCGCTATTATGTCTATATTTTCTGTGCTAACGAGTGCTCTAAGTTCGTTCATTTTGTTACATAAACTCCTACAATTTGTATAATATACCCTCAACCTATTACTTTTATTTGCAACTAATTTTCTATTGTTTTTAGCTAACTTATTATTTCCTGTTGAACTACTAGCTCTAGACGGAAATTCTGCTCTATCAGTAATCTCATCTTTACTATCAGTTACATGTGTAGTGTTATCGATAATACTATTACACATCACTATATTCGCACTATCTTGACTGATTATTTCTATTTTACTCACTGGTTTGTCACATGACGTACCTGCTCCATATGGAGACAGTATTTTACTTACACACCCAGGTTTTTTTAACGAAACCCCGCAACAATCTTGTCCAGTGAGCTGGCCAAGGTCGAAACTCCTAGTCGAGAAAGATGTACTCCATCCTGGGCATACAGTTCATCCTTACCATAGAAGTGGGTCCAGTTATCTAGGAATGGTATTGACTTTGCCTTGCAATACTTCTCCAGCCGGCTATTTACACCAATAGCCCTGGAGGACCATTCCTTCCGTACCCCTCTTCTTGGCAGGATACTGTGTACCACAGGAAATCCACCCTTCTCCTTGATCCTCTCCAGCATTTCCTGGTACTTGGTCAGCAACTCCTCAGTCCTGCATCTCCATATGTCATTGGATCCCGCGTTGATGAAGATGATGGGGTCCTCCCCACCCACTTCTAGGACACCATCCATCTTCTCTGCCACCCTCCCGACTCCGGCTCCAGGTAGGCAGACAACTTTACTAACATGAGTGTTAGTAGCCCCGTCAAGGTACCTAACCATTGAATCACCGACAATGAACTTAGCTTTTTTCCGTTGTCGGCGTGTAGCAGGAGTTGTAGCAGCAACAGCAGTAGACTTCCCCCCCTCCGAATGTATCCATTCGGCCCCATTCAGCCTACTGTTTTAAGACGTTTACCCTCATCCAGGTGTCAATATTTCCCTGGCGAGCGGTAGCGAGCCAGCATACACTGTATATATTTTTGTTTTGACAGAAAGCTACATTTGTACATTTATCGATAGAAAAATGTCTCAGGCGAAGCCGGATTTATCCATACAATGCTGGTTCGCTATCCTTCGCCAGGAAGAAATCGACACCTGGATGGGGATAAACGTCTTAAAACAGTTGGCTGAATGGGGCCGAGTGGATATTAGCCAGGGAAAGAGAGGAAAGGAGAGAAAGATAAAACAAAAACAGTGACCCCCCTTAAGCAATAAACTGTGATACAGCGTCCACAATATCCTGCTCTGGACATGCATGCTTTTCGCAAACAAAAAAATAGAAAATACATCGTTGCAGTTTTCTATTTTTATAGTTGAACCTAAAAGGATTATTTTTACTAGCATTGCAAATATTTATTGAAGTATTGAAATAATGAGCGGACTAACAGTGTTCATTAAATGAGTATATTGCCTTCAACCTGGAACACTGTGTAGGTCTGTTGGCTTACCTGCAACACTCCTTCAACACAGACCAAAGTAATTATGGTTGACAACTGTACAACGCTTTCTGCTAATAACACCTACATTTAGAAGCCTTTTTACCTATTTGGGAAACAGTAACTCGAGCAGAGGATGAGGTGGTACAGTTGTTCAAATCAAATCTAAGACTATTCATGGTTTTCAGTATGTAAATGTACCTATCAAAAATTATATATCTTGTATTGTTTATAGGCAATCTCATATGCTTTGTTTTTATTGTTGTCTATGTGAGTGAGGGACACAAAGGGCAGAACTGCCTGTGACGAATGCCTACGCCAGAGTTGAAAGAGTGACAGGGCCAAAATCAAGGGACATTCGTGCCAAAATGCCTGGACACACAAAGTTTGAAGCAACTTAAGTCCTAGAATAAGGGAAAGACCGGTTCTGGGAGTATTCCAGAACTAAGTTGTTGAATAGAATAAAGATTGAGAATAACGTTTCACTCTTGGGTTGGAGAGTAGCACAGAGTAGGGAGGGATTGTTTAGCAAGATGGGTGCTACGTGCTATACGACGAGGGGATGGTATACACAGAGAGAGCTCTGAGGAAAACTGATTGTTGTAATAGAGGTAGAATAGGGAGAGAGATGCAACACTGCAGCAAAGAGAGAGAGACTGCAGAAAATTGGTGAGGGGATGTGAGTTAATTAGACGGAAGGCTTTCTTTTCTACTCTGTCTAGAATTGCTGTGTTAGAGGATCCTCTGCACACATGTGAACAATACCCAATACATGGACACACTGTGCCACTGTACAAGCAAGAAGCTGCGCAGGGGCAAGCAATCCCCGGAGGCGGTTGAGCACGCCCAGCTTCTGGGAAGCTATTTTAGCAAGAGTGGTAATATGATCTTTCCAAGAGATACCTGAAGAAAAAGAGACACCGAGAATATTAAGAGAAGATGAAGGGTTAATTTGTATGTTATTGAAGAGTAAGTTATAATTTTCTGGAAGGGGGCGACGAGTAGACAGATTGTGTTGCAGATTCCCTCCATATAAAAATCGAGGGAATATGCTTGCATGAAACCAATGCCAAGAGCTTGAAGTACAGTTCTGAGTAGCTTTACAGAGAGCGGCAGAGTTGTAGCTCTCAATTGAACCTTCTCGCCCATGGATAAACATATTATGAATTCAGGCAGGGTGTCCCTAAATGCATAGATACAAGATTCACGTATTTGATACTTTAGAAATCAATTGAGTGAAAGCTGAATAACTGAGTAGCTTATAAATCAAGCTACGATAAGTATATTAGTAGCACGCTGAATAAAACCATGACAACTGGGCAACACTGCTTTCAGTAAACCATCTTGTTATGTAGACAAAGGCCAAGGTTTCAGATTCTTTCTGGCAGTTGAACGACATCTGATATTGCGTCTGGACAACAGGTAAGTGTATTTTTGTTTAAATATGATAGAGCTGTGTATCTTTGCATAGCTTTTCAAATTATATATATATATATATATATATATAAATATATAATTATATATATATATATATATATATATATATATATAATATATATATATATATATTATATATATATAATATATATATATATATTATATATATATTATATATATATATATATATATATATATATATCTATATATATATATAATTATATATATATATGTACAGTATATAATTATATATATATATATATATCTATATATATATATTTATATATATATATTTATAATTATGTATATATATATAGAGTATATACCGTATATATATATATATATATATATTTTTTTTTTTTTCTTTAATACATACGAGGTTGAAAGAAATGGCAATTTCTGCGTTGGAAATGTTATTATTCAAAGTTTCCAGGTCTCTGATGAGTTTTCGCTGGGTGGCAGGAAGTAGATGAAGGAGATGAGCAAAATTTATGGTGGTACAGGGTTACATTAATGTACATGATGATACAGGATATACGACGCGCTTTTCACTGGACAACCAGCATTATCAAGTAAGGATAGAATGATATAAAAGGATGGATGGAAGTATAAGTAAAGGTGAGGCAAGTAATAATAATTTTGATCACTCTTATGCTTCGAATACTAGAGTTGGTACAGAGGAAGTAGTAGGGGGTGAGGAAGTGAATTTTAGTAGGAGATGAAGGCGTCGGGGCTTGACCCAACTTGCGTGAGCTGGTTTATGTTGGAGAGACAGTTTGAGGATACTTTTCGAGAGGGGACAGGACGGACAACACATAGGGAATGGAAGTATATAGTAAAGGTGAGGCAAGTAATCAAATTTACCCTAGTGATACGACCTACGCCAAGGCCGATTTTACACTCCAGGTACCCAGTTTAACGTATGGGTGGGACGAGGCAACACGAGAGAAGGCCTGCCCAATGGCCACTGAGCAATCCTGGTGGCTAACCAAGTTTTCAGTCTCGTGTGTTGATTGGTTGTAGGAAGCCACCAATCAGGCCCCTGAATTCATTTTAGCCACCATGAATCCAGGTACTCATTTTCGTCTGAGTGAGACGGAACTGACAGGGAATGGAGTTTGTTCAACACTCCTGGGCTACTTAAACCCTGGTGGCAAGCCAGGGAAATTTCACCCACCCCTAGGGCAACATCTGGTCAATGTCGGTACAGGGTGCAATCACCCAACAGGTGCGGTCACCCATCCAACTACTGACCAGACCCTACGTTGCTTAACCTTCTGATCTATTATCAGGGTTGCAAGCGTTAGGCAGGGTTGCCCATATAAAAAAGGTAAACAGGAAGGGTATATATAGAGGGTGGAGGATCAGAGGAGGCGAAAATCAGGGGGCAAAACTCTGCTATTGGTGGAGGGGTATTCTAGGAGAGAGAAAGATAGAACTGCTTCACGCATGCGCACTGGATGCGGGATGGTGGTCGGTTGGCGGGGTCGAAGCTGATTGGCTGCGTGTCGAGGGGCGTGGCTTTAGTTGCGTAGTACGTGTGGCGCCTGCGGAAGACGAAGCTGAAGGAGGTAGCGCGGGGGGCAGCGTCAAGGGCACCGGGGGGCGAGGGGGGGCGTTAGGTCCTGTAAGAAAGTGCCTTTTGGCAGAAGGAAGGATCTGAAGGTCCAGAGTTTGGTTGTTGATGTTGGGATGTAAGGCTTGGATATATAATGCTTTGAGTATAGGTAATCTCCTTGGGTCACTTTCTTTATCGAGTATGGTGGTGTGTTTCTCTAACTCGTTGCGTGTGAGGTGGGGGTGGTTAGGGTTGAGATAGTGGTCTTTGATGGCTCCAGCCTGAAGGTGAAGAGTTAACCGACGTGAAAGACGAGTCTGCGTCATACCAATATAGGAATGAGGTCCACAGTCCTCATAATTACAGGTATGTTGGTAAATGACGTGATCGTCGGTCATCGGGCTCTTTATCTTGGTGGAAGCTGGTTTGTTGCGGAGAACGAGGTTGGAGGTCTTGGGGGATTTGTAATAAATTATTAATTTGATTTTGTTTTCCGGGTTGGTTGGGTGGACATGTTTGGAGATTATTTCTTTTAAGACGGCCTCATAATTTTTGTGTTCAGAGGACATAAAATTGCGGTAGAAGATCTTAATTTCATTGGGGGGGTCAATGTTGGGAGGGCTTTGGGTGTACCATTTTTCAAGATGGTGGTTGATGGTGCCTTTAAGTTTCTTCACCTTTGAAAAATCTAACAATGGACAACTCCCCTTCCTCGACATCCTCGTAGCTCTGAACGATTTATACTCTTTCTAGCACAAACACGTTATATGTATCACTATATAGTCTTTTATTTTGTCATTTATTTAACAAAAATAACAATACTCAGCATCCATTGCATAGTGTTTTACCAGAACCTTTTATTCCAATTCGCGCAACAAGATTTACGAGGAGTCTTAATGACCTTGCCATGACTCCAATTAATGTTTCTACATCTCAGTTTTCTCGGTGTTTTATTCCTTCAATGATTCCTTTTTGGAATCATTTGCCAAACGAGGTTGTGCAGTCAACCCATATCTCAGCTTTTAAGTCCAGAGTTAATGTTTTATTACAGCAGTACATTTTTGTTTTAATCATGATTTGCTTTTATTCATTTTAGAATGGTGTTTTAATTGACAAACTGATCTTTTTTTCTGTGCTCTCTAACTACTGTAGCCCTTTTCCTTTTTCTTAGTTGTCTTAGTCTCTCTCCAGTACTTACGGGTATTTTGTGGGCATTCATCTTTTATAGGTGTATCTGCACCCTGTTCGGAGGTTTAGACAGCTTCTATAATAATAATAATAATAATAATAATGTAATTTATAGCTCTAAATACCTTAAAGCAAAATATGATGTACAGTTGTACAAGTGCGAGAAACCCGAGGGTATAGTTTTGTGTTTTTATATTCAT
This sequence comes from Paralithodes platypus, assembly GCA_032716605.1. Classification (NCBI taxonomy): domain Eukaryota; kingdom Metazoa; phylum Arthropoda; class Malacostraca; order Decapoda; family Lithodidae; genus Paralithodes; species Paralithodes platypus. Next base: position 8,299,071 of record CM064537.1, on the reverse strand, counting down.
ATTTTATAAACTATTGGTGATAGACACATTCTGATTGGATTTCTGGAAAGTGCGTTGAAATTGTTGATATTTCATATATAAAATCTAACGTTGTCAATCAAAATGTTGATTTACGATGGTGCAAAGTCGAAAGATGATGGAAAACATGCACATGTCTTAGTCCCCATCATTTTCATCGATGGTTGTTTAATTTTAGGGGGGTTTTGCTACTGTAATACTGTAGAAAGGCCTTTTTTCTTTCTACTGAAATATAATCGATTGTAGCAAACGAAATTATTGTTTCAAGGTCGCAATACGAAAGAAAAATAAATATTTTTTGTTGCTCCAAATTGATGTGGAATAAATATTTTGTGTACGCATGGACATTTTTTTATTGGCCAAGTACCGAGTTTTATTTAATTAATTTAACATCAACTATTGATGATAAATACATTTTGATGAAACATCCGGAATGAGTGTAAACAAAACATTCTTGTTTCATATAAAAAATAATGATGGTGTAAACTCAGAAAAACGATAAAATCTTTCTTCTTTATCGATTTTCAATGTGATATTATGATCTTATGGGCTTTTTCCATTTTTATAATATTATTGGTCTTGCTATATCTTTGGATGTATAATACATTGCATGTAGAGGCGATTATTGTGGGCTAAAACAGAGCGATAACATAAAGAGGTACTGCACATAGCAGTAGTGGTTATTATTTACGCTTAACCCGAGAGCGGCACGCTATTGGTAGTGCAAACCCTCCCGCCAAGCGACGATATTAGGCTTCATTCCCGCCTAAAATCGTAATTTTACGATAAATATCGTTATTACTTATTCATTTGCGCCTATTTTACGTTTAATATGAAAATATTAAAATGTAACAGCAATAAAACAAGTGGGAATAGTATTTGGGAGGAGAAAAAACAAATTATTGCCGACCCTCCAGTCATGAAGTCAGAGGCGAGTTGGAGATATTGGAGCTATAAATAAACCGATAAACAAGGGAATAAGTGGAAAAATAGGTGATAATTGAAGGGAGGGGGGAAGGGGTGGGAAAGGGGGAAAGGACGGGGTTTTGACACATGTGTAGGAGTGATTGATGGTATGGAAGGGAATTATTTCACTTAATCACATATTCCTTTCTTTAAAGTGCTACTGGGATCTTTTAAAAGGCTTTTGTTAGGCCTTGGATCTAAAGAGGTTCGTCGCCTTTCACCACCAAAACTTCTTAAGAGTCTCCTTGCCGTTCTCGGGTTAAGTATTAGCAAGAGCGAGAGGGTTAACTCCTAAATATCACTTTCATTATTATCCTTTGAAAATAGTATGATACCTAAGGTTACAGTTTTAGACCAAGATTCGTTTACAACATTTACAATTATATGTTTTGCCTGATATGACTAAGTTTTGTAAGTATCCTCGCAGAACTAAATTATTTTCAAGTGTAGAAACTCTTGCTCTTTAGTTAACAATAATAAACTCACTAATAATATAGCAAAGAAGATCAATGATAGTTAATACAAATTTACCCTCTGTATTAACTTTAGTTTTCGTGTCAATTATTTGTACTACAAAATACACTATTATATGACAAACATATTTGGTATAATTCATATGTGAAAAACATAGCCAGACCAAACGGTATTATGAAAATTGTACTACTCTACATTCTAATATTTTCTTACTTTAGCTTGAGGAGGGTCTGAAGATTATTTTTGTCCAGAACAGTTTAGGGTATAATCTAAATATAAAAACAAAAAATGCTCGAAAGTGGCCATATAATCAAAACCGTAATTAATAACTAATCATACACACCATAAAATCCTATGAGTTGGATGGGCTACTACTGATACATTGACCTTCCAAATTTGCCACCTGCCACCGAGGAGGAAGGCAGTAACGTTCTGGACAAGTTGATGATGTGCATGTGTTCGCAGACTTTTAACTTGCTTTATGATTAAAGTCAGTGAACAAGAATCGAAAATATCTGAAAAGGTTACTGGGTTTCATATAATACAAACTTTTTGAGCATTGAGGATAGCGGAATTATTTACAGAGAGAGAGAGAGAGAGAGAGCTAATGTATATGTGTGTATGTGTATACTCTCTCATTGGCAACAGTTTTGAATAACATTCAGTTGCTTATTACTACTGTTACGCTGGCCAGCTTGCCAGAATGCACTCGTAACTCGCTAGCGCTTGCCAGGGCAGTGATATGGGCTACAATAATCGTAGAACGATGTTCTTTCTTTCATAAAGTTCATGTTATCACAGACAGATCAGTGGTGGTCTTTATTCTTGTCTGTGACACTTGGAGGCATTTTATATCATTGATAGAATATAAGATGCATTGTGTGAAGTTAAGGAGAAAGAGCGAGGAGGCAGCGCGGTGGTATTATGTGCGTGTGTATGTACGTGTGCCTCCCTCGCTCGGGCGGGGTTTCCCACGCTCTTGATTGGCCGGCGGGCCTGGCTACGTCATAGGACGCTTGCTCTTCATGACGTAGTGATCTGTGATTGGAGGCCGCTGTCCTGGGAGGGTGGTGCGGGCTCCTGCCCGCGTGTCTCCTTCAGAGCTTGGCACAGCGTGCTTGGTCCTACATGTCCTTTGCAATCTGTCCCCCATATAACTCCCTATACTACTTTCTCTCTCTCTGAACTTCTTCCTTTTCATACTTCTCTCTTTATTCAATTACTCATCCCTTCTGGTTCTGCATACGACTTCCATAGTCGGCCAGTCGTATTACCAGCACCAGCTCTCCATATATGTTTGCACTAGTTTTAGGGATTATTAGAGTCATAGTCATAGGGTAGCCTAGTGTTGGGGTGCTTCTAATTATTGAGCTGTTCTTTCTCATTATGTAATGCTAGACAGTGGAAGGTATCTTTGGTCTTTGTCTGAGTTATGTATGTGGCAAGTCAGAGCCTGTACAACATCGACGAAGCTAGGTAGCCTGTAACCCTTGTGCATACTTTCCTTTGCGAGTGTAGCAGTATACAGGTAAAGGGCTTTTGCCTACTCTTACCTGTATGATTGCTACCTCATTTTGTTGACCTTTGTGGAGCGCCAGGGTAAGACCAGATACTAGTGATCTGGACTGACCAAGAGAGCCTCAAAGTCACTTAACGTAACATAAGGGAAATCTGTTCAAGGGGAGACAGTAGGCTACGAATATGCTTGCACTCTGCCTAGTTTCCTGATACCTTTTATGCCACTGCTAGACTTTATTAGTGAGAAAGACAGCATTGTATTTATTAAATTTCATTGTGTATGCTTTAGGAATTATTCACGCCATATTTTAGCCTTGGTTGATGCATAGTGCACAACCCAGTTTGGCTGTTACGTTGGCTAAGGAAGTACTGTTTCTGAGTGGTTATTATTAGTGCTGTCACAGAGTTGTTGCATTCCCTTAATATATATATATATCCTACTTATTGGTGTATTTAAGATACACGCTTTGGTGTCCTGCCCCTGCATTATTTCTGTTCTATATTAACGAGCATCTTAGAGCATCAGACCTTTTCAGAAGATTCCATATCTGATTGCTGTAGGACTAGACTTCCAGTGTTTTCATAGAGCATTGAAGAGTTTAGTGTTGAGTACAGACTCACACTAAAGTTAACATAAACATATATTCCTTTATTAGATCTTATGATAGTTTATTCAAGCATTGTTGTTACCTTAGAGCATTTGCGTAACGTAAGTACTCCTGTTGTGAGTTGGCTTTACCGTCATCGGAAAGCCTTTGTAGAAGTGCACTAAAACCTAGTTAATTGATACCCCGTTATGCAGTAGATTAACTCTGAAGGGTTTTAAGTGTTTTTGTTCACCTGCGTAATAGTTCGAGGGTTTTGAATTAGCGTACCAGTGTTGCAGATATAGCCTATCATCTAGTCCATTATTTAGTGCCCTTGTTTATTTCGTAGTGCCGGTCGTAACACGACATTTTTTTTCAGCTGTGTTCTATCTATGTGTTATAATATAACAAAATGTTAATGCAAGAAAATATATCTAAGCTCAAAAGTTATCATAGTTGTTGATATAGGTTAAGTGCACACACAACATATATACAGAGTGTACACATGCCTTAATCATATTGCAACATACACACATGTACTTTCAGGGCAATACTATCATTGTTTAATATCCCATGATAATATACCGTACTCTGTAGTATCGGCAGCGTTGCACCAAATATATCCGGCACCGCTGCACATGTTTTCATCAGTAACATCCGGTCGGCACTCAGCATAGCAATGCCTCCCAGCTCTCTGTATATTTTTGGCTAATAAGAACCTATAAACTTATCTCTGGACTTTTATTCTACATCCTTGTGCAAGAAAGGATTATCAAGGTTGTTGTAGCTATACATGACAACCATACTTGGCGCAGTCAGTGTATTAAAGCCAGGAGATACGAGCCAAGACCGGATTATCAGCCAGCCATCATGCAAGACCTCGCCTCTCCAGCCCTGGATATATCATTGTGCAGTGCTTTATAGTGCAGTGAAGTGTTTAAGAGTGTAGTGCAGTGCCTTTATTATGTGTCCCATGTCATTTGTAACCATTCCCGACTTGCTGTGAGGGTTATAGCTGTCGAATCATTGCTGGACAAGAGCGAGGAGTAGCATACCCTCCCAATCTAACATCTCCAGCAACACTAAAGCTCTCACCCCTCACTGGGCCCTCAGTGCCTTCCAGCTGTGCCGGCACATGCGCGCACGGACACACGCACATCGTTGCCAAGTCAACACGGTGTTGCCAAGCCTACCGCACTGACGCACTCACTCTCTCTAGCAGAGATAATTTCTCTCACTATTAAATAAACTGTTCCAGTTGTACTGCACATTTTCATCGTTCCTGCAAGACTACAGTGTGTCAGCTATCAACCAATTATGGAGGGATATGAGCAAATTCATGGGGAGCCCAGAGACACCCCACACGACCATACTGGGGAGGGAGATAATGATGGAGCTACTGGTGGAGATAGTGGTGGAGATAATGATGGAGATACTGTTGGAGTTGCTGGTACGGGGTACCAGTCAGTTCATTCCACTCCAACCTCTCCTCCTCTCACCACCCCTCATTTCAATCCACCTCCCCAACCTCCCCCCACTTTACCTCCCCTACACTATAGGGGGATGCCACCCCTGTCACCACACCCTGCAAGTCTACAACCTACCACAAGTGCAGACCTCCTTCAGCTCATACAGTGTATGGAGCAATGCAGACAACAGGACGGCTATACCAGAAGACAGGAGGAGGACCGCAGAAGATGGGAAGAGGAAAACCGCCGACAGGACAGGAGGAGGAAACAAGACGACGCACGGAGGAGGACTACAGGAGACAGATGGACGATGCCAAGTTCTCCGCCCTTGTCCAGGCTCTGGCCCAAATTACCCCACCTGCCGCCGCACCTACACCCACCTCACTGGGGACAACACCCAATTCCACAACATCCTCCACCCCTACAGCTCCACCTCCACCACAGAAGGCTATCACCCAGAACCCGCCGCCCCTTCGTGCTGATGCCACCTTCCAGGTTTTCAGAGAATGGAGGCGTCGGTGGGACGATTACTCTATTATGGTAGACTTATCTAAACTACCGAGGGAGAAACAACTGATCCAGATGCGGATGTGCTTAACCCTGGAGACACAGCGGCTTTTGGAGCACACCTTAAGCATACCCCCTGACACCGACAAGACCGTTGATGCAGTCCTCGATGCACTTCAGGAGCACATCAAGAATTCTCGCAATGAAGCTCTCCGTCGCAGGGACCTGTTCAGTTGCAAGCAAAAACAGGGCGAATCATTCAACAACTTCTACGTCCGCCTCTGCCACATCGCCGAAGAAATTGACGTCTGCCCAGGAAACTCTTCAGCCTGCAAGGAGACCCAACTCAAGATGGTCATTCTGATAGGCATACATGACGAAGAACTTGTACAGAAGCTGCTTTCCCTCGACGTCACCCCTTCATTACAGGACATCGTCAACACTTGCCGTTCCTATGAGGCCACTCGATGCGCTACATCAGCCATACGTGCCCCACCGTCCCAGGTTAACGCCGTGTCAGCGAACAAGCAGAACAAGCAGGTTAAGCAACACGACAAGTTCTCCACATCGCAACAGTCCTTGGCGTCGGCTGCCGCCTGCCAACGTTGTGCTCGCCGGCACGACAAGAACAAGTGCCCGGCTGAAGACTACACCTGCACTAACTGTGGTCGTCGTGGTCATAAGCCTAGGACTCCTGCTTGCCCTGCTGCCACCGCCCAGTGTCGTCGCTGCAACCATATGGGCCACTACGACAAATGCTGCAGATCTTCCAAGATGGCTGCCACACAGGACAACAACGCTTCCTCCTACAAGTCTACAGCAAAGAAGACCACAAGTTGCCGACGTGTGGGATCACCTGTTCAGGCACCCACACTGACATCCGTGAGTCTCACCTACAGCGGCACCACTAGAAAACTCCACATGCTTCCTGACACAGGTGCAGACATCACAGTGATCGGCCGACGACATCTCGACATACTTCGGATTCCTCTCAGCAGCCTACGACTTCCGCCTCCGACAACATCGCTCAACGCGGATGGCTCTGCAATGGCTCATGCTTTGGGGACGTTTCATGCACAACTCACCATCAGCAAACGCTCCTGTTCGGCCACAATCCAAGTCCGTGAGGGTGTTCAGACGCCGCTTCTGTCCAAACGCCACTGTCAAGCATTGGCCATCATCTCAGCAGAATTCCCCAAACCAATTCTACAGGTTAAACATATCTACAGGTGTAAGGAGCTACCCTTCACAGCCACCACATCACCTGCACAAGCCAAGGAGTTCTTTCTTCGAGAGTTCAAGGACGTTTTGGTCTCCAAGGAGGATCTCCAGACAGCTCCACTAAAGCCTATGAAGGGTCCCCCAATGCGGATCCACCTCAAGGACGATGACGTGCCTTTTGCCATCTACACCCCGCGGCAGATCCCCTTTGCTTTCAGGGACAAAGTTAAGCAGGAGCTGGACTCGCTAGTGGCACAAGGTATCATTAAACCGGCCGGCGATGAACCTTCAGAGTGGTGCCACCCCCTCGTCATCGTCGCCATGCCCAACGCCGAAGTTCGCCTCACCGTAGACCTCACCAAGCTCAACTGCCAAGTTTCCCGCCCAGCCCAGCCCTCACCGACGCCTTTCGAAGCGATCCGCAGTGTGGCCCCGCAGGCGAAATTCTTCACGACGGCAGACGCCCTGAGTGGATATTTTGGCAAATGGAACTTGCGGAGGAGGACCAGCATCTCACAACTTTCATCACTCCTTATGGCCGTTTCCAACACTGTAGAGGTCCAATGGGTTTCGCTGCGACAGGTGACGCCTTCTGCCTTCGCGGTGATAGGGCCCTCCAAGGGGTGCAAAATTGTGCCAAGGTTGTCGACGAGGTGCTGCTCTACAACGAGGACTTCAACACACATCTTCAGCGTATCCATGAAGTGCTCATACGGTGCCGCGACAGTGGGATCACACTCAACAAGGACAAGTTCGTGGTCGCCGCACCCAGTGTGAACTTCTGTGGGTACACGCTCTCAGGTGAGGGCATCTCGGCTGACCCTGGCAAAGTCGGAGCAATCAAGGACTTCCCGACACCAGCCAACATCACCGACCTTCGCTCCTTCATGGGTTTGGTGAACCAGCTGGCGGAGTTCATCCCCGACATCGCCACTGCCGCTCAGCCCCTGCACCCACTGATGAGCCCGAATAGGTCGTTTATGTGGACCGCTGACCATGACGAGGCTTTCCGCCAGGTCAAGGCTGCCCTGCTCAGTCCACCCGTCCTGGCCCCATTCGACCCTTCCCTACCAGTGATTCTACAAACTGATGCATCCCGCCTCAACGGTATTGGATACACCCTCCTACAGGATCATGGCAACAACCGTCTCCGCTTAACTCAGTGTGGCTCGAGGTTCCTAAGCGACCCCGAGTCCCGCTATGCCACCATTGAGCTGGAGATGCTAGCCGTGGTCTGGGCCATGTTCAAGTGCAAGTTCTACCTCATCGGACTGCAACACTTCACCCTCATGACGGACCATCGCCCCCTCATCCCCATCTTCAACAACTACACCCTTGATGCGGTTGAAAATCCCCGCCTCCAACGTCTGAAGGAGAAAGTCGCACCTTACCTCTTCACAGCCGTCTGGCGCGCTGGCAGGTTGCTCTGCATCCCTGATGCGTTGTCACGGGCCCCTGTCAGCCACCCGACGCCAGAGGATGAGTTAGCATGTGCCGACGCCACGGTTCACCTCAGATCCCTCGTGACTGTCAACGCCGCCGCCGCCGACGTCAACTCTCCTTCACAGGACGCAGACAGGATTCTCCCGGAACTCCGAGACTCAGCCAGAGCGGATCCTGTGTACATCCGCCTGCGTGAGTGCGTTACTTCGGGTTACCCCACCAACCGCTACGACCTGCACAACTCTCTACTCCCATTTTGGAAACTCCGAGACTACCTGTCAGCAGATGGTGAACTCGTCCTGTACGGAGCGAGGGTTGTGGTTCCTGAAGCCCTCCGCCGCTGCACCTTGGCTCGCCTGCATGATAGTCACAGAGGCGTGGAGGCCACTAAGCGTAGGGCGCGACAGGCTGTCTTTTGGCCTGGCATCAACTCGGACATCGCCAATACAGTTTCAAGCTTGTGAGCCGTGTCAGGTCTTACAGCCTAGTCAGCAGCAGGAACCCATGATCAACGACGACAACTCAACTAGGCCTTTCGAGTTTGTTTCAGCCGACTTCTTCGCTGTGGCGGGGAAATCCTTCCTCGTCGTAACAGACCGACTCTCAGGCTGGCCCGTTGTCGTACCCTGCAAAGGAGATACTACCACTTCAAACACCATCAGGATCTTCTGCCGCTACTTCAGGGAAGTTGGTGTACCCCTCCGCCTACGTACAGATGGAGGCCCACAGTTTACTAGCCGTGAGTTCCGGGACTTCATGGAGCGTTGGGGAGTCAATCACTTGGTCTCTTCCCCACACTACCCACAATCCAACGGTCATGCCGAGTCTGCCGTCAAGTCCGTCAAACACCTCATACTGAAGACGGCTCCCTCAGGCAACATCGACTGTGAGGACTTTGACCGTGTACTGTTGGAGCTCCGCAACACCCCAAACTTCACAGGCCGCTCCCCGGCACAAATCTTGTATGGCCACCCACTACAGTCTTGTGTCCCTGCTCATCCCCAGTCCTTTGCAGCAGAGTGGCAAGCCAAGGCCGAGGACTGTGACCGCCGTGCAGCCGCCCACACTGCGCTGGTGCAGAGAAACTATGACCAGCATGCACGCCCCCTTCCCAGGTTGAGAGTCGGCACCACAGTGCGGATCCAAGACCCGACTTCTCACCGCTGGGACAAGGTTGGGGTCGTCATGGGCTGCGGCAGGTCCAGGGATTATGAGGTTCGTCTCCCCAGTGGTAAGATATATTGGCGGAACCGTCGCTTCCTCCGCCCAGTGAATTCCCCTGGTGTTGAACCCCTGCCCCATAACCCTGAGATCCTTGTGTCTTGCACGGACCCAGAAAGAGAGTCCTTCACTTCCCCCATGGCCCCACGTAGGTCTGAAAGGCTCCTAGAAAAAGAGTCAGCTCGACAACGTCTTGCGAGCTTGAATGGGGAGGGAGGTGTTGATATAGGTTAAGTGCACACACAACATATATACAGAGTGTACACATGCCTTAATCATATTGCAACATACACACATGTACTTTCAGGGCAATACTATCATTGTTTAATATCCCATGATAATATAACGTACTCTGTAGTATCGGCAGCGTTGCACCAAATATATCCGGCACCGCTGCACATGTTTTCATCAGTAACATCCGGTCGGCACTCAGCATAGCAGTGCCTCCCAGCTCTCTGTATATCTTTGGCTAATAAGAACCTATAAACTTATCTCTGGACTTTTATTCTACATCCTTGTGCAAGAAAGGATTATCAAGGTTGTTGTAGCTATACATGACAACCATACAATAGTCATTCAACTTTAAGAAGTGCCAGTATATTAAGCATACACCAGGGGACTAAATGGAAATAGAAATACGAACAGTGCCCACAGATTATAGTATACTAGTCTTGTACAATATGGTAAAAGACAAAATATGTACACCGAGTACAATATTATATTATTACACAGAAACACAATACCGAATACACAATGATACACGAATACATAATGATACACCAAATACATTCTATGTCGGCAGGCAGATGTTATCTCTCTCCAGAGCCTTGATAGGGTTTTGTCACTCCTTAGGGACCCTCGAAGACGAATAACAGCCGTGTGCGGGGGTGGATGGGTTGGCGACAGTGCGAGAGTAATGAAACTTTAATGAGGTACAGGTAGCCTCGGGCTAGATGCGGCAATTCAATGCGACTGGTGAAACTGGGCTGATAAAGGAGACGGGGAAGTGGTTCACTTGGAGTCCTCTCGGCGGAGGCTGTGAGTTTGGTCATCCAAGTGAAGCAGTCCATGTGGGGTTGGATTCAGCTACTATTTGGAGGTGGAGGAGGTCAAGGGAGTGCATTGGTTGACACCGTTATGGTGTCCGATCCGGCTACAAATATTTTCTCGAACAGTGAGGGAGATGTCGTACAGGTAGTGGTTTTAGAAGGCTAAGGGAATGCGATGGTCAAGTTCAACGCTGAGGTGTTTCTCGAATGACAGAAACTCTTGAATAACAGGAACTCTCGAGCAACACGGGGAAGGGGGGTACAGGTGGAGTTTTCGGAAGATTTGGGGAATATTATGCTCAGCACTGAGGTGCCTCATCCTGCTACAAGTATCTCTTGAACGACATGAGCTCTCGAACAACAGGAACTCTCGAACAACAGGGATGACTGGGCTGCTAGGGGCGTTGTCTCTCCCAGGGTTTCTAGGCTTTGGGCAAGGTAACAGGAGATCCCTCTCTCCACTCTTTAATGTTTTGGTGAGTTCCTCCTTCCACTGACGGCTTAAAACTTCAAAGTAGTCATCTGGCTCGGCATTACACTAAGTTTCTCAACTTCCAGAGCTCATAACATTCCGACAGGGTAGGCAGTGGACTGGGACTATTGTCTGCACATTTGTCTTTATCTTGTGTAGGGTGATCGGACCTTAGTCTATTATTCTTTCTCGGATGGTCCCATAAGTCCTTGGTACCGTCTGCTTAGGGTGAGGCAGAGAGGAGGAGGAGGTTATAAACGTCTGTCGCATCTGCAAGCCTCTGTGTCTTGGGAGAATAAAAAAGGTGGATGGACGAAGGATGGGGGGGGGGGGGGGGGCAAGGTAGAGTATGAAGATGAAATACAGTGGTGGAGAACATTTGGTGGGCCAACCACCTTGCTGTTTATATTTACATTTTTTAAATTTATACTGCCATTGGCTGGTGGAGCTAAGCTAGCTATTTTTTTCTTAAGGTTAGGTGTACATAGTTTTCCTAAATCAAAGTACATGGTCATTGTCTTGATTTTGTGTTAACATAGTAATGGTTTTAGGTTTAAGTATAGATTGGTTCTGGGTCATTTCTCTCCATTGCAGTGAGGCTCCTAGGAAAGTTTCTGTTTTTTTTTTTTTTTTTTTTTTTTTTTTTTTTTTGTAAGTAGGCTAGGTGTCTTTCTCTTATTTCATTGTATAGATTTTCATTAATATATTATTTTTTTTGTTGCCATATTTATGTTGGCTCTATGGTACAGATTAATGTTTATTTGATTTACTTTTGCAATTTGATGGAGTTCTTATGTTGTGTGTGTGTGTAAGGGTACCATGTGTTTTTTGCGAAACTGAGCAATATATTTTGTACCCTTTAGAGTCTTAATGTTTTTGATTTGCTGAGGGCAAGTGGTAGTAAGGGAGGGTATGTAAGAATTGGGGAGACTAGTGATTTGATTAAGTGTAGCTTAATTTGGTGTATGAAGGTTTTTGAATAAAAAGAGCTTTGTTTTTTCTTAAGTGAATTTGGGAAGGATTATGTCTCTAAGGCCGTTTCTCTTCAGTGACTGAGCAGATTTCTTGGAAGGAGCCTGGATATAAAGCATTCTTCATGTATGATATCATCAGGAAGGTCATGTATATTGAGAAGTCTTGATTCATGAAGGTATTAGATGATGGTAATGTTTGTTGCTCTCAGCCATTATTGGTTATGTTTGCAATTTATGTGTTGATTGCTTGGTAAAAATCTTGATTATTATAGCCACTTTAAGATTGTTGTTTGTATTAGTTTTACCTAAACAACTGGTGTTTCTGTATATTTTCTACAAGAATAATATTAGCAAAACCTATAAATCAGTAATATATGGCCCCATTACCCTGAGAATATTAAAAAAAAAACACAAATGGAGAAGGCTTTGAAGCTCAGGGAAAAGGAGGAGCTAAGACGTTTAGCGAGTGATTATGGGTAAAAAAAAACATTGTCCACACCTTTAATAGTTCATAAATACGGACACTGGGAGCCAAAATTTGTACCTACCAGATGTTATAAACACATAAAATACGATAAATGTGGGTCAATCCACACTCGAACGTCGCTCATTCCTCAGCGTAAACAAACGACTGCAGGCGAAACGCTAGATATGCCCAAAACTACCCAAGAATACCGTAGGCCAATTGATTTACCCAAAATTAAGCTAATCACATCTTTTTCTTTCTGGGTCGTTTGAACGTCTTCAAACTCTAGTTTAATGTTTCCTGATTTCCTTCCACTGTCTATGTTGTTGAATTTAAAAACTTGGATTACCTTGGCTCAGGTGTTCTGTTTTTCAAGTTCAAACTTGATTTCTTCAGTGGTGTTGTCAAATGCAAGCTCATTTATGTTGAAACAGATAACACTTATCTTGCATTACAGCTCAATAGGAATGATTGCTGTAAACACTGCATATGTGAGCATATTTCCAGAATCATATGAGAGGATGGAGTGTATATCTTCGTCAGTAGCGGTGGTAATGACAAGTCCACCATTATCCTTGATTACGTGAATTATTCTTGTGTTAGAGGATGCAAGTGTTTCAATAAGTTATATTCTTGTTCCCCTGTCTTCAGGGCTAAGGTGTTATACTTTTAGCCTACCCATTATTCATATTATTATTACTTCTATACATTATGTGACACAGTATCTTCTTGTCTATCTGTTGAGCTTGACCAAAACTGTTGTTGTTGTTATTGTTCCTCAGGCTGCCAGGCCGAACAGCCCCAAGGCCCCGAGCAAGGCTAAGGCCATAACCGAGCGCCCCAAGTGAACCCTCTCTGCCTACCACAATAAGCCTGGGTGACCGAAGCCACTCCATGGCGGGGAGCTGAGGAGGGTGCGGAAATGCCCGGGAAACCAAAGCCCCACCCAGGGCCCTGTGCCCCTCAGCAATTATGAAGAGAAAGTTGAGGGGCAAAGGGAAAATGTGACGCTTTGGCTTCTAGGTTGGCAGATTGGGAGGTCAATCCACGGAAGAGACGCCGTCATTTGAGATCTAGAAAATATATAAGTAAAAGGAACAGTCAGAGTAAGCTATGGGTATGGCAGAGATCGCTCAGTTCTCAATCTGATAGGCCAGCCCATCACCACATGACTAGAACCCAATCTTTTCAGCATCAGCTAGGAAAGGCCCTAGAAAGCCGCCTTTGGCGGGGGGATAGCTCACCTATTTCAACCCATTTCGGGGTTGGGCACCCGCACTGACCAAAACAGTACTTGTATCCCGTCTAAAAGATGACAGTCGCTGGATTTGATCCCAATTAGGACTCCCCAGTGGGCTGTTATTTGCTATCCAATTATTTGCCAAGCTAACCAGTTCCCCTCTCCACCTCTCTAAAGAGGCCCCTTTGTGAAAGCCACACGGTTCAGTTTGGGTACTAATGTTGACTCTATGGCTCCTAATTCGATACTGTGTCCTAAATTATGTATTTCTTTTAATATCTGGGCTTCAAAGTTTGGGTGCTTTAATTAAAGCTCTGTTGGTTGATGTTCCGTGATCTCCTGAGGGACTGGTCAGTGGTAGCATGGGTGACCGTTTGGGAAAAATGCAGCATCTCTCTGATTGGTCATAAAGGGTCTCATAGAGGGAATCCGGGCCGTATATGGTACTGTTCTGGATCGAGGGGCTTCTCTGGTCCTTCTAAGTGAGCCAATCACACTGTGAGGCCCAACTTGTATGCAATGGTCAGGGTTGGTGTGAAGTTCGGGTTTAGTGGATTCCCCAAGTTGGGGCTGAGGCAAGCAAGGGTGCTGTGGTTGGCCAATCATATTCATTAGTCGCCTCTTTCTTACCTTTCATGCCCAGGTCTGATGCTGTTATTGAGGATGCACCTGACAACCAATCAAGGGCTTCGGTTGGGGCACAGGTGAATATGTAGGAGATTCCACCTGCGGCGTCATGAATGGCACGGGTGCTGGGGTGGTCAGGCTATCACATTCTTGCATGTATTGGGTTATCAGGCTTGGTGCCAGAGAGCCTTAGGTCGTCTGCGGTGTCGTTAGTTGTATCGTTGGTGTCAGGAGCTCCTGGGGCCAATGCCATTTACTGCTAGGTGAAAGGAGTCATTGAGCCATTTTCATTACAGTCTGGCTATAATTAATCAAGTTTATGATGTGACTATTCTTTTATTATATATTAATATTTTTCTAGATTGAACAACATTGCCCAACGATAGCTAGTTTGAAACATGAGTTTTCATACTGAAAGGGTTGATATAATAGGAATACACACCAGCCATTTCAAAGTGTACATAAAATAAAGCAACTGTCAGGAAAAATGAGTGTCTATTTGTGTAGGTTCTGATTTCCCAAGCGAAATCTGAACTGCAGTTTCAGGCACTAGCTGCTTTAGGATTTTTCTGATATTTTCTTTATTGTTTTTTATCATTATGTTGTTGTTATTCTCACTCTTATAAATCAGGGTTCGTTATTGGTAAAGACAATGTTGATGTGTCACCGCATTTCTTAGATGTTGAGATGAAATATGACATGCAGATAAATATGACACACCATAGGCCTGTGCTACATGAAAACCAAAACTGCATAACTAACCCTGAGTAACCCTAGACTCCTAGAGTGCCATTATGTAGTGAGTGGCGACATAGGGCATCCCAGGAATCAGAAACAATATGGCGCTCGGGAACTAAGTGTCCTGATAGACAAAGCTTGATTGATTACGATATATATATATATATATATATATATATATATATATATATATATACACACAGTATATGTATATATATATATATATATATATATATATACCTGTATATATATATATATATATATATATATATATATATATATATATATATATATATATATATATAAATGTATATATATACTGTATATATTCTGACATACGGAGCCCTGCATGTGTTTATTTAAGAGTTAGAGTTAAGAACATAAGAACATAAGAAAATGGGAGTCTGCAGAAAGCCGATTGGCCTAAGCAAGGCAGATCCCTGTCCCACACAACCCCAATTACAAAGCCCAATTATAGGCTGAACACTCTAATACCCTGAGGATCATCTTACCAAAACGGTTAGAGATTAACGCAGGATTATGGGGTCTGCAGAGCGCTGATTGGCCCAACCCTGCTGATCCCCCTCCACACCCAACCCTTCTCGTCCATATGCTTATCCAATTTTATCTTAAAGCTCCCTATAGTTTTTAATCCCACTATAGCACTTGGTAGTCCATTCCACCCATCTACAACTCTGTTACCAAACCAATATTTGCCTATAACTTTTCTGAAACGAAATTTATCTAATTTGAAGCCATTGGTACGAGGTCTTTCGCTATCACTGAGCTTTAGTACATTTGTCATGTCCCCTTTATTAATCCCACTAACCCACTTGAACACCTCTATCATATCCCCTCTAACTCTGCGTCTCTCTAATGAATGTAAGCCTAATTTCTTCAACCTTTCTTTATACGGAAGATTTCTAATATTATGGATAATTTTTGTCATTCTACGTTGTACTCTCTCCAATGAATCTATGTCCATTCTGTAATAAGGATACCAAAATTGAACAGCATAATCCATATGGGGTCTCACTAATGACAAGTAAAGTTTTAAGATAACATCAGCAGTTCTGTTACTCACACTCCTAGAGATGAACCCGAGAATCCTGTTTGCCTTGTTTCGAACGCTTATACACCGTTGTCTAGGCTTCAAATCATTGCTAACAAACACACCTAGATCTTTCTCACAATTCGAGTTTTCTAATTCCATATTAGATAGTTTATATTTAACATTTGTATGCATCTTCCCTATCTTTAATACCTTGCATTTGTCAATGTTAAACTTCATCTGCCAATTTACTGACCATTCATGTAAGGTATCTAGATCCCTTTGGAGGAACTCTATATCGCTATCTGAATCAATTGTTCTCCCCATTTTGGTATCGTCTGCAAATTTACTTATCCTACTAGTTATACCTAAATCAAGGTAATTTATGTATATAACAAACAACAGAGGACCTAATACAGATCCCTGGGGGACACCACTTTTGACTGCTCCCCATTCTGACTTCGTACCATTTATGCTGACTCTCTGCTTCCTACCAATTAGCCATGACCTAATCCATCCCAACAACGCCCCACCTATTCCATGCGCCTCAACCTTTCTCATCAATCTCTCATGGGGGACTCTGTCGAAAGCTTTACTGAAATCTAAATATATTATATCATATGACTTGTCATTATCTACTGCTTCATATACCTCTGAGAAAAAACTAAGCAAATTAGTAAGGCAAGAACGTCCCTGAGTGAATCCATGCTGAGAAGAATTTATTAAATTAAATGTATCTAAGTGGTTTCTAATTTTACTAGCAATAATTGACTCTAGTAGCTTTCCTATGATTGATGTAAGACTAATGGGACGGTAATTGGATGCTATTGATTTGTCACCTTTTTTGAAGATCGGAACTACGTTTGCAAGCTTCCAAGCTTCTGGAACTATACCTGTCTCCAATGACTTGTTAAATAAAAATGTTAATGGGTAACTTAACTCATCCCTACATTCTTTTAATACTCTAGCATATATAGGACCAGGCGATTTATGAGGTTTCAGTCTGTCAATTTCCTTAAGCACATCATTTCTACTTATAGTAATCGTACTTAACCTATTTTCTATACTATCGCTATATACCTTACGGACTTCTGGAAACTGTGCCAAATTTTCATTAGTGAAAACGGAAAGAAATTGAATATTTAATGTACTGCACATTTCTAAATCATTTTCTGTCATTTCTCCTATCGAAGTTTTAAGGGGACCAATTACATCTCTAACCTTGGATTTATATAGTTGGTAAAAAGGTTTAGGATTATTTTTTGAGTCATTGGCAACCTTAATTTCATAATTAATTTTTTCTTTCCTAATATCCTTTTTTACCTGTCTTGATAGATTCTGATAGTAAGCAAGTAGGTGAATTTCGCCTTTCCTAATTTTTCTATATATTCATCTCTTTTGTCCTAGAAGATCTAATAGTCTATTATTCATCCATTTTGGGTTGGTTCTGTGTTGATCTAAATTTTCTTTTGGGGATGTATTTATTTTGTGCATTGAATACTGACTCGATAAAATTATCGTATGTATCTACCAAGGTTGACGTCTCTTCCTGACTTAAGATGACAGGTGCCTGAGAAGGGGTACATTCATTTGGACACCTGGATCGACTTAATTTTTTGACCATAGGGTCAGCTAATAGGGCTCTTCTTAACCCACCATAATTGGCTTTTCTGAAGTCAGGTATTAATGTTGTATTCTCTCTGGTATTACCTTTCCATTGTATATTAAAATACACAGAATTGTGGTCACTCTTTCCTAGGTGGTCCCCTATCTCTACATTATTTACCATATGTTCATTGTTACTGAAAACTAAATCGAGAATATTATTACCTCTAGTCGGCGTATCTATGAATTGAAATAAAAAACTATACTGTACTACCTCTATAAACTCCTCAGAATCAGAGTCTCCTATTTGATGCTGCCAATCTATATTCGGAAAATTAAAATCCCCCATAATGCACACATTGCTAAATCTTGATGCCATTTTAATTTCCTCCCATAATGACGTTCCGTCATTTCTACTCATATTTGGCGGTCTATACATAACTCCAATAACTATGGTCTCACTACCTTCGTTAACCTCTACCCAAACACTTTCATTATCGTTATTTAGTCTAATACCTGATTTAATACAGCTTTTTAATTTACTCCTGACAAACACTGCTATACCGCCACCCCTCTTACTTGTTCGGTCATATTTAAACAAACTATATCCTGGTATATCAAATTCTGCTAAAAAATGCCTGGTTTCTGTATTAATCCACGTTTCAGTTAGTGCTATTATGTCAATATTTTCTTTGCTAACAAGGGCTCTAAGTTCGTTCATTTTGTTACATAGACTCCTACAGTTTGTGTAATATACTCTCAATTTACTTCTTTTCTTTATACCTAATTTACCTTTATTTATAACGACATTTCCATCTTCCGTTGCACCATCACTACTATCATTTGCAATATAGTCATCATTTTTAGCATGAGACTAATATCCTTATCGCTTTCGCCTGACGCTAAAATTGTTCCATTTAACCTCTCATTTACACTCTCAATATTTCTGTTCAAAACCCCACAACCACCCTATCTAAAGAACTAGCTAATGTAGAAACCCCTAACCGTGAAAGATGAACCCCATCCCTTGCGTACATCCCATCTCTCCCATAGAAACTATCCCAGTTATCAATGAATGGTATTGTTTTTTCTTTGCAATATTTCTCCAAACGGCAATTGACACCAATCGCCCTGGATGTCCATTCCTTGAGAACTTCTCTTCTGGGTAGGATACAATGTACTACAGGGATACCTCCCTTCATCTTAACCTTATCTAACACATCCCGATACTGCTGCAGCAGTTCCTCACTTCTACCCTTACCAACATCGTTACTCCCGGCACTGAGACAGATAATGGGGTTATCTCCACTATCTTCCAAGATGTGGTCCATCTTCTCTAAAACCCTCCCAACTCCATGGCCAGGCAGACACACAACCTTCCTAAGTTTAGTGAGGGTAGCCCTAACTAAATGTCTTACCATGGAGTCGCCCACAATCGACACAGACTTACCTTTCCCTCGGGAGGATCCAGCAGCTGCAGTTGGAGAACCCCCTGTGGTGGCAGAAGCTCCCTTGGTGGCGGTGGTGGTGGTGGTAGGTAGCACAGCGTCAGCGGTTGGAGCTGAGTCAGCGGCAGGCACTTCGTCTAACCCACCCTTATCCTGACTATCTTTTCCCTCTCATTCGTCTCGCAAAGGAGAAAATGTATTTGTCACACTCATACCTATTCTACTATCCTGCTTCTTGAGTGTGACTTTCCCACCCGTATTTTTAACAACCTGCCATGAATAAAAAAAATCATCAACTTCCTCCCTTTTCCCCTTACTCGACTTAATTTCCTCTTGGCTAAGCCTGAAAGCTAGATTTTCGTCTTTAATAAAATCCACTTCCCTCTGAAGTTTAACATTAACCTCCCTTAGAGCCAAGACCTCTTCCTTCACCACAACCATCTCTTCCCTTACCTGGAGAATAAGATGATGCAGTTCAGTAAAGGACTCGCACTCCATACCTGACATGATCCCAAAAAGCTTAGCGAGGAGCAAACAACTAAGTATAGAAAACAAAAACAAATAAGTCAACTAACAGCTAAAAACTGAGCTAAAACACTTTTATATATACACGAGTGCACTGCCTCCAAACACAGGTAGGTGCGTATGGTCACTGGGTCACGAGCAGGTGGTCCGGGCAGGAACTCAAATTAACACAACCTCCTCCTGTCACTGACTGACCTGAACTGAAGTTGAAGGAGTGCCGAATTACCCGGGCGGCGAAGCAGACCAGCAAGCGTGGGAACCAGCTCGTCCGCATACCAGCAAACTTTTTTTTTGTTTTTTTTTGTTTTTGTTTTTGTTTTTTAAGGTAGGAGAGGGGGGGGGGGGGGAGAGGCACCTCAGAGTGGGTGGAGGGAAGAGAAAGTAGGAAAGATGAAATACAGTGAAAGAGAAAAGTTAGTGGGCCGTCCACCTTGCTGTTGTTGAGGGATGTTTATTACTTTATTTTGTTTGTCTAGTCATTTTTTAAAAACTTGTATTCATGCTTTATTGTTGTACTTAAGTTACTAAAGTGCTGACAAGAATGATTTTAACTTAGGGATGTCTATATCTGATATTTTGAGTCTTGCTTCCAGTTTGTTTTTTCCTTCATCTGTGAGAGTTCGTTCCAAGTCTTCTTGATTAATATGAGAATATGCTTGCCTCATAACGTCGGGATCTTGTTCAAAGACGTCACAGATGAATCCAATGCTGCCCAGTGTTAGTTCTGAAAGCTCGATGGTGTCTTCTCCCAGTTCCTTCTCCTTGGCGATTTTTGGTGATGTCTCCGGGTTTGTCGGGAGGGGAAGGAGTGGTCCTGGGGATCTCTTTCTGGGCGATTTTGGCTTGGTGTTGGGGGAAGTTGGTGGTGATGCTCTGGCTTCCTCGGGTTCCATTTGTGTCTCGTCCTCTTCTTGGTGTTCTTCATGGATGTGAAGAGTTGGAGATTCCTGTAGTTCTGGAACTCGATCTTGTGTCTTGGGGGCTTCTTCTTTGTTGACGCCCTTTTGATGTTTGCAGGGGTCGCGGAGAAGGCCTTCTGAGGTATGGTGATGATGGGTAGATTGTTGTGTGACAACAGACATGGGATTAGCTGGCAGAGTTGGTGTTTGTCTGGGCCAGCAATGGCCATGGCTGACTGAATACAGGCAAAGATCTTGGCCCTCAGTACTGCTTCCCCATCTGCTGTAGTTGTAGGTGGTGTCGACTCTGGTGGAGCATTCTGTGGGGAGAAAGAGGAGCCCTTGACTGGAGCTCCTTCAGGGCCTGTGATGTTGGTAGCTTCACGTCCCTGTCTCCCTGTTTTGATGGTAAAAGTCACTGTTTCACCATTTCTTAGTGAGGCTTTCTTCTTGCTGTTGTTGTTGTTGTTAATGTTGGTGTGGTGGCAGAAGACATCCTCGTTGCTCTTCGTAGTTATGAAGCCTTAGCCTGCCTTGTAATTATACCATTTGACAGTACCACAGGTAATATTGTTGGTGGCCATGGTAGTGTGGAGAGGCAGGTGGTAGGGCTGCAAGCTGATCGGCCGATGGAGAGAGCCAATGGTGAAGAGCCAGAGGTTACATGCCTTCACACCTGCGTGCGTCATATGGGACCCTGCAAACTACTTCGATGACCCGACACTATGACGATGATCGATGCCATTGGACCATGCATCTGCTACGCAACTAGAGGAGCTGTGATTGGGGCGCACACCATCCGCGCCTCCTGATTCGTTCCTACACCATCATTGCATAGTATATAAGACCTAAGTAGTGGGCATTCAAATCAGTCACATTTAGAGTTGGGAAGGTGAACAATTAGCAGCTGGAGGAGGACCGGGGTGAAGTATTATAATGGGATTGTGACTGTCAGATTATATAAGTGTGTGTTAAGTGTGTTCGGTGTAAACACTTATGTTGGTTAGTGAGATATGTGATTGGGAATTAACGTTAACGCTACTATTATGTACTTAACTATTTTAGTTGACTGACTTGTGGACTAAAGCAACTCTTTAAGTAATTGGGTTATGATAAAAGTAATACTATTGTTTTATATTAATACTTGCGAGTTCTTTCATTTTCTTTTAATTAAGCTTACATTGCTGGTAAGAACAAGAACGGTGATACTATTGTCTCATATTAGTAATATCGCCTTTGACTAACATGGCTGTTTTAATGTTACTTCTAGTGATTTCCTAAGCTGAAGAAAATTCTTTTAGCTTCAAAATATTATTTTTGCTTTTCATATTATTTGAGTGAGACCTGAATCGAATCTATGAAGCGATCCTGTAACTTAATTTACTCATAATCAAACTTCAATGTTACGTGGTTAAGAAAATACATTTATCTAATTATTAAATATATATCTAACTTTTTATGTGACTTTGATATTAATCCTGATAATGATGATATAATACTATTAACGTAAGACAAGAACCAAGAATAATTACTACATTAAATATAAATAAAAGGACATGATATAAGAAAACTATCTATTCACTTCAAAAAGGGTAAGAGACAGAACTATTCTTACCTTAATATTTATCTTTCAAGACTTGATATATAATTAATAGTCCTTCTTTAGATATAACGTATTTGGTTCATAACCATAGCCTACTAAGCTTCGGTTAAATAATAATTCTTTATAAATACTACATGGCTTTCATTAGTTTCAGTATTTTTCCATAATTAAAGAGTATCAGCCAATAAAGGATACCAAGTCCTAAGATCCAAAAGGAAAGGAAGCAACAACAGGAAATAATTTTATTAGATTTTACTTTCATTTTGCCTTCAGCTGACTGATATCTTAATATATATCTCTGTGCTATCTAGTTTCATCAACTTAACCACTTGACCACGCATTCACAAATGAGACAGAACAACACTTCACAACTCTAAACAGTACACCCATCACTAACATCAACAATGCTGTACACATACTCAATAAAACTATCCAAAACGCTGACAAGAAACACATTCCAAGAGGTAACAGAAAAAGACACAACCCCAACTTCACACCAGAAATTCAAAACCTCATCAGACAACGCGACATACTGAAACACTCCCCAGCACCCCACACACAAGACATCACACAACAAATTCAAGCACTCAACACCCAAACTAACAACAAAATACAAGAACAACAAAAACTAAATTGGAATAACTTCCTACAAACACTTGATCACAAAACAAACCCCAAAAAAACTCTACAAAACACTAAACAGCATCACACTTTCCAACAGCAACACAACACAATCACATGCTGCAATCACAACAACAGACTCTACTCCTTCATGTAAACAACAAGCAAACACTCTCATCAATCACTTTTCACATGTCAGCCACCTAAAACCTCACAAAGACGACCGACGTGTCATCCGACGTAAGAGACAATTCCCCACAGACCCTGACTATACACCCTTCACCAATCACCAGACAAAGCATATCATCAACAATCTCAAGCACTCACCCGCCTGTGGCCTAGACAACATAAGCAACATACACCTCAGACACCTGGGACCACAAGGCATACAAGCACTCACTAACATATCAAACTACAGCTATTCACACAACACAATACCAGACATTTGGAAGCATGGTATCATCATCACATTCCCCAAACCCAACAAAGACCCCACGCTACCCTCCTCGCACCGCCCCATCACACTCCTTTGCTCCCCCTCCAAAGTCATGGAACGCCTAGTGTTACAACTAATTACACCTGACCTACCCCTAGCTCCAACACAACATGGCTTTAGGCCACTGCACTCCACAAACACTCTTCTCACAGACCTTACACAAAGAGCTTTCGACGGCATCAATTCAGCTAGACCACCACACAGATCACTATTAGCCACACTCGACATTAGTAAAGCCTTCGATGCCATCCCCCGCCACAACCTAACAAACAAAATCTACAACACAAACATGCACAACAACACAAAACGGTGGCTGGCCAACTTCCTAGCAGGCAGATGTGCACACGTATCTTTTGCCGGTCAGTCATCTAAAATCAGAAACTTTCCAAACGGAGTCCCACAAGGATCCGTCCTATCGCCCGCACTCTTCAATCTGTACATGCACGATATAACTACACCCAATACGCCCCAAATAAACTTAGCCTCCTATGCAGATGACATAACACTCACATGCACACACCATGACCCAAAAAGAGCAACAGATCTCCTTCAACCCTATCTCAACACACTACATGGCTGGTGCACTACAAACAGACTTAATCTAGCCCCAGCCCAATCCACCGCAACCCTGCTCACAAGTTGGACAGGAGAACACGAATACATCCCTCAACTCACCATAAACAACACACCCCTAACACATACACACACACCCAAAATCCTAGGAGTAACATATGATACTCATATGACATTCAAACAGCACACCACAAACATTACAAAAAAACTGACACCCAGACTTAACGCCCTCAGGTCACTTGCTCACACAAAATTTGGACACAACAAAGAAACTACCACCACAGTATATAAACAATACATAAGATCAGTGATGGAATACGCAAGCCCAGCCTGGGCTTCTAACCTAGCTGAAACACATCATAAGACCTTACAGACTATTCAAAACAAAGCCCTGAAGATCATTACAGGCTGCACAGCTACTGCACCCACAGATCACCTACATCAAGAAACCAAAATCCTCAAAGTCAAAGACCATCTGGACATGAGAGGCACTCAATTCCTGGCAGCAGCCTCCACGAACCAAGACCACCCACTAAACTACATGGCAACACACCCACAGACACCAAGAAATATCAAAACAACACCCAGCACACGGTATCACACACAATTATTGTCCTCTCTCCCTCCCTGCCCACCCCGAACCAACTTCCAGAAGCACATCCATACTCATATCTCTCACCGATCCATCCACTCACTCACAGACAACACGCAGCTGCATGCACGACCCCCCGAAATCCATCTTTCCGAATCCTCCCTTCCTCGCGAGGACAGAGTCCACCTGGCCAGGCTGAGATGCGGACACCATCCAGCTCTCCTGAGCTATCAGAAGAGACTGGATGACTCCGTTGTCGACGCCTGCCCGGGATGTAACACAGCACCCCATACCATTAAACACATCATAGAAGACTGCATTTCACACAACCACTTACGCCAACAACACAATCTACACTCAATGAGAGCTCTATGGGAAAGCCCGATCGTGGCCATGGCCTTTCTCAGGGACTCGGGGCTGTTCGGCCAGGCAGCTTAGGGAACAACAACAACAACAACTTAACCACTTGAGGATCAAGATACGTAACAGAAGAGTGGCGACCTTGCCAGGATTTGTTTCATACAGTTTCACTCAGTTTCATTACCGTTTCACTACTTAAAAATCAAATATTAATCATGCCTGATATAATTAATGACGAAGATGCTCGGGTTTTCATAGAATCAGAACCCACAGCCCCTGATATTGACCGTCTGTCAAAATCCGAACTGAAAGTGCTTGCCTCACATCTCGAGTTAACTGTCTCAAACATGTCCAAAGTAGAGGTTGCTCAGACCATAAAAACCCACCTGTTCCCTGTAGAAGGCGGGGAGGGTGACGGAGCAGTTGGTGGGATCCCGAGTAAACCTAGCCAACTTGATGAACAATTGCCACCTGGTTTTACCATTGATCAAGTACTAGAACTAGCCAGAATAAATGCCGAACAAGCCAGAGCAACGACCGAACAATATCAATGTCAATATCGTATAACTCAACTAAATGTCAATACAAATGCTCCCTTAATTGCTCATCCTCTGGGATTGACTATGACCAGTGTCATGCCACCTTTCACTGAGGATAATGTGCAGGATTTCTTTGTTTTGTTTGAGGAAGTTGCTGGAGGTATGAGGTGGACAAGAGATCAATGGCCTTTTATGTTACAAACCGTTTTGACAGGGCAGGCTCGAGCCACGTATTTGTCAGAAGTAGCAGGATTATGACTATCTCAAAGAAGCTATCCTAAAAACCTATCAATTACAGCCTGAGGCTTACAGGCAATCGTTCCGTAAAAACCAGAAGAAAGTAGAAGAAACCCATAAGGTATTTGCCAGGACCATGACTAAAACTTTCAATCATTGGGTCAAGAGTAAGAAAGTCACAAGCTACAACGATCTGAAGGAGTTGGTCCTGTTAGAAAATTTCCTATGGAAAATTGATTCTTCTGTAGCCTATCAATTGAGGGGGAAAAAGGTAGATTGTCTTGCCCGCTGACATGGCTGACACATACGTGCTCAACAACAAATTTCGTGGAAAGAAGCCCTACGATAATTCTAGTTCTAATTCTAAGCATCCCAATCACAAATCTGACAGACCCAGTCACAAGCCTGTAACGTCTTCCCCAGCTAGCCAAAATAGAATTGTTCCCCCAATGCGACTCAGGGCAATGGTAACAGAGGTGGGGCCCAAAGTAATAGTAATGCTCAAAGAGGGAACGTTCCCGTATCCCCTAAAGTATGTACTTTTTGTGGCAAGAGAGGCCACCTAGCTTATCAGTGCTGGGCCAAGGAGAGAACCGAGAGATCGGGGCAGACAGTTGCCGCCGTATCTCAAACTCCATATGTGCCTTTAATGCAGGACTCTCGACAGAAGGAGTACCTAGCACCAAAAGTTCCTTTAATACAGGACTCCCGACAGAAGGAGTACCTAGCAGCTAACGTAAACCATCTAGACAGGGGTGTAGTAGCATGCGTGGTGCAACCCACTAGGGTTAAGCCAATAATAATTTCACCATCAGTGCAGGACAGTTACCGTCCCTTTATTTCATCTGGCAACGTGAGATTAAATGGTTGCATTCATGAGGCAAAAATTCTGAGAGACACAGGTTCTACTAGCACCCTTATGGTGAATCCTTACACTGAGTGCCCACCTGGCGAACCAGTTATAATGAGAGGTGCTGGAGGCCAATTTTATGCATACTTGGTAAAAGGCGAAATTGAATGTGAGTTACTACAGGGTGAGGCCACGATAGCTTTGTGTAGGTCCCAAGATATCCCTGTGCCCGGGGTAACACTCCTTTTGGGGAATGATGTAGCAGGAGGTCCGACCAGAGCCCATTTTGTCACTTTCCCCTGTTAACGAGCCACTAACCGGTGAGCTCGAAAAGGAGATGCCAACAGTTTTTCCTGTGTGTGCTGTCACACGTTCAATGTCTCAAGTAGCAGTTCCCTCAGACAGAAATGTACCGAATGTAAGAGTTGATGAAAGGGATGATGAGAGTGTGAATGACGGTCCAATGTGCCTGATGATGTGACAGGTGGATTTATCTGGCACCTTTATGGCTCATCTTGACCCTAACGATGACCATGAAACCCCTCCAAATTGTCCTAGTGGCCTGGTAGAACTACAGAAAGATGATAGAGAATGCAAGGAGTTAGCTGCCAGGGCCGTGAGTGAAGAGGAATGTGAGAAGGAGGGTGGTGAATGTTTCTACCTCAAAAGAGGAGTATTGTGGCGTAGATGCAGACAGCCACACAGACCAATCGATGACGGGGCCTGGGACGTCCATCAAGTATTAGTCCCCAAACCTTGTCGTAGAGATATCTTGGAAATGGCACATTGTATACCATTGGCAGGACACCTAGGTGTGAGAAAAACTCTAGACAGAATCAGAGCCCACTTTCACTGGCCAGGAATGCGTGCAGAAGTAGTGGAGTTTTGTAGAGTGTGTCACACCTGCCAGATGACAGGAAAACCCAATCAGTCTTCGAGAATCCTTTTACTCGGGTGGTAGTGGACATTGTAGGCCCATTGCCTAAGACTTCCCAAGGTAACATTTATTTATTAACGATTATGGACATGGCAACTCGCTACCCAGAGGCTATACCACTAAGGACTACCTCTGCTCCAACTGTCATCAAGGAACTGCTCAAATTCTTCACCAGAATGGGTTTCCCCCATGAGGTGCAAAGTGATCAAGGAACTAATTTTACCTCTAACATTTTTCAGCAGTCCCTGAAGGAGTTGGGTATCGAGCATGTTAAGTCGAGCACCTACCACCCAGAGAGTCAAGGGGTTCTCGAACGGTATCATCAAACTTTGAAAGCCATGTTGCGTAAATATTGTACAGAGACCGGAGTTGAGTGGGATAAGGGGGTACCTTTTCTTTGATTTGCTACTCGTGAGGCTCCAACAGAATCCCTGGGTTTTTCCCCTAATGAGCTAGTTTTCGGTCACCAGTTAAGAGGTCCTTTGCAACTATTGCAGGATAGCCTAGTTGGCCAGGAGGGGAACCAAAACCTCCTCAAGTATGTTTCAGATTTCAAAACCCGGCTGAGATCCTCATGTGAGTTTGCAGCTCAAAACTTGACAGTGGCTAAAAGCTCCATGAAGAACTAGTATGACAGAAAAGTCCGTGAGAGGGAGTTTCAGCCCGGTGATGAGGTTTTGGTCCTGCTCCAACTTTTTGGCCAACCTTTATCTGCCAAGTTCAGGGGCCCATATAAGATCATTCAGAGGGTGAGCATTACCGATTATCTAGTAACTACCCCAGACAGGAGAAAGCCCATGCAAGTATTCCATATAAATATGTTGAAACCCTACCATAGGTCCCCTGATTCCTCTCCTCCAGATTCTCCTCTGTGGCAGTGAATGTCACGACCTGTGGACAGCCTGGTGCAGACGAAGTCTTCAGTTCTCTTACTGACCCGCAACAGACTGTTCCAGAGCCTGAAGGTATCCATGCAGAGTGGGTGGAGGGAAGAGAAAGTAGGAAAGATGAAATACAGTGAAAGAGAAAAGTTAGTGGGCCGTCCACCTTGCTGTTGTTGAGGGATGTTTATTACTTTATTTTGTTTGTCTAGTCATTTTTTTAAAACTTGTATTCATGCTTTATTGTTGTACTTAAGTTACTAAAGTGCTGACAAGAATGATTTTATCTTAGGGATGTCTATATCTGATATTTTGAGTCTTGCTTCCAGTTTGTTTTTTCCTTCATCTGTGAGAGTTCGTTCCAAGTCTTCTTGATTAATATGAGAATATGCTTGCCTCATAACGTCGGGATCTTGTTCAAAGACGTCACAGATGAATCCAATGCTGCCCAGTGTTAGTTCTGAAAGCTCGATGGTGTCTTCTCCCGGTTCCTTCTCCTTGGCGATTTTTGGTGATGTCTCCGGGTTTGTCGGGAGGGGAAGGAGTGGTCCTGGGGATCTCTTTCTGGGCGATTTTGGCTTGGTGTTGGGGGAAGTTGGTGGTGATGCTCTGGCTTCCTCGGGTTCCATTTGTGTCTCGTCCTCTTCTTGGTGTTCTTCATGGATGTGAAGAGTTGGAGATTCCTGTAGTTCTGGAACTCGATCTTGTGTCTTGGGGGGCTTCTTCTTTATTGACGCCCTTTTGATGTTTGCAGGGGTCGCGGAGAAGGCCTTCTGAGGTATGGTGATGATGGGTAGATTGTTGTGTGACAACAGACATGGGATTAGCTGGCAGAGTTGGTGTTTGTCTGGGCCAGCAATGGCCATGGCTGACTGAATACAGGCAAAGATCTTGGCCCTCAGTACTGCTTCCCCATCTGCTGTAGTTGTAGGTGGTGTCGACTCTGGTGGAGCATTCTGTGGGGAGAAAGAGGAGCCCTTGACTGGAGCTCCTTCAGGGCCTGTGATGTTGGTAGCTTCACGTCCCTGTGTCCCTGTTTTGATGGTAAAAGTCACTGTTTCACCATTTCTTAGTGAGGCTTTCTTCTTGCTGTTGTTGTTGTTGCTAATGTTGGTGTGGTGGCAGAAGACATCCTCGTTGCTCTTCGTAGTTATGAAGCCTTAGCCTGCCTTATAATTATACCATTTGACAGTACCACAGGTAATATTGTTGGTGGCCATGGTAGTGTGGAGAGGCAGGTGGTAGGGCTGCAAGCTGATCGGCCGATGGAGAGAGCCAATGGTGAAGAGCCAGAGGTTACATGCCTTCACACCTGCGTGCGTCATATGGGACCCTGCAAACTACTTCGATGACCCGACACTATGACGATGATCGATGCCATTGGACCATGCATCTGCTACGCAACTAGAGGAGCTGTGATTGGGGCGCACACCATCCCCGCCTCCTGATTCGTTCCTACACCATCATTGCATAGTATATAAGACCTAAGTAGTGGGCATTCAAATCAGTCACATTTAGAGTTGGGAAGGTGAACAATTAGCAGCTGGAGGAGGACCGGGGTGAAGTATTATAATGGGATTGTGACTGTCAGATTATATAAGTGTGTGTTAAGTGTGTTCGGTGTAAACACTTATGTTGGTTAGTGAGATATGTGATTGGGAATTAACGTTAACGCTACTATTATGTACTTAACTATTTTAGTTGACTGACTTGTGGACTAAAGCAACTCTTTAAGTAATTGGGTTATGATAAAAGTAATACTATTGTTTTATATTAATACTTGCGAGTTCTTTCATTTTCTTTTAATTAAGCTTACATTGCTGGTAAGAACAAGAACGGTGATACTATTGTCTCATATTAGTAATATCGCCTTTGACTAACATGGCTGTTTTAATGTTACTTCTAGTGATTTCCTAAGCTGAAGAAAATTCTTTTAGCTTCAAAATATTATTTTTGCTTTTCATATTATTTGAGTGAGACCTGAATCGAATCTATGAAGCGATCCTGTAACTTAATTTACTCATAATCAAACTTCAATGTTACGTGGTTAAGAAAATACATTTATCTAATTATTAAATATATATCTAACTTTTTATGTGACTTTGATATTAATCCTGATAATGATGATATAATACTATTAACGTAAGACAAGAACCAAGAATAATAACTACATTAAATATAAATAAAAGGACATGATATAAGAAAACTATCTATTCACTTCAAAAAGGGTAAGAGACAGAACTATTCTTACCTTAATATTTATCTTTCAAGACTTGATATAATTAATAGTCCTTCTTTAGATATAACGTATTTGGTTCATAACCATAGCCTACTAAGCTTCGGTTAAATAATAATTCTTTATAAATACTACATGGCTTTCATTAGTTTCAGTATTTTTCCATAATTAAAGAGTATCAGCCAATAAAGGATACCAAGTCCTAAGATCCAAAAGGAAAGGAAGCAACAACAGGAAATAATTTTATTAGATTTTACTTTCATTTTGCCTTCAGCTGACTGATATCTTAATATATATCTCTGTGCTATCTAGTTTCATCAACTTAACCACTTGACCACGCATTCACAAATGAGACAGAACAACACTTCACAACTCTAAACAGTACACCCATCACTAACATCAACAATGCTGTACACATACTCAATAAAACTATCCAAAACGCTGACAAGAAACACATTCCAAGAGGTAACAGAAAAAGACACAACCCCAACTTCACACCAGAAATTCAAAACCTCATCAGACAACGCGACATACTGAAACACTCCCCAGCACCCCACACAAGACATCACACAACAAATTCAAGCACTCAACACCCAAACTAACAACAAAATACAAGAACAACAAAAACTAAATTGGAATAACTTCCTACAAACACTTGATCACAAAACAAACCCAAAAAACTCTACAAAACACTAAACAGCATCACACTTTCCAACAGCAACACAACACAATCACATGCTGCAATCACAACAACAGACTCTACTCCTTCATGTAAACAACAAGCAAACACTCTCATCAATCACTTTTCACATGTCAGCCACCTAAAACCTCACAAAGACGACCGACGTGTCATCCGACGTAAGAGACAATTCCCACAGACCCTGACTATACACCCTTCACCAATCACCAGACAAAGCATATCATCAACAATCTCAAGCACTCACCTGCCTGTGGCCTAGACAACATAAGCAACATACATCTCAGACACCTGGGACCACAAGGCATACAAGCACTCACTAACATATCAAACTACAGCTATTCACACAACACAATACCAGACATTTGGAAGCATGGTATCATCATCACATTCCCCAAACCCAACAAAGACCCCACGCTACCTCCTCGCACCGCCCCATCACACTCCTTTGCTCCCCCTCCAAAGTCATGGAACGCCTAGTATTACAACTAATTACACCTGACCTACCCCTAGCTCCAACACAACATGGCTTTAGGCCACTGCACTCCACAAACACTCTTCTCACAGACCTTACACAA
This sequence comes from Paralithodes platypus, assembly GCA_032716605.1. Taxonomy (NCBI): domain Eukaryota; kingdom Metazoa; phylum Arthropoda; class Malacostraca; order Decapoda; family Lithodidae; genus Paralithodes; species Paralithodes platypus. The sequence continues at coordinate 8,267,353 of CM064537.1, read as the reverse complement.
AGAGCTTTCGACGGCATCAATTCAGCTAGACCACCACACAGATCACTATTAGCCACACTCGACATTAGTAAAGCCTTCGATGCCATCCCCCGCCACAACCTAACAAACAAAATCTACAACACAAACATGCACAAAAACACAAAACGGTGGCTGGCCAACTTCCTAGCAGGCAGATGTGCACACGTATCTTTTGCCGGTCAGTCATCTAAAATCAGAAACTTTCCAAACGGAGTCCCACAAGGATCCGTCCTATCGCCCGCACTCTTCAATCTGTACATGCACGATATAACTACACCCAATACGCCCCAAATAAACTTAGCCTCCTATGCAGATGACATAACACTCACATGCACACACCATGACCCAAAAAGAGCAACAGATCTCCTTCAACCCTATCTCAACACACTACATGGCTGGTGCACTACAAACAGACTTAATCTAGCCCCTGCCAAATCCACCGCAACCCTGCTCACAAGTTGGACAGGAGAACACGAATACATCCCTCATACATCCCTGTGGTGGAGTGGTCTTGCCACTGGCCTGGTAATCCAAAGGTCCCGGGTTCAAATCCCGATGTATCAATGGGAAGATATTATTGGGATGGAATTTGTGCTGTACCTAGTATCAGTGCATTACCACAAGCCCACCGAAACGTCAATAAAATACCCTCATTGTTCCCTGATTAAATAGCACTGTATGAATATTCCCATATTCAAAATATGCTATAGGGGTGCAATGCCTGGTGAGTTATCTGCTCAACAGGTGGCGTTGTGTGTGTGTAAGTGTGAGAGTCCGAGTGTAAGGGGTGAGACAGTGAAGCATGGGAACGAGGTGATTTCAGAGATGGGGTCGTTTCGGGCCATGAGTGAGCACCGTGCCTCATGTGAAGGCAAGATGGCAGGTGCTCGTTGTACTCTACGTGCTTCACATGTCTCACTCCCTAGACTGGAACAAGACCTCACGGGCTTCACTGTTCATTGTAAAGCGGTGAATGTTAAGGCTCTCAGCCTATGCCCGAGAGGAAGTAAGTTGGAATATAAAAAAAAAAAAAAAAAAAAAAAAAAAAAACTCACCATAAACAACACACCCCTAACACATACACACACACCCAAAATCCTAGGAGTAACATATCATACTCATATGACATTCAAACAGCACACCACAAACATTAAAAAGAAACTGACACCCAGACTTAACGCCCTCAGGTCACTTGCTCACACAAAATTTGGACACAACAAAGAAACTACCACCACAGTATATAAACAATACATAAGATCAGTGATGGAATACGCAAGCCCAGCCTGGGCTTCTAACCTAGCTGAAACACATCATAAGACCTTACAGACTATTCAAAACAAAGCCTGAAGATCATTACAGCTGCACAGCTATTGCACCCACAGATCACCTACATCAAGAACCAAAATCCTCAAAGTCAAAGACCATCTGGACATGAGAGGCACTCAATTCCTGGCAGCAGCCTCCACGAACCAAGACCACCCACTAAACTACATGGCAACACACCCACAGACACCAAGAAATATCAAAACAACACCCAGCACACGGTATCACACACAATTATTGTCCTCTCCCTCCCTGCCCACCCCGAACCAACTTCCAGAAGCACATCCATACTCATATCTCTCACCGATCCATCCACTCACTCACAGACAACACGCAGCTGCATGCACGACCCCCCGAAATCCATCCTTCCGAATCCTCCCTTCCTCGCGAGGACAGAGTCCACCTGGCCAGGCTGAGATGCGGACACCATCCAGCTCTCCTGAGCTATCAGAAGAGACTGGATGACTCCGTTGTCGACGCCTGCCCGGGATGTAACACAGCACCCCATACCATTAAACACATCATAGAAGACTGCATTTCACACAACCACTTACGCCAACAACACAATCTACACTCAATGAGAGCTCTATGGGAAAGCCCGATCGTGGCCATGGCCTTTCTCAGGGACTCGGGGCTGTTCGGCCAGGCAGCTTAGGGAACAACAACAACAACAACTTAACCACTTGAGGATCAAGATACATAACAGAAGAGTGGCGACCTTGCCAGGATTTGTTTCATACAGTTTCACTCAGTTTCATTACCGTTTCACTACTTAAAAATCAAATATTATTCATGCCTGATATAATTAATGACGAAGATGCTCGGGTTTTCATAGAATCAGAACCCACAGCCCCTGATATTGACTGTCTGTGAAAATCCGAACTGAAAGTGCTTGCCTCACATCTCGAGTTAACTGTCTCAAACATGTCCAAAGTAGAGGTGGCTCAGACCATAAAAACCCACCTGTTCCCTGTAGAAGGCGGGGAGGGTGACGGAGCAGTTGGTGGGATCCCGAGTAAACCTAGCCAACTTGATAAACAATTGCCACCTGGTTTTACCGTTGATCAAGTACTAGAACTAGCCAGAATAAATGCCGAACAAGCCAGAGCAACGACCGAACAATATCAATGTCAATATCGTATAACTCAACTAAATGTCAATACAAATGCTCCCTTAATTGCTCCCCCTCTGGGATTGACTATGACCAGTGTCATGCCACCTTTCACTGAGGATAATGTGCAGGATTTCTTTGTTTTGTTTGAGGAAGTTGCTGGAGGTATGAGGTGGACAAGAGATCAATGGCCTTTTATGTTACAAACCGTTTTGACAGGGCAGGCTCGAGCCACGTATTTGTCAGAAGTAGCAGGATTATGACTATCTCAAAGAAGCTATCCTAAAAACCTATCAATTACAGCCTGAGGCTTACAGGCAATCGTTCCGTAAAAACCAGAAGAAAGTAGAAGAAACCCATAAGGTATTTGCCAGGACCATGACTAAAACTTTCAATCATTGGGTCAAGAGTAAGAAAGTCACAAGCTACAACGATCTGAAGGAGTTGGTCCTGTTAGAAAATTTCCTATGGAAAATTGATTCTTCTGTAGCCTATCAATTGAGGGGGAAAAAGGTAGATTGTCTTGCCGCTGACATGGCTGACACATACGTGCTCAACAACAAATTTCGTGGAAAGAAGCCCTACGATAATTCTAGTTCTAATTCTAAGCATCCCAATCACAAATCTGACAGACCCAGTCACAAGCCTGTAACGTCTTCCCCAGCTAGCCAAAATAGAATTGTTCCCCCAATGCGACTCAGGGCAATGGTAACAGAGGTGGGGCCCAAAGTAATAGTAATGCTCAAAGAGGGAACGTTCCCGTATCCCCTAAAGTATGTACTTTTTGTGGCAAGAGAGGCCACCTAGCTAATCAGTGCTGGGCCAAGGAGAGAACCGAGAGATCGGGGCAGACAGTTGCCGCCGTATCTCAAACTCCATATGTGCCTTTAATGCAGGACTCTCGACAGAAGGAGTACCTAGCACCAAAAGTTCCTTTAATACAGGACTCCCGACAGAAGGAGTACCTAGCAGCTAACGTAAACCATCTAGACAGGGGTGTAGTAGCATGCGTGGTGCAACCCACTAGGGTTAAGCCAATAATAATTTCACCATCAGTGCAGGACAGTTACCGTCCCTTTATTTCATCTGGCAACGTGAGATTAAATGGTTGCATTCATGAGGCAAAAATTCTGAGAGACACAGGTTCTACTAGCACCCTCATGGTGAATCCTTACACTGAGTGCCCACCTGGCGAACCAGTTATAATGAGAGGTGCTGGAGGCCAATTTTATGCATACTTGGTAAAAGGCGAAATTGAATGTGAGTTACTACAGGGTGAGGCCACGATAGCTTTGTGTAGGTCCCAAGATATCCCTGTGTCCGGGGTAACACTCCTTTTGGGGAATGATGTAGCAGGAGGTCCGACCAGACCCCATTTTGTCACTTTCCCCTGTTAACGAGCCACTAACCGGTGAGCTCGAAAAGGAGATGCCAACAGTTTTTCCTGTGTGTGCTGTCACACGTTCAATGTCTCAAGTAGCATTTCCCTCAGACAGAAATGTACCGAATGTAAGAGTTGATGAAAGGGATGATGATAGTGTGAATGACGCTCCAACTGTGCCTGATGATGTGACTGAGGTGGATTTATCTGGCACCTTTATGGCTCATCTTGACCCTAACGATGACCATGAAACCCCTCCAAATTGTCCTAGTGGCCTGGTAGAACTACAGAAAGATGATAGAGAATGCAAGGAGTTAGCTGCCAGGGCCGTGAGTGAAGAGGAATGTGAGAAGGAGGGTGGTGAATGTTTCTACCTCAAAAGAGGAGTATTGTGGCGTAGATGAAGACAGCCACACAGCCCAATCGATGACGGGGCCTGGGACGTCCATCAAGTATTAGTCCCCAAACCTTGTCGTAGAGATATCTTGGAAATGGCACATTGTATACCATTGGCAGGACACCTAGGTGTGAGAAAAACTCTAGACAGAATCAGAGCCCACTTTCACTGGCCAGGAATGCGTGCAGAAGTAGTGGAGTTTTGTAGAGTGTGTCACACCTGCCAGATGACAGGAAAACCCAATCAGAAGGTGCCTGTACATCCTCTGGTGCCCTTGCCCGTCTTCGAGAATCCTTTTACTTGGGTGGTAGTGGACATTGTAGGCCCATTGCCTAAGACTTCCCAAGGTAACATTTATTTATTAACGATTATGGACATGGCAACTCGCTACCCAGAGGCTATACCCCTAAGGACTACCTCTGCTCCAACTGTCATCAAGGAACTGCTCAAATTCTTCACCAGAATGGGTTTCCCCCATGAGGTGCAAAGTGATCAAGGAACTAATTTTACCTCTAACATTTTTCAGCAGTCCCTGAAGGAGTTGGGTATCGAGCATGTTAAGTCGAGCACCTACCACCCAGAGAGTCAAGGGGTTCTCGAACGGTATCATCAAACTTTGAAAGCCATGTTGCGTAAATATTGTACAGAGACCGGAGTTGAGTGGGATAAGGGGGTACCTTTTCTTTGATTTGCTACTCGTGAGGTTCCAACAGAATCCCTGGGTTTTTCCCCTAATGAGCTAGTTTTCGGTCACCAGTTAAGAGGTCCTTTGCAACTATTGCAGGATAGCCTAGTTGGCCAGGAGGGGAACCAAAACCTCCTCAAGTATGTTTCAGATTTCAAAACCCGGCTGAGATCCTCATGTGAGTTTGCAGCTCAAAACTTGACAGTGGCTAAAAGCTCCATGAAGAACTAGTATGACAGAAAAGTCCGTGAGAGGGAGTTTCAGCCCGGTGATGAGGTTTTGGTCCTGCTCCAACTTTTTGGCCAACCTTTATCTGCCAAGTTCAGGGGCCCATATAAGATCATTCAGAGGGTGAGCATTACCGATTATCTAGTAACTACCCCAGACAGGAGAAAGCCCATGCAAGTATTCCATATAAATATGTTGAAACCCTACCATAGGTCCCCTGATTCCTCTCCTCCAGATTCTCCCCTGTGGCAGTGAATGTCACGACCTGTGGACAGCCTGGTGCTGACGAAGTCTTCAGTTCTCTTACTGACCCGCAACAGACTGTTCCAGAGCCTGAAGGTATCCATGCAGACTTTGACTTGTCATGTAGCCTATCCAACTTTAAGTATAACTCAGTAGCTTGGGGGGACTTACCATCTAAACTGTGTCATCTTCCCTCTGATCAAGCAAACCAACTAATCTCTGTTTTATCTCAGTCTCCCAGTGTGTTCCGTGATACTCCAGGGCTCACTTCGTTGCCCGTGCACGACATAGACGTAGGGGATGCAACACCCATTAAACTATCCCCCTACAGTGTCTCACCACAACGCAGGAGTATACTGCAGGTCGAGCTTTCATCGGGCCTTCAGCCAGTGGAGTAGTCCGGTCATACTTGTGCCAAAGCCAGACGGGAGCCATAGGTTATGTATGGACTATAGGCAAGTTGATGCTGTCACAAAGAACGATACCTACCCACTGCCACGGATCGACGACTGCATTGACCAGATTGGTACAGCCACCTATATCAGCAAGATTGACTTAATGAAGGGATATTGGCAAGTAGCTCTCACCCCTAGAGCAAGGGAAATATCATGCTTTGTAGTCAACAATCAAGCCTTCTGCTGTAACGTAATGCCCTACGGCTTGAAAAACGCTCCAGCTACATTCCAGCGCCTCATGAATTTGGTGACTGAAGGGGTACCTGGATGCGTTGTCTACATCGATGATATTCTTATCTTTTCACAGTCATGGGAGGAGCATCTTTACCAACTTAGATTGCTGTTCTTAAATCTTGCTGATGCCAATCTGGTGGTAAATCTTAAGAAATGCACCTTTGTAAAGAGTACGGTCCAGCATCTAGGATATACCGTAGGTCAGGGGCAGGTTGCACCTCCTCAAGCAAAGGTAGAGTCTATTCTAGAATTCCCAACTCCTAGCACTAAGAAACATATCCAAAGGTACCTAGGAATGATTGGTTATAATAGGCGTTTCATCTTAAACTTTTCTAGGTTAACAGCTCCCCTGACAGATCTTCTCCGTAAGGATGTGAAGTTTGAGTGGTCCTCCGAATGTGAGGAGGCCTTTAATGCTACCAAATATATTTTATCAAATTATCCTGTACTCAGAGCTCCTGATTTTAACAGATCTTTTTCCCTAGCAGTGGATGCGAGCAATAGCAATACCGGGGTTGGTGCAGTATTGCTACAGGAAGACGACTGTGAAGTATTGCATCCTGTGTGTTATTTTAGTAAAAAAATAAATTCTGCTCAACGTAACTATTCAGTCATTGAGAAGGAGCTGTTAGCATTAATGTTATCCCTTCAATACTTTGCTGTCTATGTGCAATCTGCCTCTGGTGCCATCACTGTGTATACTGATCATCACCCCTTAAAATGTTTGCATAAGTTCCAAAATAAAAACCAATGACTGACCAGGTGGAGTTTGTTGCTGCAGGATAAACTCCCTGGATGTTAAACATATTAAGGGGGTCCAGAACGTGCTAGCCGATTGCCTATAACGTATCTATTACAGATTGCATTTACCAGGTTGGCCTCATTCAGCGGTAAGATTAACTTAACGAGAGGATTTTGGCAATTAGCTCTCCCTTGTAGCGAGGTAAATATCATGCTTTAGTAGTGCGCTTTCAAGCCTTCAGCTGTGAGCTAATGCCTTGCGGTTCGAATAACGCTCCAGCTACGTTTCCGGCTATGTTCTGATGTGGTACCTGGAGACGTTGCCTACTTTGGGTGATATCCTTATTATATCCTCATTATAATCTTGGTTTTGCCAATCTGGTAGTGAATCTAATTATGAATTCTGTAATATATTATGTACTATACTCCTTGAACTCTTTTCTAGGGAGAGGTCTGACATACAGAGCCCTGTATGTGTTTATTTAAGAGTTAGAGTTAAGAGTTGAAGGAGTGCCGAATTACCCGGGCGGCGAAGCAGACCAGCAAGCGTGGGAACCAGCTCGTCCGCATACCAGCAAACAAGCCTTCACACCTGCGTGCGTCATATGGGACCCTGCAAACTACTTCGATGACCCGATGCTATGACGATGATCGATGCTATTGGACCACGCATCTGCTACGCAACTAGAGGTGCTGTGATTGGGGTGCGCACCATCCCCGCCTCCTGATTCGTTCCTACACCATCATTGCATAGTATATAAGACCTGAGTAGTGGGCATTCAAATCAGTCACATTTGGAGTTGGGAAGGTGAACAATTAGTAGCTGGAGGAGGACCAGGGTGAAGTATTATAATGGGATTGTGACTGTCAGATTATATAAGTGTGTGTTAAGTGTGTTCGGTGTAAACACTTATGTTGGTTAGTGAGATATGTGATTGGGAATTAACGTTAACGCTACTATTATGTACTTAACTATTTTAGTTGACTGACTTGTGGACTAAAGCAACTCTTTAAGTAATTGGGTTATGATAAAAGTAATACTATTGTTTTATATTAATACTTGCGAGTTCTTTCATTTTCTTTTAATTAAGCTTACATTGCTGGTAAGAACAAGAACGGTGATACTATTGTCTCATATTAGTAATATCGCCTTAGACTAACATGGCTGTTTTAATGTTACTTCTAGTGATTTCCTAAGCTGAAGAAAATTCTTTTAGCTTCAAAATATTATTTTTGCTTTTCATATTATTTGAGTGAGACCTGAATCGAATCTATGAAGCGATCCTGTAACTTAATTTACTCATAATCAAACTTCAATGTTACGTGGTTAAGAAAATACATTTATCTAATTATTAAATATGTATCTAATTTTGTATGTGACTTTGATATTAATTCTGATAATAATAATATAATACTATTAACGTAAGACAAGAACCAAGAATAATAACTACATTAAATATAAATAAAAGGACATGATATAACAAAACTATCTATTCACTTCAAAAAGGGTAAGAGACAGAAATATTCTTACCATAATATTTATCTTTCAAGACTTGATATATAATTAATAGTCCTTCTTTAGATATCACTTATTTGGTTCATAACCATAGCCTACTAAGCTTCGGTTAAATAATAATTCTTTATAAATACTACATGACTTTAATTAGTTACAGTATTTTTCCATAATTAAAGAGTATCAGTCAATAAAGGATACCAGGTCCTAAGATCCAAAAAGGAAAGGAAGCAACAACAGTAAATAATTTTATTAGATTTTACTTTCGTTTTGCCTTCAGCTGACTGATACCTTAATATATATCTCTGTGCAATCTAGTTTCATCAACTTAACCACTTGAGGATCAAGATACGTAACAGAAGAGTGGCGACCCTGCCAGGATTCGAACCTGGAATCTTCTGATTCTGATGTACTTAACTATTTTAGTTGACTGACTTGTGGACTAAAGCAACTCTTTAAGTAATTGGGTTATGATAAAAGTAATACTATTGTTCTATATTAATACTTGCGAGTTCTTTCATTTTCTTTTAATTAAGCTTACATTGCTGGTAAGAACAAGAACGGTGATACTATTGTCTCATATTAGTAATATCGCCTTAGACTAACATGGCTGTTTTAATGTTACTTCTAGTGATTTCCTAAGCTGAAGAAAATTCTTTTAGCTTCAAAATATTATTTTTGCTTTTCATATTATTTGAGTGAGATCTGAATCGAATCTATGAAGCGATCCTGTAACTTAATTTACTCATAATCAAACTTCAATGTTATGTGGTTAAGAAAATACATTTATCTAATTATTAAATATATATCTAACTTTCTATGTGACTTTGATATTAATCCTGATAATAATAATATAATACTATTAACGTAAGACAAGAACCAAAAATAATAACTACATTAAATATAAATAAAAGGACACGATATAAGAAAACAATCTATTCACTTCCAAAGGGTAAGAAACAGAAATATTCTTACCTTAATATTTATCTTTCAAGACTTGATATATAATTAATAGTCCTTCTTTAGATATAACTTATTCGGTTCATAACCATAGCCTACTAAGCTTCGGTTAAATAATAATTCTTTATAAATACTACATGACTTTAATTAGTTTCAGTATTTTTCCATAATTAAAGAGTATCAGTCAATAAAGGATACCAAGTCCTAAGATCCAAAAGGAAAGGAAGCAACAACAGGAAATAATTGTATTAGATTTTACTTTCGTTTTGCCTTCAGCTGACTGATACCTTAATATATATCTCTGTGCTATCTAGTTTCATCAAGTTAACCACTTGAGGATCAAGATACGTAACATGCAGTATATATATATATATATATATATATATATATACATATATATATATTAGTAAAGCCAGGTAATAATTTTTCTTTAATACATACGAGGTTGAAAGAAATGGCAATTTCTGCGTTGGAAATTTTATTATTCAAAGTTTCCAGGTCCCTGATGAGTTTTCGCTGGGTGGCAGGAAGTAGATGAAGGAGATGAGCAAAATTCATGGTGGTACAGGGTTACATAAATGTACATGATGATACAGGATATACGACGCGTTTCACTGGACAACCAGCATTATCAAGTAAGGAAGGAATGAAATAAAAGGTAAACAGGAAGGGTATAAAGAGGGTGGAGGATCAGAGGAGGAGGAAAACAGGGGGCAAAAGTCTGCTATTGGTGGAAGCGTAAACTAGGAGAGAGAAGGGGTTAACCGCTCCACGCATGCGCACTGGATGCGGGATGGTGGTCAGTAGGTGGGGTCGAAGCTGATTGGCTGCGTGTCGAGGGGCGTGGCCTAAGTTGTGTGGCGCCTGCAGAAGACGAAGCTGAAGGAGGTAGCGCGGGGGGCTGCGTCAAGGGCACCGGGGGGCGAGGAGGGGTGTTAGGTCCTGTAGGGTAGTGCCTTTTGGCAGAAGGAAGGATCTGAAGGTCCAGAGTTTGGTTGTTGATGTTGGGATGTAAGGCTTGGATATATAAAGCTTCGAGTATAGGTAATCTCCTTGGGTCACTTTCTTTATCGAGTATGGTGGTGTGTTTCTCTAACTCGTTGCGTGTGAGGTGAGGGTGGTTAGGGGTGAGATAGTGGTCTTTGATGGCTCCAGCCTGAAGGTGAAGAGTTAACCGACGTGAAAGACGAGTCTGCGTCATACCAATATAGGAATGAGGTCCACAGTCCTCATAATTACAGGTATGTTGGTAAATGACGTGATCGTCGGTCATCGGGCTCTTTATCTTGGTGGAGGCTGGTTTGTTGCGGAGAACGAGGTTGGAGGTCTTGGGGGATTTGTAATAAATTATTAATTTGATTTTGTTTTCCGGGTTGGTTGGGTGGACATGCTTGGAGATTATTTCTTTTAAGACGGCCTCGTCATTTTTGTGTTCAGAGGACATGTAATTGCGGTAGAAGATCTTAATTTCATTGGGGGGGTCAATGTTGGGAGGGCTTTGAGTGTACCATTTTTCAAGATGGTGGTTGATGGTGCTGGAGATGTCGGAGTTGGAGTATCCGTTATTTACTAAAACTTGGGATAGTCTTTCTAGTTCCTGGTGGGTGTCGGCCCAGGTAGAGCAGTGCGTGAGGGCTCTCCTAACATAGGCGGAGATGGAGGATAGAAGATAACGGCGGGGGCATTCACTATCGCCGTTGAGGCATTGTCCTGTGTTAGTAGGTTTAATGTAGACGGTGGTTTTGAACCCATGGTCGTTCAGAGCTACGAGGATGTCGAGGAAGGGGAGTTGTCCATTGTTAGATTTTTCAAAGGTGAAGTTAAGTCCGGAGGAGGTCATGAAGCGACGCTGGAGTTCCTGTAGTTCGTGGAGGTCCTTGATTTGCACGAAGATGTCATCCACGTATCTACAGTAGACGGCTGGTCGTTGGGCAGCTAGGAGCTCTTCCTCGATGGTACCCATGAAAAAGTTCGCAAAAAGAACTCCTAGGGGGCTGCCCATCGCCACACCGTCTATCTGCTTGTACATGTTGCCCCGGGGGCAAAGGAAGGGGGCCTCCTTGGTACATAGCTCCAGTAGTGTTTTCAGGGCCTTCTCCGGGATGTCCAGTGTAGGTGTATCAGGGCAATGATAAATTCGACGTAGAATCATGTCAATGGTCCTATCCACTGGCACGTTGGTGAACAGGCTTTCTACGTCGAGAGAGGCGATAGTGTGGTTGTTGTTACGGGGGGCGTCTCGTAAAATTTCCAAGAAATCGTGGGCTGAGTTAAGGTTGAATTGGCTGGGCACGTAGGGGGTGAGGAGGTTGTTCAGGGCCTTGGCGATCTGGTAGGTGGCAGTGGGGATCTGGGAGATGATGGGGCGGAGGGGGTTCCCAGGTTTGTGTGTTTTGATGGTTCCGTACGCATAACCAGGGGTGTATTCTCCGACGAGTTTTTTAAGGTGGATCCCTCCTTGTTTGGCGTTGATGGCGGTGATGGTGGTGTTGGCAATACGTTTGATTTCGTCGGTTGGGTTGCGGGTGATCTTTTTAAATTTAGTGTTGTCACTTAAGATGACGTCCATTTTTCTAAGATATTCCTCCTTGTCATGGATCACGAGGCAGGAAGCTTTATCCGCACGACGGATGATGATGTTGGGGTTGTCTCTTAATAGTTTGGCAGCTTGGAAGTGTTGTTTGTTGAGTATTTTGCTATGGTGAGTTCCTCTGGTTTTGGCGGCTTCAGCGAGGAGAGTAGGTTGTAGGGCGGGAGTAGTGGTGACCTTGCCATCCTTCTTGAGTCGTAGGATGTCGTCCAGGAGGATTTCCGTTTCTAGGCGTTTCCGGTGGGGGCCAGGTTTGGAGCTGTAGTGGCAGTTGAGGCCTTTGTTGAGGAGGTCTTCTTGGTCCAGGGTCAGAATGGTGTTAGTAAGGTTTATATATCCTTTTGTTGGTTTGGGAAGTTTTAAGTTTCCGCCATAAAGACGGGCAAGCTTTTTTATGGTTGTGTTTTCGAAAACACAACCATAAAAAAGCTTGCCCGTCTTTATGGCGGAAACTTAAAACTTCCCAAACCAACAAAAGGATATATAAACCTTACTAACACCATTCTGACCCTGGACCAAGAAGACCTCCTCAACAAAGGCCTCAACTGCCACTACAGCTCCAAACCTGGCCCCCACCGGAAACGCCTAGAAACGGAAATCCTCCTGGACGACATCCTACGACTCAAGAAGGATGGCAAGGTCACCACTACTCCCGCCCTACAACCTACTCTCCTCGCTGAAGCCGCCAAAACCAGAGGAACTCACCATAGCAAAATACTCAACAAACAACACTTCCAAACTGCCAAACTATTAAGAGACAACCCCAACATCATCATCCGTCGTGCGGATAAAGCTTCCTGCCTCGTGATCCATGACAAGGAGGAATATCTTAGAAAAATGGACGTCATCTTAAGTGACAACACTAAATTTAAAAAGATCACCCGCAACCCAACCGACGAAATCAAACGTATTGCCAACACCACCATCACCGCCATCAACGCCAAACAAGGAGGGATCCACCTTAAAAAACTCGTCGGAGAATACACCCCTGGTTATGCGTACGGAACCATCAAAACACACAAACCTGGGAACCCCCTCCGCCCCATCATCTCCCAGATCCCCACTGCCACCTACCAGATCGCCAAGGCCCTGAACAACCTCCTCACCCCTACGTGCCCAGCCAATTCAACCTTAACTCAGCCCACGATTTCTTGGAAATTTTACGAGACGCCCCCCGTAACAACAACCACACTATCGCCTCTCTCGACGTAGAAAGCCTGTTCACCAACGTGCCAGTGGATAGGACCATTGACATGATTCTACGTCGAATTTATCATTGCCCTGATACACCTACACTGGACATCCCGGAGAAGGCCCTGAAAACACTACTGGAGCTATGTACCAAGGAGGCCCCCTTCCTTTGCCCCCGGGGCAACATGTACAAGCAGATAGACGGTGTGGCGATGGGCAGCCCCCTAGGAGTTCTTTTTGCGAACTTTTTCATGGGTACCATCGAGGAAGAGCTCCTAGCTGCCCAACGACCAGCCGTCTACTGTAGATACGTGGATGACATCTTCGTGCAAATCAAGGACCTCCACGAACTACAGGAACTCCAGCGTCGCTTCATGACCTCCTCCGGACTTAACTTCACCTTTGAAAAATCTAACAATGGACAACTCCCCTTCCTCGACATCCTCGTAGCTCTGAACGACCATGGGTTCAAAACCACCGTCTACATTAAACCTACTAACACAGGACAATGCCTCAACGGCGATAGTGAATGCCCCCGCCGTTATCTTCTATCCTCCATCTCCGCCTATGTTAGGAGAGCCCTCACGCACTGCTCTACCTGGGCCGACACCCACCAGGAACTAGAAAGACTATCCCAAGTTTTAGTAAATAACGGATACTCCAACTCCGACATCTCCAGCACCATCAACCACCATCTTGAAAAATGGTACACTCAAAGCCCTCCCAACATTGACCCCCCCAATGAAATTAAGATCTTCTACCGCAATTACATGTCCTCTGAACACAAAAATGACGAGGCCGTCTTAAAAGAAATAATCTCCAAGCATGTCCACCCAACCAACCCGGAAAACAAAATCAAATTAATAATTTATTACAAATCCCCCAAGACCTCCAACCTCGTTCTCCGCAACAAACCAGCCTCCACCAAGATAAAGAGCCCGATGACCGACGATCACGTCATTTACCAACATACCTGTAATTATGAGGACTGTGGACCTCATTCCTATATTGGTATGACGCAGACTCGTCTTTCACGTCGGTTAACTCTTCACCTTCAGGCTGGAGCCATCAAAGACCACTATCTCACCCCTAACCACCCTCACCTCACACGCAACGAGTTAGAGAAACACACCACCATACTCGATAAAGAAAGTGACCCAAGGAGATTACCTATACTCGAAGCTTTTATATCCAAGCCTTACATCCCAACATCAACAACCAAACTCTGGACCTTCAGATCCTTCCTTCTGCCAAAAGGCACTACCCTACAGGACCTAACACCCCTCCTCGCCCCCCGGTGCCCTTGACGCAGCCCCCCGCGCTACCTCCTTCAGCTTCGTCTTCTGCAGGCGCCACACAACTTAGGCCACGCCCCTCGACACGCAGCCAATCAGCTTCGACCCCACCTACTGACCACCATCCCGCATCCAGTGCGCATGCGTGGAGCGGTTAACCCCTTCTCTCTCCTAGTTTACGCTTCCACCAATAGCAGACTTTTGCCCCCTGTTTTCCTCCTCCTCTGATCCTCCACCCTCTATATATACCCTTCCTGTTTACCTTTTATTTCATTCCTTCCTTACTTGATAATGCTGGTTGTCCAGTGAAACGCGTCGTATATCCTGTATCATCATGTACATTTATGTAACCCTGTACCACCATGAATTTTGCTCATCTCCTTCATCTACTTCCTGCCACCCAGCGAAAACTCATCAGGGACCTGGAAACTTTGAATAATAAAATTTCCAACGCAGAAATTGCCATTTCTTTCAACCTCGTATGTATTAAAGAAAATATATATATATATATATATATATATACATATATATATATATATATATATATATATATACAGTATATATATATACTGTATAGTTATATGCACAAATATAATAACTTAAGGTATATAAACTGATAAATGAAGCTTTAAATAATGGTATGCCATGGAATAAAGGTTAAGGTAGAAACAATATGGCGTCCAGGTTCTAGGAAAATTGCCCCCTAAGCAACTACCCCCGCCCCCGTAGGATAATTGCCCTTCGCGCATCTGAATAAATGCAGTGAAATGCAATACAAAGTGGTAGGTAATAATAATCTTAGTAAATAGACAAGTAATTGTTTGCATTATATAGCAAAATGCGACGAATAATGGTAAAACACGCCGTAAATATACATTTGTTTTTTTAAATGTATCAATAGGATGGAATAACAACTACCAAAAATAGGCAAATTTCTTACTAAGAATAAAACAAGAAATCCTAAATAGATAAGCTCCTTTTCCCTTTCCATTGTCTTTCAAGTTAACTAGATAGAGGTTACATTAGAGTGTCATCTACAAAAATTTACTTTTAAGAGATATTATATTTTTACACTTTAAGTAATGAACATTTATTTGATGAACCTGTATCGAATAATAACAGTGAACCTTTACCTCTAAATATGTATGACAATATAACATCTAACATTATTATTGACAATCATTTAAATAATGTACTGTGAATCAACGACCCAGACAGTACAGTATGTTGCTTGATAATATCAATGATGAACTTGCATCATATAATTATATACTTTCACTACTCTAAATTATATTACTTGCTTATTAATTCTGACTTTTCTAATATAATTTTATTTCAGAATATACGGAGCGTATCTAAACATTTGGAAACATTAAAACTGAAGTTTCTATTAAATAGTATGTAAAAGATCTCTGTATTCCGTTTGTGCGAAATAGTATGTAAAAGATCTCTGTATTCCGTTTGTGCGAAATAGTATGTAAAATATCTCTGTATTCCGTTTGTGCGAAATGAGACTAAATACTGATATTAAAGAGCTAAACCAACTTGAATCTATTTTACCATTCTCTAACAATAACAGATGTCGAGACTCGTAAGTAACTCGACAATTTAGGTTAAGTAGATATACTGGAAGTTTAAATTAGGCGCCAATATTAGACTAAACTATATATATATCTTTATAAAAGATATGTACTCTTTCGTATTAAGTTTCTATGGGTTTATTATCCACAATTATATCAGGTTATCATTATAATTAATCCGGTATATCTTATAGTTAGTTAAATGGCGCATTGATGAATAGATATGTTCACTGCGCATGCGTCATTTCGGAATGTTGAGGGTCCCCGCCGCGAGAGCCCTCAGACTCGCTTTCGCTACGAACTCATCAACACCTCCTTCTAGCCGCTCTCACTACAAACACCTATTTCATGCTAAGTAATTTTAATTCTTAACTCTTAGTGGTGGCGCCACTATAGCTTCTATCATAGATAACAGGAGAACTGGATTTGACATGGGCCAGCGAAGTCGCCCTGCAGCTGCAGTAACGGACCCAACCCTGTTTAGTTGAAGTGGTGCTCTCTGTTTAGATTTTGTGAAGTATTATAATTTTGTAATTATTAAAAATGCAAAATGCTTTGAAAGTGTCCATTTTGTAGGCGTTTTTAGTGCTAGCTGAGACGAATGTCCATACCAAGCTGTTGTGGTGAGCTATGTAGGCCAGGTTTCTCGATTCTCAAAACCACCACAGCTATAATATAGCTGTTGAAGTACATACAGTAAGGTAAACAATGTCTAAAAATATTAGAGTATTATTAGATAATAAGGATAAGTCACTGGAATAACGAAAAACGTAAACAAATACGAAATAACTGAGCCACCAGAAACATTTCGCTTCCCGCACCCGGCACACCTCATTGTTGATGTTTAAAAGTATACACTCCCAGAGTGTGACCGACTCTGCTGAACTGCGTATTATTTCTAGTGATATATAGTGTTTTAGTGCTTTAATGTTCCTCTGATTTAACACAACAATGACAGAATGTACAAGTGATGAGAATGTGCCTAACTGGTAGCCTGTAGCTACTCCATCTGGCCTTCAATCAGCGGAAAAAGGAAGCGTTTCGTCTTTTTATCAGGGCTAGGCTAAAAAAATTACATTCCTCGTTGGATTCCAAGTGTTTCTAGTAGCCTAACTCCAGTGATGGCAGCGATGCTGTCGATCCCACATACTATCCTAAAAGTGGTGAAAGGCATAATGATGACAGTGAAGGCACCAATGATGTTAAAGGCGATAAATGAAGTGATGTGGAAGCAGTTAGCCGAAACAGTAGTGACACCAGAGACAGTTTAATTTGACACCAAGAATAATGCTGGATCATGTAAAATAACTTAGCCTACTTACGAATATTTTATTTATCTTTATAAGCTTTCCATGAAAATCTATGGAGTATGGTATTTTATTAAATATCTAGGCTAGGCTATGTAAAAATTTAACACCTAAGAAAATTCCTTGATAGGCTAGGTTACCCATAACGGTAATAGTAGCAGTAACACTCCACACCTATTAAACGAAGCACTTGCAAAATATAGAAAGTCTAACCCCTCCTATTTAAAGTATGGTTTATTTATAGGTGCATTTCAAGGTTTTAATAGGGTTTAAGGTAATTACTGTATAGGGAAAAGGCTCGCACCATTATTTTTCATGTTATTTTTCCTCCAGATTTTGAGAAATGAGTGTTTTCATGGTTTTAGTTACCTATATTTCCAATGTGGGATACAGGATGGGTTGAGGGGGGGGGGGGGGGGGGGGCGAAGCCCCCCATGACTTATTGAAATCATCATCTGTGACTCTGTGTTCCCATGCTACCAGCATGGGGTAAATATCGATTATACTCCATACTGAAGAACTTGTAAACAGTGAGGATGTCCGAAGGAACTCTGAGAGTCCTCCCTCTCCTTGCCCCTTCCACCCCCTTCCCCTATCCCCTCCGTCTCCCCTTTCCCACCCTGGTCCGACCACTCCTCTATGTTCCACCTTGCTCTTCATGTTCCCTTCGTCAAAATTCAGGATAGCTCCCGTGCCCCCTCCCTTTTCCTCGACCTTGTCTCCCTCCGCTATAGTACTCACTTCCCTATTTACACGGATGGCTCCCACACCTCCTCCCCCCTGTCCTCTACTGCCGCCATTTATGATGAGCACCTTTCCCTTTGTCGGGCTTGGCGGCTGTCCGGTTTCCACTCAGTTCTTGCTTCAGAATTGTATGCCATCCTTCAAGCTTTACCGGTACTTTTCATTCGTGATTTCCTCCCCCCACAGTCAATAGTAGTTTTCTCAGATTCACTATCCTCCCTTGCCCTCCTCAGCTCCCAGCACCCGGTGTCTCATCGCTACCTTGTCTTTCAGGTCCATTCTCTCCTTTGCTCCCTTGGGCAGTCCGGTTTTTCCCTCCATTTTCAGTGGGTTCCCTCCCATGTTGGTATCCGGGGTAACGTCATTGTTGGTGCTGCGGCTTCCCTGGCCCACTCCTCCCCTGCCCTTGAACCCCTCCCTCTCCCTCCCTCCTCAATTGCCAGGATAGCTTTTGCCCAATGCCAGACGCTCTGGGATGTCTCCCTCAGAGGTGAGCTCTCCCGCACCACCCTTGGTCAGTACAGGCTAGATTCTTCCCCTCACCCGTGGTCCCGCTCCCCCTCCGCCCCCTTGACACTGCCCTGGTCCGTCTCTGCATAGGCCATGTTGGACTGGCCTCTCACCTATTCCGTCTGCGACTGGTGCCTGACCCTTTCTGCCCGTGGTGCCGGACGGTGGATGAAACGGTAGAGCACTTCCTGCTTCACTGCACTCGCTTCTATTCCCATAAGACCCTCCTCCGCTGCAGCCTCCGCTCCCTGGGGGTCTCCACCTTCACCCTCCCTGTCCTGTTGGGGGGCAGTGGACTGGACCCGGCCCTCCGTGTCCAGGTGCTCCAGCACACCAAAGTCTTCCTGCAGCGTTCGGGTCGTCTCGGCCGCCAGTGATTGCGTACCTGTGATGGTCTCCGGCAGGGTTAATTGGGCCTGCCCACACAGCCCTATAATCAACAAACAAGAACAAGAACTCTGAGTGTGATATGACTTTTTTTCCACTAATATTGGGTTATATAAATATGATCAACATTATTCTTCCACAGTGGATTATACATGAGTACAGTATAACGATTCCATAGACCTGCATTGTCCCTAATAAATTATTTATAATAATGCGGCGAGCCTTTCCTAAATAATTATCGCTTAGGCCAATATTTACTAGGCTATTTTTAAGAAATATTTGAAAAATATATCCCAGACGTCCGAGTGACCCGACGACGCTACCCCGCGAGCTTTGTACTGTATTAGTAGGCTACGCGGTTTCGTTCATTTCCTTTGAGAATCCTTTTTGGTCAATATTAACCCATCGCCTGCAGGAGACGTTCCCGAACGCCATGGCAATTTACAGCAATTTACAGACTTTTAAAGCCTCCTAACCCTTTCCCTGTGGGAGACGTTCCCGAACGCCATGGCAATTTACCTCAATTTACAGGCTTTAAAAGCCTCTTTAGAGCAGGAGCGCGACAGGGCACACGTCCATCTCCCAGCCAAGCGGCCGTGGAGACTGAAGGCTCTGAGTCAGAGTCTCGCGAGATATACAGTGCTGCCAAAGGGAAATTTAGCGAGACATTAGCGAGAATTGCTCATTTTAGCGAATGTCTATGTAAGCGCTGCAGGTGAACCCCGCGAGCTACGAAGCTCGTTTTGGTGTGAACCAGGTGTGGACTCCATATATGGTAAAGGATATAGAAGCAGTGGAGAAATTGCAGAGGAGAGCTAGCAAGCTAGTACCAACGTTGAAGAACGCGGGCTATGAGCAGAGGTTGAGGGCACTGGCATATATGAGAAAGAGAGGGGATATGATAGAGACTTTTAAGATATTGTCAGGAAAGTATAATGAGGATGTGTGTGAAGGTATCTTCTTGATGCGGGAGGGAACAAGAACGAGAGGACACTCTAAGAAAATTCACAAAGAAAGAAATAGGCTTGAAAAGGCAAAGAACTCATTTTGTGATAGAGTGGTAAATGAGTGGAACGCACTGCCCCAGTATGTAGTTGATTCCGAATCAATGAGGAAGTTTGAAAGTAATCTTGATAAAGCATGGGGAAGACAAGATTTGAAGTTTGATTATAAAGCAAAATTACAGAATAGTAAAATGTTGCGTCTGCTACCGCCGCCGCCAACACCGTGAACGACCATAGCAGTGCAAGTACTGGCACTGAGCTGGATACACAGGACTAGTTTGCCTTTTTCCAGAGGATCTACTGTAAGAAACTGTAAGATTTTGAAACTATTTTCTTCTAGTTTTTGGCTGAATACATTACATTTCATTCAGACACTTGCCTAATCAATCAGGAGTGCCTGAATGAGCCATAGTATGGCGAAAATAGGCGGAAAATGCACGTACCGGTGTTAAAGCCTGTAGAATTGAGTGCGAGGGAACGAGAGCACGACAGTCCACATTCCTTCCTCCAGCCAGCCGGCCGCGGCACTGAGGAACCTGAGTCATGCTCTCGCGAGATATACAGCACTGTCAAAGGCAAATGTAGTGCGACATTAGCGATAATTGCTCATTTTAGCGAATGCCTATGGTAGCACTGTGGGTGAAGCCCGCGAGCTACGAAGCTCATTTTGGTGTCATTTTGAAGCTATTTTCTTCTAGTTTTTGGCTGAATACTGGCACATTTAATTTCATTCAGACACTCGCATAATCAGTCAGGAGTGCCTGAATGAGCGGAAATATGGCCGAAATATATTAAGGAAACGGACCACAGCTATTTAATTTTTTTTTGTATTTGTTATTTTTTTAGGTTTATAATCTTTCTATAATAGTGATTATTACTGGAAATTAGTGTTGTTTTAGTCTTATGTTATTTAACACCTTACGAGCGGCCTATGCGGTTTATTTATGTGTACCGCACAGCGGGGTGTTTTTAGCCAAAATAGGGCTGTTTACGTGATCATTTTCATGCCTAAATAAGACCCAGAACGTAAAACAAGTACCTATCCCTGAAAGGGCATAAACAGAGCTTTCGAATGACACCATAACGATCCTTGTATGATGGATAGTTTTCTTGCAATAACCGTGCAACGCGAGTGCAAAAAGCAGGTAATTCGGTACTTTCAGTACATAATTGAGTATGTAGCGAGTGAGAGAGGGAGGAGGGAGCTGAGATTTGTGTCAGTAGGTTCGCCGCGGTGGTCTGGAGCAGTCATACGCTCGCTAGTCTCCTGCCACCACTTGTCTCTCTCTCTCAGCCACATTACGTGCTGAAATTGCCACTCGACCTATGTCGAGCGCCGCCACATAGTCCAGCTTTATTTAACTCGACTTATGTTGCTCGCCGCTAAATAAGGGTTAAGAAGCCCTACTACTGATGTGCAGACAGCAGCAGTGGCAACTCTCAGATTAGTTTAGGTTGTCAGGTTAGGTTAATGCTTCCCTTGATAATGCGACTCAGCTAGGCTGCACTTGCGGCGGAACGTAAACAAACCCACCTCCAATGTTGGGAGGCTTTAACTTGAAGTAACTAAATATTAGAGGTGTGGGTCTAGACAAGAAGGCTTCTTCATACTCCCCCACTAATTACGATTAGGAAAGCACCCGCTTCCTCCTCCGACGACAATAGTGTTACTAACCTTACCTGACAATCATAACTAACTTAAGGGCTGCCGCCCCCAGACCCCCGTTGATCCTAAAGATGATGTAGAAGACGTCAAATAACTAAATATTACTGCGGGAGAGTGACAAACAAACCCAAAATCGCACATCGTAAGAAAATGGGTCAACAGAAAATGGTGAGGTGCGAGGTTAAACTACTCGTCGGCGATAGCATCGATGGACGTCTTCAAATATTGTTTAAAAATAGTAGATATTGCTAAAAACTCCTAAAACTTTGAAATGCACACATAAATATATCATACTTTAAGTAGGATCACTTTATCTTTCTTCATAATGTAAGCACTTGTTTTAGTATGCGGGGAGTGTTACTGCTAATATTACTATGGCCAAAACCGGGTGCTCCCACAAAATCCCCGGCAACCAATTCGGCAACCAGGGGCAACAAGTGTGGTGCCTGTGCTGACCTGCTGGTCGACAGAGAGGCTGCACCGTTGGAAGCCAGGTTTGAAGAGAACGATGGCGAGCAGGTGGAGGCCATTTACAGGTCCTTCACGGAGCTGTTGGACCGTGGCAAGCTCCTGGCTCCATCCTCCACTGCCATTGATGTCACGCTGGACATCTGTCATATCTGGAGGTTCCTGGTGATGGAGGAGACCAACCGGCACAAGCTGCTACAGTGTGACCTGCCCAGGAAGGTGTTCATTGAGGTGGTGAGCACCCTGTGAAGCGAGAACGCCCAGCTGACCGGGGCCTCCTGTTCTGAGGGACACAGCTTGGTGGACAAGCTCGTGCGACAAATGGCTGGCGCCCTTTTCAATCTGTTTGCCGGCAACATGCTGCGCGACATCAACAGTAATGTCCATGCTAAGTGCAATCCTGATTTGCCACAGGGACTGACACAAGGTCACAAAATGACGACAATAGGCGCAAGTTCACAGGTGTGAAAAAGAGCTGTGTAAGTGGACTGTCAAAGCTATGTACAGTGATCTATTTGAAGAGTGATATAAAATTAGTATTTTTGTATACATTGGCTTGCATTTGTAAATCTGTCGACTAGAAATATAACTGTGTATGCTTGAAGTTGTACTTAAATAGCCAGCCGTTATTATATAAATTCTCATGTTTGACTTGTATATTCCAGCGGTGCAAAGAAACAAGTGGACGGATTTAGATACCGCTTTCAGACATTATAATAGACATTGAATTAGCTGACTTCACCGTGAGTTTCATCAATTTATGTGGGTTGTGAGCCGATATTTTGAAGATTGAAGTTAAAGGTCCATGTTCTAGCTTTGGGTCCCTTACTGCAAAGTGGCCATTTTCGTGTCAAATCCAGTTCTCCTGTTATCTATGCTTTTATCTATTCCTAACTCTATCCTTGAGCTATCCATCACTATCAACATCTAAAGTAAGCCAACCCTTATAAGTTTTCAGGTAAATTACACTTTGTTTACTCTTCAATTCTTATAACAGATGTGACAGAAGTGGCATAGCAATGTTCATCAAAGATTGTGTGAGGTCATAAACGTATCTATAATTTATGTGTATTGTCTAATTCATATGAGTCTATGTTTGTGTTTGCCAAAATAGTAACAGGTAATGAAACATGTTTGGTAAGCATATATGACAAATTAAAGAGTTGTTGGACACTATGTACACATTATGGGTTATTTTAATCTAAATATATTGAAATACGACACATTCCATAGGGTTCAAGAATTTGTTCTATTCTATTCTATTCTATTGCCTGACGCCGTGATCCCCGAAGGTGTGGCCACGAACGAACCGCCCCCATGCACCTCTGTCTCCAGTCAGTTGACGCCCCTCCCCCCAACCAGCACCGCCTTCGTTCATGTACTTCCTCACTCCATCCTTCCACCTCTCACTCGGTCTACCTCTCCCTCTCTGTCCCTCCACCTTGCTCTCGTACACCCTCTTAGTCATTCTCTCGCTTTCCATACGTTCCATATGGCCGAACCATCTCAAGTTGTTCCTTTTCACACTTTGCAGCACATCTAAGAATTTGTTGATACTATTTATAGTATGAGCTTTTTTCCATGTTAAAATAATTAAATCTATAAATAATCCTTGGATTACTAAGGATATAATGGTTAACAGTGGCAACAGGGCCTTAAGTATGTAGCAGTACATTGTCCCTGCTTACCATGTTCCGTACTTAGACAACCTACACATAGCTTCAACTTCTTTGCCTGTGCTAGTTTTGTCTCATTTGTTGGGTATTTTACACAGAAACTCCATTTATGTTTGTTATTACAAAGCTTACATATAATCTGAGCAGGTTTCTTATATGTACCCTCTTTCTTTCCTTTAGTCCCCACCGTCATGCTTACAGTTCCCCTCATCTCCATATTCCCACTCCCTCTCGACACATACATTCTCCCATTGTTCAACTGTAGATTACTAATTTCTTTACTGAACTGAGTTTTGAACTCCCCCAGATCAAACGATCTAACCTTGTCAAGTATTGCCATAGGAAGCTAATGACTATCATTTCCTGTGTGGTGAGCCCTAGGGTGTCTAGCGATCGAGTATGGCACTCCATAGTTGCCCTAAAATTTGCTAACTCCTCAACCTTATACTGTGGTTCTGCGACCTTTAACAAGGCAACGACATGGGCCATCTTCAACTGCTCTTGATCCCCGTATGTGGACATTAATAATTGTACTGCCTCGAGATAGCTATCACCTACTACCGCTAAACCCTCTATCAAATGTAAGGCCTCTCCTTCCACTTGTCCTTTCAGGTAGTGAAACTTATGGACATTATCCAAAGAGGATTCATGAACTGTAGACCGAAATACTTCCCAAAAAGCTAACCACTCAGTCAATTTGCCCCCAAATGTAGGAAGATTGAGCATTGGGAGGTGCACAGTGTGTTTCGGGTCAACCCTTCTATGGGCTTCGTTCTCGCCTCCCTTCTTATTTGCGACAGCGTGCTGTAATAGGTGCTTCGCTTTAAAGACAGGTTCATCATAGAGGGCGCGATTATCACACTGCAATTATCTCTTCCTCCTCTGTCATGCCTGCCACAATCACCTCACCTAGAGCAACAATACTGTGGTAACCAATAAAACATCGTGGCGGTTACAAGCCGTTTATTCCGCTCCAAAGGTACAGTGTCTCTCCTCTGTAGTCCCACGACCCAATCAATCCTAACATAAAGCAATTGAATTCCTTCTCACATCGTGTATTACAAATCAGGATATACAGTACTTACATATATTCTACAACACTTCTCCTTCCCAGAATTTGGAAAATATTATAGCCCGAATAAAATAAGAACAACAAAATAAAAACAATTAAGAAAATATATTAAAAAATAATAAGTGGACAACCTAAAATAGGCCTACCAGCAATAGAACTTCAAAGACAAAATAATTGTTGTCTTCTTAATGTACAAAATACAGTACAGTACAGTACGGTATATTAAATGCTAGGAACATTTACAGTGATATCATATATGCAATTATAAAAATAATCAACAATTCTTCCTATATTTGCTCCTCTTGGGTCAGGGATCAGGAGCTGCTGGGGAGGCACTCTTGGAAACCCTCACCAAATTCATCAACATGGTTTTAAGAGGGGAAGTATCCGACTGTGCCACACCCCTATTTTGGGGGGCATCACTCTGTGCACTGGCAAACAAAGATGGCAGTGTGCGCCCAATAGCATTAGGGAATACCTTCCGCCGCCTTGCCACAAAGGTGGGTTTGAAACCACTCTCGAATGGCCTAGGTCAACACTTAAGACCAGTTCAACTAGGTTTCGGAACTCCAGGGAGGTGTGAAGCTGCTGTACACGCAACCCGCACCTACCTCAGCCAAGCCCAAGAAAACGAGTGCTTCTAAAGATTGACATGCGGAACGCATTCAACAGCATTCGCAGGGATGTCTTCCTCCGTGAAGCTCAAGAACACATCCCCACTCTGTACCCCCTACTTTGGCAGGCTTATTCCAAACCTTCAATCCTGATTTTTGGCGAGACGGTAATCCCATCAGCGACCGGGTTACAGCAGGGAGATCCAGGTGGTCCTGCTCATTTCTCAATAGGGGTGGATGCAGCAGCTAACAAAGTAAGGTCAGAACTGAATGTATGGTACCTGGACGATGCAACCTTGGGTGGGTCAGTAGAGAACGTTCTAACCGACCCAAATAACATCGTAACTGACCTCGGCCAGGCTGGGCTAGTGATAAATGACACCAAATGTGAACTTGTCCTCCTCAACCACACACGTGAACAAGGAGAAGAGACTCAGGCCCTGTTTCGAGGCATATTGCCAGATGTAAAGATCCTTCAGGAGCACCAGCAAACCCTATTAGGTTCCCCACTAACTCTGGCAGCAATCCCACCAGCACTTCAAGTTAAAAAGGAGGAGCTTCAACGTCTTGTGAGTCGCCTGATACACATCGATGCCCACTCAGCTCTGGCCCTTCTCAAGAACTGTTTCTCCATCCCAAAACTCCAATACCTCCTGCGCACATCGATGACTTACACGAACAATGGTGGCCTCCAAGAATTAGACAGCATAATCCGAGAAGCAGTGACCAGCATCACCAACGTGGAATTTAAAGAACGGACCTGGACACAAGCCACCCTTCCTGTCCGCCTCGGGGGCTTGGGCATACGGAGAGCCTCGGATATTGCCTCCCCAGCCTTTATCTCTTCCCTCATCGCGACCAACGACCTTGTAGTGTCCATCCTTTCTTCTCAACCCGGAATGACACTTAATGGGGACGTAACAGCAGCGATTATCACCTGGAAGGGAAGTACAGGAGTAGAGGAGGAGCCTCAGGGTACCTCCAGGAGCAAGCAGAAAGCGTGGGATACCATCGCGGCGAAGAAAACTCAAGAAAATCTCCTAACCAATGCAGACCAGGTTGTAAAAGCACGCCTCCAGGCAGTCGCCCGTTCGGAGAGTGGCTTGTGGTTACACGCCATACCCATCCCACCTCTTGGAACTCACTTGGATGCTGAAGCGCTCCGGGTTGCCATCGCGCTCAGAGTGGGTGCGGCAGTTTGTCACCCACACACTTGCAAGTGTGGTGGGGGGATGGATGCTCAAGGTCACTATGCCTTGTCATGTAATTACAACGCAGGCCGCCTGCCAAGACACTCTGCACTAAATGATGTCATAAAACGGGCCCTGCAGAGTGCTAACCGTGCATCAATCCTCGAACCACATGGACTTCACAGAGAAGACGGCAAACGGCCAGATGGGATGACCACTTTCCCTTACAAGAATGGCCGGTGCCTCGTGTGGGATGCCACATGTGTTGACACTTTCTCCACAACCAACATCGCCAGAAACGCTGACGAAGCAGGTGA
Source organism: Paralithodes platypus (assembly GCA_032716605.1). NCBI lineage: Eukaryota > Metazoa > Arthropoda > Malacostraca > Decapoda > Lithodidae > Paralithodes > Paralithodes platypus. The sequence goes on along the minus strand of CM064537.1, from coordinate 8,240,453 downwards.
AGCCGCCCGGATAGCAGAAAATAAAAAGCGAGAAAAATATCAAGCCATCGCCAGAAATCATCAGTTCGAGCCCCTGGCATTCGAAACTTCAGGAGTCTTCGGCCCTACCACCCTTAAGATGGTGAATGAAATAGGCCGTAAAATCGGAGAAGTTTCAGGAGAACCCCGGGAAACCCTCTGGCTCAAGCAAAGACTAGGGATGGCTATCCTCCGGGGCAATGCCACCAGCGTCATGAGCTCAGTTCGACAGGACTGGGTCATGCCACTGTGTGAGGCCCGGGCAGGAGTGGTGTATCCGTAGTCTTTCCACAGTAGGGTAAAACAAAACATAAACTTTTTTTGTATGTAACATGTGTGATGCACATAAATAAAAGGGGATGTGTCGGATGGTTGAAAGCCACAGTTGCTCGCGCGTTTGGGGCTAGCAACACGTATTATGAAAAACATGTATCCTCCTTCATTCACTGTCCCCCCCTTCACTCACTCAACCCCACAATTTGCCGGAGGATAACAGGTTTTTCACAATACGTAGACGGAGGTCTTTAAAAAAAAAAATATTTGCTTAGGCCTTACTATAAATTAAGTCTCTCCGGAGGCTTAACACTCCTTGTGAAGCGTCTTAGGTCAGGGGTCCTTGGACACCCAGTGGTCTCATTTGTATTCTCCTGCTCCGGTGAATCATTAACCACCAATGGCTCTTGGCCGGAATCAGTACAAGTTGGAGAAGTAACTGACCCTACTTGCTCCACAAAACTTGGCCCCATTAGACCCTCCTTAGGCTTTATACTACAAGAAGATACAAGAAATCTGTGCATGATTTGATCGGCATGCCTTTTCCATATAATATTTCCAAAATCTTGAACCTGGACTTTATAATTTCTCAATCCCAATACCTCCACAACTTTTCCTCTTACCCAAGAATCTCCTTTGCCAAATTTGTTAACAAAGACAGCATCCCCAAACTTGAAGAGTATTTTTCCTTCACTAAAGACCCTGTCTCCTATCTTGGTCAACTCCCTGTATTTTGGAGGTTCACGTTTGACGGACTCCACCGTTACTTTGAAATTTCTGTTAAACATCAATTCAGCGGGAGGCTTACCTGTTGTAGCATGGCTGGGTTTTCTCTGATTATACAAGAATCTACAGAGCCTGGTATTCAAACTACCCTGCACAAATTTCTTTAATCCTTCTTTCAAGGTTCTTTCGGCCAAGCCATTAGAAGAAGGATTGTAAGGAGCTGGGCTTATATGCTTTATGCCATTTTTGTTCAAAAATGTCTGCATCTCCTCAGACACAAAGTAAGGGGCATTATCTGAAACAATTGTATCAGGCAATCCAAAATTAGAAAAGGATTTTCTGAGCAACTCAATGGTAGAAGCAGAGGTCATGGAATTAGTTACATGGACATCTAGATATTTGGTGTGTGCATCTACAATAACCAGAAAATACATGTTTTCCAAGGGCCCTGCATAATCTATATGTAATCTAGACCATGGTGATCCAGCAATTGGCCAGGAAAGGACTGGAGTGGTGGGTGGTTTCATATTCTTAAAGCAAATATCTTGGTCAATCATTGGCCACCACACCCAGTTCCTTGCCTCCGCCTTCATAGCTGAAATACCATTATGGCCAACATGCAAGTGCTCCCAAGACCTTACAGCGCAGATCCCTTGGAACTACCACTCTGTTTCTGTACAGAATTATATTATCATGAAGGCTTAATTAAGTCATTTTTCACCCTGCCATACTCAGCTAACTGCGGGCTGATATCATTACTCCATCCATACTTCAGACAGTTCAACAACTGACAGAGAATTACATCCTTCTTGGTTAGTCCTCTGATAGTGGCAAAGGAAATCTCAAAATCTAATGATTCTACCAATTTAATGTACTCAGCCGGGGTTCCTGACACAATATCATCATTAACTGGTAGCCTACTGAGCGCATCTGCCACTACATTATCTTTTCCTGATTTGTGAACCAAGTCATAATCATATTGGGACAGCAACAAAGCCCATCTTTGGATTCTGGTATTTGCATTAGAAGGAATTGGCTTCCCTTTGCCAAACAATCCAAGTAAAGGCCTGTGATATGTCCTAGCTACAAAAGGCCTTCCAAGCAAAAAATATCTAAACCTCTAGACCGCATAAACTAAAGCCAAGCCTTCTTTGTCAATTTGGGCGTAATTCTTTTCCGCCGCTGTCAGTTTTTTGCTTGCAAATTACACTGGTTTCTCTTCACCCTCCTGGACCTGCAACAAAATACAACCCACCCCAGTAGGAGATGCATCTACTTCCACAATCAGAGGAGATTGACCATCAAAATTAGTTAGCAAGGTTGAGTTTTTTAAATCCCTTTTGATGGCTTCAAATGCCTTGTGCTCTAGGGCTGTCCACTGAAATTTTGCACCTTTCTTCAACAGATCATACAAAGGTGAAAGCTTGGTTGAAAAGTTCTTATTAAGTTTACAGTAATAAGTAATCATTACCAAGAAGGAGTGTACTTCTGCAGTTGACTGAGGGGAAGGTGCCTCTAGTATAGCCTGAAGTTTGCTAGGAGAAGGCTTAATGCCATGACCAGATATATGATACCCTAAATATTCCATGTCACTTACATGCACCTTAGACTTCTTCTTGTTAATCTGAACATTATGAGCTTGTAAAATGTTGAGTATCCTCTTCAGCCTCTCATCATGTTCAGCCTTTGTGTCACCTGCAATGATTGTGTCTAGATAGGCTGCTACACCCTCTACTTGAGCAATTAATTGGGAAATAAACCTTTGAAAGATAGCTGGAGATAATGAGAGACCAAAAGGTAACCTCCTATACTTGAACAGTCCTTTCTGAGTGTTGATCACTAAGAGTTCTTGGCTCTTCTTATCTACTAGAATTTGCAAATAAGCATTCTGCAGGTCAATCTTAGAAAATACCTTACCGTTACCAATTCCTGATAATAACTCGTCAATCTTAGGAAGAGGGTACTTATAACACTTTTTTTTTTTTTTTTTTTTTTTTTTTTTTAAAGAGTTCTTTAAAATCACCACATATTCTCATTGATTTCTGGTCAGCCTTCAGAACTGGTACAATTGGTGCTGCCCACTCACTACAAGAAATTGGTTCCAAAATACCTTCCTTAACACCTTACGAGCGGCCTATGCGGTTTATTTATGTGTACCGCCCAGCGGGGTGTTTTTAGCCAAAATAGGGCTGTTTACGTGATCATTTTTATGCCTAAATAAGACCCAGAACGTAAAACAAGTATCTATCCCTGAAAGGGCATAAACAGAGCTTTCGAATGACACCATAACGATCCTTGTATGATGGATAGTTTTCTTGCAATAACCGTGCAACGCGAGTGCAAAAAGCAGGTAATTCGGTACTTTCGGTACATAATTGAGTATGTAGCGAGTGAGAGAGGGAGGAGGGAGCTGAGATTTGTGTCAGTAGGTTCGCCGCGGTGGTCTGGAGCAGTCATACGCTCGCTAGTCTCCTGCCACCACTTGTCTCTCTCTCTCAGCCACATTACGTGCTGAAATTGCCACTCGAGTTATGTCGAGCGCCGCCACATAGTCCAGCTTTATTTAACTCGACTTAAGTGGTGAGCCGCTTTTTAAGGGTTAACAAGCTTATCTAAAGCATCTTCAACCATTGGTTTATGATAAAAAGGAACTGTGCGAGCCTTCATAAATTTCGGAGAAACATCATTCTTAACCTATACCTTGGCTACTATGCTTGAGATAGGCTTACTAGGGTTAACACAGTACTGGTCTAATAAATGGCTTGCCTCTTGAACCTGCTGAATTTTGGAATTTTGGTCTAATCCAGCCAAATGAATCTCCACTTTGGCCATGAGATCCTTCCCACATAAATTGTTATCTGAGGAATCAACTATATAAAAGGGCTGACTCACCTCCTTACCATTGTATTTGACCAGTGCCTGCAATGTACCTATCACCTGTACAGTAGAATTATCATAAGCCACTAATCTCTCCTTGAAGGCTCGACCTCCAGCTTCAATAACCTAGCCCAATCCGATGTCAAAGTAGAGACTGATGCGCCACTATCAATATCCAAGGGTACCTGCTTTTCATTTATTACAAAATTGAAAATCTCTGCCTTCACCGCACATACAGACTCCTTCACCGTCAACAGTTGTCCCTCTCCATCCTCTTCCGAACTGTCCTGTGCCTCTGGGTCATTAAGTACCCTCACTGGTCTTGTACCTCTAGCATATTTCTTGGGCTCTCCTGAGGCTTTGCCAGTAGTCCCCGTCCTGTTCTTTGCCCTTAGTTTTGGATAGTTCTGATACTCCTCCCCATAGTCATGCTTCACAGAACCACACATTCTTTTTAAATGTCCCTTCTTTTTACACTTATGGCATGTGAAATCCTTGAAACGGCACATGCTCCTCTCGAGAGGGAATCCGCAATGACGACAAAGTGGTTTTCCTAGTCTAGGTCCAACATTCACACCTCTTACTTGCTGCCACTCATTCCTTTCTCCAACAAATGCCTTTTCCATGTTTAACATCCTCTCAAAAATTCCAGTGGATGTCATTGACTGCAAGTCCAAATTTTCAGCTACTAAATTTGGAAAATATACTTCCTGCTCTACCGCCATAAACAACTGATCTCGTACTCCTGGATCAAATTGTTCTCCAAAATTACAGTATTTAGCTAAGGCCTTCAGTTCTGCATACAATTCATTTAAATGTTCTCCCGTCTTCTTCTCTCTTTGCTGGAAGGCTAGCAAACTACGGTGATATGAGGGTTTGACGATAAAATGTTTCTTCAGAGCAGCCACTAGCTCACTATAAGATTATGTATGAGGCAAATCTGGAGCACAAAGGTTGCCTAACACACTGTAAATCTCGGAACCAACAGACACTAGCAACACATTTTTATTTTTTCTGCCTCTGTTACAGCCAAGTGAGCAAAATTAGCTTCTAATAAACTCAGCCATAGTTCTAAAGAAATCTTCGTTGGGTCAAAACGTTCAATTTTAAACTGTGATGCTGTTCCCGCCATGACGAACAAGACTCCCAGGCCCCAAGCCGTCAACGTTCCAACTGCCCAGCAAACAACTTAACCTTGAGTCTTGGTCCCCGGGAATAGTTTCTCGTTAATCTTGGGTGCCTAATCCATCTGACTACTGCAGTCCCTGGACTGCAGTAGTCAGATGGTACTCCATGGTCCTCGTTGCCTATTGTGGTAACCAATAAAACATCGTGGTGGTTACAAGCCGTTTATTCCGCTCCAAAGGTACAGCGTCTCTCCTCTGTAGTCCCACGACCCAATCAACCCTAACATAAAGCAATTGAATTCCTTCTAACATGGTGTATTACAAATCAGGATATACAGTACTTACATAATTAATATACAACAAATACGACTGTGGGTAGCCTGGACATTGTGTAACCTAGCCTCTAATTCCTCGAGGTCAGCAGTAGTGATGAAAGTGTTAACATCAATAATTAACCTTTTTAATACTCTCCGAAGTCCCGCCCTCTGATTTTTAGGGGCTTTGCTCAGCACCCCACTAGAAGGTGTCTGTTCCTGTTTACTCATTTTGCATGTAAGCCTATAGGCTATTTATCTAAAATGTTACAAATACAACGGCAAAATAGTATTCTAGATAAGAGACGCCGACAAGCAAACTTCTATGTTATGGAGAAAAAATAGCACACAAAATAGCAATACCCACACTAAAAGGTCATATTGAACAAGACAAAATGTTAGGTCAGGTCATGTGTCACAGGAAGTCTGAAATGAAAAAGAAAATTATTGGGGGAAGATGATGGGTGGGATGCAGGATTTAGGCAGGCTCAACGATATCACCCCTGCGTCCCTTCCCAACCAACGCTTAGTAAGCCCTACAATTTTATTATACAGAACTTGATTTGAGTCTAAAACGAGGTGGACGCCATCCTGGTCGAGGTCCCGTGTGCTGAGGGTAATCGCGACAAAGCGCTGCCGCGTCTCTACCAGCCGACACCTCAGGGTGCGGTTGACAGATTTTTTTATGGCGTGATACTCCTCCGATGTAACGCCTCGGACCCTAGTTCGGCTCTCAATTGCTACAATCTTGCAGCTCCCCCCGGTCTCTCGCTCCAGATCCAGCGCCACCTCTTTGATAGCATTGGCTAAATCTCGGGGCACTGTACCGGGGCCAATATCGTTACCGCCTAAGAACAAGAAAATCATGAGAGGCATAAACTGGACCACCTGCCCCCACTGTGGGGAGGCTCTCAGGCTGTCAACGGTGGCTCCAGGGACCCCAAAGTAGGATAGCTCAAACTCTCTATCCCCCTCCGATGCCCTATACCACACAGATCCTTGGTCGGCTGCCCTTAGCCTATTGGCATACGAATGCCCCACAACCACTATCCTCTGAGGTTGTACTGGCGCCGGAGGTATAGGAACATATCCAAGCCCCACCCCTCTGGGGTCCTTGCTCCTGCATCCCTGGGCTAATCCCTTGCTCCCTAAAAAAAATCCCTTACTGGTAGCTAATTCCCTGGTCTGGGCACTAATGTGGTATACTATCAATGGAAGTTAAATATTTCTAAGCTATAATAATTCAAACAAAATCAATCTAAATTAAATTACTCCATATCTAAATTGAATTCAATCTGAAACAAGCTAATATATATCCAAAGGTCTCACATAATAAATTATATATAAAGTAAGGTTATAAGGGTTAATATTATCCGGGAATTAACTCACCAATAGTTCCACGTGGCAACGAGACAAAGGAGAACTTTTACCCAATATGGCGGACAATGGGGAAGCGAGACGCCGGCCCTGAGGCTCGAGTCAAGTGAAAGAAAGAATCAAATGATTATATGGGAATGGACATGAATACAATGCTTATCTGTCAGTCAGTCATGGCGTCGATGAGAGCGTCGTGATGGTGTAGATGTATATATTGCTGTCAGTGTATTGTGATTAGAGGCACAAAAGCTCGGTCAACTGAAGGCGGAAATTAGATGTTAACTGGTTGGTGTTCGTGAAGGCTCTGAGCTCTCTTCCTCAGAGTCACACCTTGCTGCCTTGGCAAACGCCAGAGCCCATATTATCGTACCGATTCTATGTTGCTCAATACGATAAAGTAAGTTAATATATACGATAAATTCATATATACTACATAAGACCATGTCAATATTGCTTAATAGCATATTGGGCCTTTTATAATCTTAACTTACTTACAATCTTATAATATACGATCTAATCGTCCTACGCCGTGCAGCGGGAACGACCGTGACGTCACAGAGACGGACGGTAGCACAAAAAGTGTCGTACACTATCGTATTTACACGATATATATATATATATATATATATATATATATATATACTGTATATATATATATATATATATAATTATATAGATATATATATATATATACTTTTGAGCTATGAAAAAACACCAAGAGACCCAGATGAAACTTGCTAGCAAGAACATCCCAAACACTAATTCATTATGACCGAAGCAACACTGACAACAGTTAATGAATTCCATAAAGTGCAGCCTAGAGAAGTGTACGAATACATCGATTGCTTAACAAGCTGTAATATTTACAGTTGCCAGCACATAATTATATGATCTGTGCCCCATGAATATTCTTTCCCCTCACTTATGCCCCTTTCCCACTGATGCGATTTCATACAATTTTCATTGCAGACACCATGAAATGGGCACATTCGTGACATGTCGCAACAAAATCTTGAACCCTCGCATGATAATCGTTTGACTCGCAAGGCCTCGCAAGGGCCCTCACGGGTCATCGCAAATGTTCGGATTGTTCAAAATTTGGTACGAGGACTTGCGAGGGGTCCAAACCCTCGTAAGCATTGTCGAACATTGCTGAGGGATCGGCGAGGCCCTCGGAGATCCTCGGCGACATCGGCGAGACATCGACGAGGGTGTCGCACGAAAAAAAAGCGTCGCCGAGAGTATACCCGCCACGGGTATACTTCGCAGAGGCGTGCGAAGGGCTGTGCGACGTAGATGAATGCTCTGAAGACACCTCGCCGAGGCCAAAGAGCACCTTTGGCGAGATGGGTAAAAAAAAATGATTAGGCCTATAGCGAGCCAGCATTGTATGGAGAAATCCGGCTTTGCCGGAGAAATTTTTCTATTGAAAAATGTACAAATCTAGCTTGCTCTCAAAACAAAAATATATAAATGTTGTCTCGCTACCGCTAACCAGGAAAATATTGAAACCTGGATGGAGGTAAACGTCTTAAAACAGTAGGCTGAATGGGGCCGAACGGATACAAGGCAAAGAGAGAGGGAGAGAAAGAGAAAACAAAAAAAGCGAGGTGGGCTCAATTTTAAGCCGTACCGTAAACATACGGCAAGGACAATGCCAATCTCCGAATTAAGGGAGATGGGTCGTTTTTCTGGTCCCCTTTCTTCCTCATGGTTAACCCAATTAGTTTTCATATTTTATGACGTTCGGCCCATTAGTTTGGCGATTTTAAAACATTTCACCCCATTTCGTTGTCAATATTAAGACTCGTGTCATTTAGGCGTCGAGTTTTTCCTGGCTAGCGATAGCGAGCCTGTACTTTTTGAGGAACCGGCCTTCGGCCAGGATATTTTTCTATCGAAAAATTTACAAATTGATCTTGAAGGAGGGTGTTGGGGGGTGCTTTATATGTTTGATGGAAGTCTAGGGATGAAACTAAAAAAATCATAAACAAATATATAAATGAGCAAATATTATGCCCATCCCCCCTTAAGGGGAAACGGACCGTTTGTTTGATCATTCATTCCTTTATTTCTTAGTTTCCTCACTAGACCTCCATCAAACTTAAAACAAAAAACTCTAGACCCCCCTTCAAGATAAATTTGTACATTTTCGAAGATAGGGGTTGGGTATGAGGGGGGATCTACTTGGTGTGGGCCAATCGGCGCTCTGCAGACCCCGTAATCTTGTGTTGATCTCTGACCGTTTTGGTGAGGTCAGTCCTCAAGGCATTAGTGAGTTGGGTCTATAATTAGGCCTTGTAATTGGGGTTGGGTGTGACAGGGATCTGCCTTGTGTGGGCCGATCGGCTTTCTGCAGACTCCCGTTTTCTAATGTTCTTATGTTTGTGCCATGCAATATATGCAATATATGATAATCTCGCCGAGGTATCCGCCGAACCATTGCTTAATTCACCGAAGACGTCGCAGAACATACGCCGAGGATTCGTTCATCCTTCGCATTATTTCGCAATATTTTATTCAAATGTGACAGTTCTCGCTGAGATCATCGGCGAACCATCGCTCACTTTGCCGATGACGTCGCATAATGTCGCCGATTACGTCGTAGTCATCGGCGACATCGTCGCCGAGTGTAAACTTGTCAATGTTTTTTAACGGTCAAAATCGTTGACGTCGCACAAAATCATTGCAAATTGACAAGACTACGCCCTCGGCGACGAAAATCGTATGAAATCGCATCAGTGGGAAAGGGGCATTAAACAGTAGGCTACCATAGCGTGGTTGGGAATATGAAAATAATTAGAGTAATATCCAGTATTCGAGAATGGATAATAAGTCGTAGGTTTGTGCATAAACCTTTAACCGTCTTGGCGGTGTAATGTTTAGAGTGTTTAAAATTATGTGTGTGATAACCCTGGTTCGAATCCCGGTCGATCACACATATATGCTTTCATTAATTTTATTGGAGGTGTTTTGTGTTGCGGTGAAATTAATAATATATATAATATATAATATATGGTAATACTCAGCATTAATACAATGATTAATTAGGTTAAGGTGAGAATACAAAAAAACTTGTAGAACCTAGAATCGAGGTAGGCTAGACGCTAACATGGGTTGGGGCGAGGCACGGCAGGTTACACAACTCGTACCGTACACAGCCAACAAAAGGCAACTGGAGAATCCCCTGGTAAATACAAATGCTGGAACACGTCTAGGAGGCATTGGGGTAAAAAGAATCGCACTACTAAATAAGGAGGAATAGAATTACCCATCAACCCATATGCCGAAGAAGCCCCCACACAACCCCACTGGCTGAAGTGTGAAACCCAAAATCATGTAGCAGCTGAAAAACTAGGTAAAACACACAGCCTCCAATTCAGCAAGTCTAGCTAGAAAAAAGATTAATAAAGAAATTCAATACAAGGCAGATTGTCCACTTATTATCACCTCGTGGTTTCGTCATGATATCCTAAAAAACTTGAGCAATCACTGGGCAAAAGCTAATAAATTGGTGTCTAACTGCTTGAAATACATTCCTAGCAAGGCTATGCAAGTTCAATTATATATTATTGAGTCACTGTGTCGGAACACGTAGCCGGCGCATGAACCCAGGGAGCGCTCTACCATTAAGGTGCTATTCCTCCCTCTCCACCTACTTATGGTCGTTGCACACTGACATGAAATCCCCTCCAGGCGAGTTCCCGACTCGAAATTTCAGCCTGATACGGCGAATCGGCAACATAATCGTGGATATCGGAAATTAGCCGTGGGTGACTCTCACGGTCCAAGCGACGTACCGGGGGTCGATACGACATTTTGAGCTGTTCAAAAGTTTGTGAGAATCCCCCGGCAACTGTAAAAAATCGTCTGAGTCTGGTCTCCATCGCGAACTCGCCATATCACAATCGTGTGGTCCGTATCAAAGACGTATGGTCCGTATCAAAGCAGTATGGCCCGTATCAACGTTGTCTGGTGCGTAAGCCTGCCGTGCTGACCGTATCTCTTCCATGCGGAAAATTGGCAACGGGCGAGTTGCACGTCTCACAGCGTCGATACAGCGTTGATACACTTCTTCTGAGTTGTATCGCAGTCTTTTGGGTCGTATCTTTTCCGTGGACTAGCCGTGTACCCTTCGCACGACTTTTCCTATCTACTTCGTAGCATTCGTTTCTCCACTGTATGCTAGAGTCTTATCAAGTCATGCGGAAGAGATACGACTCCAATGATGCCAGCCGTTTTCGTCGCGATCTCTAGTAAATTCGGCAAGACACAGGATTTGTATGTGTCGTGGGTGTTCGTGCCAGTCTTGAAGGCCTGTCGTGTCAGTGTGCAACGACCTTTATAAGAACATAAGATCACAGGAATCTGCAGAGGGCCGATTGGCCCACACAAGGCAGATCCCTTTCAAACCCAACCCATCTCATCCATATGCCTATCAAATGTTATTTTGAAACTCTCTATCGTTCTTGATACTACTATATTACTCGGTAGCCTATTTCACATGCCTAAAACTCTGTTATCAAACCAATATTTGCCTATATTTTTTTGAGACGAAATTTATCTAGTTTTAAACCATTTGTTCGAGTTCTTTCGCTATCACTGAGGTTCAGTACATCTTTCATGTCCCATTTATTAATCCCACTAACCCACTTGAACACCTTTATCATATCCCCTCTAACTCTGCATCTTCCTAAAAAATGTAAACTTTATTTCTTCAACCTTTCTTCATATGGAAGACTTCAAATATTATGGATCATGTTTATCATTCTTTGTTGTACTCTCTCCAAGGAATCTATGTCCATTCTGTAATAAGGATACCAAAATGAACAGCATAATCCATATGGGGTCTCACTATTGACAAGTAAAGTCAGCAGTTCTGTTACTCACACTCTTAGAGATGAACACAAACATCCTGTTTACCTTGTTACGAAAACTTATATACACTGTTGTCTAGGCTTCAAATCATTGCTAACAAACACACCCAGATCTTGCTCACTGCTTGTGTTTTTTAATTCCATATCACCTAGTTTATATTTTGTATTTGTATTCATCTTTGATATCATTAATACTTTGCATTTGCAATGTTAAAATTCATCTGCCAAGTTACTGACCATTCGTGTAAAGTATTTAAATCCCATTGGAGGCACTTTATGTCACAACCTGAATCTATTGTTCTCCACATTTAGGTAACCTACTAGTTATACATAAATCAAGGTAATTTATGCATATAAAAAACAACAGAGGGCCTAATACAGATCCCTGGGGGACACCACTTTTGACTGTACCCCATTCTGACTTAATACCATTTATGCTGACTCTCTGCTTCCTACCAATTAGCTATGACCTAATCCATGCCTATTATCCTAATATCTTCTAAAGATGTACTTTCTACCCTCTCTGGGCTTAATACTAAGAAGGGGTATGGACCAGATGGTGTTCCTCCTGCTGTACTAAAAAACTGTGCTTCCGTGCTGACTCCCTGCCTAGGCTAACTCTTCCGTTTCTATCTCTCCTCTAACATCTTCCCTTCTTGCTGGAAGTTAGCTCTCATTCAACCTGTCCCAAAGAAGGGTGACCGCTCTCAAACCTCCAACTATCATCCAATTGCTCTCATTTCTTGCATCTCCAAAGTTTTTGAAACTATTCTTACTTCAAAATTTCTTCACACTCAAGCCGCGGCTCTCGACTTAAGTCGGGTGAGAGAACCATGGCCTATCCAGCTGGTCCCGACTTAAGTAGCAAGGGATGTTGAGCACATTATCGGCTCTGAGAGATAGTCCACGCGGTGGGAGGACCGCAGGCGGGCTCTGATCGCTTGGCCTGGACCTAGCGAGGTAACTGGGGTCCCTACCACACCCCTACACATGCCTGGCCTCGCGAGGCAAGGTAGTATCTCCGGAATTTACTGTATTTTAGGGTTTCGGCACTCGTGTTGCAACATCGTTGCAAGCGAACCCGTGGTCATACAAGGATGATACAGGTGTCATTGGAAAGCTCTATTATCGCCCTTTCACGGATACATAACTGTATTACGCTCTGGCTCTTGTTTATGCATGAAAAAGAGCATGGAATGATGCTCGTTTAGGGTAAATATGCCCGCCTGGCAGGTGCTAGAGGTTACAAATATCCCTGTCCGTAAGGGGTTAAGCATTTCTCTTCTCATAATTTGCTCTCAGATCACCAGTATGGCTTCCTTAGGGGTCGCTCTACTGGGGATCTTCTTTAATTTCTTGCTAACTCTTGGTCATCCTCCTTTCGGGACTTTGGCGAGACCTTTTCCATTGCACTAGACATATCGAAGGCCTTCGATAGAGTCTGGCACAAATCTCTGACTTCTAACTACCCTCCTTCGGTTTCTATCCCTCCATCTGTGCCTGTATCTCTAATTTCCTTTCTGGCCGTTCCATAGCTGCGTTAGTGGACAGTCACCCGCTCACTTCTTCAACCTGTCAACTCTGGTGTTCCTCAGGGTTCTGATTTATCTCCAGTTCTCTTTCTAATATTAATTAATTATCTTATCAACTGTACCTCCAGTCCTATCCATTTGTATGCTGATGACTCCACCTTACACTATTCAACACATTTTTCAGAATGCCCCAGGAAGCAATCACTCAAAAACTCATGTGATGAAGTCAAGAACACTTATCCTCTGATTTGTCAACCATTTCCAATTGGGGCAGAGCAAATCTGGTTGCTCTCAATGCTTCCAAACCCCAATTTCTCCATTTATCTACAAGCCAAGAACTCGCCCAGGTCTATCCCTTATACTTCAATAATTCACAAATCAACCCCTCATCTTCTCTCAGTATTCTCGGTGTCTCTTTTTTCTCGGATCTCTCTTGGAAAAACTATATTACTATTCTTGATAAAACAGCTTCCTAGAAGCTGGGTATTCTGAAATGCCTTCAAAGGTCCTTTACCCCTGCACAGCTTCTTGCTCTGTACAGGGGCACATTATGCCCATGTATTGAGTATTGTTCACATGTGTGGGGAGGATCCACTCACAAACCATTTCTTGACAAAGTACAAAAAGAAAGCCTTTCTTTTCATTAACTCAAGTCCACTCACCGACTCTCTGCAATCTCTCTATCTTCACCGCAATGTTGCATCTCTCTCGCTATTCTACCGATATTACCATAATCAGTGTTCTTCAGAGCTCTCTCAGTGTATACCACCTCCTCTACATAGAGTATGTAACCCTTGTCTTGCAACACAATCCCACCCCTACTCTGTGCAACTCTCTAACCCAAGAGTGAAACGATATTCCTAATCGTTCTTCTATTCAACAGGTGAGCTTCCTGAATCAATTTTCCCTCATCCCATGATTTAAATTGCTTCTAACTCCATGTGTCCAGACATTTTGGCTCGAATATCCCTTGATTTCAACTCTGGGGGTGACACTCGTCACAGGCAGTTTTGCATTCTGACTCCCTCATCCACATTAGAAAAAACCAAAACAAAACAAAAAGAAGGAACTATGTGTTCCGAAGCGGGACCTTTGGGTCGCCAGAAAGATGAAGAATGGAAAGTGCATTCTAAACTTGATATTTGTTCTTATTTAATTAAATTTTCTAAGTGGCATCCAATTAATGGTATACCCTAGGTAAATTAATCGTGTCCCCTAGGATGTTATTTGGTTGATTGGTGTCGAGCGGTGAAGCTGACTCCTCATGAAGAGCTTCCTAAGAAGACAAGGCGCCAAATTTGAATATCGGCATGGAGTCATTGGAGGGGAGCCTCTGGTAAATACATGTATAAATAAGTAAATATATATATATATATATATATTATATATATACAGTATATATATATATATATATATATATATATATATATACCGGTATATATATAATACATATATATATATATATATATATATATATATATATATATATATATATATATATATATATATATATTTATATACATATATATATATATATATATATATATAATACCACCTTCTATTTGGGAGTGTTGAGTAAAGCATAACGTGTGTTACGGGGTCCCGATGTACCGAGGGGGGGGTATTGAGAGAGAGAGAGAGAGTACAAGAGTAGGTGCACAAGTTTATTATTCAAGACTATATGGTGTAATATGAATATTTACATTAACCCGTGGAGCCCCGGCTAGTTTTGTAATGTTTGCGCACCAGAACCCGGCCGGTTTTTAAAAAATTGTTTTATTCCAGAAACAATAGCGAATGGGTTAGGAATGAAGGAAAAACCACGAAAAACCGCCCAAAAAGCTTAAAAAATGGTCCTACAGAGCCCCCGAAAACGGATTTTACAAGAGTAAAAAATTGAAGGCAATTATCCCAAAAAAACAGGTTATTGCGCGCTCGCGCGCACGCACGTGGACTTTGAGAGTTTTCAACCATCGGCACGGTTGCGTGGGATACGTACACAGTTCCCATACAAATCTGAGCCCTCTTGAGTGGCTATACCTGAGGTTACGGTCGGCGCAATTAGGGTGACGCGTCAGGCGCGTCTCTGGGGCTGTGCGTTACATACATCGCCGACGCGTCAGACGCGTCGCTGGGGCTGGACGGGTTAATAGTCATGAGACAATGCATGGGTAATCATCAACGTATAAATCATAGGTACAAGTAAAAGATATGATCTAGGACATACAAAATTATAACACATGCACTGAGAGGTGTAATAATGATGAATGAAGGCCTAGGCAGACTCAAATATGTATGGGGATATATAGCTGGAGTTTAGTGTAATGTGCATGTAAGGCAGAATTCTTCACATATAGGTTATGCAGCGGTTTGGTGGCTTATGCCCCTTTCCCACTGATGCGAATTTAAACGATTTTCATCGCCGTGTACGTATTTTTGGCATTTCGCAACGAATTGGTGAGACGTATACGATTTTGACGTTAAAACCGTTGACAAGTTACACTCGGCGACGATGTGTGCAATGGATGCGACGTAATCGGCGACATTGTGCGACGTCATCGGCAAATTGAGCAATGGTTCGCTGATGTCCTCGGAGAGAATTGTCACATTTTCAATAAAATATTGCGAAATAATGCGAGGGATGAACGAATCCTCAGCGAGTAAGAGACATGAGGGACGTCTCGTTAGACAACTTCAAGCGAGCCCTCGATGTCGAACTGCAAAAAGTGCCAGACGAGCCCATCTTCGCAAGGGAGCGAGCTGTCGCTTCAAACAGTCTGCTGCACCAAATCACCACCCAGAACGAGGGGCGGCGCGCTCCTCGGTGCCGCTAGAAGTGTGGCGAACACATCACAAGGTAAGGACTTCTTCGGCAAATTAAGCCGATGACCTCGCCGGTGACCTCGGCGAGATTATCTAAACACTTTTTTGCATATATTTCATGGCACAAACATAAGAATATAAGAACATAAGAAAACGGGAGTCTGCAGTAAGCCGATCGGCCCACACAAGGTAGATCACTGTCACACCCAACCCCAATTACAAGGCCTAATTATAGACCCAACTTACTAATACATTGAGGACTGACCTCACCAATACGGTCAGAGATCAACACAAGATTACGGGGTCTGCAGAGCGCCGATTGGCCCACACCAAGCAGATCCCCTCTCATACCCAACCCATCTCGTCCATATGCCTATCTAATTTTCTTTTAAAGCTCCCTATAGTTCTCAATCCTACCATATCACTTGGTAGCCTATTCCACATGTCTACAACTCTGTTACCAAACCAATATTTTCCAATATCTTTTCTGAAACGAAATTATCTAATTTGAAACCATTTGTCGAGTGTTTTCACTATCACTGAGCTTCAGTACATTGTTCATGTCCCCTTTATTAATCCCACTAACCAACTTCAACACCTCTATCATATCTATCATTCTTCTCAACCTAATACAGATAGCGAGAGCTGATGTGTCTCTATACGGCTGAACAGTATTGTGGTACAGGTATTTAACTCATTCAGTACCGGTGACGTCCTTTTCATTATATTCTGGCAACTAATAGACTGTTATATTCAGCTTAGGAAGGATGGCTACCCGTAAAAGATCACAGACTATCTGGATTAATAGCTAGATTTTAGCTACAATATATCCTTCCTAAGCTGCACAAAATCGTCTAAATGCAGCTGAAATAAAAACAAAAAGACGTCGCCGGTACTGTAAGGGTTAACTAAGATAACCCAATCAGTAACGGTGACGTCCTTGTCATTGTATGCTGACAATTATTATACGATTTTATTCAGCTTTGGAAGCACGTCTACCCCTAAGAAGGCTACAAACTATCTCAATGAATCATTTTAGTTACCATATAGACTTCCTATGCTTCATATAATCGTCAACAGGTAGCTTAAATATAATACAATATATGTCGCCGGTACAGTTGCCCAAATAAGTGATGTCGCGGCACCAACTATATTTTGATCAATAATTGGTATCAGCACTATATAAAGTTTAATTCATAGTTTCAAGTGAGATATACACAAATGTTTCTATCTTTACACACTATTCAACATCTGACAGACATTAATACATCACACAACGAGCCAAGCGTAATGACAGCGGCGACACGACATATTTGGCAAACTGTACAAAAGGGGTTAAAATAATAATGCAAATATATACAAGGGTTAGTAAACGAAATGTGTAAAATTGAATGGTTAGCATTTGAAAACTGGGTCATATTAGATTTCCATTCATAAACCAACACTTAATTTCTTATACTTAATGGGCGTAATATTTGCTCATTTATATAAATTATTTGTTTATAATTTATTTAGTTTCATCCCTAGACCTCCATTAAGCATATAAAGCACCCCCCAACACCCTCCTTCAAGATAAATGTGTACATTTTTCGATAGAAATATGTCCTGGCCGAAGGCCGGTTCCTCATAAAGTAACAGGCTCGCTATCGCTAGCCAGGAAAAAATTGACGCCTAAATGACACGAAAAGTCTTAATATTGATTACGAAATGGGGTGAAATATCTTAAAATTGCCAAACTAATGGGCCGAACGTCATAAAATCTTGAAACTAATGGGGTTAACCATGGGGAAGAAAGGGGACCAGAAAAACGACCCATCTCCCCTTAATTCGGAGATTGGCAATGTCCTTGCCGTATGTTTACGAATTACGGCTTAAGAGAGGTGCAAAGAAAAAAGGGTTGACAGGTTCACTATAATCCTTTTATTTTACCCACCTCGACGAAGGTACTCTTTGGCCTCAGCGAGGTGTTTCCTAGTATTCGTCTACGTAGCACAGCCCTTCGCACGCCTCGTGCGGAGTATACCCGTGGCGGGTATACTCTCAACGAGTATTCGGTCGCATGTCGCATTACATGTGCGAGTAATCGCCAAGGCAATCTCCGATGATTATTGTGCATCGGCGATTTTCGGCGAGCCATCATGTGAAGTTTCGGAAATTGGCAACGCTTTTTCTCGTGCGACACCCTTGCCGATATCAAAGAGGAGCTCCGAGGGTCTCGCCGTTGAGTCTGAAAATATTTGCCGGTGCTTGCGAGGGTTCGCACAGCTCGTCACTCTTCATGCCAAATTTTGAACAATCCAAAAACTTGCGATGCCCCTTGCGAGTCAAACGATCCTCCTCCGAGGATTCAAAATGATGTTGCCACATGTTCCGAATGTGCCCATTCATTAGTATCGGCGATGAAAATCGCTTAAATTCACATCAGTGGGAAAGGGGCATTAGTGGCCATACAAACATGTAACAATATACCTATAGATGAATAATTAAGTTACCGGTAGCGTGTGAGGGTTTAAACCCTTCTGTACTGGTGACGTTTCTATATTATATTCTAGCTAAATTTAGACTTTTTTGTGCAGTTTAAGAAGGATCTGTGGTAGTAAAAATACGGTTAAGTGAGATAGTTGGATACCTGTTAGTTGCTGGAAGCCCTTTTTAACTGATTAAAATCATCTAATAGTAGCCAGAATAAAGTTTAATGTACAGCCCCGGTAATGAAGGGGTTAATAGGCAAACTGATATTGATTAGATTACAGTAAAGGGGACCTGAAAGCAAAGTCTCAACTATGCAAAGCGTCTCTATATATTGCAGTAATATTTTCTATTAATATGCTAGAAAGAATATCAAGAGGTCGGTAAACACTAGGTCTTCACCTGTTCAGAATATACTGTTCAGGTGAACTAGGGCCGGGCAGCACCTAGGTTATCGCGTGGCGCTAGAGTATATTAACCCATCTAGTACCGGTGATGTTTCGTATATTATATTCTGACAATGACGATTATATTCAGTGTCGGAAGGCCGTCTACCAAATTGAACGTTATATATTATATAAATTGATCCTCGTCTACTTATAGCTGAAACCAAATACCATAGACAGCATCGGTACTGGACGGGTTAATGTAATGTAATATAATGAAACTTTTCAGTTATGGAAAATGATGTTACGTTACCCTAACTTCATATAATTTGTTTTATATTTCACAACAACATTAATCATATAAAAATACTTTCGGAATATCCTATCATTATGTTGTTAGCCTTTTCAATAAATGATAGAGCCTGTTTTTTTACTTCATTCATATTAATATCAGACTATTTTATTCGACATAAAGAACGATCTGTCAATCAGTCAGTAGTCAGTAGCCAGCACTTCTTTCCAAAAGATGTGATGAGATGGGGAACTATCTCAACTAACGATATTAATTATTGTTATTCTAATATATAATATTAGTAATTTATTAGTGGCCCCTCCATCATTGACGATATGCCTATTATATAATAGATCACTATCAAACACCCGCGGTCAGCCTGTTTGAAACAACCGCCACAGGGGAAAGAGTGCCGACATCATAAGTGCAACACTCATTCTCTTATGGAATCGTCTTTATGATTGGGTACTCACTACGAAAAAACTTTGTAAAAAATATAAAAGACTTAATAACTTAAGAATTGTTATAATGAAGCTTCCCAACTTTGTGGATGTCTTTCTGTTGATTCTATCCATGACGCTGAAGCTTGCGGAGTCATCCCGCCTTCCTTCCCCTGTGGCCTTCCCGAGCAGGTGTGCCTAGCCTGTCCTCCACTTCATTCGACATTCGTTCACCTCTAGTGAGTCTTTTGCTCATTTGTATTTGTCTGAGATGTTCTAGAATGGGTTTAGATTAGCTAGGATGGTCGGCCCCATTGGTACGTCCAAAGTGTTAAAATATGGTAGTTATGTTAGGCGCTTCGTCGGTCCACTTTGGACACGCGTGCCTTTGTTTTTTCTTTCTGTTCTGCGCCTTAGCTTTGCTATAACCTAGTTATTTAGGAGGCTATATATCCGTGGAGCTATGTTACTAGCCATCTCTATGATGGAGTAGCGTTTTTTGCTTTATTATAGCAGACGTGCTGGTGTAAGAGTTGTCCCACGTGGTGGGGAACTTTCCAGAATCCGAGTTTGCTTTTTTCCCCTCTGGTGTGGGGCGCCATGCGTTTGCTGCTGCTGTGTTGTCTTGGGAGGTAAGGGTGTCATATTCGTCGCAATATTTGCCTTGAGCCTCGTGGCCAGCCTCATTAGGGGTATTCTTAGTTGGCTAGGAGGTATTATTAATGGCTTAACACTAGATTAGCGGGCTAGCGGTTTATTTATATGTACCGCCCAGCGGGGTGTTTTTAGCCAAAATAGGGCTGTTTACGTGATCATTTTCATGCCTAAATAAGACCCAGAGCGTAAAACAAGTATCTATCCCTGAAAGGGCATAAACAGAGCTTTCCAATGACACCATAACGATCCTTTTATGATGGCTAGTTTTCCTGCAACAACCGCACAACGCGAGTGCAAAAAACATGTAATTCGGCACTTTCCCCATACAATTCCGTATATAGCGAGTGAGAGAGGGAGGGAGGAGGTGGGATTCGTGTCAGTAGGTTCGCCGCAGTGGTCTGGAGCAGTCATACGCTCGCTACTCTCCTGCCACCACTTGTCTCCCTCTCTCAGCAACATTACGTGCTGAAATTGCCACACAACCTATGTCGAGCGCCGCCAGATAGTCCAGATTTATTATAATCGACTTATGTTGCGCGCCGCTAGTTATGGGTTAATTATTAATATGTATTAGCCCTAAGATGTGACCTTCGCTTTCATGTGGTGTTATTATACCTATTTGGAAGTGTCAGAAGACGTTCTGACTTATTTTTTATTTTTTTTTGTGGGTGGTTGCCTTGCCCGGACAAGTCAGCACTCTCAAAACGTTTGGTGTTTCCCTCCGGCGATCTTCACCGGGTATTGATGCCAGAGAGGCTCGCCTTTCAGGCGGGCAGGGAATAGATCCAAGTAACCCGGCGTGGTCAGGTGTACCACTAGACTCCCGGCAGAAGTGCAGATTCCTAAGGGGGTGATTTCGGCCTGGCCGAAAAAACTTGCCTATACAGATAGCCTCACGCGGCATGACATGACTTTGAATCCGCCTGGCGGAAAAGTCCAGTGGGGTAATTAACTATCACTCAGGTCCTTGTAGACGATTCGCTAGTTAATAAATATCCGAAAGGATTTATGTAAAGTATGGGTCAGTAACATTTGGTCACAGGTAAGCAGTTCAGAATTAGAAGGGATCTCCGAGGTTTTTCGAAGACAAGTGCGACGGAAGATTAGAGTGGCGGTGTGGCTACATTTAATTTTCCGGCGCATTTGGGGTATATGTGTGAAGGTCTCGGTTTATCCTTATGAGCATTGATTCCTAGAAATCTTCTTTCCATATCACAACATATCTGTTGGGGCACCGGACACCAGGAGAGGGGGCCGATCCCGGCGAGGGGGGGGGGGGGGTCGTTATAAGGTCTCCATCATGCCCTTAGTCACGTGCTCTACCCCTACCTGCTCTAACATTCTGGTCTTCTTATCATAAATTATGCGTAATATGTGTAAAGTGCCTCAATAGGTCCAGGGGAGTCTGGGTTTCTAAGAAATGTGGCATTTGCACAGACCTGAGAAATGGACTATTAAATCAGAGAGATCAATCACGTCTAGTAGCGTTGCAAGATATTAAAAACATTTTTAATTCTTATACCAAAGACATAGCTCATAAAGCCCTTCACTCTGATGATGAGGCACTTTGGATTTAGTTATTAAATCGCCAGTGAATAAGACTCCCCCTTCTCGGTCCAGCTCTAAAGTAAAACCTAAGCCCAAAATTCTATCTAAAGAACTAGTGAGCAGCAGTAGTGACAGCAGTGACTCCTCAATTAGGGCAACACCCCCCCACCCCCCCCCGGTCGCCATAAGAGAGTGCGGTTTAAATCTCCACAAGGGGACCGTTCCAGGTCTGTGTCGAGATCGCCGCTCAAGCGGTCATATGAGTCGTCAGCAGAGACGTCGAGATCGCTCAGGAGGCGGAAAACTGACGCGGCGACGTCTAGTGGCAAACAGTCAGATGGGAAGGGTCATAAACATTCCCGTTAGGAGGCGACGAGGTCACGGGGGTCGCGTCCACCGCCCTACGCCCCTACCTCTACCATTTCTATCGTCCAATCTGGCAGTTCCGAGGTAGGGATGGAGGGAGTTGAGTCAACTCCCAGGGACGGGTCTAGTGACAGATATTCAGAACCTAAAGATGTTAAATTCGCTATTCCAAAGTTAGATACAACACTTAGTTGGGCTCCTGTGGTGTCTCAAAGAGTTCTAGCTATACAGTATAGAGGGTACACGGCGAGTGAGCCACAAGGCTATGATACAGGTTCACAGTTTATTCAGAGTTCTCAGTTTATCCCTGATTCACAGACTAGAGTGGAGCAAGGTCGCAGTGTGTGGAGGCACCCTGAAACCGTGCGAACAGAGCCCTTTATCAAATACCCGGCGGATAATAGAGTGAGTGAAAATCTTGACACTATCCCTTCATCCGTCCCTGACGTAGTATGGCCAGGTAATGAACAATTAATCTCTGAACCCCGGCAACAACCGGAAGAGATGGAGGTTACAGGGCAAGAGCCGGAGGACTTAGAGCAGTTGTCTTCAGATCAACCTGACCCGGTTGAGGAAGGGTCGGAGGTAGGGTCTGAGTCATCATAGGGTTCCCAGAAACAATATTTTACTCGGGATGATCTAGATTACATTCTCCACAATATGATGCAACAATATAATGTACCACCTAAGTCACAGGAAACTCCCACAGCCGTGCCAGGAGCTCCTCCGATTGAGTCTGTTGTGCGGCCTTTAGAGCCAACCAGCATCGTTGTTCCATCTAGTGTTCCACCTCCCCTCCCTAACGTAACTCAACAAACTACTTCAGCTAGTAGTATTCCAGGTGACTATATTGGCACAAAATCCAGCCATTTCACAACAGACAATCGCGGGGGAGATCCCAGTCCCGATTGAGTGGTTAATCCAGATGAATAAGAACAGAAAACTGAGAGCAAAAGATACACAGGGTCATATTTTGGATGTAGCTGTCAAAGCCATACCTAATGTCTATTCCTATGAGTATTTCGTGTATTCCCCCACTCCAGCTATTCCTCCTGCCTCCTCTGCACGACTATTTGCGGATTGGTCCAAGACTGATGGCATGAATAACATAAAAGTCGTAGCCTCGCTAACGCCGGAACGGGATACACTTCCAGTGAGCGACCAGTCCGGCAGGTGGGACAGGTAGGTTCAGGCCCGTGGGTGAACTGGGAAATTGAGGCGCAACAGTTTGCTACAACTATAACGTCAAAATCATCCCACTAAATACCTCAAGAGCATCATATTGGGTTCTCTTTGCCTACAAATAAAGCCGGGGGAGTTTCACCTGCTATTTTCTATTTCCTTGCCGCCCCTAAGTTGGCTTTATGGGACCTGCAGGAGTCCTTTTCAACTCCTCCTCCGGCACATCTGGATAGAGACTTTAAATTGAGAAATAAAGCCTTCAGGCTGTTCTCCCAATTCTTGTTGAGTCGCCAAATACCCCAGTCCCTTAACAGAACAATAGATGCTATTAATGACACGGATGTTAGGAAGGCCACGGAATTATCCCTGCGTCTCCTCTTACAAAACTCAATTCAGTCTCTGGGCGACATCAGGATAGCCTTGTTGGAGGCTGTCCGCTCACGTCAGGACCTACGGGTCTATCTGATGAAGAAATTGCCAAACGATATTGGTCGCCGGGTAATCCTTTCACCAGTGTTGACACCCTCTTTACTTTGCCCCAATACTTGGAAAACTGTATTCAATATGGTAGATACTGTCAAGCAGGATGCTTCCCAGACTAGGAAAGATCATTTTAAGTTTCCGAAACCATATTCCAAGCCCAAAAGCAGTGCAGAACCTCAACCTAGTGGGTCCAAACCCTTTCAGGCCATAAGTCTCCTCCAGCACAGGGAAGCACTCAGCCCAAGTTTCAGCAGGGAAAACAATCAGGTAAATCGCATAAGAATCAACCAAAACATAGATCAGGTCAGGGATCGACGTCTGCCTAAACTAGTCAGCCGTCTAACCCTACCCCACCACCATAAAAATACTAGTCATATCATAAACTCTCCTGTCGAGGGCGAGTTGGATCCGAGGGTAGTTATGCAGGACAAGCCCAGTCAAGTAACTGGGTCATTTCGGGCGTGTCATCGGGCTTGGCCCCGGCGGACTTAGGCAAGGACAGTGGTACGCAAAGGCATAACCTGGCGGTGGCTCCGGCGACCTCGTTTACGTCAACCACTAGAAATCAATCTTGTATCTTTAGAGGTGGGGTCACTTCTCCAGGAAATGATCATCAAGCATATCATTGTCCCGGTCAATCCAATTTGCCCAGTTTACACATCCAGACTTTTTCTCGTACCGAAGAGGGACAGTATTCAGATGTGACCAGTCGTAGGCCTGTCTTGTTTGAATCGACACATTCACAACACATCATTCAGAATGCTCACTGTGAATCACATCAGGTTAACACTTCCGCCGCAAGGTTGGATGTGCTCGTTAGACCTGACAGAAGCCTATTGGCACGTCCCGGTAAACAAAAGGTTCCAAAAATTCCTCACTTTGAGGATAGAGCATCAGACTTATGTCTTTCAGAGAATGCCATTCGGGTTGAACCTTGAACCAAATATATTCACAAAATTAGTCCGGCAGGCCCTCATGCCAATGTTAAATCAGGGGATCAAGGTGTTATGGTACTTAGAAGACTGGCTGGTGGTGGCGGAGTCAGAGAGACAATGCAAAATCCATGTCGCTCAAATTATAAACCATGTTCAATCACTAGGGTTCAAGGTCAACTTGGCAAAGTCGAACCTTGTTCCCACACGGGTAATTCAGTGGATAGGGCTGGTCTGGGACACAGCATATCATACTCTCAGTCAGAGTGTGGACAATTGCAACAGATTACGAAAGAAACTGTTTTTGTTTCTCCACAGTCTGACTATCACGAGGACATGGGAATCCCTGGTCAGCTCTCTCAACTTGATTCAAATAACTGTAAAGTTGGGCCGGTTGAAAGTAAAGAGATTAATCCCGGAAGGAAACACAAATTTCCCGCTGTTGCCGGCGGGAAATTCCACCGTTAATTCACAACTTACCATCAGTCTGGGCGAGGAGAGAAACACTGCACTCAATAATCACATGGACGTCTCCTCCACCTACGGTATGGATAGATACGGATGCTTCAGGGACAGTAGGGTGGGGTTATTAGTTAAACCTAGGCCATCAGGGTCAAGGTCTTTGGTCCCAATCCTAGAGTTTTCACATCAATGCGAAAGAGCTATTAGTCGCTTTATTTTTCCTTCGGGCTCACGGCTCCACCTTGCGGGTGAAATCAGTAGCTTTTCTAATGGACAATTTGAACGTGGTAGCCTGCATTCAAAAGCTAGGGTCAACGAGGTCTCGTCAGCTCTTTCAAGTATCTGGGCAGTGTGTTGAGTAAAGACGGGACTATGGATGAAGAAGTGTGGGAGAGGGTGCAATAGGGGAAGAGGGTTGTAGGAACGTTGAAAGCAGTAACAAGAAATAGGGTGGTCAGTATGGAAGTGAAGAAGTCCTTGCATGACAGTGTGGTAATCCCGACACTAACTTACGGAAGCGAAGCATGGACGTTCGGGAAGAGACTCAGACCAAGAGTGAGAGCGGTGGAAATGAGTTACTTGAGAAGTGCGTGCGGAGTTACATGGAAGGATAGACAGACGAATGAGGAAGTAAGAAGGAGGTGTGGTGTGGAGGTAGATGTGCTGAAAAGTGTGAAAAGGAACAACTTGAGATGGTTCGGCCATATGAAACGTATGGAAAACGAGAGAATGACTAAGAGGGTGTACGAGAGCGAGGTGGAAGGACAGAGAGGGAGAGGTAGACCGAAGGAGAGGTGGAATTATGGAATGAGGAAGTATATGGATGAAGGCAGTGCTGGTTGGGAGAAGGGGCGTCGACTTACTAGGGACAAAGGTGCAGGGGGGCAGTTCGTTCGTGGCCTCCCCTTCGGGGATCACGGCGTCAGGCAATAGATAGATAGATAGATATATATAATCAAATGATTTGCTTGTTCCTATAGAACTTTGACGTCTAGGAGGGGTCAAAGGATTAGTTTTGTTTTTGGACAAGAATACAACATTATTGGAAAATATTATTATTGAATCTCAATTAGATATACATTACCTGCAAGGTTACTTATAAGCAGACTTCTTCAAAGCATGCACTCTGCTTTTCTTTCAATTTTTTACCAAAAAATATTGGATGTATACGATAAATTTAAGATTGTTATATGGTTGTTTTTATCTTCCTATGTTAATTTGTTAGTGGTGCAGATATTGTCACAAATGTCCCCCTCCAGTCTTGAGATATCAGGCATATCGTCAATGATGGAGGGGCTACTAATAAATGATAGGTATGAGTCCCGGAGGGAAGAAGGAAAACCTAATATTTAGTAGTGGCCCCGAAATCATTGACGATGTAGGGCCCTCCCTTCCATCCCCTTCCCATTCGTTGATGTCTTAAGTTTAATCTTGATATATCATTGAAGGCGGGATGAGGCCGCAAGCTTCAGCGTCTCGGATAGAATCCACAGAAAGACATCCACAACGTTGGGAAGCTTTATTATAACAATTCTTAAGTTATTCATTATTTATTATTTTTTACAGAGTTTTTTCGTAGTGAGTACCCAATCATAAAGACGATTCCATAAGAGAATGAGCGTTGCACTTATGATGTCGGCACTCTTTCCCCTGTGGCGGTTGTTTCAAACAGGCTGACCGCGGATGTTTGAAAGAGAGCTATTATATAATAGGCATATCGTCAATGATTTCGGGGCCACTATTAAATATTAGGTTTTCCTTCTTCCCTCCGGGACTCAAACCTATAATAATACCAGTACTAATAATAATGAGCAAGTCTAAAACAATTATCGTTATAAATGGACAAGCAACCCACATTTATTATAAAACTAAAACTAAAATCATAACATCATTGAACAGTAATTGAGTGAATGCAGTCATTACATCCCGGTTTGCTTCCACCTGATTTACATAATTGGCAACTATTCAATAAAAGTGTAATATATACTGTATCTAATAATTAATTAAAGATCAAACTACACAAGATTCCACTCCTTCCTCACTCCCCCTATATCCCCAACAGCTCTAACCCCTCCTCTCGCCCACCACCCCCTACCCTCACAACCACACACCTTATAGTGAGCCATCTGGTGGTAGAAATATGCACGTTTTGTAAACCTAACATTCTAGAGTCTATGAATATCGTGGGTCACGGTGAAGCAGGAGAGGCGCCAGGACTTTTGCCGCCGACTGTATCGCCATATTTCAATCGAATACATTTTCGCGGAACATCATTGAGCTGTGAATGGTTTGAAAATCATACCTACCTCAGTGACGAACTTCGCGGTATTTGGGTCGGCCTATAACATTGACACATGTTACTGGTGTGATAGGTAGTGCTAGTTAAAAGAGGCCCATACATCCAAACTATAACTTTAACTCTCAGTATGTCAAATCTCTATAGTTATTGAATTATGTTGATTATCAGATTTTATTCAGGTTAGGAAGAACCTCTATGAGAAAGAGGCTGTTTGCAATACTTTACCCTAATTCCTGAGTAAAGTTGTTTAATGTTAGACAGGATATTACAACTACGAAAATATTATCCTACATTAAGGATAAATATATAAGTCAGTTACATTCTGAACATGACGTTTATAAAGTTTCCAACACTAAAGGTACACATTTAAGAAATTGTATAAATAGTAATAGTAGCCAATACTATAACTAACAATTTACAATATCAAATAGTTCCTCTAAAATATGCTACATGCTCAGTAATGTTTTGCCTTTAATACACTATTTATTTTTAGATGCATTTCGTTAGCATATAGGGTCTTCCTAATTAACTAATTAAATTTAACAGATTTCCGAGCAGCAGTAATTTAATAATTTATTGACCATCCCCTTCCCTTCCCTCCCATCCTCGCTCCCAATAATTATTATAATGATACAAATAATAATAATAATGATGATAATAATCATAATAATAATAATAATAATAATAATAATAATAATTAGAGTAAAAATAATTATAAACAATAACAACACAACTTATTATTGTTATATATATTTGTATTAACTCTGCGAAGCAAATTGGTATCGCGCACTCAGATCTCGCCCGCGTACTGTGCACCATCAGTCAGCTTCTCTGTCGCCGTCGTCCGTCTGTCTGTCCGGAAACTCCTCCTAGACCTTTTGAATGATTGTCAACATATATCACAAGTATATCCATTTAGTCAATTCAAAGGTCAGTAAGAAATACATTTTCAATTCAACTTAAAGGTTAAGGTCAAAGGTTAAGGTTAATAATACGGTCATTATTTCATATGTTTTAGTTTATACTCATATTTCTGTATTTTCACTATACAAGTTACTGTTAACCTTGATATCTAATTGACCAACATTTAGAAACAAATATTCTAAAGGGTAAGGTCAAGGTCAAAGGTCAAAATAATGTTGTTATAGTATATAATTATTAAACTAACTGTCAGATTCCCACTAAGCTTACCATGTATATTCGGAATACCTAGGCCAAGGCCATACAAAAAAAAATACAATCCATATGAAAGATCAAGGTCACAGGTCAAGGTCAAGTATAAAGTCAATATGCTAATTTCTTTACTTCTCATGCACAATTTGATGAGATAGTTGAATTTGAATTACTAAAAAAAAAAAAATCAGAAATTTCGAGACACATCATAAAGGTAAAGATAAAGTACAAAGGTTAAGTTCAACTCTTCTATTTATACATATGAAACTAACGGATAGGTTATAATTAAATTAAGCATGCTTATTTGATTTTCCTGGGCAATGTCAATGCAAACAAACAATGTACTCTTACATAAAGGTCAAGGTCAAAGGTCAACTTTTATTATAAATTAATAAAGATTACTCAAATTTTGGAAATATGGCTGTGTTAATTACTTCTTGCTTAAATATCTTACATATCAAGTTTCATGTAAATATTGTAATAGTTAAGGTCAAAGGTCAAATGTCAAAACAAGGGTGTTCGTTATTTTCTCTAAAATCCTCCGAGACTGTTCAATGTATTGTTACCAAATTGTGCAGGCAAATTCAGTTGCTAAATGCGTCCAAATATATATATTTTTGTTTTTGTCAAAGGTCAAGGCCACAGTATATTGTCACTATTTCTTATCAATAAGCTTTTATATGCATTACACCATATTCATCTGAGTGGTTCATTTGGATTGAGTGGTTTATTTGGGTTGAGTGGTATATTTGGGTTGAGTGGTATATTTGGGTTGTGTGGTTAATTTGAGTTGAGTGGTTGATATAGGTTGAATGATTGATTTGGGCTGAGTTGTTGATTTAGGTTGAATGGTCGATTTGAACTGAGTGTTTGTGGATGAGGGAGACAAAATGCAAAATTGCCTTCGACGAGTGCCTCCCCCAGAGTTGGAAGAGTGACAGGGCCAATTTCAAGGAACAGTCGAGCCAAAATGCCTGGACACACAGAGTTTGAAGCAATTTAAGTCATTGGATCAGGGAGAGAGTTCCAGAGATCAGCTGTTGAATATAAGAAAATTGGGAGTATAGTTTCACTCTTGAGTTGAAGAGTTGTACAGAGTAGGGTGGGATTGCGTTGCAAGACGGGTACTACGTACCCTACGTAGAGGAGGTGGTATACACTGAGAGACCTCTGAGGAACACTGATTATTGTAATGGTAATAGAATAGCAAGAGATATGCAACAATGTGGTGGAGAGAGATAAATTGCAGAGAGTCTGTGAGTGGACGGGAGTTCATGATACGAAAGGCTTTCCTCTCTACTTTGTCTAGAAGTGCTGTGTGAGAGGATCCTCCCCACACATGTGAACAATACTCAATACAAGGACGCACTGTGCCCCTGTACAGAGCAAGAAGCTGTGCAGGGATAAAGCACCCCGTGAGACAGTTTATCACTCCCAGCTTCTGGGAGCCCGCCTGAGTGTATACTCAGTGTATACCAGCAAGACTGGTAATATGGTCCTTCCAATAGAGATCAAAAGAGAAAGAGACACGAGAATACTGAGAGAAGATGAAGGGTTTATTTTTGTATTGTTGAAGTATAAGGGATAGTCCACTGGGAGTTCACGACAGGTAGTAAGATGGAGAAATTGGGGTTTGGGATCATTAAAACCAACAATGTTTTTCTCCCCAATTGGAAATGATAGTTAGATCAGAAGATAAGTATTGTAACGCTTCATTACGTTTGTCTTTGAGGGATTGTTTGCTAGGGCGTTCTGGAAAACGAATTGAATATTGTAAGGTAGAGTCGTCTACATATGAATGGATGGGACTGGAGGTACAGTTAAGAAGATAATTTATGAAAATTAGAAAGAGAATTGGAGATATGACAGAACCGAAGTTGATAGGATGAGGCAGTGAGCGATGGCCGTCCACAACTGCAGCTATGGATCGGCCGGAAAGGAAATTAGAGACAAAGGCACAGATAGCAGGATAGAAACCGAAGGAGGGTAGTTTAGAAATTAAAGATTTGTGCCAGACTCTATCGAAGGCTTTTGATATGTCTAGCATAATAGAAAGGTCTCACCGAAGTCCCGAAAGGAGGATGACCAAGAGTTAGTAGGGTATGAAAAAAGATCACCAGTAGAGCGAACCTTAAGGAAACCATACTGGCGATCCGAGAGCATACAATGAGAAGATAAATGCTAAGAAATTTGGAAGTAAGAATAGTTTTAAAAACTTTAGAGATACAAGAGATAAGAGCAATTGGATGATAGTTGGAGGGTTGAGAGCGATCACCCTTCTTTGGGACAGGTTGAATGAGAGAATACTTTCAGCAAGAAGGGAAGAGGTTAGAGGAGAGACAGAGACGAAAGAGTTTGCATAGGCAGGGGGCAGCACGGAAGCACAATTTTGAGTTAAACAGGGGGAACACCATCTGGACTGTACGCCTTCTTAATATTGAGCCCAGAGATGGTAGAAAGTACATGTTTAGAAGATATTACGATATTAGGCATAAGTAGGAGAGGGAGGAATAGCACCGGAATCATCCAAGGTGGAGTCTCTAGCGAAAGTTTGAGCGAAGAGTTCAGCTTTGTCAGAGGAAGAAGTGATGGTTGTGCCATCAGAGTGGTAATGGGGAGGGAAAGACGAGGAAGATGAATTGTTGGAGAAGTTTTTGGCTAGATACCAGAAAGAATTGAAAGATACCAGAAAGCATGGGAAGAGCTAGAGTTGGATAGTTCAGTGCATTTATTATTGATGAAAGAGTGTTTGGCAAGCCAAAGGACAGATTTGGCTTGATTCTGGGCAGAAAAATAGGAAGAATGAGATTCTTGAGTTTTAAGGCGTCGGTACCGTTTGAATGCTTCCTCCTTATTGCGGACAGCAGTAGAACAAGCTTGAGTAAACCAAGATTTGTTTGCATTAGTCTGAGAGAAAGAAAATGGAATGTATGCCTCCATGCCCGATAGGGTTACCTCGGTGGCATTTTTACAGTGTGAGTGATTTAGTTGAGGCATTATTGTGTATGACCTATTTAGGGTATGACCATTTTGGTTGTATTCACTAATGAGTTTGGCTGTTTTAGTTGTGGCTGTTTAGAAGTGTTACCGTGTTAGTTGTGTCCATTTTGGTTGTATTCACTAATGAGTTTGGCTGTTTTAGTTGTGGCTGTTTAGAAGTGTTACCGTGTTAGTTGTGTCCATTTTGGTTGTATTCACTAATGAGTTTGGCTGTTTTAGTTGTGGCTGTTTAGAAGTGTTACCGTGTTAGTTGTGACCATTTTGGTTGTATTCACTAATGAGTTTGGCTGTTTTAGTTGTGGCTGTTTAGAAGTGTTACCGTTTTAGTTGTGTCCATTTTGGTTATGACCGTAGAGGAATGTTGCCATTTTGATTGTGGCCTTTATGGTTGTGTTCATTTTACTTGTGGTTGTTAAGGAGTGTGGTTGTTTTGCTTGTAGCTATTTTGGTTGTGGCCATTTTGGAGTGTGGCCATTTTAGTTGTGGCCTTTTAGGAGTATGGCCGATTTGATTGTGGCTGTTAAGGAGTTTGGTCATTTTAGTTGTGGCCATTTTGGTTGTGGCCATTTAGGAGTGTGGCCATTTTAGTTGTGGCTAATAAAGAGTACTGCCATTTAGGTTGTGGTCCCTAATTTTACCGGTATACTAATGTACCCGCATTATCTATCGGTCAGTTACTATCCTAGTGAGAGTCACCAAAATTAATGAAACACAAAATACCACTAGATAAATCCTCAAAAGATAGCATAGCAAGTAGAATATCTTATGAAATATAACACAAGCTCTGCCATATTGCTAGAACAATGGAAAAATCCCTATGATATTACTTGGACATTACTCTTAAATCTCCATAATATTGAAAAACGAAAATATACATCTCTAGTATAAATATAGATATTCCTGCTAGATATGTAATGGGACTGCTAAGGAAGTAAGTATTTCATAGCATAACTTTTCTCCCAGGTGAGAAAAGTGACTTGTATTGTTGCCAATTTAGCTACTTTACCGCTAGATCTAGAGGTATTTACTTCAATATAACGGTAATGTTTTACATTTAGCACATTCCTATGAATAATCTAACAATCTCACACATTGTAGAGCCATATTAAATTGTAAAACTTACAAAACAAACAAACTAAAACTCTTCCACAGATGTTGGCATTATATAGAGATTGTTCACATATATTTACTGTCTAGCGACATTCTAGTGACTTTTGAGAATGGATCTTGCAGTATTTTGTGTTTTCATTTGGTAACCCTGTCGCCAGTGTGTTTGTTAGTGTTTTTGTTTTTTGATTCCAGTAAAGATGCTCAGGAGATTGCTCTTGTCTAATAACAGCTATTTCACATATATATATATATATATATATATATATATATATATATATATATAAACAAAATATAACTTTCTCTCTCTTTCTCTCTCTTTATCTCTCTCTTTCCGTAGTGACTGACGATTTGTATCTTTCTTTCTAACTCCTGTATGCTTGGAGGGTAGAAGGAGGAGGGAGGTAGGAGGGGACAGCAGGGTACATATAATTATTACAACGCTTGAGTTTGAAGGAGAGTAAGTGCGCGCACATATAATAATTTCTGTCTCACTTAGATTTAAACATTACTCCTCTATTCAAATGTTGTAAAAGTGTTCTTATATTAAGTTATGGCAGTGAGTTAAGTGTGGGATTGATTACTGAAAGCCTAAATCATAATAAATATAGGCAGATAAGGCATATATTCATACTAATGGTGTCAACGTTAAGTCACACCGAAAAGTGTCAAAAGTGTGTTGGTCCATGTCATTCTCATTATAGTAAGCATTAGGCAAAGTAAAGAATTGCTGAAATCACAAATTGTTAATTTGAACTATTATTATTATTTGGTAGGCTAGGTATGTATAGGTACTAGGTTGGTTAAAGATTGCTGGAATTTTTATGGACTAACACTTTTTATAGAGGGCTAAAAAATAATGCATGGATCTGAATAATGTTTGCAAGCTGTATTAAGAAAAACTAGTGGATTCGGGTAACCGAGGATGAAGACTGAAACGTTGTATGGAATTTCGAGAAGAGTTTTAAGCTCAATACTGAATAGGCATTTTTGTCAATTCTGCGGCCAAACTATTCCACCAATTTCTATGTATTGGTGCCCAAACGTTCGGAATTACGAGCCTCACCCAACTACACCAAAAAGCGTTTATCATCCATGTAGTTTTCATGATATGGATACTTAAGTGAATTTGATTTTTTTCAAGATGGCCACCAAAAAACGATGTGTAGGGCAAAACCTTTCTCTATACAATTTGTGGAGCATTGGAAGTGGAGTCCATACATCAAAGCACAATAATCTCTTATGAGTGGGATACGCGGTATGAGTGGGATAGACGGTATGAGTGGGATAGACGGTATTTGCATCTGAAATCTTTATAAAAGGCGGCAGCCACATACGTGATGTTTTGTATATAAAATGTTGCTCAACATAAAATCACACCTTGTGTCAAAGTTTGATCGCGATCCGACAAGTGGTTCCAGATGTATTGTGTAAAAAACGTTGTGCAAAAATAATTTGGAAGAATAAGAAGAACACTTATAATCTGAACGATCTTAATAGGGGTTCCGCGCCACAGGTTTGAACCCCTAATACCACTAATAAGTCACCCTCAACATCATTATATAGTAGTAGATGGCGGTGAATAGATGATGATGAAGAACAAGAAGGCAAACATATAATTCATTTAAACATCATGGAAGATATGCAATTTGATAAGGAAATATGTACGGAAATAAGGACGTAAATCACGAAGGCGATATATACAGACAGTCATATGTTATATGTCTGTTATATTAAGTATGCATTGATTTAAGCTGCATACCTGTGCTCCATTTACATAATATTTGAGTGGATTTCGGTCCTTATAGTGAATTAATCACATATCAGTTGTTTTTGCATTTGTTTTGGTGAAGATGGGGGGGGGGGGGGGGGGTGAACCAGAAAAACTAGTAGATTGACATTTGGTCGGGATTTGGACTGAATTCGTGTTTTGTTTCTATCCATCTATATTCTCAGGCCCAATCACCATTTTTCCTATTTTTATTTTTATTTTCTATTTCATTCTATATTATTTTGTATTTCCTTGTATTGCTTTCAGTAATAATATTGTTGTGTACTTGTTTCTCTTCTTCTTTGCATTTATATTGCATGCGTAAAAATGTTCCCCTTAAAAAAAAACAAAAAAACAAAAAAAAATTGACATTGACACACGGCCTGGATCCTGCAGCTTTCACCGGTTGTATTGATAGCCCCTCCTGTAATGTTCTTAAGGGGGGTGATCTGCTTTTTTCTGCTCTCTTTTCTGCTCTCTTTCTATTCTTTCTATTTCTCTGTATCCATTCGACCCCATGCAGCCTACTGTTTTAAGACGTTTATCCCCATCCAGGTGTCGATATCTTCCTGGCGAGCGATAGCAAGCCAGCATTGTATGAAGAAATCCGGCTTCGCCGGAGACATTTTTCTATCTAAAAATGTACAAATTTAGCTTGCTGTGAAAACAAAAATATAGATATGCTGGCTCGCTACCGCTCGCCAGGAAAATATTAACACCTGGATGGGGGTAAACGTCTTAAAACAGTAGGCTGAATGGGACCGAATGGATACAAGCCAAAGAGAGAGGGAGAGAAAGAGAAAACAAAGCGAGGTGGGCTCCCTTAAAAAAGGCTACCAATGAAATCAATGAATTATAGGTCAGACGGAATAAATAGGAAGCACATCTAGGTAAACAACTATTTCTTGTAGAAGAGATAGTATAGTCTATTCGCTGTAAATAGGCGAGAAATGATGACTTCTATCCTCTGTAACTCAAAAAGCGCTAGATCAAATTGGCTGTATCTTTTCGTATCTATTCCTTGACTGGCTCTTCCCAAATGGTAAAACTATTAGCCCTATTACACTAGTTGTTTTTCAGTTACAGAGGTTAGAGGTAATGATTTCTCGCCTACTAACAGCGAATAGACTATAGTTCGTTCATGCATAATTTAACCCACACCACTCCACAAATTTCACAATCTACTGCAGAGTTCTATAAATATACTTTCATTGGCATTATTTCCTTGGAATTAGGCTATGCAGCAAATATACATTTATATACTGTTTCCTCAACGCACTTCATTTCAATCTCTATACCTGATTTAAGTTTGTACTTTGATTACCAATACTTTATCTCAAAATGTCTGGTTTATATTTGTGTTTGCACATAAGAAATACAGCCATTCTAGGATTTGGTCATGCCAAACAAATACATTGTTATTATATATTACACTCAATCAATATTTAACATAATTGATCTAAAATTTGCTATAATCTGCCTAGACTTACTCTGCTGTTGTTCAATTGTCTTTGTGTATGTATAAATGTAACCAGACATTTTGTCTTTAGTGTTAAGCCAAGGAAAACCAATCGCATTTAATGGGCATATATCTGTATTAATTTATTCCATTTTACATACCTAATGAACAAATTTAACATTATTTCTTAGAATTACTCGAAAAATTGTATGTCTGTATGTATAAAGCATACAGCTATTATCGTATGTCTGTATGTATAAAGCATACAGCTATTATCGGAGCAGACAAAACAATATTGTATGTCTGTATGTATAAAGCATACAGCTATTATTGTATGTCTGTATGTATAAAGCATACAGCTATTATCGTATGTCTGTATGTATAAAGCATACAGCTATTATCGGAGCAGACAAAACAATATTGTATGTCTGTATGTATAAAGCATACAGCTATTATTGTATGTCTGTATGTATAAAGCATACAGCTATTATCGTATGTCTGTATGTATAAAGCATACAGCTATTATCGGAGCAGACAAAACAATTGTATGTCTGTATGTATAAAGCATACAGCTATTATTGTATGTCTGTATGTATACAGCTATTATCGGAGCAGACAAAACAATATTGTATGTCTGTATGTATAAAGCATACAGCTATTATTGTATGTCTGTATGTATAAAGCATACAGCTATTATCGGAGCAGACAAAACAATATTGTATGTCTGTATGTATAAAGCATACAGCTATTATGTATGTATGTATAAAGCATACAGCTATTATCGGAGCAGACAAACAATATTGTATGTCTGTATGTATAAAGCATACAGCTATTATTGTATGTCTGTATGTATAAAGCATACAGCTATTATCGGAGCAGACAAAACAATATTGTATGTCTGTATGTATAAAGCATACAGCTATTATCGTATGTCTGTATGTATAAAGCATACAGCTATTATCGGAGCAGACAAAACAATATGTATGTCTGTATGTATAAAGCATACAGCTATTGTATGTCTGTATGTATAAAGCATACAGCTATTATCGGAGCAGACAAAACAATATTGTATGTCTGTATGTATAAAGCATACAGCTATTATTGTATGTCTGTATGTATAAAGCATACAGCTATTAGCAGACAAAACAATATTGTATGTCTGTATGTATAAAGCATACAGCTATTATTGTATGTTTGTATGTATAAAGCATACAGCTATTATCGGAGCAGACAAAACAATATTGTATGTCTGTATGTATAAAGCATACAGCTATTATCGGAGCAGACAAAACAATATTGTTTAATGTTTTATTTCTGAAATATACACACCTATTTACGTTACACAAGATCCTTTATTGATTTGTATTAGGTAATGCGATGTAAATACTATTATGTTAGCTCATATTGTTCCATTAAATTTATTACAAATGTATGTACCTCATCTAGAAGTCTATACTGTATGCCCGAACATATTCTCAAGCTGGATTCTTTGTACTTGTAATAGTACACACGAAACAGAACACCATTTATAAAGTGTGCCTGATCTCAAGTTCTTCACTGATTGCCTGAACTTATTCTCAACGTGTTTGCTAGTATTTATGTGTACATTCATACAGTATATGACAAGAACATGGACTATAGGGGTGTTTTAATCCATAAAACAATTATTGTTTCTCTATAATATATTGAACCATTTTATTCATTACATATGCAGTTACCTGAACTACGATGCTATACTAATTACCTGAAGTTAATCTTAAATTGATTGCCTGAGTTTCTACGGCTAGATATGAAATATTACATAAATTCAAATTTACTCCAATTACTTATCATATTGTTGTAAAGGTTCAGCTATTAATTGTTCTCTGAAAGTTGGTTACAATAAATGCATCTTGAATTTCTTAGAAATAAACCCATTTTCAATATTAACAACTAACCAGACCAGGAATTAACTTGCTTAACCCTCTCGCATCCAGCAACTTAATTATCTAACTTATGGTAAGACATTCTCTAATTTGCCATGAAATATCAGGCTGGGCGAGTTTTCGAAGCCTTGTGTTTTTCTGTATTTTCATCCACCAGAATGCTGTTTATTGTGATGTATCATATCTCAATGGAAAGAGGAATATTTATAGTACATGATAAAACAAAACAAAATTTAAATAAATCGAAATATGAAAGTGTAAATGAGTCCGGAATACAATTATTTCCCATGCAATTGTCTTCACACGGTCCTAGCTCTAAATTGTGAGTGATGACCATATATTTTTTTTTGCTCAAATAATAGTATTGTTTCTCCTCTTTCCAAATCTGAAAACAGAAATTGTTTATCTTCAATAGTTCTCAAGCAGTGACCGGATTTTTTTTTTTTTTTTGATTGATATGGTTTATAAAATTTTCGATTTATTTCGTTGCTACGAAGTGTATGGTTTTAAATTTAGGCTGTATGAATACGGCAAATAATGCTGATGAGTATAACACAAACTAGAAGTTCCTAGGACAAATACTTTTTGCGCTATGAATATTTGAAATGAAGAGCCAAAATGCGAATATTTATGCTTCACCCATCTCTGTTCCGGCGATGCTAGCCGGGTTCCGAGCTGTTCCCAACCTCGTGGTTGCGTTATTTGCTCGGATACGTATATAACTGTATATATCACCAGAATCGAAAAATTGTGTTCTTTCCAATGGTGAAAACAAAAATAATATAGCGTAATTGGTTCGCGAGCTATGCGCAATTGTTTCCATGCAGTGACCGAAAACAAAAAAATAGATATGGTTTATAACATTTTCGATTTATTTCGTTGCTACGAAGTGTATGGTTTTAAATTTAGGCTGTATGAATACGGCAAATAATGCTGATGAATATAACACAAACTAGAAGTTCCTAGGACAAATATTGTTTGCGCTATGAATATTTGAAATGAAGAGCCAAAATGCGAATATTTATGCTTCACCCATCTCTGTTCCGGCGATGCTAGCCGGGTTCCGAGCTGTTCCCCACCTCGGCATTGGTTTATTTGCTCGGATACGTATATAACTGTTTATATCACCGTCATCGGAAAATTATGCTCTTTCTAATGGTGAAAACAAAAATAATATAGCGTTATTGGTTCGCGAGCTATGCGCAATTGTTTCCATGCATTGTTATTGTTATGTAAATATATGAGAATGTTTATACAGTTGTATATCTTTGCCACAATGTACAACATTTATATAAATATAAATATAATATATATATATATATATATATATATATATATATATATATATATATATATATATATATATATATATATATATATATATATATATATATATATATATATATATATATATAAAATAAATGAAATAAAAATATAAATAAAATGAAATAAATCAAATCAAATAAATAAATATATAAATAAAATAAAAATGTAATAATAATATATATACTCGATTATGGGCCTTGGGCTTGCTCGGGACCTTGAGGCTGATCCGCTAGACACCCTGGGGAACAGGAATAACAAAGAAAAAAAAAATATATATACCGGGTATATATATATATATATATATATATATATATATATATATATATATATATATATATATATATATATATATATATATTATATATATATATATACTGTATATATAAATAAAATAAATAAAATAAAAAATATAATAATAATATAAATACTCGGTTATGGGCCTTGGGCTTGCTCGGGACCTTGGGGCTGATCCGCTAGACAGCCTGGGGAACAGGAATAATAAAGAAAACAAAAAATAAATATATATATACCGGGTATATACGTATATACTGTGTATATATATATATATATATATATATATATATATATATATATATATTATATATATATATACTTTATATATAAATAAAATAAATAAAATAAATAAAATATAATAATATAAATACTCGATTATGGGCCTTGGGCTTGCTCGGAACCTTGGGGCTGATCCGCTAGACAGCCTGGGGAACAGGAATAATAAGAAAAAAAAAAAATATATATATATACCGGGTATATACGTATATATATATATATATATATATATATATATATATATATATATATATATTATATATATATGTACTGTATATATAAATAAAATAAATAAAATAAATAAAATACAAATATAATAATAATATAAATACTCGATTATGGGCCTTGGGCTTGCTCAGGACCTTGGGGCTGATCTGCTAGACACCCTGGGGAACAGGAATAACAAAACAAATATATACGGTATATATATATAAAATAAATAAAATAAACATAAATAAAATGAAATAAATAAAATAAAATAAATAAAAACTAATAAATCAAATATATAAATATTTAAATAAAATACAAAATATAATAATATAAATACTCGATTATGGGCCTTGGGCTTGCTCGGGACCTTGGGGCTGTATATAGGCTATATACTGTATATAGGCTATATATAATATATATATATATATATATAATTATAATAATATACTGTAATATAACTAAAATTCCATAGAGTACTTACCATACTTCCTGTAAGCATTCCTGTGACATCTTCGTGATTATAATGTATTTATTTCGTAGGCAGTATTTATTGATAAATATATTTGTCTTTCAAGCAAAAAATATTGTAAAGTCATCAATGATACCTAGACAAAACTGCATCAATACTCAAGGGGTTAACCAAGATTCACTCCCCTCAGTCACCAAAAGTCACAAGTAACATCTTATATACATATATAGTTCGAATTATTCACTAAACACTTTCACTGGGTAGATGAAATAATCCATAATTGCCTGCCTATAGCTTGGCATGGTGGGCCAGAGGGAGGGAGCCAAGAATTTAAAGGGCCGGGACCCTGCCTCACAGTCTGGGGGCCGGGAAACTACTGACTTTACAGAGGCCCGCGCTCCTCAGAGAGGGACGCTATGGGGTTGCTAGATACTTCCTTTTGTAACTTACTGATGCCTAACTTACCAGTCCAAATTGAGTCAAAATCGAGTCATAAACTTATTTTTGGCGAATATTTCTAACTTACAGGTGGCATTATGACGCGATTGCGTCATACGAGCACTCCTGGAGGGGTGGCGTTATGACGCGATCACATCCTATAGATGCGGGAGGGTTAATATTGTAATATTTTATTATATACACTGATTTTGTAATAAATAAATGGAAAGAGCTCTGACAATTACAATTTAGCATGAAGTCATTCTGTGACTGAATCAGGTAATTAAAAGTTTCACTTGGCAATACGTAAGTTTAGATAGAACGTCAATTTAAAGTCAGTCTAAATTATTGCAAGCATTCCCAAGTAGGTCATCGGTATGCAATATCCAAGACCCTTTATATCATGCTTGCCGTTGTTACACTCGAATTAAAAAAAACATTATTATAAAAACAAAAACAAACCTGCTTGGCTTAACCGGACCAGGGCCTCATAACATAAAACTATGGATTTCAACACGTTTTAGAAAGACTCATTGATTGACATGCATTATCAAACGCTTTCATATTATGCTGCATTTACAGCAAGGAGTCCCTAGGAGTCTCTCCAGGCTGCGACTAGGCTACAGTAAGTTTTACTCAAGCAGTTCTGGGCATAAATGGCTGACATATCTCATCCACGAGTCGCATGGTCTTTACGATGTCTCCTTCACTCAGGTTTGTCACCCACCAAAACTGCTGCATAAGCAGGGTCAATCGCAAGGAGCCATAACACGTGCCTATATAGCCGAAACTGGTGTTCACAGACTATGCATTCATTTTGTCCCGAGTCAGTTCACAAAGAGTAGGCGCTGGATTGATTTGGGGTTCATGATCCTTCAAAGACATTTTGGTAACAAAGGAGTCTCTCCAAATAATCAATGAGTATTCACATCTTACAATCATATTACAAGACAGAGAGCACCAGTGTTATAAAGATCCACAACTTGGTCCTTCTGCACAAGCTTCGACATTGCTATATACTCTTGTTGAGAGAATCCATATCCTAGCCCGAGACGATGCTAAAGCTATGACTGCATTATAGTCACTGATATCAGTAGTGCATAATTATATTCTGCTTTTGTTTTCCTTTAACTCTTTTGCTGCAGTGCCCCTCAC
The DNA here is from genome assembly GCA_032716605.1 of Paralithodes platypus. Classification (NCBI taxonomy): domain Eukaryota; kingdom Metazoa; phylum Arthropoda; class Malacostraca; order Decapoda; family Lithodidae; genus Paralithodes; species Paralithodes platypus. The sequence continues at coordinate 8,198,390 of CM064537.1, read as the reverse complement.
CAGACGGACACCAATATCCATTATTATGTGTCATGAGAGTGTGGCAATTGAGTGCAGGCAGTGCGGGGCCCGTTCGTCCATCGCCCACCATAGCTGGGCACGCACTGACGTGCAAGGCCGTTTTCTCCTGCACCATTATAGACTTACTTATACCAAAAACCGCTCAAAACCGGTAATTTTTAGTGATTTTTTGCCGACCTTTGCAACACACGTTGTAAAGAGAATAGATTCAAGTGTCATAGGAAAGCTCTATTAATGTATTTTCACGGATATATAATTGTATTACGTTCTGGCTCTTGTTTATGCATGAAAATGTGAAGATCACTTAGGGCTAAAACCCTCGCCGGCAGGGAGTTAAAAGCCAATTATCAAATCCATCTGTAAAATTCGAAGATCATCTTAATAATGCCTGGCAGTATTTGAAGTAGTGCCAGTACAGAGTTCAGTCCCTGAATTAAGAGCAACCTCACAAACACAAGGAACACTAATTTACCTGTATTAGGTCCTTCGTGAATGTCCAACATCATTCGAACTGTCTACACTGTAAACAAACAAGTGTATTCAAAATGTATATACAGTACACACTCATTAGATACGTTTAATACATGCTTCTATCTTAATATTAAATGGTATTATTACAGCCAATATATCTTCATAAAGGTATGTTATTATGAACACTGTCATTACCCTCTTTATACTTTCTCTAAACCTGTAACTATTAACAACATACTCTTGGTTTTTAATTAAGTAATTATAATTACTAGAACGAAAATGTGTATACAAAAACACACCTCAAACATTACGTTTTACTTTGTTTTCAGAATAAATTATTTTAAATCAAGATTATCTTCAACGCTAGAAGAACCTACCAGAGACAAAACAAAATTAGTTTAGTCATTTTCTAATCCTTTCATTCCTAAAGGTAATGCATATGTTGATCATATTCATCTAGCTGTAGCATTAATTCACTACAAAAAACGTTGTCAGATTGAAACAGTTTGTAGAACATTTACTGTACCTACAATATTTACCAGTTCCAAGATACAATGTAGCTATATATATATTGTATTCAAGCTAATAATGCCATATACAATTCTATACAGCTTAAGGGAGACCTCTACCGGCCGAATGGGGTAAAACGTATCAACATATTAACCTTTTGATTCCCACAGATCCTTCCTGATAAATGCATAAATAGAATAACGCACAACAATATGCTTTAAATATATTTTGTCAAGCAATGCACCTCTTTTGTCTCCTGTATCTAACGTTATATAACAAAGTCCCATCAAACATTCAACATTGATCAATACAACACAAATATAAAACTTTTGCAGTAAATCTCTCGCTCCATTTCCTCTCTGACTGCCTTCTCTATATTCTAGTTCGAACCAAAAAAATGTGTGAGTTTCGGACTAAAAGGAACTTCAAAATGCACAGTCAAACCACACAGACATTGACCAGGGGGATAGCGTAGAGCTGTAGTATTACAAGTTATTGGATTTATTTTTGGCTCGGTTATTTAAATTACTATATTGTGTGTTTCACAAAGCTCAACCAAAATGATGATTATATATGACGGTGTGCTTCATGTGAATGTTATTTGGCTAACCCAGCTGGTCAGAGACTGAGTGTTGTAACTGTTCACTTTAAGACACAAATGCTGGCCCAATAGAAATCCACCAATCGTATGAAAGAATCTTTGAAATATAAACATTAAATAAATATTTAACATGATTAGATTCAGTTCGGTATAACTTTGAAAGCTTAAGGGAGCCCACCTCGCTTTTTTCTCTTTCTCGCTCTCTCTCTTTGGCTTGTATCCATTCGGCCCCATTCAGCCTACTGTTTTAAGACTTTTATCCCCATCCAGGTGTCAATATTTTGCTGGCGAGCGGTAGCGAGCCAGTATATATATATATTTGTTTTGACAGCAAGCTAAATTTGTAAATTTTTCGATAGAAAAAGTCTCCGGTGAAGCCGGATTTCTCCATACAATGCTGGCTCGCTATCGCTCGCCAGGAAGAATTCGACACCTGGATGGGGATAAACGTCTTAAAACAGTAGGCTGAATTGGGCCGATTGGATACAAACCAGGGAAAGAGAGAATAGGAGGGAGAGAGAACAAAAGTAGGTGGGCTCCCTTAAGGCCACGATATATGTTCTAGAGTGTACACAGTAAATACATATGGGTACATATATAAGTTATGAAATGGGTGATTACAGTGTCCATACTAATATACTCCTCGTAGGTCTATTGGTAATAGTAAGCTCATATAAAATACGGATAAAAAGGTATATCAAATAGTCGTTTCCATGTCATCTCCACCAGTAGACCATTTCAACCAGTAGCTCCCAACCAGTGCCAAATTAACCCAAACCAACCAAACCAGTGCCAAAATATAGTACTAACCTAACCTAACCTAACCTAACCGTATTGGTTGATTTGGTACTGGTTGAGAGCTACTGGTTGAAATGGTCTACTGGTTGAGTTGACCAGTCACCCAAATAGTCACTATAAACATAACCAGTATTAATATATTTGTCTGTACCGTACCTTTTTATTTTTGTTTTTTCTTTGTGTTTTGTCATAGTGCACTCGACAAGATATCCAAGAGGCCCATGCAGTGTTAATGGTATTTATGCTATTATAGAGTAATGGCGAACAAAATGGCAGTGTTAATTGTATTTATGCTATTATAGAGTAATGGCGAACAAAATGGCAGTGTTAATTGTATTTATGCTATTATAGAGTAATGGCGAACAAAATATACAGACTTGAGGGGAGTTTTGCATTTATTTGTTCATTTATTTATTTATATATTTATTTATTTATATATTATTTTTAGTTTCCTATCAAGACCTCCATCAAGCTTTAACAAACACTCCCAAGACCCACTTTGAGATCAATCTGTGCATCTTCCGGTAGAAAAATATCCCGGTCGAAGGCCGGTTCCTATCGCTCTCCAAGAAAATTTCGACACCTAATTTCTTTTTTTTAAAGAGGCAATGAACGGAGGAAGGAAACACACAGATAAAACAAAAAAGTCCATGTGCCTAAAGGCATCCTCCATTCATAAAATGTTTGTAACAACTGGATTTAAACATTTGTAGATTGTAAGTTTGTGGAAAGCAATTCGAGGGAAGTGAATTCCAAAGAGTAGTAGCTCTGGGGATAAATGAATTCTGATTAGCAGAAGTTCTGCATTGTGGAGGAGAAAGTGTAAATTCATGGCCGCTCTCAGCTGCCCTAGTTCTACGGGGAAAAATGTGGAGAGGCGGCACAATTGAAGCAAGTTCCTCGGAACAATTGCTGTGAAAATATCTGTAGAATAATGCAAGGGATGCAACGTTTCTTCGTATGGATAATGTAGGAAGGTCCTGTGTGATTGCAGGGTTATTGATTAATCTAATAGCTTTATTTTGAATTTTGTCCAACTGCCTCAATGCAACCACTCCACTTCCACCCCACAGAGGTGAACAGTAATCCATCTGAGAACGCACATGACTTTTATATTATTACGGCCAACTGCTCGTCAGTGAAGAATTCTCAAACTCTGTACAGGAGTCCCAGTTTTTTAGAGGCATTCTTAGCAATGCTTCTAACATAATGTGTCCAGCTCAAGTTACTAGTTAATGTTACACCGAGAATGTCAATACTAGGGGAAGTGGGAATATTTACATCATTAAAAAATATATGGGAGTCAGTGAGATTCTGTCGGTTAAAACAATTAATGTACTTGGTTTTCTGTGCATTAAAGGAAACTAGATTCTTTTGTCCCCATCCATTAATTCTAGAAAGGTCCTGGTTCAGAGAAATTGCAGTGTTTATTTTTGAATTTATAAGATCGGGTTGGGTGAAAGAATTGGTAAATGTGAAGGAACTGTACAAAGGAGTACAAAGGAGTACAAAGGAGTACAAAGGAAATCAAGCAACAACAGGTCTAGTGACCCTTCTAGATTGCTTGTCCTCCAAAACACTGAGGATCAAGTGTCCAAACAGTGGTTTAGAGTGGGTAAGGGAACATTGGAAAGGGAATTACTGCCCTGGAACTAATGTCCTTGGCAGGATTAGGAAGTTAGTAGAGGACATAAGGGTTAGTAACTGAGGGGGGGATAAAATAAAGTTATTCATTTACAAATGCAGTCAGTCGCGGGTTTGATGAGAGATATTTGTCTAGGCGGAGTTTAAATGAATCAACGGTAATGCAGTCTATAACGTTTCGGGGAAGCCCATTCCACAAGTTGACAACTCGATTGAAGAAGAAATTCTTAGATTCGTGCGAGTTAAAAGATTTACCAATAATTTTGCAACCGTTTCCCCGCGTGTAATTAGATTGGTCGATAGTGAAGTACTTACTACAGTTCATATTGTCGATGCCTTTGATGATTTTGAACACTTGAATTAAGTCACCTCTTAATCTGCGCTGGGTTAAAGGAAATAGATTTAATTCTCTAAGACGCTCTTCGTATGGTTTGTTCTTTAGGCTAGGTATCATTTTGGTAACTCTACGTTGAACTCGTTCTAGCTTGTTTATATCTTTTTGGTAATAAGGGCACCAGGATTGAACGCAGTATTCCAGAAGAGGGCGGACTAAGGAATTGTAAAGGGTTAGGATAACTTCTTTGGATTTATGCTCAAATGACCTGCCTATAAAGCCAATTATTTTGTTTGCCTTCTTAACAACTTCTGAACATTATTGACTCGGTTTTAGGTTTTTCATTTAGGTATCCGACATGTAGTACTTTACATTTATCCGCATTGAAACTCATTTGCCAAATTTGGGCCCAACATGACAATTTATCTAGATTGTGTTGCATATCGTCAACTTGTTCTTTTGAGAGTACGCTATTTGCAATTTTTGTATCGTCAGCAAATTTTGAGATTGTACAGGTGAGACCCTCATCTATGTCGTTGATGTAAATTAGAAAGATAATTGGTCCTAGTACCGATCCCTGGGGTACCCCGCTACTTACATTGGTCTATTTAGATGCCTTACCGTTTATGACTACCCTTTGCTTTCTGTTGCTGAGCCAATTTTCTATCCATTTCAACACACCGTCTTGTATTCCATGCGCTTTTAGTTTTAGCAGTAAACGTTTGTGGGGAACTTTGTCAAAGGCCTTTTGAAAATCAAGGTATATAATATCTACAGCTTTACTCTCATCGTAGAGGTTGAGGATATCGTGGAAGAAGTCTAAGAGGTTTGTTAAACAGGAACGTTTTTTACGAAAGCCGTGTTGAGTATCTTTAAGTATGTTATTTTCCTCTAAGTGATTTACGAGTCTGTCTCGTATGACCGTTTCTAGCATTTTACATACAACTGAGGTTAAGATAATTGGACGATAGTTACTGGGTAGGGATTTGCTGCCTTTTTTGAATATCGGTGTTACGTTGGCTAGCTTCCACTGATCAGGCATAGTTCCAGACTGCAAGGATTTATTGAATAGTAATGTCAGTGGTTTGGAGAGCTCATCCTTAGCTTCCTTTAGAACTCTAGGCGAGATTGTATCAGTGGATTGAACTGTGGAGTGTTGAGTCATCTGCGTAGGAATGTATTGGATTATGAGTGGTAGATATGAGATCATTGATATGAATGAGGAACAGAATTGGGGCCAAAACTGATACCTGGGGAACACCAGCATTTATTGAGTGAAATTGAGAATAAAGGCCATCTACCATTACCCGTATTTTTCTGTTATGAAGATAAGAAGAAATTAGTGGAACTAATGATGCAAGGCCGTAGTGTGACATCATCGACAATAAGGATTGATGCCAGACTCTATCAAATGCCTTTGATATATGCAGTGCTATTGTATGTGTTTCACCATGTTGGTCTGTAGCTTGGTTGATTTGATGCGTAAGAAGGCAAAGAATGTCTGCAGTTGATCGACATCGTCTAAAACCATATTGCCTATCACTGATTAATTTATTATTCTCAAGATGCTTAATTATGTGATTATTTAATATAATTTCAAAGACTTTACCAAGAGTGGAAGTTATAGCTATTGGTCTGTAGTTTGATGGATCTGAAGAGGCACCTTTTTTAGGAACTGGATGAATGTTTGCTTCTTTCCAGGGTACTGGGAAGCATGAGGTATGAGTACACAGACGGAAAATGTTTGCCAATACAGGAGCGAGCACCAAGGAGCAATTCTTAAGTACTATTGGAGGAATTTCATCTGGACCAGGAGCCTTATCTACTGAGAGATTCTGCAAAATAGTTTTGACATGTCTGGTGTGGATCTTAAGTGAGGGAATGGTACAAAAGGTCTTAACATCGTCAAACTAATGGGGCCAAGCATTTGGGAGAAGAGGGTCTAGAAAAATCAAACACACCAGGGATATTTGAAAGAGTGCGACAGTCTCTTATGCGCCGAGCCCAAGCCTTTATCTACGAGGGTGGGAGAAAGTTCGAGCAACTATTGTAAATACTGTAAAATACATTGATGTTCAAACATTTATGACAAAATAAAGTAATTGAGGTGATGGTAATCTACTGATTGTGTTCATCCCCTAGACTTTCCTATTTAAACTAAAATGTGTAATATCCCGGTAAATATGAGAAATTTCCAAAACCGTCACATAGTAAAGTATATTTATTATTGCTAGGTCTATTCATTCTGAAATTTATGAAAGGTATTTATGAAACACCCTGTATATATGTGTATATATTATACAGGGTGTTCCAGTAATGCTTTTCATAAATTATATGGTGGACTCATCAGACAAAAATAAGAATACATTACTCTATGAACATGAGGTTGAGTATTTATAATAACGGAGTTATTACACGATTTAAGTTAACGATAGATACAATACCATTCAGTCCAAGGGGTAATGTTGCCATTTTAGTGGATTATATCCATTTGGCCTTCGCTATCGTTTGCTAGCCTCAAGATAGTGAGCAGTAGCGATCTGACTTTTCGGTAGAATCGGCGTTCTCTCTTTAGGCTAGCGAGCGGTAGCGAGCTGATGTTTTCGGTAGGAAAATCAAATCCGGCGAAGCCGGACATATTTTTCTACCGAAAAGTCAGATCGCTACTGCTCACTATCTTGAGGCTAGCAAGCGATAGCGAAGGCCAAATGGATATAATCCACTAAAATGGCAACATTACCCCTTGGACTGAATGGCATTGTATCTATCGTTAACTTAAATCGTGTAATAACTCCGTTATTATAAATACTCAACCTCATGTTCATAGAGTAATTTATTCTTATTTTTGTCTGATGAGTCCACCATATAATTTATGAAAAGCATTACTGGAACACCCTGTATATATATATATATATATATCAGAGTTGGGTCAGTTAAGTTAATTAACTTAACTCTTTGCCGATTAACCGATTAAGTTAATTACCGGTAACTTTAACTTAACTATAATAGTTAATTTTGAGAAATTGGTTAACTTAACTTAACTTCATCGAATTTCTCAAAATTAATTGATCAATTCGATTAAATTTCGATTAATTATCAATTAATTTTCTTTGTACTAGATATGGAAATCGCATTTCAGACCACGTGGTCACCCTGCCACTTGTACGGTCTATAAATAGTGACCTCTCTCTCTTCCAGCCTCAACTGTCAGCAGCCTAATTGCATTGTAATTGCTGTATGTCAATAGTGGGTGGGTATTTTTCTCCTTAGCTCACCTTAAATGAGAGAGAGAGAGAGAGAGAGAGAGAGAGAGAGAGAGAGAGAGAGAGAGAGAGAGAGAGAGAGAGAGAGAAAAGCCGGTCGATAACGATAAATGTAATATATTAAGTACAATGAAGTATTTTATAGTCTATGTTTGCTTTTAAAATGCATATAAAGTTGATAAATTATTCAAAAGGATAAATACACTCTAGGGATGAGGAACAAAGATAATACATTTTTCATGTATCTATTGGGTATGTAATCGTATTTTTCATCGTAATATACAGGTATCATGCAGTTATTGACAGTAATACTCGATTAAGTAAAACATTAACACATGAATGAAATTAATGTTTATTGCAACAGATACAATAATTATGTAGCTATAGATACTACTCTATACATAACAGCTGTAATAGATTGATGATTGGGTTGTAAGTGAGGAGAGAGAGAGAGAGAGAGAGAGAGAGAGAGAGAGAGAGAGAGAGAGAGAGGGAGAGGGAGAGAGAGAGAGAGGGCGGGGGGGGGGGGTCGTAATGTTTTAGCAAGGAAGAACACGAATATGGGAGGATGAGCTTTAAAAAAATAGGTTTTGCACCAGAGTGTTTAGTATGTAAAAAAACAAAACAAAAAAAACACACACACACACACACACATACAAGTCTTCAATTACCCCTAGACAAAATTCATAAGAATAACGTAGCCTAACCTTATGATTTTGGTCGTGTTTGTCCTGTCCGTCCTACTCTGCAAAGAAACTTTAAAGATACAACACACGCCTGTTGGGTGAACCCCTGATACTTTCATATCCTCCTCCAGCTCCCTTCCTCACCTCCTACTACTTCATCTGTCCCCTTTCATGCTTCGAGACATTTATTAAAGTCATAACAATCAATTATTGTTTGTCTCAACTTCCCTATATGCATGTCATGTCGTTCAACTTTCATTATATTTTTACATACAGGAATAGACGAAGGACAAAAAACAAAATATATAATTGAAGCCAAAATCCATGATATTCTTCGTTCATGAGAAATATTATGCTTACTTAACCTTGCCGATGTCCTGCTAGTTTAGTGTGTACTCTAGCTTTAACTAACATGGCCTAACCTATTTTAACATAACCTATTATTTAAACGTTGATTTATGTAAACTAACCTATGTGAATCTAACATATCTTAATCTAGCTTAACCTTGTCTAAATAACCTAGCGTCATCTAATATATCCTATATTATACAAACCTAAGTTCATAAAGATATTACATGACAATTATGAATATATTGATTATGAACATGCTATTATTGACGCAGAATCTTGAGAGTAATTAACAATAGACCGCGCCAAATATAGTTTGCTATATACTAATGCGGTGTTATTGTTTGAGGTATTTTTTAGGAAAATTTTACCCCACGGAGAGTAATTCGAGAGATTCTATCTTTAACTCGAGATATTTGGGTGTAGTTGTCACCTTTGTGTCAATGCATTTTGAGCTTCACCTACAATTTCTCCTGGATTAATATAAATTGCCGGAAAAAGCGCTCGTGTGACACTGGCTTAACTCAGGTCAACAAGGACTGTACTGGAAGAATACAGGTGCCAAGTACAAACGTCTTTCTCCAGTAGCGGTGTATTACTTAAGTATGCCAGCATTATCTTCAACATTATTTACCACCTGAGCGTAACAGGCTAAGTTTGAAACTCTAATTTTCTGCAAATTGAATGAGTATGCTTAATTACTATGACCAATGTAAACATAGTCTTGGGGGTACCTGAATCTGTCTCATACAGGTATCTTAGTTGTTAGTTGGCTTGACAAATAAATTAGCTGTAGACTCGACCAAAAAACAATCTTTACACTATTGTTCAGCTGCTAAACATTCTGGAATGTGGTCGAAATCTTATGATAATACCTCACAGACGTATGTTTCACCCAATTCATTCCGTTCACACTAGATTATTTACAGCTCACCAATGTAAACATTGTTTTTTGGTAGACTGTACATAAATAAATATTGTGTTGATAAATATTATATTGTACCTGCTTACTACGGACGGTCCGGACCGACTTAAGCTGAAGAAATCGACTGAGAGTGCCTGGAATATAATACATATAATTATTGTATCAAAGAACAGGTCAGACTTAGTCTTTGACTACAGTGCATCAATTCCTTCCTAGGTCGAGTAATATGGTTTACAAACTGTGAAAATATAATACGAAACTATACTAAATTGATTACAAAATTGACTGTGAGAGGCTTTTCCTCTGCGTAACATAATTTGTGTATGTCTAACTGAAAAGAAGAATGCAATGTATAATCATATGGAAGGATTTACTCGAGTGTTTAACTTTGTTATTAAAGGAGTCATTCCTAGCCTTAATACAACTGCCTAATGTTATCCAGAATATATTTATAATGACGTAATTTTCATCTATCCATCTACCTATCTATTGCCTGGCGCAGTGATCCCCGAAGGGGTGAAGAGGTTAAAATGAAAAACATATATTTTATTAGACTGTCATCTTAATACAAGAGGAAAATCCCCATCAAATATAGTAATCGAGACTAATTGAAGTAAAATCTGTAAAATATAATAAGCAGATGATAAATGCACAAAATTAGTAAAAGTTAATTGATTAACCTAACCGATTAAGCTTGAAAATTAACTTAACTTAACTAGTTAATCTATCTATCTATCTATTGCCTGATGCCGTGATCCCCAAAGGGGTGGCCACAGACGAACTGCCCCCATGCACCTCTGTCCCCAGTCAGTCGACGACCCTCCCCCCAACCAGCACCACCTTCGTTCATGTACTTCCTCGCTCCATCCTTCCACCTCTCATTCGGTCTACCTTTCCCTCTCTGTCCCTCCACCTCGCTCTCGTACACCCTCTTAGTCATTCTCTCGCTTTCCATACGTTCCATATGGCCGAACCATCTCAAGTTGTTCCTTTTCACACTTTCCAGCACATCTATCTCCACACCACACCTCCTTCTTACTTCCTCATTAGTCTGTCTATCCCTCCATGTAACTCCGCACACACTCCTTAAGTAATTCATTTCCACTGCTCTCACTCTTGGTCTGAGTCTCTCAACCAACGTCCATGCTTTGCTTCCGTAAGTCAGTGTCGGGATTACTGCCCTGTCATGCAAGGACTTCTTCACTTCCATACTGACCACCCTATTTCTTGTTACTGCTTTTTGCGTTCCTACAACCCTCTTCCCCTGTTGTACCCTCTCCCGCACTTCATCATCCATAGTCCCATCTTTACTCAACACACTGCCCAGATACTTAAAAGAGTTGACTATCTCCATAGCCTGACCGTTCAGCTTCACCTCACACTCTGTGACTTCACCCCTTTCGAAGACCTTGCTCTTCCCCGCATTTACCTTCAAATTCCGTTTTTCGCACACTGTTCCAAACTCATTTACCAGACCCTGCAACTCCCATTCATTATCACTCATCAGAACTGTATCATCCGCAAACAGCAGTATAGGTAGCTTCCACTCAATTCCCTCCCTTTTCAGCGATACACCAACATCCACTGCTCTTGATAGTATTTCTTTCATGACTCCATCCATATATACAGGGACATCACACACCCCTGTTTCAAACCAACATTCAGGTCAAAGATAGATAGAACTAGTTAATTTGTTCAGTTAATTGACCCAACTCTGATATAGTATACTATATACAATATATATATATATATATATATATATATATATATATATATATATATATATATATATATACTGTATATATACCGGTATATAATATACAGTATATGTTTTTTTTCTTTCTATGTAAATGAGGGAGAGAAAAGGCAGAACTGCCTGTAGCGAGTGCCTCCTCCAGAGTTGAAAGAGTGACAGGGCCAAAATCAAGGGATGTTCGATCTAAAATGCCTGGACACACAGAGTTTGAGCAATTTAAGTCATAAGAAGAGGGAAAGACTGGTTCTGGGAGAGAGTTCCAGAGCTCAGCAGTTGAATAGAAGAAAGTCTGAGAATAGTGTTTCACTCTTGGGTTGGACAGTTGCACAGAGTAGGGGTGGGATTGTGTTGCAAGGCGGGTACTACATACCCTGCGTAGAGGAGGTGGTATACACTGGGAAAGCTCCGAGGAACACTGATTATTGTAGTAACGATAGAATAGAGATGCAACATTGAGGCTAAGAGAGAGAGATTGAAGAGAGTTGGTGAGTGGACGGGAGTTAATGATACAAAAGGCTTTCCTTTCTACTTTTTGTCTAGGAGTGCGGTGCTAGAGGATCCTCCCCACACATGTGAACAATACTCAATACAAGGACGCACTGTGCCCCTGTACAGAGCAAGAAGCTGCGCAGGGTAAAGAACCCCTTAGGCGGTTGAGCACACCCAGCTTCTGGGAGGCTGCCTTAGAAAGACTGGTAATATGATCCTTCCAAGTGAGAGCAGAAGAAAAAGAGACACCGAGAATATTGAGAGAAGATGAAGGAATGATTTTTGTATTGTTGAAAAATAAAGGATAGTCCTCTGGAGGTTCCAGACAGGTAGTAAGATGGAGAAATTTGGTCTTGAGGGCATTAATTGCAACAAAGTTTTCTTTACCCCAATTGGAAATAGTAGCTAGATCAGAAGATAAGTGTTCTATGGCTTCATTACGTTTGTTTTCGAGGGACTGCTGGCTCTGGCTTTCTGGAAAACTAATTGAGTAATGTAAGGTAGAGTCGTCTGCATATGAATGGATGGGACTGGATGTACAGTTGAGAAGATAATTTATGAAAATTAGAAAAAGAATAGGAGATAGGACAGAACCCTGAGGAACACTGGAGTTGATAGGATGAGGAAGTGAACGATGGCCGTCCACAACCGCAGCTATGGAACAGCCGGAAAAGAAATTAGGGACAAAGGCACAGATGGAGGGATAGAAACCGAGGGAGGGTAGTTTAGAAATTAAAGATTTCTGCCTGACTCTATCGAAGACCTTCGATATGTCTAGCGCAACAGAAAAAGTCTCACTTAAGTCCCGAATGGAGGATGACCAGGAGTTTAGTAAGATATGAAAGAAGATCACCAGTAGAGCGACCCTTAACCCTTACAGTCCCAGGCCCGAGTATACTCGTCAGCAGATAAGTAACTCCCCCCCCCCAGGCCCGAGTATATTCGTCAGTAATGTATTTTCCTTGTAACTGCCTGTACAACCCTGTAGTTGGTAACACAACTGTTTAAGCACTGCTACCGGTCTGGCAACACTTCTCAGCTTATATAAGACCCGCTGAAGGGTGACTGGGCCAGTCTTGCTCCATCTCTTGAGGTGAAAAGGTGGTCTCTCCTGCCATTTTTGCCACAGTGCTTGGGACTGCAGGGTCTTTTATTTTATTTTATTTTATTTTTATTTTTTTCTATATTCCAACTACTCCCTCTCGGGCATAGGCTGATAGCCTTTACACTCTACCGCTGAACACAGTGAGGCCCGTGAGGTCTTGTTCCAGTCTAGGGAGTGAGACATGCGAAGCACCTATTCACGGCTCAAACCCAACTCCATCTCTGAAGCTGCTTCGCCTCTGCGCCTCACAGTCTCACTCCCCAGGCTCGGACCCTCACTCTCAGAACGCCACCTATTAGTGGGGTAGATAATATAACATTTGTGCAAAATGTGATACAAGTACCAAATTTGGCATGGTGGTTCCCAAGGGTCTACTTAGCAAATCTGCCTGATGTGCCATTACAAAATCCAAGATGGTGGCCATTTTTCAAGCTAGACGCCGAATGCGTCTGCCGAAAATGGTTTTGCTCATAGATATGCATGTACTTGATGGATTTAAATGATCTTGGTGTCGATTTCTATGTTTTCTTGCATGCTGAATCTATTTGTTTTACTTTCACTAGCATTTTTTTTTTTTTTTTTTTCTTTTTTTAACTTCTCTAACCTACCAACCAAATATATATTTAGTCAAATTAATCAATGAAATTAAATCAGGCTGCATGCTGTGATCTTGTGGGCTAATCTTGTCCTGGTGATACTTGACACAGTCAGGAATGACTCAGCTGTACCAGATGAGGCCACCCCTGCTTCAGCAATAGCACTGGTCCAGCCTCTGTGTTCCAGTAGTGTTCCAAGGAACCAAGCGCAGCCTTTTCTATGTGAAGTCCCCCAAACATGATAACAAATTTGTCCTCTCCATACTCAGGCCACTGCCACTGGATTTGTTTTTCTAGTGCAAACAGTGGTTGGTCAGCAGCTATGACCGGGGTCTGCCCTGGGTTGAGGAATGCCACTGTATCTCGAATCTTCCCCATGGCATGTTTGATGGTTGCAACAGAGTGAGCCTGGTCTCGTATCAAAGGCAACAGTGATGTCATGCTCACTTCAAAAGGCTGGCTCCTCTTCTGTGCTGCATGGTGGGCTGCCCATGTGATACTGAGAGTATCACCCTCACTCTCAGTGACAGACACCTCTTCTAGCCACCTGTACTCTTCCTTCAGGTGTGACTGGATTGAGTGTAGTGCTTGGTATAATTGGCTTGGCACAGCTGGAGGTTTGGGCTTCTTAGTCAGGTACACTGGTTTAACATTGGTGAATGCTTCAGGAAGCTCAGGAACTTTCTTCACCCTATTATCTCCACTGAGCTTCCCTGGCTCTCGTTCCTCACCAGGATGTTCAGGGCTTGGGTGTTGGAACAGAGACATACTGGTACCATGGAAGGAAGTTTGAGCTGTAGTCGCTGTTGGGTTGTGGTCGATGTTGTCCACCGCGGATGTTGTGAACACCTGCTTCCTCAACACTGGTGGACAGACAACTCCATCATCCACGTACTGAGCTACAACAGCTTCTCCAAGCTGGGCTGAGATTTCTAAGACTCTATCATAGGTGATGCTGAGTCCATTGTCATGGAGCATATCATTCTATGAGGTGCCTCTTCCTTGTTTTGGCAAACAGACATGCCCATGTACACAACAAATGTGTCTCCCGGTCCTTGGAATGTCTGTGGACGTGAGATCCGGCTTTGTATTTGGCAAAACAGTTGTACTGTAAGAGCTGAGCCATAGCAAGGTCAGACTTTGAGGCTCCATGTTGGAGTTGTGACTTGATGTCTGCTCCATGCTCAATCATGCAAACAAACTGAAGCAGTGATGACGGTACAGCATCTTCTAGGCACCCGTCATGGAATGTGCCATTCCACTGTGATTTGGGTTGAAGCATTCACATCTTATCATCCCAGCAGCCTTTGCAAGATGATCGGCTTCTCCATATTTGCTTGCTTGTGCAAGAATTGACCCTACATCCTTCTTAAAGGCCAGTAGGACATCACGTCCATGATGTTCAGCTTGTAGATCAGGGATGTGTTGAAGCAGCTGGTCCTTCAGTCGGGTAGCATGAACATCAGGACTGTGATGCCAAGCTGCTCCAGCCTCTGCCTGTAGAGCATACATAGGTCGGCAAGTCGGAAGACTGATGGAGCTGAACTCTCACTTGCAGATTTTGTCTCAATGATGTATGTTACCAGTTCAGAGAAGGCAATTGGATATGCTTCCCTCTTTCCTATCTCAGAGTTTTCTGCTTCCCTCAACTCTTCAGCACGCAGGTGAGCTCGTTCTCGGTTGTAGAGACCAGCCAAGCATGCACTGTGGTACTTCAGTTCCTGCGCCACCACATCTCCAGCACTCAATTTGGCAAGCAGCTTTCCAACATTGAGAGTCTTTGCACACTTGTTGACTCTCTTGTTCAGTTTCATGGTCATAGCTTGTCTAAAGTCATCCAGATCTCCCTCCTCCTCACATATGAAATATTCTATCCATTTGGGGTCTGACATTCTCTGTGGTATTTTGCTGCTGCCGCTGCTGCTGTTCTCATATGTAGTAGGAGACGATCTCTTTTCTGCCCTTTGTAACTTAGTGTTGCTGAACAGATGCCTGCAACTAGCATGGTACTGTGCTTGATTTTTCCTCAAGGTTGCCTTCTATCCCACTGCCATCATCAAGCCTTCGTGGGTCCATCTTGATCGGTAGCGCATTCACGGCATGAAATAGAGGAATATTCCTCCCTCTGTATCCATCCTCTACCCTTCTGGCAGGATTTGCAAGTGGAGATGTTAGGTATTCGCTCTTCTCTATTTGACAGAGGCAACACTTGGTCCAGTTGGTCTGCCATGATGCAGTCTCACATTGGTTTGAAGCCATTCTGATGACCAGGGCAAAGGGTTTATCCTTTTACCACCCTGTATCATGGGCACTTTCCTGTATGGGATACAACTAGGTTCATGCATGTCTGCCCTACACCTAACCTGATCGTTCATCCAATGTCATTTAAGTCCCGTGCGATCTGTACACCATCCAGATAACTTTGAAACCCCATTATCCTTGGCTCGGGTCTCCCGCGCTGGCACCTCCTGTCAATTCAGGTGCGGTTGCTTAACAGGTCCGTGGGGTAGGTTAAAGCAACATTTGGGACACTAAGTATGAGATGCACTCCTCCTTAGCTGACATTGAACCCCATGCTGAGTTTCACAGCAGTATTTGTCACCAGTGTGCCATGGTAGTGCCGACAATCACTCCTTTAGAAAAATGGCTTCTTGGATCAATTAGGTCTGGTTTGTTGACTTCATGCACTTTGCATCTGGAGCATGGCATACTCCCTCACACACAGATACCCTCTGTGTGTTACCCTCACCTACTGTAGTTTAGCCTGTGAGCCAACACGGTTTACCAGGGTTTGGCCATTGCCGTGCACTAGCAACTTCTTGGAGCCATAGATGAGAGTTAGGTAAGTAGTGAGGATGCACTAAATAAAAATACTGCTCTATACATTTAGAAATTACCATGTCAGGCACATAGTAAAAAATAGCAAAACACTCTTCAGGCAAGCGAAAATGCAGAAAAAGACTGATCTAAATAGCCAAAAAGTGTGAAGTTATTCACTTGAGTTTTTTGAAAGAAGAAAAATTTGAATCAGCATGCAAGAAATCATAGACATCGACACCAAGATCATTCAAATCCATCAAGTATAATTATGCATTTCTATGAGCAAAACCATTTTCGGCAGACGCATTCGGCGTCCATCTTGAAAAATGGCCGCCATCTTGGATTTTTGAATGGCACATCAGGTAGATTTGCCAAGTAGACCCTTGGGAACCACCATGCCAAATTTGGTGCTTGTATCACATTTTGCACAATTTCTGTGAAAAATTGCTGTTTTCTGCCCCACTACTATTGAGCAATTAACTCACTAGGCATTGCCCCCCTGTAGCATATTTTGAATATGGGAATATTCATACAGTACTATTTAATCAGGGAACAATGAGGGTATTTTGTTTTGGCATTTCGGTTTCCTGTGGTAATGCACTGAAACTAGGTACAGCACAAATTCCATCCCAATAATACCTTCCCATGGACATATTGGGATTCGAACCCGGGTCCATTGGATTACCAGTCCAGTGGCAAGACCACTCTGCCACACTTCCCCTATATTACTGTATCCTACAGTATGTTATGGGTTAAGGGAGCCATACTGGCGATCTAAGAGCAGATTATGAGAAGAGAAATGATTAAGAACTTTGGAAGCAAGAATAGCTTAACAAACTTTAGAGATACAAGAGATGAGAGCAATTGGACGATAGTTGGAGGGTTGAGAACGGTCATCCTTCTTTGGGACAGGTTGAATGAGAGCAAACTTCCAGCAAGAAGGGAAGACGTTAGAGGAGAGACAGAGACAACAGATTTTGCCTAGGCAGGGGGTCAGCACGGAAGTACAGTATTTTATTACAACGAGAGGAACACCGTCCGGACCGTACGCCTTCTTAGTATTAAGCCCAGATAGGGCGGAAAGTACATCTTTAGAAGAGATTAGGATATTAGGCATAAATAGTAGAGAGAGGGGTAGAGAGGGAGGAATAACACAGGAATCATCCAAGGTGGAGTTTCTAGCAAAAACTTGAGCGAAGAGTTCAGCTTCGTCAAAGGAAGAAATTATGGTTGTGCCATCAGAGTGGAAAAGGGAGGGAAAGACGAGGAAGAAAAGTTTTTGGAGAGGTTTTTGGCTAGATGCCAGAAAGCTTGGGAAGAGCTAGAGTTGGATAGTTCAGTACATTTATTATTGATGAAAGAGTACTTGGCAAGTCGAAGAACAGATTTGGCTTTATGACGGGCAGAAACATAGGAAGAATGAGATTCTTGAGTTTTAAGGCGTCAGTGCCGTTTGAATGCTGCCTCCTTGTTGTGGACAGCAGTAGAACAAGCATGAGTAAACCAAGAATTTTTGGCATTAGACTGAGAGAAAGAAAATGGAATGTACGCTTCCATGCCAGAGGATTACCTCGGTAATGTGTTCAGCACTCTCCGAGGGTCCTCGGCCACGGAAGCAGAAGTCAAAGAAGGGAAATCAAAGAAGTACTGCCGGAGAGCCTCCCAGTTGGCAGCGCCAAAGTGCCACAAGCACCATTGGCTCGGAAGATCGGGTGGCCGTACTGAAGAGATAGGACAGGCGACGGAGATAAGTTTATGGTCAGAGGAGCCCAAAGGAGAGACAAAATTGACAATATAATAAGAAGGGTTAGAAGTTAGAAATAAGTCAAGAATGTTGGGCAGATCTCCGGAACGATCCGGGATACGGGTGGGTTGCTGGACCAGCTGCTCTAGGTCATTTATGATAGAAAAGATGTAGGCTTGTTTACCAGGTTGGTCAGTAGTGGGAGAGGAGAGCCATTGGCGGTGGTGAACGTTGCAATCTCCTAAGATGGATATTTCAGAGAAGGGAGAGATGGATAGAATGTGTTCCACTTTAGAGTTTAGATAGTTGAAGAATTTGGGAAAGTCTGTAGAGTTAGTGGAAAGATAGACAGCACAGAAATATTTTGTATGAGAATGACAGGATATAGTTTGAGCCATAAAGTTGAGAATTCAGAGGAGTCGAAATCGGGAACACGAGAGCAAGCGAGTTTGTTGTGCACGTATGCATAACATCCACCTTTTGCTTTGAAACTTGGATAGAGAAAGTAGGAACATACAGTCATACAGAGAAGGGGCTGCTGGCAGTTGTCTCAGATACCTGGGTTTCGGTGAGGAAAAGAAGATCAGGTTTGTAGGAAGAGAGATGGTGTTCGACTGAGTGAATATTAGAGGAAAGGCAGCGAATATTGCAAAAGTTGATAGTAAGAGTGACAGGCCATGGTCCAGAGCATTTAGAGGGGTCGTCAGGCAAAGGTTGGGCAGGTGTGGGGGCATTTATGGTCCCCCCACCCCCACTTGGGGACTCCAAAGGCTGGGCCTGTGTTCATCATCTTTGAATGTTTTTTTTTTTTTTGTGGAAGAAGGAAGTGTGGTGTGCATGTTAAGTGTAGTGAGATAGATATGAGGAGAAGATGTTTGTGAGAGCAGGCTGGACTATTCTCAGTGTAAGTGAGGCACAAAGGGGATCAGTAAGACAGGCCAGGCAAATGAAACAGGAGTTTCAGCGACTCCTTATCAAATGCCTACAGCCTCTCCTGGGTATAGCCCTGTTCTAATGGTGCCTAGAATCTACCCCTATTAGTCGCCTTGTACGACACACAGTAGGACGCGTGGTGCATATTCTTAACTTACCCCGGGTGGGCGGGGGGGGGGGGGGGGGGGGGGTACCCGCGTTCACGTGTATATTTATCCAGTCCTACATAAAACACAGTAAAAACATGAATAGTTATTAATCTAAATCCTAGTGTATGCTTTTACTTTTACCAATGTGTTATCTATCCCTTCATGTAGAAGAAAAATACCTAACCTGTTAAAGATAAAAGGAAAAACTCTTCCTCCATAGAGGGTGCCTAAATAAAAACTTGTGATCCACTGTAGTGCCCGGATATTGAAGAGAACAGAGGCTCAACACTAAAGAGGTCAGGAAGGCATGACGTATATACACTATATATACACAGAGTAGGCGTACACAAACGCTCATATATGGAAAAGTAATAATTACATCTGACATATCTCAATTCAATTAAGTCATCAGTTTATCAAAAATATGAACGAACTAATATAATTATGTACGTTAACAGTTACACAAACACTACACAAAAGCGTTCCAAATTAGGTGAAACTGTCATGCCTGTACAATATATATATATATATATATATATATATATATATATAAGAACATAAGAACATAAGAAAATGGGAGTCTGCAGAAAGCCGATTGGCCTAAGCAAGGCAGATCCCTGTCCCACACAACCCCAATTACAAAGCCCAATTATAGGCTCAACACTCTAATACCCTGAGGATCATCTTACCAAACCGGTTAGAGATTAACGCAGGATTACGGGGGTCTGCAGAGCGCTGATTGGCCCAACCCGGCTGATCCCCTTCACACCCAACCCTTCTCGTCCATATGCTTATCCAATTTTTTCTTAAAGCTCCCTATATATATATATATATATATATATATATATATATACAGTATATACACATTATTAAATTGATTTGGGGAAATGTAGCGATATTTTTATAGGAATCAAATAGGTAAGAACTATTCTAATTAATGATGTGACTTACTTAAGTCCTTCCAAAGCATTATAATTAGGCCTTATACTATTTTGGTTCGACCATACTGTTTATAAGACCTCTCATATTAATGTTCTTTTCATATGTTCCGTGACAAAAACAAAATTAAATTAACACCTGTACATCAGGAACGTATGGAAAGCGAGATAATGACTACGAGAGCGAGGTGGAGGGACAGAGAGGGAGAAGTAGACCGAATGAGAGGTGGAAGGATGGAGTGAGGAAGTACATGAACGAAGGCGGTGCTGGTTAGGGGGAGGGGCGTCGACTGACTGGGGACAGAGGTGCCTGGGGGCGGTTCGTTCGTGGCCACACCTTCGGGGATCACGGCGTCAGGCAATAGATAGATAGATAGACATCAGGATGCACTCTTTCAGTAAACTTTGGCCATTTGTTAACGATTTTTATTAAATATAGGAAGGATATGTGGGAATCATAGTTACTAAATACATTGATTTTACAACTTTTCTTTCTTGAAATACGCCAGAATAACGAACTGGGTAAAATGAAAATGCTGTCTTAAAATAGCATTAAAAGGCGCCCCATGGAAAATTTAAATGAAATTAAATCATGCATCGAAGACAGCAAATGTTATTAACAACGATGCATACGATGCAGGGGAGGTGTGGTGGAGTGGTCATGCCACTGGATTGGTAATCCAATGGACCCGGGTTCAAATCCCGATATGTCAATGGGAAGATATTATTGGGATTGAATTTGTGCTGTACCTAGTATCAGTGCATTACCACAAAGCCCACCGAAATGCCAAAAAAATACCCTCATTGTTCCCTGATTAAATAACACTGTATGAATATTCCCATATTCAAAATATGTTACAGGGGGACATGCCTAGTGAGTTCACTGCTCAATAGGTAGCGTTCTGAGAGTGAGGGTCTGAGTCTGGAGGGTGAGACGGTGAAGCACTTGAGCGAAGCAACCAGACGCTTCAGAGATGGAGCTGCTTTGAGCCATGATGGATGCTTCACATGTCTCACTCCCCAGGCTGGAACAAGACCTCACGGGCTTCACCGTGTTGAGCGGTGGAATGTACAGGCTCTCAGCCTATGCCCGAGAGGGAGTAGTTGGAATATAGAAAAAAAAAAAAAAAAAAAAAAAAATACATATATATGAAAAATAATAAAGTGTATTCAGTTTTCAAACTCGCTTAATGGTTGTAGATTAAAGCCGCGTATATAGAAAGTTGAATAAGACAAAGTATATAACCGTGCCTCAGAGTAGTCAGAGTAGTCACCACAGCCTTCAACCACTCAGCCTTACGATGCGCGTCTCGCCACTGCCCTATCGATTTCAGAGAGTCATCATAGCCGCCTTCAGAGACCTGAGGTAAGACTTCAGCCCACATAATTATCAATTCTACGAAGCAGAGTGGTATCGTACACACAGATTCCACCCGTATACTGTGCACCTCCAATCAGCTTGTCCGTCGTCCGTCGTCCGTCGTCCGTCCGTCCGGTAACTCCTCCTAGACCGTTCAATTGATTATCACAACAGTTCACAGATATATACATTTGGTCAATGCGAAGGTCAGTCAAAAATAAATTTTCAATTTAACTAAAAGATTAAGGTCAAAGGTTAAGGTTAAAAATAAGGTAAATATTTCATGTGCTTTAGTTTTTACTAAAATGTCTTTATTTTCACAATACAAATTACTGGTAACCTCGATATCTTATTGACCAAATTTTAGATAAATATTCTAAAGGGTAAGGTCAAAGATAAAAATAAGTTTTGTGCTACTATATCTTATAATAACTGTTAAATTCTTACTAGGCTTACCATGAATATTCGGAATACCTAGGCCAAGGTCATACAAGAAACTATTCGTTTCCATATGAAAGGTCAAGGTCACAAGTCAAGGTAAATATGCTAATTTATTTACTTTTCATGCAAACTTCACAAAATTTGGTGAGAGAATTGCACTTTAAATGCAAAGGAAAATATCACATTTTGAGACATATCATGAAGGTCAAGGTCAAGGTCAAAAGTCGAGGTAAATTATTCTATAAATATATATATAACTAACTGATGGGTTTTAATGAAGTTAGTCATGCTTATTTGAGTTTCCTGGGCAATGTCAATGAACAAAGAAAAATATATAAAGGTCAAGGTCACAGGTCAAGGTCAAAGGTCAACTTATACTATATATTTTTAGTTTTTATTCAAATATCTTCATTTTCACTATACAAGGTACTGGTAACCTTGATATTGTATTGCCCACATTTTAGATGCATATACTAAAGGGTAAGGTCAAAGTTCAAGGTCAAATGTCAAAATATTGTTTTTACTAGTATTTCTTATACTAACTCTTAGATTCTCACTAGGCTTACAATGTATATTCGGGCTACCTAGGCCAATGTCATACAATAAACTATTCAATTCCATATGAAAGGTCAAGGTCACAGTTCAAGGTTAAATAAAAGGTCAATATGCTATTTTCTTTACTTTTCATGCAAACTTCACATTTGATGAGATAGTTGCACTTTAAGTGAACAGGGAAATAATAAATGTTGAGACATACAAAGGGCAAGATAAATGTCAAAGGCCAAGGTCAACTATTCTACTAATATATATAAAACTAACTGATGGGTTGTATTGAAATTAGGCATGCTTATTTGATTTTCATGTGCAATGTCAATGCAAACAAAAATGTACTCTAACATGAAGGTCAAGGTCAAAGGTCAACTTTTATTATTTATTAAAACAGATTACTCAAATCTTAGAAAACTGGCTGTGTTATGGCTTATTATTTAAATATCATTTATAAAAAAAATCACATAAATATTGTACTAGTTAAGGTCAGATGTCAAGGTCAAAACAAGAGTAATTGTCATTTTCCCTAAACTCCTCCTTGACTGTTTAATGTTTTGTCATCAAATTATACAGGCAAATTCAGTTGGTCAATGCGAAGACCATCCAAATATATGTATTTTATTTTTAGTCAAAGGTCAAGGTCACATTATATGATCACTATTTGTAATTAAAAAGTTGTTTATACAAATTACATCATATTCATAATGCTAGCTAATACGAACATTGCTGTTGAGCTAACTAAATCCTTGATAAGAAAATCTAAGGTCGAAGGTCAAGGTTAACCCTTGTCTAGTGGGGGGTTTTGGGCTTATTTGGGCATATTCAAGCCCTCCTGAATGATAAATCAAGTATCTGCATGAAAAGAAATGTATTCAGCAAAAAACTAGGCGCTAAAAGCTTCAAAAAGAGACCAGAACGAGCTACGTAGCACTCGTGGTTCTCATACAGTGGTAGCAGTAACATGGGAGTTTAGCGTATAGCAGCATATTTTTCCCAGCTATGCTCACTACTGGCTACACCGCCAGCCTCTCGAGAACACAGGGAACATGAGTTAATGGGCGGCGGTAAGCCCTGGGAGTCGGCTGTCTGGCCCGCTGCGCTCCCGGCCATTTGCACTCGATTTTAACACTTTAAAAGCCTTAATAATGCTCCTAACTTGCTGCAAATTGGAGGCGGACTTAAGTCCGGCCCCGATCTTTAAGGGTTAAAGGTCGAAATATGATTTTTACTAGTATTTCCTATATAACCCTTCTTTAGCGGCGCGCAACATAAGTCGAGTTAAATAAATTTGGACTATGTGGCGGCGTGCGACATAGGTCGTGTGGCAATTTCAGCACGTAATGTTGCTGAGAGAGAGAGACAAGTGGTGGCAGGAGAGTAGCGAGCGTATGACTGCTCCAGACCACCGCGGCGGGCCTACTGACATGAATCCCACCCTCCTCCACCCTCTCACACTCGCTACATACTGAAATGTATGGGGAAAGTACCGAATTACATGGTTTTTGCACTCGTGTTGCGCGGTTGTTGCAAGAAAACTAGCGGTCATACAAGGATCGTTGTGGTGTCATTGGAAAGCTCTGTTTATGCCCTTTCAGGGATAGATGCTTGTTTTACGCTCTGGGTCTTATTTAGGCATAAAAATGATCACGTAAACAGCCCTATTTTGGCTAAAAACACCCCGCTGGTGGCTACATATTATTTACCGCCTAGGCCGCTCGTTATGTGTTAAGGTAAGATTCTCATTAGGCATATCATGCATATTCGGAATGCCTAGACCAAAGGTCATACAAGAATAAACATAATTCCATTTGATAGGTCAAGGTCACAGGTCAACGTCAAATATAAGGTCAATATGCTAATTTCTTTACTATTCATGTAAACTTCACAAAAGTCGTTGAGACAGTTGTGCTTTAAGGGAAAATTAAAATGTTATTCAAACATCATGAAGGTCAAGAACTAGGTTAAAGGTCAAGGTCAACATTTCCTTTAATACCTCTGAAACTAACTGATGATCTTTAATGAAATTTGACACACATATTTGATTTTCTAGGGTTACATCAAACAAACAAAAATATAATCCTACATAAAGGCCAAGGTCACAGGCCAAGGTCATAAGTTAACCTTCATCATACAAAAATACTCAATTTTCGATAAGCTGACGACTGTTAGTTGCATTTTACCTAAATAACATATATTCAATCATATATATATATATATATATATATATATATATATACTATATATATATACATATATGATATATGATATATATATATATATATATATCATATGATATTGGATTGGTAATCCAATGGACCCGGGTTCAAATCCCGATATGTCAATGGGAAGATATTATTGGGATTGAATTTGTGCTGTACCTAGTATCAGTGCATTACCACAAAGCCCACCGAAATGCCAAAAAATACCCTCATTGTTCCCTGACTAAATAACACTGTATGAATATTCCCATATTCAAAATATGTTACAGGGGGACAATGCCTATTGAGTTCACTGCTCAATAGGTGGCGTTCTGAGAGTGAGGGTCTGAGTCTGGAGGATGAGACAGTGAAGCACTTGAACGAAGCAACCAGCCGCTTCAGAGATGGAGCTGCTTCAAGCCATGAATGGATGCTTCACATGTCTCACTCCCCAGACTGGAACAAGACCTCACGGGCTTCACCGTGTTGAGTGGTGGTATGTACAGGCTCTCAGCCTATGCCCGAGAGGGAGTAGATGGAATATAGAAAAAAAAAAAAAAAAAAAAAAGTATATAATTATACCGGTATATATATATTGTCATGGCCCTATCTATTTCATGTCTCAATTATGTAATTCCTCAGTTTTAGTTAAGTCTCTCATGCTTCATTGTTCAACCTTAAATATGAATCAGTTTCCTTTTCATAAACTCGAATTGAATGAAGCCTCATTTTCCTTGTAACTATGTTCGACTTGAGTGAAGCCTCAAGACTTTTATCCATTTAACTTTGCGACCTGGATGAAACTCCGACCTTAGTTATTAGAGACAGGCCGGGCTTCATCCAAAGCTATATAAGGCTCCCAGAATTTGAGTTTAGTGAGTCTCATCTCAACACGACAACGAGATCTCTTTTACTCTCCCCAAGGTGTGAGGGGCGAGCTTGGACAAGAGAAGGCATTACCAATGGATAAGTTTGTTTGTTCCCTGTTTTTAAATTGGGGTTGATTGGGGTTAAATTAACATTGATAATGTTTTTGTGTGCAGTTGGGATATAGGAATCTCCTACATATTAATTATTTGTTTATATGTATCATTAAACCTAAGAATATAATATTTAAACTAACTTAATTGTTTCATAATTCCTTATTTGTATTATTACCTTATTATCACATTATTATCTTATTAACTTATTATTACCTTAACTTATTATCTTAATAACTTCTATCATAATTGCCTTATAATAACTTTCTTATTAACTCATAAAACTCACTTTAATCTTATGGCGTAACCTCCAGTTAGTTGATTAAAATCCCTAGACTCTTATTACATTGCTTCAAAGTTCTCTATTAATATTAACTGGCTGGTGAGAGCGTTATATGGGGGCCTGTTCGGGATTCTAGCTGCATACATTTCATTGTTGTGGTTTTTAGCCCAGCATAACTGAAATATTAACCTGCTGAAATTGTTGTTAGAATGTACCTTAAATGCAGTAATGACTGTTACGTCCTGGGATATATAAACACTGGGCTCTTTCTATTGGACTAGGTATGCGGCAACAAGCAACAACGGAAAACGCTAGATCCAACCCTTATCTATAAACCCAGGCAACAAACCACCCTAAACCGTCAAGAGTCCTGCCTGGACAACGAGGTATCCTATGACTCGGTTACAGGGTGCACGCACTATAGACTGCTGATAGTCCAGCAGGCTATATAAAAGATCACACAATTAAGTTGACTTAAAGCTTCAAGGAAAAGATAGATAACGGAATTAAATTGCAGAAACAATTTAATAACAAACTAGAAGAAAGTACATTTAACGTTACGTTAATTAATACAACTAAACACCCCTGCGTGAAAGAAGGTGAAAGCAAACAGTCCTCAAAACATCGTACAGGTAGACAAGATGCGGGTCTCTAAACTGCATGCGGCTACTGTAGGATCTGATGCTTAGCAAAGAAAGTACGTTACGGATTTAGAGAACTCTTAACTCATAAGCAGGAATAAATACTAGTGATAGGACATACAGTGTA
The DNA here is from genome assembly GCA_032716605.1 of Paralithodes platypus. NCBI lineage: Eukaryota > Metazoa > Arthropoda > Malacostraca > Decapoda > Lithodidae > Paralithodes > Paralithodes platypus. The sequence continues at coordinate 8,171,680 of CM064537.1, read as the reverse complement.
TAATGGCATAGGTATAATTAAATAAAGGCAGCAACTCGCAACATAACCACAAACAGGTGTGCTTCTCACTCTTAGTCAGGCAAGCCTGCTCGGACAGAGTCTCTAAGCCACACCCTGACTCACAATGCTCACAAAAACGGTAAACTGTGGCACAATAACAAGCATACAGAGATAATAAACCCCTAGCTGTTAATCTGCCAGGTGGCAGAGGTCTAGCTGGAAGGATATAGGCTTCGGATACCCGGGCTGAGCCACCTGCTCTAGCCTAGGGACGTTCCCAGGTCTGTGCGCCAAATTACTCTGATTGAAAGGGTGCTCTCTTGAGAGACTCAGATCGCAAGTATCTGACTCTCTCCTGGCGACCCTAAAACAAAAGCAAGACGTGCTAGCGCAGTGCTGAGTGGACTAGGCAATGACCCTCACACAACACAATGCTAGACACACAGGGACACAGACAAGAAAATGCCCCCAGACTCCCACGGGTATCCTTGTAAAGTCGTGCGGGTCCACGGGACTCGAACCAGCAGACTTTACTTAAAGGATCGCAAAAAGCCTCCCCTCCGGTCTAGCCCCTGCTAACCTGACACAAGAACACACTAGCAAGCATGAAACCACCAAATATGAGACAACAAAAAAGCTTCCTAGGTCTCATTAACAATTACATCCCTGCATAAGGCCCAAAATCCTATCTAGTTATCTGAGAGCTCGTCGTTAATACAATAATAGATATAAGGTCTATCAAGGGGATGGGATAATTAAATAGATTGGTGAAGTAGTGGAAAGAAGGTATACAAATAGAGAACGTTGCTAAGTGGGGTTGAGAGGGATAGATATCAAGGGGGTCCGAAGGGTATGACAATGAGGTGAGCTCTGAGTCTTGAATCTGTCTGGACAGAAGCGTCACATGACAAGTGGTTTCAGTTTAGACAGTAGGCTACTATTGTGTTATATTCATTTTCTCGGTAGTTGGTAATACTACCTCTGGCCAAGTGTAGGATTGCCTAACCATTTTCCAACAAGTTATCCATTGTGTTTGCATTTTCCTTTAGCTTTGTTCTTCACTGTAGTAAATAGAGATCGGCTCTCACAATAGTCGTACAGAGACTCTTTATACTCTTCACCAAATACTTATGAGCCAGAGAAGCTTGCACTATCTAATCAATTTTACACTCTATTGTAGTTTGATCAGCCTAATCTCTATGCATATTTGTGGGAAATATTGCACTAACTTTAAACCTAACTCAGACTTGCTGCAATAATGAAGTGTCTTGTATGAAGTTTTATTTTGGCTTGTTGGCTTGGTGTGACATTCCTAAGTAAAACCGACTCTCTAACTAATTTCTCAGAATTTTTCCTTTCTAAGTTTTAATTAAATTCTCAAATATTCCTCTTATATTGTTTACAACAAACTGTTAAGGCGTGGTTTAAAATTTCGGTTAGGGTAATTGGAACCTTGCCTAATTTGTGAACATTGTCTGACTTTGACCCAGTGGTGTTTGTTGGGAATCCTTCTGTGGAGGAACTAGAGGCCACTAATATTAACCCGTACAGCCCCAGCGACGCATCTGACGCGTCGGCGATGTATGTAACGCACAGCCCCAGAGACGCGCCTGGCGCGTCACCCTAATTGCGCCGACCGTAACCTCAGGTGTAGCCACTCAAGAGGGCTCAGATTTGTATGGGAACTGTGTACGTATCCCACGCAACCGTGCCGATGGTTGAAAACTCTCAAAGTCCACGTGCGTGCGCGTGAGCGCGCAATAACCTGTTTTTTTTGGGTAATTGCCTTCAATTTTTTACTCTTGTAAAATACGTTTTCGGGGGCTCTGTAGGACCATTCTTTAAGCTTTTTGAGCGGTTTTTCGTGGTTTTTCCTTCATTCCTAACCCATTCGCCATTGTTTCTGGAATAAAACCATTTATTGAAAACCGGCCGGGTTCTGGTGAACAAACATTACAAAACTAGCCGGGGCTCCACGGGTTAAGAAAGATGACCTTAAATACATAGCAACGAGCTATCGTATACCTTTTAATCATGACTCGACAAAAGCAAGGTTAAAAGAATACATTTTTGCATACTTGGGTGTGAACGATACCTCACCCACACACACGGAATCTGCTGACCCACAACAATTTCTGGAAATTGAGAAGGTTAAACTTGAAGCACTTAAAATGAAATTTCAATTTGAATTAGCAGAACGGGAAACAACCAAACTCAGACTGGATCAAGAGAGAGAGGAGAAGGAGTGAGAAAGAGAGGAAAAGGAGCGAAAGAGAGAGAGAGGAAAAGGAGTGAGAGAGAGAGAGGAAAAGGAGCGAGAGAGAGAAGCTAGAGAACAGGAGAGACAACATGAACTCCAAATCCTTAGTCTTCGAAACCACAGCTCCAACACAACAGCGCCTGGAAGTGAAAGGTTTGATGTTTCAAAGTTTATCAAGCTTATCCCTGCATTTTCTGAACATAACCCTGATGCTTTCTTTCGAGAATTTGAGAATACTGCCGCACATTTTGGTTGGCCACATGAGCACTGGGTATGGTTGGTGAAGCCTAAGCTTGTTGGGAAAGCAATTACCGTGTGTGAGGGTGTAGAGAACGATACTGATTACACTTCTGTTAAGGAAACTATTCTGGCAGCTTACTCTATATCTACTGAAGGGTACCGGCAGGCATTTAGAAACCTGACTAGACTAAATCAAACCTACATGGAATTTGCTTCTGAAAAACTAAGAGCATTTAAGAAATGGTTAAAATCAGCTAATGTAGACACTTTTGATAAGCTAGTTAACCTGATAGTTCACAAGGAGTTTAAATGAAAGGTTCCATTTTTCATTATGCTACATATCACAGACAGGGAGGAAACTGACTTGCTAAAGGCTGCAAAAATTGCTGATATCTTTTCCCTTATCCATCGCCCTAATATTGGAGAGAAAAAGAAACCTCAGTCAAATGTAAAATCAGATGCAGGTGGTGGTGGTGGACAGGGTCATGGTGGCATAAAAAGTAATCAGCTATTATGTAAATTCTGTAGGAAGACTGATCATGTTATCAAAGATTGTCCGGATCCTAGGTGTAAAGTGTCAAAAGAGGCTCGAAATGTAACCTTCTCAAAACCAGTAGCATCAGCTAACCCTAACAATAACTCCTTATCCACAGATCTCTTTAAGCCCTTCAAAATGACAGGTACAGTATCACTAGGTCCTGGCATGAAGGAACATAAGGTACAAATCATCCGGGATACTGGATCAGCTCAGTCACTATTCACTGGCTCTGCTCTTCCTGACCTTGAAGGTAATCTTACAGGTGAAAAGGTTCATCTTCAGGGTGTCCATTCAAGCAGTCCAGTACAATTGGCAAGAATCAAACTGGATTGCGGAGTAGTGAAGGGTTATGCAAAGGTAGGTGTGGTGAATACTCCTCTTCCAATACCTGAAGCTTCCTTTCTCCTGGGTAACGACTTGGCTGGCAGTGTAGTGGTTCCATCATTAACCATTTGTGATTCTCCACTAACCCATAACCCAACAGAGGACATAGAGAAGGACCAACCCCATCTTTTTCCCATCTGTGCTGTCACCCGTGCCAAAACTAAACTAGCTGGAACCAAGGATCAAGACTCTTCTCCACTCAAATCGACTACACCTACACCACTTCAAGAGACTGCTACTTTGGGTAAGGTAATAACTGAGGAAAAACTAGAGGAGGCACAGAAGTTAGACTCCACCTTGGCCACTCTGCACCAGAGGACCATTCAACAGGAGGACATCTTGGACTCACCTTCCTTCTACTACAAGGACAACATCCTCATGAGGTTTTATCAGCTCCCTCAGCTTTCAGATGAGGACCACTGGGCCGAATCGCATCAAGTTGTACTACCTCAGGTTATTAGGAAGCCAATCATGGAAATAGCTCATCAGGGATTTGGTGGTCATCTAGGTATTAAAAAGACTTATCTCAAGCTTCGCAATGAATTTTACTGGCCAGGAATGAAAAATTATGTAACAAAGTATATAAATTCATGTTGTTGTTGTTGTTGTTCCCTAAGCTGCCTGGCCGAACAGCCCAAATTCATGTTATACCTGTCAGATGGTAGGTAAATCAAATCAACCTATCCTTCCTTCTCCATTGCAACCAATTAAAGTTCCATCTGAACCTTTCCAGAAGATCATAATTGATGTAGTTGGCCCTTTGCCAAAAACAAAGAAAGGGAATCAATATATTCTCACTGTACTATGCCCTACCACCAGATACCCTGAAGCTTTCCCTCTAAAAAATATCACAGCCAAGAATGTAGCTAAATATCTAACCCACATGTTCACTCAATTTGGTATTCCTCGGGAGGTGCAAAGCGATCAAGGTTCAAATTTCACAAGCAACCTTTTTCAGCAGGTACTGATTGAACTTGGTGTCCAGCAAACCCTGTCCTCCGCCTACCATCCGCAGTCCCAGGGAGCTTTAGAGAGAGCTCACCAGACAATGAAAGCCATGATCCGTAAATTTTGTCTTGAGAGACACCAGGAGTGGGATGAAGGTTTGCCTTTTTTGTTATTTGCTATTAGAGAAGCCCCTCGTGAATCACTTGGCTGTTCACCATTTGAGTTAGTCATTGGTAGGAAGTAATAAAGGACAAGTTGATTAGCCCATCTCAAACTAAACTTGTTACTGTTACTGCATATCTTGAGCAACTTCGAGACAATCTTGCAAAAATTAGACAGTTTGCCAGTGAGAACCTGAACCTTTCTCAGGAAAAGATGAAGACTAATTATGACCTTAAAACTAAAGTAAGGCACTTCAAAGAGGGTGACAAAGTGCTAGCCTACATCCCAGTCCCTGGTTCTCCCTTGTCAGCTAAATACTATGGCCCTTATACTATTAAGAGTAAAGTCAGTAATTTGAACTACATAATCCACACTCCTGACCGCCGTAAGGCCACTCAGCTTATACATGTCAACTTGCTTAAGCCATATAAATATCCTAACCCTGCATCTGATTCTTTGAGATTTTCATGTACAGTCATAAATGTAAAAGATGACATGCTGGAGACTAATGACCCTGTGTTTGAGTGGAGTGGCTGTTCAAACTCTGAGATATTACAGAAACAATCATCTTACCTATGTCACTTAAATAGCACACAGGTGAATGATGTCTCCACCATGTTAACAACTTACCTAGAAGTATTGGCAGATACCCCAGGTCATTGTAACTCAATAAGACATGATCTTGAGCTAATCCCTGGAACTACTCCCATCCGTCAGGCACCATACAGAGTTCCTCAGCAGAAGAAGGACCAGATGAGGAAAGAAGTGGATTACCTCCTAGAGAAGGGGTTGGCAGTCCCCAGCAGTTCCCCTTGGGCTTCTCCCTGCCTACTAGTTCCCAAGGAGGATGGGACACTGCGCCTCTGCACAGACTATAGACGCATTAACTCAGTAACCTTGCCTGATGCATATCCAATACCCAGAATAGATGATCTTATTGATGCAGTAGGACAATCAATTTATATCACAAAGATTGATTTGTTAATGGGGTACTACCAAATTCCACTGTCAGAAAAGGCTCAACCTATTTCAGCTTTCGTTACCCCATTTGGACTCTATCAGTATTTGGTTATGCCTTTTGGAATGTGTAACAGTCCAGCTACCTTTCAAAGAATTATGAATTTCATTTTACAAGATCTTGAAGGAATAAATGTGTATTTGGATGACATAATTATTTGTTTCTAATACTTGGGTTCAACATCTTGATAAAATAGCTAGTGTGCTGGAACGACTGAGAGGCGCCAACCTAACGATCAAGCTGGCCAAGACTACCTTCTGCAGCGCTGTGGTCACCTACCTAGGACATGAGGTGGGGCAAGGAAGAGTCCGACCGAAGTCTGCCAACGTGGATGCCATCATGAAGTACCCTGTACCCACTCACCGGAAGGCCCTGATGCGCTTTTTGGGTATGGCAGGCTTTTACCGGAGGTACTGTCCCAACTTCTCGGCAGTTGCTGCACCCCTCACCCATCTTGCCAGTGGCAAGGTGACCTTCGAATGGACTGAAGATTGCCAGACTGCTTTCAACCAACTCAAGGACTTCTTGGCGCACGACCCTGTCCTGCTGGCACCAGATTTCAATCTCTCCTTCATTCTACAGACTGACGCCAGTGGTGTTGCCATTGGGGCGGTCTTACTACAAGAGAAAGAGGGAGTTCTTCACCCATTAGCCTACTACTCTGCGAAGTTCAACAAACACCAACGAAACTACAGTACGATTGAGAAGGAACTTTTGGCCATCATCCTCTCAATAAAAAGGTTCGAGTGCTACCTGTATGGAAACCATCCCCTGCAGGTGTATATGTTACGGCCTTTTTGAAAAAGTGGCCTTTTTGCGAAATGACCGGGAGCTTTGCAAAATGACCAAAAACCTAGCTTTTTTGTAAAATGACACTTAATGTCTGGCCCATTTGCAAAATGTCCAGCATATTGGCCTTTTTGTAAAATTACCTGTGCCCTTTTGCAAAATGACACCAAACGTCTAACCTAACCTAACCTAAAATGTTAAAAAATAATATTGTTTCGATTAGGCCTACCCAATTTTTACAAATATATATGTTTACAGTTATTTAGAACTTTACAACAGGGCAATATGTTTTTTTTGTGTAAATTGGCCAGACGTTTGGTGTCATTTTGCAAAAAGGCACAGGTAATTTTACAAAAAGGCTAATATGCTGGACATTTTGCAAATGGGCCAGACATTAAGTGTCATTTTACAAAAAGGCTAGGTTTTTGGTAATTTTTCAAAGATCCCGGTCATTTCGCAAAAAGGCCACTTTTTCAAAAGACCGTAACATATACGGACCACAATCCTCTGATCTTCTTGTCTCGCAACCAGTTCTGAAACCAACGGTTGTTGTGATGGTCCCTATTCCTCCAGCTGTATGATCTCCAGATCAAGCACATCAAGGGATCAGACAACAAGATCGCGGATGCTCTCTCTAGGACTGGTGCCGGATCAACATAGTCAGGAAAGCGCCATATATTTTTAAGATTAAACCATTCTATTAAGCTTAATCTTCTTTGGGGGAGGTGTCATGGCCCTATCTATTTCATGTCTCAATTATGTTATTCCTCAGTTTTAGTTAAGTCTCTCATGCTTCATTGTTCAACCTTAAATATGAATCAGTTTCCTTTTCATAAACACAAATTGAATGAAGCCTCATTTTCCTTGTAACTATGTTCGACTTGAGTGAAGCCTCAAGATTTTTATCCATTTAACTTTGAGACCTGGATGAAGGTCCGACCTTAGTTATTAGAGACAGGCCGGGCTTCATCCAAAGCTATATAAGGCTCCCAGAATTTGAGTTTAGTGAGTCTCATCTCAACACGACAACGAGGTATAATTTTACTCTCCCCAAGGTGTGAGGGGCGAGCTTGGACAAGAGAAGGCATTACCAATGGATAAGTTTGTTAGTTCCCTGTTTTTAACCCTTAACTGGTGGCGCGCGTCATATGTCGAGTGAAATAAATTTGGAATATGTGGCGGTGTACGACAGCTGTCGAGTGCCATTTTCAGCACGTAATGTTGCTGAGAGAGAGAGCTGAGCGGTGGGACGAGTGTAGTAACCTTATGACCGCTCCCCACGACCACCGTGGATGTACTGAACTGTATTCTACCCTTTTCCCCCCTCTCCCACTCGCTACACAGGGATTTATGTAGGAAGTTACCTTATTTTAGGGTTTTTGCACTCGTGTTGCGCTATCGTTCCAAGAGAACCAGTGGTCGTACAAGGATGGTTCGGGTGTCATTGGAAAACTCTGTTTACGCCCTTTCAGGGATAGATACTTGTTTTATGCTCTGGGTCTTGTGTATGCATGAAAATTAGCACGGAACAACCCTATTTAGGGTAAAAAAAAACGCTGGGTGGCACAGTGTAAAATACCCTACCACCCGCTCTTAAGGTGTTAAATTGGGGTTGATTGGGGTTAAATTAACATTGATAATGTTTTTGTGTGCAGTTGGGATATAGGAATCTCCTACATATTAATTATTTGTTTATATGAATCATTAAACCTAAGAATATAATATTTAAACTAACTTAATTGTTTCATAATTCCTTATTTGTATTATTACCTTATTATCACATTATTATCTTATTAACTTATTATTACCTTAACTTATTATCTTAATAACTTCTATCATAATTGCCTTATAATAACTTTCTTATTTACTCATAAAACTTACTTTAATCTTATGGCGTAACCTCCAGTTAGTTGATTAAAATCCCTAGACTTTAATTATTACATTGCTTCAAAGTTCTCTATTAATATTAACTGGCTGGTGGGGGCGTTAAAATATACAGTATATATACAGTATATATATTATATATATATATATATATATATTATATATATATATATATATATATATATATATATATATATACTGTATTTAAACCGATTTTACCTAAGAGATTCAATACTATTTGCAGAATTCTAGGACGCAGAGTTGCGTATGCATTTTTTTTTTTTTTTTTTTTTTTTTTTGTATTGCGAAAACTGCACACCTACTGTATTGTGTATTATACCTAAGCAATCGTGTACAATAAACTATTAAAGCTGTTGCAGTGTATTGAAGAACCCACAACCAGATCTTAATTCAGATATTTTAATTGGACGTAATATTAGTTTGGTTGATTATACAGTATAGTTTGTTACGAATCAGTGTTGTATAATCAAATGAATTAACGAATATATAACGAACTACACTCTTAATTATATTAATTTTAGTTCAGTACATAAGATCGTGTCGAAGACCAGAACTAATGCACAGGAGCCTCTACCATTAATTAATAATTTGGTATAACAAACAGTATAGCTATGATTAAAATAAGATACGACAATCTAAAAAAATAAAATAAAAACATAGAACAAATTTTATCTTTGCCTGAAGAAAGATGAACCTCAACAGAAAACCAGTGTACCAGGGAGCCACGACCACATAACCGCACTAAAGGTTTAACGAGGCAAGTGCTAAACGACCAACCTGTCTCTCACTTGTTTTTCTTTCTTGGTTCAGGCAAATAATGAAGTTGAACCAATTCATCTGGAGGCTGTCAATTGAATATAAAGGCTTATCGAAACCTTGCATGACCTAACTAATTTGACTAATCATACTCAAACATAAATTATTACAACATACCCGAGCATCACCAGTCATGTATACCTTGGCTGATCTACCTAACCTGAATCTAGTCTTGTCAACCTATACGAACTGTAGCCTCGCTAAACTAACCGGTACCGTAACCAAACCAAGTCTACTATAACTACTTGATTGTCGTTTCCTCTAAACTAGTGCATCTAATCCTTGTATCTTAAATTAACCTAGCACGATGTGGGAACCATCCAGCCCTTCTGAGTTATCAGGAGACCCTGAATGACTTCGTTCAGAATACCCGTCCAGGTTGTAACCCAACACCTCACACTATCAAACACGTTATGGAAGACTGCATATTACACAACCATTAAACTCTAACAACACAATATACATTCTTTGAGAGCGTTGTGGGAAAATCCGGTCTCGGCCTGTGACCTTCTGTAGAAACTCGGGGATGTTTGGCCAGGCAGCCTATAGAGAACGACTACTAGTACTATCACATAACTTACCTATAACTAACCAAGGGTATCTAACCTAATGTAATCAAGCAAACCACAATTTTGGTTAACATGACTTAAGGTAGGCACATTAATAACTATTAGCGTCGCTCTCTCTCTCTCTCTCTCTCTCTCTCTCTCTCCTGACTTAATCTGACCTAATTTACCATACCTATACTGACCTGATGATTCGGCAAAAAAGTGAAATTATATATTGTCATAGCCTAACCTAGCCATGCCAATATTAACCTAACCTACTTTTTTTTAGAAGTCCAAAATTAATACGGTTTACTGTAAGCTGGAACCCAACTACTTAGAAGGAAGTTACCTTTAAAATAATAACCACATAAAGCGGATCAAATGTAACCTAGCCAACCGTAACCTAATCTAACGAGGCAAATGTGTATAACTCTCTCTCTCTCTCTCTCAGTCCTTCCACTTCTAATATAATATTATCTCGGAATGAACCGCAAGGACTTTGAGATACTAACTATTCCTTGTAAATCCTTGTAACTAACTCTAACTCTAACTCTAACTCTCTCTCTCTGTCTCCAAGCAACCTTTCTTGATAGGGGAAATTGAGTTGTAATCAATCTAATCGCTTATTGAAACTTGAACCAATGGATGAATTGTAAAAAACGTATTACCTAATAAATCTAACCTATCAATTACATGAATAAATGCGAATAAAGTGTTTGAATTTGGCCTGGATTGGCCTAATTAACCTTAGCTTTTTGTCATTCCTAATAACCTTGTTTAGCCTAACCCTACTTAACTGGGGTTTTCCTAATATAACCCTTTAATAAATGTGAAAATATGGTCTTCTACTATGTAACCTAACTTAACTATCTTAACCCACAGAACCTCAGCGACGCAAACCATGCGTCCTCAATGTATGAAACGCTAAACCCCAGCGATGCAAACCATGCGTCCTGGCCAGTCCGGTCCCAATTACTCCGGTCCTATGGCACCTAGAGGGCTAAGATTTGTATGAGAACTGTGTAAGTATCCCACGCAACCTTTACGATGGTTGAAAACTCTCAAAGTTTAACCGCGTGCGCGTGAGCGCGCAAAAACCGGTATTTTGGGTGTATTTGCCTTCAATTGTTTACTCTTGTAAAATCGACTTTCGGGGGCTCCTAGCGTAGGACCATTTTTTGAGCTTTTTGATCGTTTTTTTGTGTGGTTTTTCCTTCATTCCTAACCCATTCGCTATTGTTTCTGGAAAAAAACTAAAATTTAAAACAACCGGTCCCTGGTGGTACATTTATTATAAACTAGCTGGTCCTCAGCAGGTTAAACTAATCAACGAATAAATAACCAAATGTTACTAATGTATTCCATCCAAGCCTATCTTCATAACAAGTTATTACCCCTCTCTCTCTCTCTCTCTCGTCCAGTCCAGTTCGTCTTAAGCCCGGTTCACACTAGCTGTCTGTTGGGGATCCGTTTTAGGGCCTGTGACGTCACATACGAAAAACGGACGTGGAGAAGTGAAGTTGAAATGAAATGCGTACCACATTCCAGAGCGTGGGCCAGAATCTGGGGTGCAGAACGTACTTCTCTGGCGTATGGTAAACACCTACTAGACGATCGTCAACATGGACTGAGAAACGATCTTTCTTGGTGTTTATTTCTTTATTTTGAACGAAGATGAACCACCACCGTAATTCAATGCATATTAACTAGGAACATACATCAAAACCAAGCCATCACGTAGCCTACAGTTGCCCACATATTTATATAAGTTCTATTAATTCCTCTCCGTGACCAAGCTAATGGAAATATATTGCGCATCATTGAATTACGAGTGTATAGTGGTTAATTCATATTATTAGTAAACTGATAATTAAAAGAAACCGCACTCGCAATTCATTCGTATAGGCCTAGGCGGCTAGGCCTACTATATAATTTACATTCATACATCAGATCACGATTAGAAACAACTTATGTGGGCAACGGTACCTGGACATAGACTAATTATATGTACTGTAGAAGGGAATCGAGATGTTATTGGAGAAATTTGTTGTTGTTGTTCTGTAGTTATAATCTATGATTCTAGGTGTGCATTGTCTCTATCTGGAGGCGCGCAAAGCAGTACAACGTGTTAACTTTGGTGGTGCCGCGTCGGCTGCCAGGTACACGATCAATAGGTTAACATAATAAACTGCCTTAATATTTGCCTTGCCATTAAAATTATACATATAACATATATTGTCATGCGATATTAACTATAATGTAATGGAAATTGGCAGAATTTTTGTACACACATTTCACTTCAATGTTCAATATACGTACGTTCTTCTCGTGGGTACACCAAAAAGATGAATCGAAACCATCTTTTTGAGTGGTACGCATTTTGGTAAACGGCTTCCCGGTTCACAATACGTACACGCCGCATGTCAGTGACGTCACTATTACGTCACGATTTTTTATACGTACAGTACAACGGTAGGAATAACGGCTAGTGTGAACCGGGCTTTATTATAGGATGGTCATAAATTATTCTCTCTCCCTCCTGGCGTAAACCTACGCTCCTCGCGGTTAGCAGGATTTACTTCGAGTTTTAGCAGATAAAGCAACAAAATATACTACAGCCAAAGGGAAGAGACTAATATTATGTTTTTAGTGTTTATTTGTGTTTGTCAAGAGTAAAATATCTCTATCAACATGCCAGCGATCCGAGTTATTTGTGATAAATGTGAACAAGAAATATTATCCCGAGTGGTTCCCAAGGTACGGATACCCATCCGGACGCCAAGTGTTTTATGTGCCTTTCAAATGAGAAATTTCAGTTCCTTGAATGCACAATCGAGGCATACAAGAGTCAAGTGGACGAACTCAGTCACGAACATTCCTTTTTAAAGGAAAAGGTGGACAAACTTGGCAGCAAATTAAGCACTGCACACCAATCTGATTAATTCCAGGTGGTAAGTCACAGCAGGAAACCGAACAACGGGAAACAGACACTGGGTATCCCTACGAAAAATAAAGATATTGTTCTTGCTGATGATAATGAAAAGGATACACCAAGTGATAAATCTGTTCAAAAGAAAAGAACAAAAACAAAAGACAAAGCATCGACCCCCAAAACAAACAATGGAATGTCACAACACAAGTTCATAGCCAGCAAAAAAGAGTCCTGTACCATAGTATAGTGATAGCCTTCTCCGTGGACAGGGAGTAGAGTTTACTGAAAAACAGACAAAAGAGATCCGTAAATGTGATTCCTGGAGGAAAGCTGGAACACATCACTAACAGCATATGTAACTCTACCATACCAACAGGATCATGTGTAGTAGCAAACGTAGGCTCCAATGATTGCTTCGACGGTGGTATGGTCCCTATAAAATACATAATAGGTAAGTACAAACAACTTATCAAAATAATGAAAAACAAGGCAGAACAATGTGTGATAAACGGAATCATCCCTAGGTTGAACGCGAACTCCTACAGTAATAGTCGAGCACAGGAAATCAATAATTCAATAAAAGAAATGCGTGACACGGAAAATGTACTCTTTGTAGAAAACTGGGGAGAATTCCAAGGAAAATCGTCCCTATACAAAAGTGACGGTATTAATTTATACGAAGCAGGTGTGAGATACTCTATATGAGTGGTATTTTGAGCACAGCTGTTTACAAAGTCCACGAATGCCCCACTAAGTCGGAAACACCTTTTCTGATTAATCTGGAGGATTATTGACTTAAAGTCTTCCCTCCGCCTCTGCTTCCCATCAAAAACATGCACTCAGCCCCCGTAAATACTGTAATTAACCCCCCCCCCCCACCAAATCAGCCAACCGTAAATAATCACACGCAACCATTGACCGTTAATAATCCCCCCTTGACCTTAAACTCTCAAACTAAAACAAACCGACAGCAGTTGCCCTAAATAGACAACTAACTCAAACAATACCAAAATCATATACCTCCCTCAATCAAGAGTTCAGTAGAATAAAAGTATTATCCTTCAATGCATGTTTGATTAGAAACAAGATTGAGGAACTAAAATGACTTGTGTTAACAGAAAAAATAGACGTAATTAGTTTTACAGAAACTCACCTCGATTTTTAAAACAGATATCTAATTTCTGAATACCATATCGACTCATAAAAATGTGTTCATAAAGACAGGTGCACTGGTAAAACTAGAGGTGGAGTGGCTATGCGGGTAGCATGTTAACTAAATCCAACCGAGGTTTCACTCCCCAAAAATAATAAAGAAATAGTGTGTGTCAAATTAAACATGAAAAACTCAAACATTAATATCACTACTGCATACCGACCTCCAAGTCAAAATGAGGTCGATGATAATCACCTAGAAGAAATATTGCAACAAACCCTCAATGCTAACGAAAGCATAATACTCGGAGACTATAATCTACCTAACATTGACGGGTGCCTTATGGCAGGAAATAGTTACAATTCGCGAAAAAAATATTAATTTCATACAAGACAATTTTCTACATCAAAGTGTTTCAGAACCGACACGCGATACAAACATACTAGATCTCGTTATCAGTACAAATGAAAACTTGATATATAAACTTGACGTCAGTGAGCACCTATCCACCTCTGATCACAAGCTCATTAGAATCGACATTAATTGCAAATATACTATTGAAAAACAGGAAATGACGATACCAGATTTAAAAAATGCAAATTATAATGAACTTAGGAAAGCCGTCAGTGACTTGCATATTCAGCTAAGCAATATTGACAAAAACAAGCGAAGTATGGGGTAAATTTAAAGATATATTCATGAGTGCTCAGAATAAATACATACCCACTAAAATTAAAGTAAATACTTGCAAAAACAAGCCTCTCTGGTTCCATCAGAATATTTGCAAGGTGCTAAGGGAAAGGAATAAGTATCATAAACTAAATAAAATTGACATAAATAATGAACACTTCAGCTATCTATACAAACAAAGTAGAACAAAAGTAATGAAATTAATTAGGGCAGAGAAGCGTAACTATGAATATTATATAGCAAAGGAAAGTGTAAAAAATCCAAAGCAATTTTACGGTTACGTTAATGGTAATAGAAAAATTAAGCCCGGAATAGGACCATTAATATATAATGACCAGACAGTAACGGGAGATAATTATAAACATTGCTAATTTGCTTTATGAATATTTTTGTTCCGTCTTTACTAAGGAAGAACATAACACTACTCCTGAAACAAACGTAACAACGCATGAAATAGGAAACTTTACCATAAGCAAAAGTGATGTGTTATGTAAGCTGAACAAATTAAAGACTATCAAACCCATGGGCCGGATAATATTCACCCAAGAATTCTGAAAAACGTGAAAGAAGAAATAGCACAGTCCTTGTAATGCCTGGATTGTGGCAAAGTATCTGTAACTGCATTCGATGCTGAAATTTGCTTGAGCTATCACTCCAAGTGGAGTACTTCTCTTGGTGTAGCAGCTATGGCGCTCGCCTCCCACATGGCGGGCCCTAGTTCGAATCTCGGCCGGGCCGCGCCCAAAAATGTTTGGGGCGAATTTCCGCATCAAACGCAGTTCGGATGTGATTGTTAAAATTGTAAATTGTAATTGTGTGTCATTGTAAAGTCGGCAAAAATAGCATGGTGCCGTTACGAGGTCACTTCACTGGTGGCAGCTGTAAAGGGATATCTGAGAGGCTTAGTTGGGGAATCCCCATGGTGTACTGGCTTGCCTTAACTGGTTGGCTACAACAGTTGCTAAGGCTAGAGCTCTCAGAAATTCTCAGAGACGATGTCCCAGTGACTCCGGTTTGTTGAGGAGGTATGGTAGCAGATTTCCTGCACTGCCTCCTCGCCGTGGTGTGTGACCCGCCCGGCAAGTGACGGATATAAGGAATGTCGCTGGTGATCGTTGTCTCGAAGCATCGCTGTAGTTGACACGCTCAGACTTGTGCCTCGCTTGCTTTCGCTCGCTCGGAGTCTTCGCTACCTGAACGATAATGTGATGTAATGCCTGGATTGTGGCAAAGTATCTGTAACTGCATTCGATGCTGAAATCTGCTTGAGCTATCACGCCAAGTGGCGTACTTCTCTTGGTGTAGTGGCTATGGCGCTCGCCTCCCACGTGGCGGGCCCGAGTTCGAATCTCGGCCGGGCCGCGCCCCAAAATGCGGGCCCGAGTTCGAATCTCGGCCGGGCCGCGCCCCAAAATGTTGGGGGCGAATTTCCGCATCAGACGCAGTTCAGATGTGATTGTTAAAATTGTAAATTGTAATTGTGTGTCATTGTACAGTTGGCAAAAATAGCATGGTGCCGTTACGAGATCACTTCATCCTTAACTAACATATTTAACTTGTCGCTCAATCAGGAAACCGTACCTAATGATTGGAAAACCATAAATATCTTTCCAATATTTAAGAAAGGAAATAAAGCCCAAGCAAGTAATTATAGACCAATCAGTTTAACGTCAATCATAGGAAAAATTATGGAAACAATTCTGAGAGACAAGATAGTAGATTATCTGGAGTCAAACAAATTAATCAGAGAAAGCCAACATGGCTTTAGATCCTGGACAGTGGCGTATATAGGTCCTTGGGAAGGGGGGGGGCCATAGGGGTTAATCCATTATTTTAAATTTTATATAATGGGTGGGCGAGGGAAGGGAGCCTCTACAGCTGGGGGGTCTGGGGGGGCGCTGTAAGCCCCCCCATGATTTTTTTGAAAATCAAGCATTTTTAGGGTCCTTTTGAGGCCTCAGCAGGGATATATTGCACTAAGTTGATATTCAATGGTAAAACAATATACAGATTATATATGTTGGCTAAACAAAAACAGAGCTTGTAGAAGGGTCCGCTGACTCACAAATGTCTTGTTTCTTATGACATTGTGAACTTTGTGAAAAATAACAGTCTAGTGTTTTTTGGCGTTTCTTGTTTGTGACTTTGTCTTCCTATTTAACAACTTGTCATTATTTGCGAAACTTAGGTGCTTTAAGTTTAAGGTCACTAAATATTACCTGCTGAAAAGCAAAGAGAAATATAATATACTATTAATATTAGTAATAAACTAAAACTTTACCTATCGAGTCACACTTCTAGCCAATAATGTTTTGTCTATTCATAATTTTGTTTTTTCTATTACGGTCTTTGCTAGCCATATGCATATAAATATAATATTTAGCTGGGACAAAAGGGGGGGGGGGGGGGGCATGGCCGAGTGCCCCCCCCCCCCCCCCACCCAATATACGCCACTGGATCCAGTAAGCCATGCCTAACAAATTTGGTAGAATTGTATAATAAACTATTTACATATAACGACTCTACTAAATCATTAGACATAATTTACTTAGATTTCCAAAAGGCATTCGATAAGGTACCTCATGGAAAATTATTAAAGAAATTGGAAATGTTGGGCATTAAAGGAAACATTCATGCATGGATAAAAAGCTGGCTGACAAACACAAGGCAGAGAGTTGTGATAAATGGAGTAGAATCTGAGTGGGAGCCAGTTTATAGTGGAGTGCCTCAGGGATCGGTCGTGGGGCCAGTTTTGCTTCTAATTTATATAAATGACATCGATGTTGAACTAAATGATACTATCTCAAAGTTCGCTGATGACACAAAGATATGAAAATCAGTATTAACCGAAGAAGACAGAAATAAACTGCAATCTGATTTAAATATAATAGTAGAGTGGTCGGAAAAAATGGCAGATGCCATTCAACGTTGACAAATGCCAGGTCTTGCAAACAGGTAGTAAAAACAAAAAATATGAACACAAGATGAAAGGCCAGCCAATCAAAACAAGTGCATTAGTTAAAGACCTGGGGTTCTTATATCTGAAAACCTAAAGACTTCAGATCAATGTGCAGCAGCTGCGAATAAGGCTATATTAAGATAAATTGTACTTATACAAATGAGTATATCATAGTACCTTTATTTAAAAACATAGTGAGGCCCCATCTCGAATATGACGTGCAATTTTGGTCTCCTTATCTGAGCAAGGACATTGAGAAACTCGAGTCGGTGCAGCATAGAGCGACAAAGTTGATTCTGTCACTAAGAAATAAATCTTATCATGAAAGACTAAAACAAAACAAAAAATATCACTTAAGAAAAGACGATTGCAAGGTCAATTAATCGAGTGTTTCAAGATATTAAAGGGACTAGCAGGGGTACCCTGCGTTGCCCGGGTTTAAATTCTACTACCATAATCACCATCAATCACTACTACCACAATCATCACAATACTACTACTACCATAATCACCGGCCTCGACCTCCCTGTGCCTCATTAAACGGCGACCTCGATTTAGGCTGCTAAATGACCTCCGATTTTGGATCTGACCTCATCAATACCCCCATTTTGGGGGGCTGCAAACAACTTTCGTTCTATGCACCTTTTCGATCGGAGGCCTCCTTCTGCCCCAAACGGCCATTTATTTCAATTTTGTTTGCAATTTCGGCCTCGAAACGACCTCCGATCGTGGCCTCGCCCCCTCTATGACCTGACCCAGGTCAATTGACACCCACATGCAAAGTTTCAGCACCCCAGGTCCAAAACTGCGGCCGCCTATTAAGGACACACAGACAAACAGACACACGAGCTGATTTAATAATATAGATTTGACAAAATTGACGTAGATTCACTTTTCAAAATAGATAATAGTTAATTAACTCGGGGAAATGGAATAAAAAAAAATCAGGAGGGCGAATCTCGATGTCACAAAGCACTTCTTCACCTACAGTGTGGTCATCGAATGGAACAATTTGCCTGAGAAAGTGGTACAATGTAAGACAATTGACACGTTCAAAAAAAGTCTAGACATTCATTTTAAGGAGGTGAGACTAATATAGGTTAACACAAAAAAGAAACAAAATATATAGGTAAAGCATCAGTACAGTAGTATATAATATTTCGTATCTTCCTTCTTTACTATAAATATCCCAGTAGAAGTTTTTCTCATTCTGCTGGGGGACTTCTATCCCCAACTTAATTTCATGCCGACCAAAGGTCGGGGGGAGGGGTGTGTGGGGAGAGAGCCTTCTTCTTTATTATTTTTGCTTTCTACTTGTAGCACATTCTATTTTAGCATTAAGTCCTGACTACCTAGTAGGGGCCGCAAAGTCTGTGTAGTCTGTGTATCTATGTAACTCTCTCTCTCTCATCCGGAGATCACTAATCTTGGGTGTGGTAAATGCCAAGGTAGGAAAGCCGTGTCAGCTCAATTTCCAAGCAATTTAATCTCTCATTGTAAGCTACCATGACCTAATTGACCAAACCTAACTTGCTGGCCTTACCTTGCATTCCTAGGCTGATGTAGGTAACTGATGGTGAAGCTGACTGGAACACACCCAACTTGCATTTACTAGCCTACTGTAATTAACCTCAAGACATATGTTATAATTTGTAGTACTATAGTCAAAATTAATCAACCTTAAGTAACAAAGCATACCCAAACAAAACCAACCAAGACAAATTATATTATCTCTCTCTCTCTCTCTCTCTCTCTCTCTCTCTCTCTCTCTCTCTCTCTCTCTCTCTCTCTCTCTCTCTCTCTCTATCTCTCTCAGATTATATATTTGCGAATAGGAAGTCAGGAAAGCCCTCAGTGGCATCCATATACTGCACACCTTAGCAATATAGACAAAACAAGCAAACTATGGGACAAATTTAAGGATATATTCACGACTGCACAGCAAAAATACGTATCCACTAAACTGGAAAAATCAAGCCTCCTTGTTTTAATAGAGTATTTATAAGGCGTTAACAATATGGAGTAAATTGTGAAAACTTAGTAAAACTGCAATAACTAATGAAAACTTAAGCTCTTTATACAAACTAAGAAGAACAAATTTATTAGGACAGAGAAGCGTAATCATTAAAGTTACATAGCAAAGGAAAGTGTTACCAACCCAAAACAATTCTATGGTTAATCGTAATAGAAAGATTAAGACAAGAATAGGACCTCTAATTAATAATAACAGACAACAAAAATATTGCAAATATGCTTAACACTAGATTAGCGGGCTAGCGGTTTATTTATATGTACCGCCCAGCGGGGTGTTTTTAGCCAAAATAGGGCTGTTTACGTGATCATTTTCATGCCTAAATAAGACCCAGAGCGTAAAACAAGTATCTATCCCTCAAAGGGCATAAACAGAGCTTTCCAATGACACCATAACGATCCTTTTATGACGGCTAGTTTTCTTGCAACAACCGCGCAACGCGAGTGCAAAAAGCATGTAATTCGGTACTTTCCCCATACAAATCAGTATGTAGCGAGTGAGAGAGGGAGGGAGGAGGTGGGATTCGTGTCAGTAGGTTCGCCGCGGTGGTCTGGAGCAGTCATACGCTCGCTACTCTCCTGCCACCACTTGTCTCTCTCTCTCAGCAACATTACGTGCTGAAATTGCCACACGACCTATGTCGCGCGCCGCCAGATAGTCCAGATTTATTATACTCGACTTATGTTGCGCGCCGACACTTAGGGGTTAATGACATTTTCACTGATATTAACTAAAGAGATACACCTGGGTCGCACTGCTGTAAGAATTAATATAACTTCTGTGGCACTCCTATTCTAAAACAGTGCAGATCTAAAGCTGCAGGCACAGGTGGGTCGCTGAGTCCTTTCTCTTGGTTCCGTCGAGCCGCTTTGGTGGTCCTGCCGTGTGGTTAATGGGGGTAGGGATACAGATGGACTAGTTGGTTTGGGTCTTGAATGGTAGTTCCTCAAGTCATGACATAGGGTGCATACCATCGGACTAACGCAAGCATGAACTAGGACATATCCTAAGTTATGACTGCTCTTCTATCCTGACCTTTATACTAGTCGGTGATGAAGTTCAGTTCCGGTACTCATGGTGTAAGGTCTTTAATACAAAGTTACTAGTGTCATGACACAGCAACGATGTATCTGGCTAATGTGAGGAAAAAGTAAGATCATGAACTTACTATTTCACTCAATCTGCCTCTGACCGTTGTAAGAGTGTTCAAAGAACCCAGGGTCGGTGATTACACTTTTTTACAGAATATGTCCTTGACCATGGTGTTGTACAGATGCAGTATGGACTTCTGTATGCTAAGTGCCGTTATTCAGACGGTATCTCGCAAAGCCCAAACCATTAGAGTTGGCTTGCCATGGCAAAGCTTTCTTTAACAGTTTGTTAGAGCGCAGGATTGATACTGGAAGTCAGTTTGTGGCATGCCCTTCGGTGCTAATTCCAATGTCAAATTTGCAGCCTAAAAGACATCCTAATGTTTTTACTCTGCTATGGCATGTAAGAACAATAGTTCACCGATAGGAAAAATAATTCTTCAGACCTTAATGTATCTTGATAACCATGGCATCGATACTTCCTGAATGGGAAGGTAATTCTAGGTTCAAAACTCTTACATGTATAAGGGGGTTTTTGAGCCGTTGAATTGCTGCCTCTACCTGGTTCTCGTCGAGATGGTCATGACGTTTGCTGCTATGTCCCAGGGCTGGTACTTGGAGGACAGAAGGTCATAAGTGCAGGGGGGGGGGGGGGGGGGCATTTTTAGGGGGATTAGGTAAACCCCCTAGAAATTAGCGCGCTGGTGGTAAGACAACTGCGTGGAAGATCGGGGCATTTGAAGAGATGATATTTGGGTATGCGCTTCTTCTGCTGTTTGTCGGTATATTATTTTCTATTTCTGTTCTCCATTATGGTCGAAAATAATGCTTCTGTATTTTCCCTGGTGTGGGGGGTAGAGTATTTGATGGTGGCAATTCTGGCTTTCCGCGTGTTAGAGCGTAGTGGGGCAAATTTGGATTTGCAGCGGCCATTGTGTTCGTCTTTTACCTTTGTCTTCTTATTCACTCTCGGTGGTGATATTGATGATTTGTTCTTGTGTTGGTGCGAGTTTTCCTTCTCATGCTGTTGTGCCCTTCTCATGCTGTTGTGCCCTTCTCATGCTGTTGTGCCCTTCTCATGCTGTTGTGCCCTTCTCATGCTGTTGTGCCCTTCTCATGCTGTTGTGCCCTTTTCTTATTCTTTGTTTCTCCTTTGTTTGTCCGGGGTGTGGTGCTTTGTGGCATTCTCATGTCTTCTCTTGGTTATATATATATATATATATATATATATATATATAAATATATATATATATATATATAGGCCTATATATATATATATACCCGGTATATATATATATATATATATATATATAGGCTTTGTATTCCTTGTCGTTGTGGTATAGTGGTGATCTCGATTTCGGGTATTTTATATATATATATATATATATATATATATATATATATATATATAGAGAGAGAGAGAGAGAGAGAGAGAGAGAGAGAGAGAAAAAAAGAGAGACACACAGAGACTCAGACCACACAGACCTTCCGGTCCCAACTAGATGGTCTGGCCTAGACAGGGACAGTTTATAGTGGAAGAATAGGACAGTAAAGCATATGACTCTCTTCCCACCCTCCGGCTGAAAAGCCGTAGCGGAAAATAAGATGAAGTGTAACCTTATGGGTCAGGAAATGCCCACAAGGATTTGTTTTATATAGAATTGAATACATTAGTTTGAAAAGGAAATTACACATGCCTCCTGATTAATTCATATTAATCCAATCTTCATTAGATGATCGTCCAGTCTTTTCTTAAACCTATCAATAGACTTACTGTCAACCACCTCCCTTAGTAAACTATTCCACTCATTAACCACATTGTATGTGAACAAATGTTGTATCACATCTAAGGATCCCTTTTTTCTAATTAATTTCATTCCATTACCTCGGGTTGCAGCATTATTATTAATCGTGAACAGTGCACTAATATATACTCTGTCAAAGCCCTTATGTATTTTAAAACACTCGATAAGTTGGCCTTGCAACCTCCTTTTCTTTAGCGAGAACAAATTTAATGTTTTTAATCTTTCACAATATGGCTTGTTTTCAGAGAGGGAATTAGTTTAGTTGCTTTACGCTGCACAGATTCGATTTTTTTAATGTCCTTCTTGAGATACGGGGACCAGAACTGAACGCCGTATTCAAGATGGGGTCTAGCAATGCTTTTGAGTAACGGCAAAATAATGTTTTCGTTTGTATAGGTATTTTTATTTTATTTGTTTATACATCATAAGCCTTTGTTAGCTTTATTTGCCGCAGCCGCACATTGCTCTGCGGATTTTAAGTTTTCTGATATTATAACCCCGAGATCTTTAACCTTAGAATTTGCTACTATTGGTTGGCCTTTCATTAATAATCATATTTTGTTTTAATCAATATGGAAAAATTTACATCTGTCAACATTAAAGGGCATTTGCCACTTTTCTGATCATCCACTATTTTGCTTAAGTCTGACTGTAGGCTATATCTGTCTTCCTCATTTAAGACTATGTTCCCTATCTTTGTATCGTCAGCAAATTTGGGGATGAAATTATTCAGACCAACATCAATTTTATTCATATAATTATATGATAAATTAAATCGGACCAAGGACCGATCCTTGAGGCACACCGCTGGTAACAGGCACCCAATCTGATTCTACACCATTAATAACAACTCTTTGCTTTCTGTTTGAAAGCCAGCCTTTAATCCTTTGATATATAATACCCTTTTCGAGCATTTATTATTTCTCTAATAATTTATTGTGAGGTACCTTGTCAAACGCCTTTTGAAAATCTAGGTAGACTATGTCAAGTGCCTTAGTTGAGCCATTAAAAGTAAACATTTTATCATCAAAATCGAGGAGGCTTGTAGGCACGATTTTCTGGTCCTAAATCCGTGCTGGCTGTTTCTTATTAATTCATTAGATTCAAGATACTCAACTATTTTATCTCTTAAAATGGTTTCAAGAATTGTTCCTATTACTGACATTAAGCTTATAGATCTGTAATTACTAGCTTTGGCTCTATCACCCGTTTTGTGAATGGGTGTAATGTTGGCTGTTTTCCAATCATTAGGGACGCAACCCTGCTGTAGTGATGAGTTAAAGATAATGGTCAGGGATTCGCATATTTCTTCTTTTACTTGTTTTACTATCTTATTATGGAAATTATGTCCCCCGGAGTCTTGTTGATATTTATTTAATTTAATTTACACAATACTTCACTTGCGCTGATAGTAAAGTTTCCTATTACTTGCATTGTTACTGCCCTATGTTTTGTATTATTCTTTACTTCGCTTGTAAAACAGAACAACATGTTTTGTTAAGTGTATTTGCAATAACTATGTCGGTTGTCACTATTTGATCATCTTTAGTTAATGGGCCTATTCCGCTTTTCATTTCTCTGTTATTATTTTCGTAGCTATACAAATGCTATGGGTTGTCAGTGCTGTTTCTGGCTATAGATACTTCATACTCACGATACTTCATACTCACGTTTAGCGGATTTAATCAGTTTCTTAACATTTCTTCTAGCAAGGTTGTATAATACCTTTCCTTGGTCATTAGAACATTAATTTGTTTTAAGCTTGAGTATTATCTGTATATATATTATTGCATTACGGAATTCACTGTTGAGCCATGTTTTGTTTTTTTATTTCACTCGTTTGTTTAATTTTTGTTGGTACATATTTGTTCTGTGCCATCATAAACATATTCTTAAACTGTTCCCACATCTCATTTATTTCGTTATATATATCTAGCCGTGAGTATGTGTTTTACAGTGCTTGCCTAAGTTTGTAATTTTTTTAAAAATCTGATACCAGGAGTTCTTTTTTCTCAACAGTATAGGCCTAGCTGCAATTAACTACGAACCTAATGATTCTCTGGTCGGAATTTGACAGATGTTCACCTACATCTAGATTAGTAACTAAATATTAATGGTAGTTATGTTGTTAGCACTCTTGATCACCTGCATGTTTTTCTGAGGGTTATTTTTCTCCTGCCTGGACATACCATTTGTGTGAACCTCAGCCAACACGTTATATTTGTTCCAGGTGGAGATGCCTGAAGAGCTTATCTTATTCCTACCCTTTATATTATTTATAACAACCTGGAAACCGTTATTTGATGGTTTAGTCACTGCGTTAGAATCTTTTACCTCCTTTATCTTGCTTTCAAGGATGCTGAGTCTTTCCTTCAGTTCGAAGTTTTCATGATTTAGTTCATCAAATTTGCTTTTATATGCATCTATTGTGCATTCATAGAACTTGACTTTCTCATTTGTTAAGCACATGAAGCATTTAGCATCTGAATATCCATACCTGGGACACCATTCTTTGTAACATTTATTTTCGCAACTATCACAGATTACTCATATGGGGGACATTGTAAATGCACAAATGACAGATATGTAAAATTGAAATATGAGAGAGAGAGAGAGAGAGAGAGAGAGAGAGAGAGAGAGAGAGAGAGAGAGAAAGATGTTCCTATTTTGCTGAGGGCCTTGTTTCCCCAACTAATTGCAAGCCGATCCAAGGATGGAGGTGATGGAGGGTGGGGAGAGAGCCTCCTGCTTGGCTGCCTTTACCTTCCCCTTTGTAGCAAATGCCTATGTTATAATTAAGTCCGTAGCGACCACAATCTGTGTGGTTATCTCTCTCTCTCTCTCTCTCTCTCTCTGATCTGTCAAATACCGAGGTGCAAAGCTTTCCTCTGAAGCTAAGTCAGCAAAACTTCCAATCAATTTATCCCTTTCAGCCAGAAGACCCCTTTCTCCGTTGTATGTTAATATTGTCCTCCAGGACATATTGGTAATATAACATTAGCCAATATCAACTTAATATTGGAAGCATCCAACTGAAAGGATGAAACCGTTGTCGTAATCAAGTATGACCTAAATGTCTGTACCCAACAAACTTTGACTGGTCTACAGCCGTAAAACGAAGCATACTTCTGCGCTTACATATCCTTACATCCCAATAATTGGTCTAGAACAATGCTCACAATTACTAAGTTAATCCTTAACTGGCGGCGCGCAACATATGTCGAGTGAAATAAATTTGGACTATGTGGCGGTGCACGACAGCTGTCGAGCGCCATTTTCAGCACGTAATGTTGCTGAGAGAGAGAGATGAGCGGTGGGACGAGCGTAGTACCCTTATGACCGCTCTCCACGACCACCGTGGACATACTGAACTGTATTGCACTCTTCTCCCCCCTTTCTCACTCGCTACACAGGGAATTATGTACGGAAATTACCTTATTTTAGGGTTTTTGCACTCGTGTTGCACGATCGTTGCAAGAGAACCAGTGGTCGTACAAGGATCGTTCGGGTGTCATTGGAAAGCTCTGTTTACGCCCTGTCAGGGATAGATACTTGTTTTATGCTCTGGGTCTTATTTAGGCATGAAAATGATCACGTAAACAACCCTATTTAGGGTAAAACAAAAAACGCTGTGCGGTACGGTCAAATAGACCGCCTAGCCCGCCAATAAGGTGTTAATGTAGCAAATTTTATGTTCTTTCTCTATTAGATATAATTATATTTCTTGGTGCTAAATATTATCTTTACAGAAAACAGCAAATCGACCATCAGTGACAATAAGTAGTCCGTAATTTCGCTTCGTCACATGATACAAGTTAGTATTGTTTTTACGTGGACAGGTTTTTGGGCCTTAGCAATATTGCAATTAGTCAAACATTTTGCAATTATGCGGCACTTACTCAAGAAACCAAGACTACAATTTCCAATTGTGAATACTCAGAATCTTTAACCATCAACATTGTTCATGACTAACATTATGTAATTTGGATACATTTATTATTTCTATTCCTCGCCATTAATATTTTTCAAAGGTGTGGTCTTGGAATCATACTTTTCACTTATATCTGTCTACTCATATACTTAATGATCTTGTTTGTTATTAAAGCATATGTTGTATTACCTTATATGGACATTTGGCTCCATTCAATCTTCGGTTTTAAGACATTTGACCCAATTCAGTTATCAATAATTCCCAACCAACTACAGCAAGCCTGCAGTTTCGAAGAGTTCGGAAGATTGAGGCGTTGATTTTATCTTGTCGACCGAAAGCGAGCCTGCAATATTTAACAAACCGACCTTCCGTCAAGATATTTTTCTACCGAACAATGTATAAATTTAGCAACACAGCAATGAATGGGAGTCGCTATTGCTTGCCAAGATGGAATCAACCTGAATGTTATACCCTCTTTGTAGGTCAACGAGCGAAGCGAGGGACCTAAAAATAGGTCCAGAGGTCCAGGCTGTCTGCCAGCAGCCTAGAAAGGTTCCAGTCTTGCCACAAGAGAAGGTGGAGAGTCACGAGAGGGAATCTTATGATCGCCTTTGTTGTCAACCAGTGAAGGCCTTGTTGTCGCCATCATGCAAGCAGTAATCTTCATTCCAGCTGGTCCCAAACCCACCTGCAGAAGTGACCCCAGTTTTACGTTAGTAACTAGGAACCACCCACAAACTCGCTTAAAAAAACCAACAGAATTTCCAAAATAAGCCTGATCATCAACAGGATAATTGGGCTAAGAAGTACGACATTACTGGAAGGCCCTACTCTTACCTACTCTTAACCTCAGTTGTATGTAAAATGCTAGAAACGGTCATACGAGACAGACTCGTAAATCACTTAGAGGAAAATAACATACTTAAAGATACTCAACACGGCTTTCGTAAAAAACGTTCCTGTTTAACAAACCTCTTAGACTTCTTCCACGATATCCTCAACCTCTACGATGAGAGTAAAGCTGTAGATATTATATACCTTGATTTTCAAAAGGCCTTTGACAAAGTTCCCCGCAAACGTTTACTGCTAAAACTAAAAGCGCATGGAATACAAGACGGTGTGTTGAAATGGATAGAAAATTGGCTCAGCGACAGAAAGCAAAGAGTAGTCATAAACGGTAAGGCATCTAAATGGACCAATGTAAGTAGCGGGGCACCCCAGGGATCGGTACTAGGACCAATTCTCTTTCTAATTTACATCAACGACATAGATGAGGGTCTCACCTGTACAATCTCAAAATTTGCTGACGATACAAAAATTACAAATAGCGTACTCTCAAAAGAACAAGTTGACGATATGCAACACAATCTAGATAAATTGTCATGTTGGGCCCAAATTTGGCAAATGACTTTCAACGCGGATAAATGTAAAGTACTACATATCGGATACCTAAATGAGAAAGCAAACTATTCGATGAATGGCACTCAGCTTAAGAATGTAAACAGAGAAACCGATCTGGGAGTAACAATATCGAGTAACCTAAAACCAAGTCAACAATGTTCAGAAGTTGTTAAGAAGGCAAACAAAATAATTGGCTTTATAGGCAGGTCATTTGAGCATAAATCCAAAGAGGTTATCCTAACCCTTTACAATTCCTTAGTCCGCCCTCTTCTGGAATACTGCGTTCAATCCTGGTGCCCTTATTACCAAAAAGATATAAACAAGCTAGAACGAGTTCAACGTAGAGTTACCAAAATGATACCTAGCCTAAAGAACAAACCATACGAAGAGCGTCTTAGAGAATTAAATCTATTTCCTTTAACCCAGCGCAAATTAAGAGGTGACTTAATTCAAGTGTTCAAAATCATCAAAGGCATCGACAATATGAACTGTAGTAAGTACTTCACTATCGACCAATCTATTTACACGCGGGGAAACGGTTGCAAAATTATTGGTAAATCTTTTAACTCACACGAATCTAAGAATTTCTTCTTCAATCGAGTTGTCAACTTGTGGAATGGGCTTCCCCGAAACGTTATAGACTGCATCACCGTTGATTCATTTAAACTCCGCCTAGACAAATATCTCGCATCAAACCCGCGACTGACTGCGTTTGTAAATGAATAACTTTATTTTATCCCCCCCTCAGTTACTAACCCATCTGTCCCCTACTAACTTCCTAATCCTGCCACGGACATTAGTTCCAGGGCAGTAATTCCCTTTCCAATGTTCCCTAACCCACTCTAAACCACTGTTTGGACACTTGATCCTCAGTGTTTTGGAGGACAAGCAACCTAGAAGGGTCACTAGATCTGTTGTTGCTTGATTTCCTTTGTACTCCTTTGTACAGTATGATGAAAGGGGAGCGCTTGGTCCCCGAGGTCGATGATACCAGTATCCTATTAAGGTAGGGAAGCAACCCACATAGGTAGGACCACCGGCCATGTTTCAAGCCCTGCCACCTCGCTCAAGGTGGCTCCCGATTGGCGGAGAATAGTATGGGTGTTGCTTTATCTTTGGATGTATAATATACTGCATGTAGAGGCGATTATTGTGAGCTAAAACAGAGTGATAACATACATGTATCATCTTGCAGCTGCATAAATAGCGCTTCTGAGTGAGCAGTAGTGGAAAATACTTACCCAATAACGTAGGTTTATTTTTTTTAAGAGTCAATGAACGGAGGAAGGAAAAACACAGATAAAACAAAAAGGTCCATCTGCCTAAAGGCATCCTCCATTCATAAAATGTTTGTAACAACTGGATTTAAACATTTGTAGATTGTAAGTTTGTGGAAAGTAATTCGAGGGAAGTGAATTCCAAAGAGTAGTAGTTCTAGGGATAAATGAATTCTGATATGCAGAAGTTCTGTATTGTGGAGGAGAAAGTGTAAATTCATGGGCGCTCTCAGCTGCCCTAGTTCTACGGGGAAAGATGTGGAGAGGCGGCACAATTGAAGCAAGTTCCTCGGAACAATTGCTGTGAAAATATCTGTAGAATAATGCAAGGGATGCAACGTTTCTTTGTATGGATAATGTAGGAAGGTCCTGTGTGATTGCAGGGTTATTGATTAATCTAATAGCTTTGTTTTGAATTTTGTCCAACTGCCTCAATGCAACCACTCAACTTCCACTCCACAGAGGTGAACAGTAATCCATCTGAGAACGCACATGACTTTTATATATTACGGCCAATATAAAGTGAGAGTGAGGAGGTTAACAAGATATACATTCAAAGGAATTTAGTTGGTTTGGGAACATTTTACAAATCTTTATTACACTAGATGATATATAAAAATTATCTGCTAACTTCATGTTCCTATTATTCTGTTAAGCAAGCGTGAGTAATCCGGTGGTAGGAAATTTGCTCACCAGTTTCGTCCTGCCCGGGAATTGTGTAGCGTGAATGGCTAGGTGTGATCGTGAGTGATGTTGGTGGATTGATATTAAGTATGTGGTGTGAATATTCTGCAATGTTGGCAGTTATAGGATGTGGTTCGGGTGGTTTTGTTTGAATGGTGGGTGGTGGTGGCGACGGTGGATATAGCGAGTGATATAACCACTTGAACTATCGGTTAATCAATTATATTTAGGTTAGGTTTTATTACATTAGGTTAATTTTAGTGAACTAAATATATGTGGCACTGTGGAAAAGACACTGATTTTGATAGAGTACCAGATATGGCACAATACCGGATCCTCTTGGATCTGAACCGCGCGCGCAACCATTGTGCCACAGGATACCCTTCACTAAAAATGGTTTCCTGATAGCTAAATTATCTTTTTCTCTCTCTCTCTCTCTCTCTCTCTCTCTCTCTCTCTCTCTCTCAGCAAATGCCTGGGGTAATGAATTGAAGGTGTAATGTCGGTCTTTAAAATTCTCACCATAGTATATCTTTACTTCGCCCGCTCCATTTTGGGGGGACATAACAATAATTTTGCTGTATAAATAGAGCAAAATAATTATCGGAGATTTTGTAGTGACTGAGATCGCACAGTTTTTCTTTGGCCGCCATTTTCGTTGCTGTTTCTGTCAATCCCCATTATAAATTAGAGGAATAGTTGACCTTGACCTTTGACCTTTATCTTGACCGCTATGGTATGTGTTTGAAAAAAACAAATGTTCATGTTCATTTAGAAGGAAAGTTTGCATGAATAGTATAGTGACCTTATATTTGACGTTGACCTGTGACCTTGACCTTTCAAATGAAGGAACTTGTACAGTCCGCCCTTGGGTAACGCGGGTATATCGTACCGGCCCCAGGGAGCGTTACGCAAACACGCGTTACATAAAGCAAAGGTTATATGGGAAAAATTCAATTCGTTCTGGCCACTTCCCCAAAGTCCCCTTATTGACACTTTACCACCCGATAACCTAACAATGTATCTATTTATTAGTCAGTATTATTACGTTGGCAACATACCTTCATAATAGGGGTCAATAATATATCCAATTAAGACCATTGGTACTATGAAATGCCATTTATTTGACACAAAAACAATGCCTAGTACAACAATAACAAACAACATGTGTCGTCTGCAAGTGTGGCAGGTGGTGGCAGCTTGGCTACAAGTTTCTAAACTTGCCAACAATCTACCACCTTCAATACAGTAAATGGCTTTTACTATTATAAATATTATTTGGTAAAATGAAACTCAATTCCATAGAGTATAGTTATAATACAATTTTATTACATATAGAAATAACTCGGGTTTAGACTCCCTACTGATACGGCCGACATAGCCACACAAGAACAACACACACACACACACACACACACAAACTGACAACAATAACACACGATTTCGGTCACTAGGAAAATCAGCGGATGAATCTGGCACTCCAAATTCAATTGCATTTAAAGTATATTCGTCGTATAAGACCACCCATGGTTTTGGAGGGTTTTGGAGGCTTAGAAATGTGTCTTATACGCCGGTATATACGGGTCTGACGAGTCTGACGTTACGAGGTTGACGTCACCGGCCGAGAGATGCCGACCAGCCGCCACAAGCATTACCTAACAAAACCGTGCTAGATGCTGACTCGGCACATTTGGGGTACCCGTGTTAGAGCAAAACCGCGGCACTTAAAGTCGCGTTACCCGAAGGCCGACTGTATAGTGAAAATTAAGACATTTGAGTAAAAACCTAAATATATGAAATATTGACCATATTATTAGCCTTGACCTTTAACCTTGCCCTTAAATTCAATTTAACATTTCTTTTTGACTGATATTCTCAATTAACAAATCGATATATATGTGAAATTTAGTGGTAATCCATTGAACGGACAGACAGACAGATGGATGCCGACGGACGACAGACGATGGACGACGACGAACCATGAACGATGGACGACGACGGACGATGGACGACGACAGACGATGGACGACGATGACGACAACGGATGATAGACGACGACAACAACGAAGACAGATGATGGACGACGACTATGACGGATGATGGACGACGGCAATGACAATGACGACAACAGATGATGAAGGACGACGACGACGACGATGGATGATGGACTACGCCGACGACTACAACGACGACGACGGATGATGGACGACGACGATGACGGATGATGGACCACGACGATGTGTGATGGATGACGACGACGACGGATGATGCTTGATGACAATGACGATGACGACAGATGATGGACGACGACGACTACAACGATGACGATGGATGATGGATGTCGATGATGGATGATGGTCGACAACAATGACAACAACGACGGATGATGGATGATGACGACGACAATGGCGGATGATGGTCAACAACAATGACGATGACGATGGGTGATGAACGACGACGACGACGACGGAAGATTGGTCGACAACAATGACGACGACGATGGGTGATGGACGATGACGACGACGACGGATGATGGTCGACAACAATGACAATGACGTTGGGTGATGGACGGCAACGACGACAACGGATGATGCAAAACTACGACGAGGACGCCGATGACGGATGATGTACGACAACGACGGACAGGCTGTCTTGTGGTGCACAGGCCATCTGTGTGTGAGAGTTGATAATATCAATAATTGTAATAATAATGATAATAATAATAATAATATTAATAATAAAAATAAATAATGATAATAGTAACAATAATTAAAGGAGTAATTCCATCCACCAATCAAGAGAAGGGTGGCGAAGCAAGGTTTAACCTTTAACCCTTGTCACAGGGAAGATCCTGCCACTCCCCCGCGCTCGACCAAGCAACAGCCTTCTGTGACGCAGCAACAAGAGCAACCTGTACCTCCCTTTAAACGCTCGCCGCATAACTCACTCCCAGTTCGCACACGTATATTTTATCCTGGTCGCAGATGTTCTATTACAATGGTGCCACCCTCACACTCCTGTCAGCCACTACAAAACATCTCTAACAAGCTTCCAGGAGAATATTACAAGGGTGAAATAAAGCAGGAGGAGAAATTGGTATTTCAAAGCGAGCGGGCTGGGGTAGCTCCTCCCGAGTATGCGGCTCGGCCAATCACAGGGCCCCGTGCTGTGAGGGAGGGGTATAAAGGAAGGTGGGCAGGGCCACAAAACTCACTCTGCCAGAAGCACCTGTCTGGATCACATTCGGGAGCTCTTAGCAAATACAACCCTTTTGATCACTTTGGCACCTATGGGGAAATAAATAAGCCTGTACCTGTCCTCCAGCAACCGAGCACTACTGAACACAAGACGAGCCGGGACTTAGTACATCACCAGCCTTCGGCTCAGATACCACTTCAGTATCCTGATGCCTGCCGACACATGGCTAGTCTTCACACAATAAGCCAAACGATTCAAGATGGTCAACGGGTGGTAGATTGAGCTGAAGATATGGAGATGGTATACTGGTCCCGCTATGAAGAGGTGAAGCAACACAAGAGAGATTGCAGAATATTTTTAAAGGACCCTTAACCCACTGAGCCCAAGCGACGCAGGGTTTGCGTCCACAATGTATGTAACGCTAAACCCCAGCGACGCATGGTTTGCGTCCTGGCCGGTCCGGTCCTAATTACTCCGGTCCTATGGCACCCCGAGGGCTCAGATTTGTATGGGAACTGTATAAGTATCCTACGCACCCATGCCGATGGTTGAAAACTCTCAAAGTCCAACCGCGTGCGCGTGAGCGCGCAAAAACCTGTTTTTGGGGGGAAATTGCCTTCAATTTTTTACTCTTGTAAAATCCGTTTTCGGGGGCTCTGTAGGACCATTTTTTGCACTTTTGGACAATTTTTTGTTTTTCCTTCATTTCTAACCCATTCGCAATTGTTTCTGGAATTTAAAAAAAAATCAGAATCAGCCGGTCCTGGGTGGTACATTTATTAATATTTAGCTGGTACTCAGCGGGTTAAGGGCTCAAACAGACTTAGAACAAAAATAAAAGCTAAGACTAACCATTGTGTTCCAACAATAACATCTATGTGTTCTTATAGACCAACCACAGAAAAACTGACTAGACAAATGATGAAATAAAGAGATGAAGTGTTAAGAAATATAGCTGTTATTGTTAGTAAAGGCACTCAGCCAACCAGCTAGCAATAGTACAGGATCTTATATGATATTAAGTAAAGATATTGAAATGACAGGGTTGGATAACCTAATGCCAAATGAAAACCCAAAATCATTCCCATCAACGGCAGGAGCCACAAATCACCACTATCGGATTGCATCCATAATCCGCCGGAAGAGAGACCAGAAGCAGCCCTCCCGGGACAGCAACAACAGGGTACCACAGTCGCCCATAGCACCACCCCAGGAGAGGCGTGCAGCTTACCCTACGTATACCATACGCGGGGTAGAATATCCACCACAGTTTGCTAGTCCATATCCCCGGGCGCCAAGTGAACAATGGCCACCCACACCTGGGACAGACCTGGACTATACAGAGGACTTTAAGTTAATTAGACACCAACCTCCTTCATTCCTCTTAAACCACCCGGGCATCTAATGCACCACTATCACAGCTAGACAGGGCTGTGCTTGAAATTCCACGAATCAAGAAGATAAGCAAGCCATTCCATACCAGCCTCTAAATAGAGAGAGGCCTCCAACTATGTAAATGATTTATCATATGTACCCTTAGCCATTAGGCTACTACCTTTTAGTATTAGTAAATAAAGCACACTATTCCTCATTTATTCATGTACGCATTGTATTTTTAAGACGTCAGACAACCAAGCAATAAATAAAAAACTATATTTTCCATGCCCCTTATGTTCCGGAAACCGCCGACTTGTCACTTTCTGTAAAGTCCAATACTACATGGCCGAAATCAAGTTTGAGTTAGGCAAGCCGAGGCACTGTGGCCCATGGAGTTTCTGTGGGAGAGTATACGTGAATCACTCGATCGGAGAGCACCATCCGAATGAGGTGAGCCAAAATCCTCTAAATTGTGCCCTGCAAGAAGAGACTGTGACCAGCCGAGAGTGTGTGTGTGGAGGCCGTCCCGGAAGTGACCCGCGTTAGTGCTACCTGTGTGGATGTACCCCTGGACCGTACACCCTTGGCACCCAGACCAGACGCACCCCATACTTGGTCGCTTCACGTGTGTCAGATCTCTATGAGCCCCACCCCTGCTATACTACTACCCAAAATTAAGTGCTTTCTGTTTTACTTATCGTGTTGTTTGATTATTGCAAGGTTGTGTAGGATATGTTACGTGTTCCATTAACGTAAATACCAGAGATCTTTTATTCTCTCCTTAGACCCTTGATTTCTCGTGTCGTGAGTACAGTACAAACGCTATCCTAGGATTTATCTATATATATACTTCGTAATAATTATATACTCATGTATTGCTAACAGATTATATATATATATATATATATATCCATTCGGCCCGATTACCCACACGCTACACGTAAATACTTGAACACCCCCGACAGATCTGATTTTAAGTTAATTAGGATTATCAAGGTACGCATTTCGGTTATAAATGTTCACAGAGTGTATTGCTTGTCGTGTATCTAAGTAAACCCGTTGAATTATGTTTCCTGGTTTCATCCCAAGCTTAAACATTTAACTTGAATTCATCCTATTCCATTTGGCCAATTATCGCGTTAATATTTATATGTCGAGGGCTTTGATCTTTTCTATAAGACGAATCTTTGTTTGGTTAGTTTCCTTAACTGCGATTATTAAATCTAACTATATACGTTAGTAGAGAGTTATAATCTCTCTCTCTTTAACTTTGATCTTTTCTATATATCGAATCTTTGTTTGGTCAGTTTCCTTAACTGCGATGATTATATCTAACTATACACGTTAGTGGAGAGTTATAATCTCTCTCTTTAATTTTGATCTTTTCTATAGGACGAACTTTGCTTACTCAGTTCCCGGAAATGCAATTATTAAATCTAACCTTATACGTTAATAAGAAATCAAAACCTCTTTCCGTATTTATAACTCATTAGTTATTTGTCTTTCAACTGATATTTATATATAATTTATTAGGTCTTTTTGAGACGTTGTGACCTCAGTATTTTGACCCTACACCGCATCAACTTTTTACCACGCGCTAACCTTGACCTGTAGGATACCCCCTGTCATCCTCCGAGACTAGCCGCTCTGTTAGCATTCATGAGATCTTTATGTATTCATCATTTGTTACTAAATTGTGAATTGTCTATTATTCTTGTAGATTGATTGTACATTATCTAGACTTCAAGAATATAATTATTCTTTCTTGAAGTAGGATAGAGAGTATTTCACCAATAGATACCACTCAACCTAATTACCATTCATGTCCTTTGCCAAGTGCCCTGATCCAAAGTGAAATAAAAACTTGTGAAACCCAACCGTGTATTCTGTATCATTGGAAGAGATTGAGGAGATATATAATTATATATCTGGAGTAAGCTGTGTTCCTGCTGAGGTAGTAGTTCTTAACCCCCTCCGTCACATATGACGGTACCACGTCATATGACGGTTCCGCCCAAAACTATCAAATGACGCTACCGCATCATATGAAGCTACCGCGTCATGAATTAGTGAAATAGCTCAATATTAAATTACATGACGCTTCTGTGTCATTTTGAGCTCAGTAAGTTTGGTAAGTTAGATCATAATCTGTCGATTGATGGCAACCCAAAAATTCCTCCGACTCCGGTCCCTCAGTGTGAGAAAGACTGTTGTGTGGGAAATACCAGGTGGTCTGCCTGTAAGTTAATATAATATGTCTGGGGGTGAAAGCTTTCCTATAGTGGAAAGAGTGAACTAAGATACATAGGCAAATATTATTGCCCAGCATAACAGATATATTCATTATTAAGTGGGAGTTTTTCGGGATAATATTTTAAAGGGAAATAATTGATAACACCCAGGTAATTGAGATAACGGGGTTTACCTGAGCAGCTTTCAGGGGTTTAGCACTTGCGGAGTAGGTAGAAGGAATAGGTAGAAGGGCTTCAGCCCATACCCATTAAATACTCTTTTTGTTATAAGGATCTATCTATCTATCTATTGCCTGACGCCGTGATCCCCGAAGGGGTGGCCACGAACGAACCGCCCCCATGCACCTCTGTCCCCAGTCAGTCGACGCCCCTCCCCCCAACCAGCACCGCCTTCGTTCATGTAGTTCCTCACTCCATCCTTCCACCTCATATTCGGTCTACCTCTCCCCCTCTGTCCCTCCACCTCGCTCTCGTACACCCTCTTAGTCATTCTCTCGCTTTCCATACGTTCCATATGGCCGAACCATCTCAAGTTGTTCCTTTTCACACTTTCAAGCACATCTACCTCCACACCACACCTCCTTCTTACTTCCTCATTAGTCTGTCTATCCCTCCATGTAACTCCGCACGCACTCCTTAAGTAATTCATTTCCACTGCTCTCACTCTTGGTCTGAGTCTCTCAACCAACGTCCATGCTTCGCTTCCGTAAGTCAGTGTCGGGATTACCACACTGTCATGCAAGGACTTCTTCACTTCCATACTGACGACCCTATTTCTTGTTACTGCTTTTAGCGTTCCTACAACCCTCTTCCCCTGTTGTACCCTCTCCCGCACCTCTTCATCCATAGTCCCATCTTTACTCAACACACTGCCCAGATACTTAAAAGAGTTGACGATCTCCATAGCCTGACCGTTCAGCTTCACCTCACACTCTGTGACTTCACCCCTTTCGAAGACCATAACCTTGCTCTTCCCCGTATTTACCTTCAAATTCCGTTTTTCGCACACTGTTCCAAACGCATTTACCAGACCCTGCAACTCCCATTCATTATCACTCATCAGAACTGTATCATCCGCAAACAGCAGTATAGGTAGCTTCCACTCAATTCACTCCCTTTTCAGCGATACACCAACATCCACTGCTCTTGATAGTATTTCTTTCATAACTCCATCCATATATACAGTAAACAACCACGGGGACATCACACACCCCTGTTTCAAACCAACATTCAGGTCAAAGAACTCGCTCTGCTCACTCTCCACACGTACTGCCGCCTTTGCACCCTCATACATGCTCTTCACTGCTTTCAGCAACTTGCCCTCTACTCCGTATATTCTAAGTACTTTCCACAAACCTTCTCTATCCACTCTGTCATAGGCCTTCTCCAAGTCCATAAAGGCAACATACACCTTTTGTTTCTTCTCCAGATACTTCTCCACAACACAATTCAGGGTAAAAATCTGATCTACACATCCTCTTCCCTTCCTAAAACCTCCCTGCTCGTCGCCTATCCATTTCTCCGTTCTCACTCTCACTCTCTCAATCACTACCCTACTGTATACCTTCCCTACTACGCTTAGAAGACATATTCCTCGGTGGTTACCACACACTCCTCTTTCCCCTTTGCCCTTATATAGGGGGACTATTATGCCAGTCTTCCAGTCATCGGGTGCACTCCCCTTCTCCCATGCTAGTTTGCACATTTTCCATACCCATTCTATCACTATCTCACCACCATACCTCAACATTTCCCCACACACTCCATCTGTTCCTGGTGCTTTCCCCAACTTCACTCTTTTCATGTTATAAGGATACAATCAGTATTATTTAGATATTCTCCTCGGCGACAGCAAGCTTTCGATTGCGCATATATATGTAGCTAACTAGTTTTAAGGATATCATTGATTGAATAATAGTTTGTAACGTTGTTCCCTTCAAGGATCAGAGCGTCAGGCAATAGATTGATAGATAGAACATTGTTAAATTGACCTGAAGGACATAGCGTTATAATATTGTAAAGGTGACGTAAATACCTGTTGATTTAGTCATTGTGTTCTAATATTGTAAAGGTGACATTAATAACTGTTGATTTAGTAATTGTGTTCTAATATTGTAAAGGTGACGTAAATACCTGTTGATTTAGTAATTGTGTTCTGATAATGTAAAGGTGACGTAAATACCTGTTGATTTAGTAATTGTATTCTGATATTGTAAAGGTGCCATAAATAGCTGTTGATTTAGTAAGTTTGTATTATTGTGCAAAGGGGATTTAAGAATGCGGAACTAATAATTGTTTATTAGTACGGTCATGGTGATGTGAATATCTAAGGATTTATTATTCGGGTGTAATATGATTAAGGTGATTTGATCTCATGTAAAGGAATAAGTGTTTCTGATATTGTCATGGTGAGGTGAGAACATATAGGTAAAATCCTCGTTCCTAATATTGGTAAGGTGATTAAAGGACAAATTGAGGGATAGATATAATATAGTTTTGTCAACCATTATGAAGATAGTGATGAGCCTTTGGCTCGAAGTCGAAGTGAGTCAAGACTCTGAATAGCGATTGTCCAAATAGGTTGTAATTGGAACAATTCAAATAATAGTTTTAACTGATCTTGACCCGAACAGAGAATCAATTGCTATGGGGATTATGGCTACCATGGGAGTATGTTAAATAAAAACGCAAACTTCAAAACAACTGTCGAATTATTCCCACCCTAGTATAACAGTATATTTAAGTTTAAGTACAACAAAAATAATAATAATAATAATAATAATAATAATAATCTATCTATCTATCTATATGCTCAGGCCCAATCCCCATTTTGGGGGTAGCCGACTCAAGACAGAGGAAGAACAGGGAAAACACAAAAATAACATAAAACAAAAAATAAACACAGATAAAAAACACAAACTCACACACATCCAGGTCACCCAGGAGAAGACCCAGAGACCAGGGTTACCAAGGTCGCTCCAGCACTCCCCCGGCCCCTGACCACCCGGAGAGGTTCCGATCTCGGCAGGCAGACATGCAGTGGAGCCAAAGCCACAAGCCCTCCCACCACACTTCCAGGCACACCCTTCATATTAATCATCCCCCCGGGTCAGGCGCCTGATGGACTATTATCTAGTCGAACTTGCGCCCGACCCCTTACTCCAAATTACCACGTGTTCACTCAACTATTCACAAGCATTCTCCATTCACTCCTGTCCACCACCACTTCCCCTGCCTGATCTATAGTCATTCCTCTATCATCCAAAGCCTTTCTTACACAGTCTCTCCATCTCAGTGGGGGTCTTCCTGCCCTTCTATCTCCCCTTGTACCTGACTCACATATTCTCTTTGTAAGCCTTTCATCTCCCATTCGTTCAACATGACCATACCAGCTCAGCACCCTTCTGTCCACTCTGGCTGACAAATGTTCCTGCTGCCCCACTCTCCTACATATCTCTTCATTCCTCAATCTGTCTCTATGAGTAACTCCACACATACTCCTCAAGCAGCTCATCTCCATCACATCCATCCCTCTTTTCTCCTTTTTCTTCAGAGCCCATGTCTCAGCCCCATACATCACTGTTGGCACAACAATTCCTTGATACAGTGCACTTTTTACTTTCACTCCGAGATTTCTCGTCTTCCACATACTTCCCATTGCTCCGAAAACCTTCCTTCCTTCACACACTCTCTGTTTTACCTCCACTTCCATACCTCCACTCCTGCTTATCGTTCCTTCTAGATATTTAAAACACTCTACTTGTTCCAATATTTCCCCATCCAGCCTCACATCTAGATTCACCCTATGCTCTCCCCTATTACACACCATTACTTTACTTTTATTGACGTTCACCTTCAGTTTCCTCCTTCCACAAACCACACCAAACTCTTTGACTACCCGCTGCAGTTTCTCATCAGAATCCGCCACCAATGCTGTGTCATCAGCGAACAGCAACTGATTCAACTCCCAATCTCTACCATTCTTTCCTACTAAACCCAATCCTCTTCCCATAGTTCTCCTTTTCACCTCCCTCACCACACCATCCATAAACATATTAAACAGCCATGGTGACATTACACAACCTTGTCGCAAACCTACCTTTACCTCAAACCATTCACTAACTCACCATTTCCTACTCTCACACATGCTCTGCTCCCTTCATAAAAACTCTTAACTGCTTCTAACAAATTTCCTCCTATTTCATAAATCCTTAACACCTTCCACATTGCTTCACGGTCCACACGATCATACGCTTTTTCCAAGTCCATAAAAGCCCAAAATATCTCCTTATGCTTCTCTAAATACTTCTCGCATAACTGTCTTACTGCAAACATCTGATCCACGCACCCTCTTCCCCTCCTAAAACCGCACTGTTCTTCTCCTATTGCAACTTCCGTACACTTTATTATCCTCTCTATCAACACCCTGCCATACAGCTTTCCAACCACTGACAATAAACTAATACCTCTATAACTTGAACACTCCTGCCGATCTCCCTTCCCCTTGTACAACGGCACAATACATGCACTCTTCCAGTCTATTGGTACCATTGACACAACAAAGCACACATTGAAAAGTCTCACCAACCAATCTATTATCACATCTCCACCCTTCTTTATACACTCCACAGCAATACCATCCAAACCTTCTGCTTTTCCCGCTCTCATTTGTTTCACTGCTGCTTTCACCTCATTTTCCTCAATCCTTTCATTCATTCCCTGCCACCTGGGTGGCCTGGGTAACCTATCTCCATCCACCTCTGCTTCAATCACTGCTTCTCTTCCATCTCTTGTATTTAACAAAGATTCAAAATACTCGGCATATCTTTTCCTCACTTCAACTGGTTCCACTAGTAATACTCCATTTTCATCTTTCACTGACTCTTCCCTCTTTTGTCCTCCTTTCCTTACTTTATTTACCTCCTTCCAGAACATCTTTTTTCGTTCTTCAAAATTCTCACTCAGCCTTTGGCCCCACCTTTCGTTTGCATCTTTTTTCGCTTCTCTAATTTTCCGTTTTGCCTCTCTCCTTTTCTCCTTGTACCTCTCCCATACCTCAACACTACCATCCTGTAAAACCCTCTCAAAACACTGTCTCTTCTCCTCAACTGCCTTTCTCACCGTATCATTCCACCACTCGCTTCCCTTCCTGATACCTCTGCCTCCTACTTTCCTTTTGCCGCATACTACCTCTGCACTTGCTTTCACTCCTTCCTTAAACTGTTGCCATTCAACCTCTACTTCTCTCTCTTCCATCTCTCTCACTTCCATCCACTTTTCATTTAGTCTTTCCTTGTACTCCCTCTCTTTTTCACTCTTCTCTAACTCACTAACTTGTATTACCTCTCTTACTTCACGCTTGTCTCTTATTCTCCTGTAACTCTTAACTCTTAATAATAATAATAATAATAATAATAATACTAATATTAATAATACTAATAATAATACTAATACTAATAATAATAATAATAATTATAATAATAATAATAATTATAATCATAAGGGGAAAGTCACAAGAACGGCAGCTTTATGCAACAGTTCCACACAATATAATTTGCCGGTGACTTTCTTTTCGTTGTCACGTAGAGAATTTCCATTTAATTGTTTCGTTGATTCACGCTAGAGTTGTGGACATATTATACAAAGAACCCTCATAAACTGTGCTAAATAAAAGTTGGGAAATAATGAATATAATTTGCATTTGCTGACTGTAATGTTATTGCATGAATAGAAAGAAAGATAGGTGGATAGGGAAAAACGTTAATATAATGGAAAGATATGTTGATAGAAACATTCTAAGAAGAAACAACATCGAAGTATGTAATATTATGTTTTGTTCAATCAATGTTCATTGCCTATATACAATTTTTTTTTTTTAGATATATTGAAGAGTCTAGTATACACTGAACCATTATCTTAATTGTCTGTGTATATATATCTAATATATTATTAGACAGACAGAAAGACAATGATTAATGTAAACATATATTGAACATCGTTTTATATTTA
The DNA here is from genome assembly GCA_032716605.1 of Paralithodes platypus. Taxonomy (NCBI): domain Eukaryota; kingdom Metazoa; phylum Arthropoda; class Malacostraca; order Decapoda; family Lithodidae; genus Paralithodes; species Paralithodes platypus. The sequence goes on along the minus strand of CM064537.1, from coordinate 8,129,281 downwards.
CCTTCAACAGACAGTATTGTTTCCCAGCTGCCGGCAAATTACTATGAATCTATTATTATTACTCAGCTATTATAATGGGTTTGTAGTGAAATATTTTACTAATTTTGAAATCTTGTTATTATTTGGACAAATTATCTTCATATTAAATCCTTTAAATATTGATAAATCAGCTACTTAGGGATTAAAGCTTCCGTTCGACCAGATTTTTGGTGACCATTCCCCAACCCATATATAAAGGTTACAGACCAATTAATTCAATAAATCTATCTATCTATATATCTATTGTCGGATGCTGTGATCCCCGAAGGGATGGCCACGAATGAATCACACCCATGCACCTCTGTCCCCAGTCATTTGATGCCCCTCCTCCCATCCAGCACTGCTTTCACGCATATACTTCTTAATTCCATCCTTCCACCTCTCTCTGGGTTCACCTCTCCCTCTTTGTCCTTCCACTTCGCTCTCTTACACTCTCTTAGTCATTCTCTCGCTTCCCATATGTTCCACATGATCAAACCATCTCAAGGTGTTTCTTTTCACACTTTGCAGTACATCAACATCCACACCACAACGCTCTCCCACTTCCTCATTCATCTGTCTATCCCTCCATGTAACTCTGCACACACTTCTCAAGTAACTCATTTCCACCCCTCTCATTCTTGGTTTGTGTTTCTCCAACAACGTCCATGCTTCACTCCCATAATTCAATGCCGGGATTACCACACTATCATGCAAGGACTGCTTTACTTCCATGCTGCCACCCTATTTCATGTTACTGCTTTCAGCATTCCTATAATTTTCTTCCCCTGTTGCACCCTCTCCCACACTTCTTCATCCATACTCCCATCTTTACTCAAGACAATTTCCAAATACATATATGAGCTGACATTCTCCATAGCCTGACCATTCAACCTCACCTCACACTCTATGGCTGCACCCCTTCCAAAGACAATAACCTTACTCTTCCCCGCATTTACCTTCAGATTCCGTTTATTACACACTGTTCCAAACGTATTTACCAGACCCTCCAACTCCCATTCACTATCGCTCATCAGAACTGAATTGTCAGCAAACAGCGGTACAGGCAACGTACACTCATTTCCTTCCCTTATCAACAGTACACCAGCATCCACTGCTCTTCCTTGTATTTCTTTCATGACTCCATCCATATATGTATTGAACAAGCATGGGGATATCACACACCCTTGCTTTAACCCAACATTCAGATCAAACAACCCTCATACATTGCTCTTCACTGCTTTCAGCAACTTGCCATCTACTCCGTATATTCTCAGTACTTTCCACAGACCTTCTCCATCACCTCTGTCATAGGCCTTCTCCAAGTTCACAAAGGCAGCATCATACAACTTGTGCCCCTTATTCAGATACTTCTCCACAATACATTTAACCCTTGTCTATCGGGGCCCGACTTAAGTCCGTATCGAAAAATTTGGACTATGTGGCGGGGCCCGACTTAAGTCTGTGCAATTTTGGCGCAATATTGGCTCTGAGAGAGAGACGAGCGACGGGAGGAGCCTAGGTTACCTCATAACCGCTCGCCACGGCCGCCGTGGACCAACTGAGATGTACTCCACTTACATCCACCCTCATTCCCTCGCTACATACGTAATTATATAAAGAAATTACCGTATTTTAGCGATTTTGCCCTTCGGTTGCACGATCGTTGCAAGACAACCAGTGATCGTAGAAGGATGGTTTGGGTGTCATTGGAAAGCTCAATTTACGCCCTTTCAGGGATACATACTTGTATTACGCTCTGGGTCTTGTTTATGCATGAAAAAGAGCACGGAAACAACCCCATTTATGGTAAAAAAAAAACGCTGGGCGGCACAGTGAAATATACTCCACCACCCGCTCTTAAGGTGTTAAAGACAAATACAGAACAATAAAGTACAGTTCGATCCCTAAACAAAGATTTTTTTTTACTCAACAACTATACCTGTTTAGCATTCCACAAACTATTGGCTTGAAAAATATGGAGATTGGATTACTCCTGGTCTAAGGAATGTTGTCGAGACTCTCTAGTAACAGCGTTCGGTGAACCTCCATGTTGGTTCCATTGGTGTCATTAGTATCTCTTTAATAATTGCTATGTCGTGCTATAATTCTGCACGCTTTAAGTTAGTTCACTATTTCCACCTTAGGAATGCTTTAGAACTACAACACTCAAAACTGGAACACAACTGACTTTTAATCATAAGAATCTTAATCAAATCAATCACCACCATTGTCACAGAATACACAATTGCGGTTCACAAGTTTTTAATTAATTTAATAGCTAGGCTACACAGCACATATAAATATATATCACATACATACTTTAATTGATTTCATTGCGGGTGTTTGGTGTTGTGGTGAAATTAATAAAAATATAGATTATATAGAAACAAGTTCAGGTATACATATGGAATAAATAACACTATTCCTATATCATACTGTATGTAAACCATAATAAAGGTTGTTCTTCATTAATACTAAGATCAAGTTAATTCAAGATGATGAATATATATCTAAAGCACAAACGCACACAGAGCGGTTAGTCTCAAACAATAACCGACATCTTGAGTTTAGAAAACGAACGCGAGGTATAGCGTGAATCAAGGTAGGTCAATAATACCGAGGTCACACGTATTCAGTGATGGCAAGATATGGAATTTAGGATATCAGATGAGGTATAAATAATGTGTAAGTTGGATCAATATATAGAGTATATAAATCTCTATCAACTCATATAAGTAAAAATTTAGATATTAGTTCATGGAACTGAAGATAATTTATTTTAGCCCGTGTGAAAGGCTGAGGTCTCGTCGTTGAAATATTAACGCGACGTGGTATGAAATAGAAGTTAATAATTAACTCAAATAACGCTTAGTCTGAGTTTGAAGTCAGGAAGCATGAATACAATAGGTTTAAATAAGAGACAAAATATTTAACACTCTCTGTGAACACTTATTCAAGATTACGTACCCTGCTAATAATATTAAACATAGCAAACAAATCTGTTAGGGTGTTCACAGGTATTTACAATCATGTAGTGTGCAGGTATTATTTCCGAACGAATATATCTATAAATATTAAATGTATTATAGGAATATATATTACAAAGTATGTAGATAAATCAATCCCAGGACAGAGTTTGTATGTTGTCTCGATACGAGCAACGATTGCTAGAAGGCAAGAATAATTAATCTCGGATGTTTACGTTAAATTGAACATATAACATATCCTATGTAACCTTCGCAATAATCACCAAACGCATAAGAATCATAAAAGCACTTAATTTGGGTTGAAGTATAGGAGAAAGCAGCCGTGAGAGATCTGGTCACACGCGGCGACTATAGTGCGGTGTCCGTCTGCCTGCACAACACACTCTCTCGGTCCTCCAGCTCTCCTCGCAGCTTGTAGGATACTTTTCAAGGGGATTTTGGCTAGCCCCTACGGAAGTATTCTCCGAGTTGACTTAGTCACGTATACTCCAGCACAGAAAACCCGTGCTAGACAGTGAATCAACTTTGCCTAACAATATCCTATTTTTGATCAGGTAGTATTACACATTACAGGTAGTGACATGGCTGATGCGTTTTGGAACATGAGAGGCGTGAGAATTACAGTTTTTGAATTATTGCTCGGTTAGCTAAAGTCTTACAAATATAGTACATACATGGTTATATGGCGAATGGTATCCTTTATTTATTTATTTTAGAAGTAAGTAGTAGAGAGCTTGGATGAGTACTTGATAAATTATTTACAGTTTTGCAGGTTTCTTCATTGTTATAGGCTTTTATGTAATGCTCTATTTGTTAGCTGGAATATCCTGGTTGAAGCTGTTGTCCCTCCTGGTAGTGATATTGGTAGGTATTTCTGTCTGGGTAGATGGACGGAAATGGAGGTGGTTGATGTCGTAATTCCATAAAATACGACTCGTCATAATCCAAGTCTGGCTCCGGCTGGGCATTCTGATCCTTTGATGAGGGCGGCCATTTTTTACCTAGCACCCAGGGGTCATTAACGAGAGGGTATCCGGATACGTGTTTTACGGGGCCAGGTGAACCTTGTTTTCTATCTGGCTTCTGTAGGGGTGACTGGTGTAGGTGATTCTTGGTTTGGAGGGTAGACTTATTCTTGTTTCTTCTGTTTGTTATAGCCGCAATTTTGCAAGGTGATATTTGGGGCTCTTCTGGTTGTGGGAACGGGTTCTTTATTTCTGTTGGCTTATCTTCTTTCAGCCCCGTCATCTCCCCATCGTCTGTCGAGACTCGTAAGTAACTCGACAGTTTAGGTTAAGTAAACATACTGGAAGTTCAAATTAGGCGCCAGTATTAGGTTAAGTTATATATCTTTATAAAAGATATGTACTCTTTCGTATTAAGTTTCTATGGGTTTATCATCCATAATTATATCGGGTTATCATTACAATTAATCCGGTATATCTTGTAGATAGTTAAATGACGCATTGGTGGATATGAACTGCGCATGCGTCATATTTGGGACAAGTAGGTTGCTTGCGAGGAACAGACAGACTCGCTTTAGTTACAACCTCGTGAACACCTCCTTCCAGCCGCTCCAATACAACCACCTGTTTCATGCTAAGTCACTCTAATTCTTAACTCCTAGTGGCCACTATACCTTCTATGTATTCCTAATTCTACCCTTGAGCTATCCATCACTAGCAATATTTAAAGTAAGTTAACTCTTGTAAGTTTATAGGTAAATTTCACATTGTTTACTCTTGAATTCTTACAAATTGGTCCTTCGAACCTCTGAACTTTGCCTTATGCTAACTCTTCTTCATTGTATTTTCTTTCTCCTGCTTTCCATTTGTCTCCTATTTACTGGCTATTCCTTCTTTCTGTTCCCTGTTTCCGCTTCCCTGGTGCCCCCTGTAGGCTTGTGGGCTGTTGATTCTTGTCTGTGGCCTAATTTCCGCCGGGTCCCGCTAGTTTTGCACGACCATATGAGCCGCCGCCATGTATTTCCGACCGCCGCTTTTGGCAGGGGGGTTGGGTAGGAGGATTATAAGCGTGTGATTACTTTCTACCCCAAGCCTATTTAAAAAGTTTCAATTTTGGGCCATAGCTATGTCAGGGAAATTTATGTGGACAAGCCTGTGTACCACCCATTTTTCCAATTTTGTTTATTTTTTTGTTCTATGTGATTAAGGGAGGCAAAAGGCAGAACTGCCTATAGCGAGTGCCTCCCCCATAGTTGAAAGAAAGGCAGGGCCAAAATCAAGGGACGTTCGAGCCAAAATGCCTGGACACACGGAGTTTGTTAAGTCGTAGGAAGAGAGAAAGACTGATTCTGGGAGAGAGTTCCAGAGCTCAGCTGTTGAGTAGAAGAAAGACTGAGAGTAACGTTTTACTCTCGGGTAGGAGAGTTGCACAGAGTAGGGGTGGGATTGAGTTGCAAGAAGGGTACCACGTGCCCTACGTAAAGGAGGTGGTATACAAAGGGAAAGCTCTGAGGAACACCGATTATTATAGTAGCGATAGAATAGCGAGAGAGATGCAACATTGCGGCGGAGAGAGAGAGATTGCAGAGAGTTGGTGAGTGGACGGGAGTTAATGATACGAAAGGCCTTCCTTTCAACTTTGTCTAGGAGAGTGGTGTGAGAGGAACCTCCCCACACATGTGAACAATACTCAATACAAGGACGCACTATGCCTTTGTACAGAGCAAGAAGCTGTGCAGGGGAAAAGAACCCCCTAAGGCGGTTGAGCACACCCAGCTTCTGGGAGGCTGCCTTAGCAAGACTGGTAATATGGTCCTTCCAACTGAGAGCAGAAGAAAAAGAGACACCAAGAATATTGAGAGAAGATGAAGGATTGGTTTTTGTATTGTTGAAGAATAAGGGATCGTCCACTGGGAGTTCCTTACGGGTAGATAAATGGAGAAATTGGGTTTTGGAAGCATTAAAGGTAACAAAGTTTTCTCTGCCCCAATTGGAGATAGTATTTAGATCAGAATTTAAGAGTTCTATGGCTTCATTACGTTTGTCGTTTAGGGATTGCTGGCTGGGGCGTTCTGAAAAACTAATGGAGTAGTGAAAGGTTGAGTCGTCTGCGTATTAATGGATTGGAATTAAGGTACAATTGAGGAGATCATTTATAAAAATTAGAGAGAGAATAGGAGATAGGACAGAGCCCTGAGGAACACCGGAGTTTATAGGGTGAGGAAGTGAACAATGGCCATCCACAACCGCGGCTATGGAACGGCCGGAAAGGAAATTAGAGACAAAGGCACAGATGGAGGGATAGAAACCGAAGGAGGGTAGTTTAGAAATTAAAGATTTGTGCCAGACTCTATCGAAGGCTTTCGATATGTCTAGTGCAATAGAAAAAGTCTCACCGAAGTCCCGAAAGGAGGATGACCAAGAGTTAGTAAGATATGAAAGAAGATCACCAGTAGAGCGACCCTTAAGGAAGCCATACTGGTGATCTGAGAGCAGATTATGAGAAGAGAAATGCTTAAGAAATTTGGAAGCAAGAATAGTTTCAAAAACTTTAGAAAGACATGAGATGAGAGCAATTGGACGATAGTTGGAGGGTTGAGAGTGGTCACCCTTCTTTGGGGCAGGTTGAATGTGAGCAAACTTCCAGCATGAAGGGAAGACGTTAGAGGATAGGCAGAGACGAAAGAGTTTGCCTAGGCAGGGAGTCAGGGAGTCAGGGAGTCAGGGAGTCTAGGCTAGGGAAGCACAGTTTTTGAGAACAACCGGAGGAACACCGTCCGGACCGTACGCCTTATTAGTATTAAGCCCAGAGAGGGTATAAAGTACATCTTTAGAAGAGATTAGGATATTAGGCATAAGTAAGAGAGAGGAGGGTGGAGAGAGAAGAATAGCACCGGAATCATCCGAGGTGGAGTTTCTAGCAAAAGTTTGAGCGAAGAGTTTAGCTTTATCAGAGGAAGAAGTGATGGTTGTGCCATCAGAATGGGAAAGGGGAGGGAAGGACGAGGAAGAGAATGCATTTATTATTGATGAAAGAGTGTTTGGCAAGTCGATGAACAGATTTGGCTTGATTCCGGGCAGAAACATAGGAAGAATGAGAGTCTTGAGTTTTAAGACGTCGGTACCGTTTGAATGCTTCCTCCTTATTGTGGACAGCAGTAGAACAGGCGTGAGTAAACCAAAAAAAGTTAGCATTAGTGTGAGAGAAAGAGAATGGAATGTATGCTTCCATGCCCGATAGGATTACCTCGGTAATGCGTTCAGCACTCTCCGAGGGTCCCAGGCCACGGAAGCAGAAATCATTCCATGGGAAATCAAAGAAGTACTGCCGGAGAGCCTCCCAGTCGGCAGCGCCAAAGTGCTACAAGCGCCGCCAGCTAGGAGGATCGGGTGGCCTTACTGGAGAGATAAGACAGTTGACAGAGATAAGTTTATGGTCGGAGGAGCCCAAAGGAGAGAAAAGATGGACAGTATAAGAAGAAGGGTTAGAAGTTAGAAACAAGTCAAGAATGTTGGGCCGATGTCCGATGCGATCCGGGATATGGGTTGGTTGCTGAACTAACTGCTCTAGGTCATTTATGATAGAAAAGACGTTGGCTTGTTCACCAGGTGGATCAGTAGTGTGAGTGGAGAGCCATTGGCGTTGGTGAACGTTGAAATCTCCTAAGATGGAGATTTCTGAGAAAGGAGAAATGGATAGAATGTGTTCCACTGTAGAGTTTAGATAGTCAAAGAATTTGGAAAAGTTGGCAGAGTTAGGGGAACGATAGACAGCACAGAAATATTTAGTAAGAGAATGACAGGAAAGTTTGAGCCATAAAGTAGAGAATCTATATTTGATTAATTTCACCACAACACCAAACACCCCCAATGAAATTAATTAAAGTATATATGATCCGCCGGGATTCGAACCCGGGTTATCACATACAGATTTTTGCCACCTTAAAACCCCCAGAGTGCCAGGTCCGTATATATAATTATACGGACTAGGGTCTTGTCACGCCCAGTGCCAGGTCCGTATATATACGGACTCGCCCAAAAAAAATCGTAGCAGCGAAACGACTGCACCTATGGTTTTCATATTTCTACCACATGTACCTTACCCTTCGGGCTTCTTGCCACCACCAACACAACCCCCTCCCCTCACCCTCTTGCTGACTATCGGTCGCCTCCCAAAGAGAAAAAAGGAAAATATGTGGTGGCGAAACGACTGAACCAATCGGTTCCATATTTGTGTGACAAGTCCCCTATTCTTCTGTCTTCCTCCCACCACACCCCCACTTCCCTCCCACCAACCACTTCCAGCGTATCAGTACGAAAAAAAGGATAAAAAGGAAAATCCGTGGTGGCGAAACTACCTCACCAATCGGGGGTTCATATTTGTAACACGAGTCAATTACCCTTCTACCTTCCCCCCACCATCCCCCAAACCACCCTCCCACAACCTTCCCACCTATATTTTCGGATACCATAAAAGTCACGGTGTTTACTCTGGAAATTTCAGCTACATTCGCGACCATGGGGACCTGATTTCTGGCGAAAATGGACAAGGGGAATGGTTTTTTTTAACATTATCCTTCCTTTCTCACCCAACTTCATAGATTTAGCCAAAACAATAAAAATACTAAATACTCTGGCACTGGCGGTGACACACCTTCACTAATTAGCTGGCACTCAGCGGGTTAACCATTACACCACCAGGACGGTTAAAGGTTTATGCACACACCTACGACTTATTATCCATTCTCGAATACTGGATATTAATCTAATAATGTTCATTCTCCCAACCGCGCTATGGTAGGCCTAATGTTTAAGTGAGAGGAAAGAATATTCATGGGGCACAGATCATATAGACAGGCCTCGACGAAATATTCCTTAACCTACTGATAATCTATATTTTATTAATTTCACCACAACACCAAACACCCCCAATGAAATTAATTAAAGTATATATGATCCGCCGGGATTCGAACCCGGGTTATCACACACAGATTTTTGCCACCTTAACCATTACACCACCAGGACGGTTAAAGGTTTATGCACACGCCTACGACTTATTATCCATTCTCGAATACTGGATATTAATCTAATCATGTTCTAACTCCCAACCGCATTCAGAGGAGTCAAAATCGGGAACACGAGAGCAAGTGAGTTTGTTGTGCACATATGCATAGCATCCGCCTTTGGCTTTGAAACTAGGATAGAGAAAGTATGAGGATACAGAGAAGGGGATGCTGGATGTTGCTACAGACACCTGAGTTTCAGTGAGGAAGAGAAGATCAGGATTGTAGGAGGAGAGATGGTGTTCAACAGAGTGAAAGTTAGAGGAAAGTCCGCAAATGTTGCAGAAATCAATAGAAAGAGTAACAGGCCGAGGTCCAGGTAATTTTGTGGGGTCGTCAGGGGATGGTCGGTCGGGTGTGGGGGCATTTATGGTCCCCCCCCCCCCTGGGGACTCCGAGCTGGGCTGAAGTTCATAATTTTTTTAATTTTTGGTGTGGAGGAATGAAGTTTGGTGTGCATGTTTAGTTTAGTGAAGTGGATAGGAGTAGATGTTTGAGAGAGCTAGCTGGATTGCTCTCAGTGTAAATGAGGCACAAAGAAAATCAATAAGAGAGGCCAAGCAAATGAAACAGGAGTTCCAGCGACTCTTTATCACATGCCTATAACCTCACCTGAGTAAAAAGTGAAAACTTTTGCCCAAGGGGGTGCTCGGGTAGACACTATCAAGTCCTCTGTGGCCTGGGAGAGCCACGTCTGTTACCAACCGGACCTGACCTTCTTAGTCTTGGGCGGGAATGATATCCATCCCGAGACAGACATCCGCTCTGTCGCCAACGCCATCCAGGACCTTGCGAAAGAGATAGAGGATATCTCAGGGGCCTGTATTATTATAGGCCTGGAGGCAAGACCGGCGCCCCGCGGTGTGACGGCAGAGCGGTTCAAGAGCATCAGGAACGGAATCAATCGCTGGCTGAAAAAAGTACTGCCATTCACAAAGTCCCGCTACCATTCCATGGAGGTGCGGGACGGTGACTACATTGAAGATGGCGTACATTTGACTTATGATGCCAGCGAGAATCTGTTAAAGAGGGTCGTGGCTGCTGCCCAGGAGCACTTCAAACTCGATAAACAGGCTCTAAGGGAGCAGTCAGATGAGGAGTGGGAGGCGGCTAGGTTTTCCAAAGTGGATCTCAGTAATAATTAGGTGGTAGGCTATAGGTATAAAATTGCAACAATTAAATTAATGTAAAGTAGAATTATAAAGGTTAAATTGAATTTGTTCGATCTTAACTAAATTTAAAGGGGTAATTACCACAAACATTTTTGGTAACATTAGATGTTGGGCTAGCCTAGTTTATTATATGTTTACAAATTAAATTGGCTTGTTATACAACTTTTTGAGTTCCCTTCCTTAGTGTACTCTAACACCATTTTGCCGCATATTATGTAAGGTTAATTACTTTTATTTTGCGACTGGAGATAGTATAGGCATTCGTTAACTTTTATTATTGCGCTCTGCATCTTATTTCCCTCATTATTGCCCTACAACAAAATTGCCGCATTTAATATAAGGTTTACTATTTAATTTTACGAGTGGAGATATTTAGGCGTTGTTTGTTTACTTTCATTATTGCGTTCCGCGTCATATTTCACACCTAGTTTAATTAATTATTTAAGTCGGGGTTCCCTATATCTTGCCTTTATTGGCGTCAGCTAACTTTCTGAGTGCGCTTTACGTCCATATAGGTAAGATATATTAATTTTCTATTTCCTGTGTATTGCCATCATGTCGTTGACCTTATCCTAGTACAAACGACGCAAGGGGGGTATCAAGAGTGGTTTGAATAGGATCACCAAATATATTGCTACATTTTTAGTTGATGCAGATAATGATGCGATTGAGGCTAAATTGGCTTCGGTAATAGGAGAGCTTGACGATTTAAATTCATGGCGCCGCGAAATAGAAACACTCTATGAAAACGACACAGAGTATTTCGCGGACATAGAAGTAGACATGGATTATATAGAGTGTCTTGATAAAGTTATCATCCTCCTTAAAGGTAAGCTAAAACACAAGGAGCCAAATCATGCTGCAGTTAACAGAAATGCCGGTATAAGATTGCCGAAAATAACCCTTCCTGTCTTTGACAGTGATCCCACTCTATGGTAGGGATTCTGGGATATGTTCCACTGTAGTGTCCACAGCAATGCGGAGCTCAGTGACATCCAAAAATTCACCTACTTAAGAGGTCAACTGAATGGCGAGGCAAAACAACCAATTGAAGGTTTCGCAATTGAGGGAGCCAGCTACCAAACAGCGGTTGCCCTTCTACAGAAAATCTATGGGCACAGGGATAGAATTAAGGCGGCACCTATAACTAACCTTACTACTTTGAATCCTCCCTCTTACAATGTCGAAGAACTAAAAGGATTCTATGGAAATACGCCTAACGGCCTTATTGGGCTATCCTTAGTTGGAATTATGCAAGGCTGGTACATGTCATTTATGTAACATATTATGTGGTACCAACATTGTAAAATGCTAACTGAATAAATATTATTATTATTATTATTATTATTATTATTATTATTATTATTATTATTTTTGAAAGTACACTGAGGTCAATAGAGACCCTACAAATTACCCTTTATGAAGCTAGTGTTGTAATTCTCATGAATAAATTGCCATCCCAACTAAAAGAAACATTAAAGAGAACTTTAGGTGAAGAAGGTCTGGACCTAGAAAGGTTTTTCCAGGCTTACCAGACAGAAGTGTTTAACATGGAAAGTGTAGCAGAACGGACTACACCACACATACCAGTTGCTTCAGCATCCTTTGCGGTGCAGGAGGCCTCAGTGCGAAGGAAGGGTTGCAAGTTTGCGAAGGGGCACATGCATGGTTTAAGTGTCTAAAGTACAAAACCAGTGTTCTAAAAGTGAAACGCGCAAAGCAACTCAACCTTTGCACCGGGTGCTTATCTTCAACCCACGGGAGCAATGGTTGTGTGATCCCTGACATCCGTAACTGCAAGTTCTGTCATAACAGACACTACCATATCCTCTGTCAGTCCAGATCTCAATGGGACGGTGCAAAGAAGGAGCAAAAACCTAAACAGGTAACAAAGACCAAAACGCAAACTACCACGATGTCTGTGTCTTCAAAGAAGACTAGTATTATCCTCCCAACTATTATGCTGCCAACAGTAAAGGAATCAAGAGGAACAATCAAGATGCGTATGCTGCTGGATCAGTGCTCACAGCGCACCTTCATTCTAAATTCCGCTCTAGACTCTATCCATTATAAAAAATTGGGTGTTGAAGAGCTAGAGTTGCGAGGGTTTACCGGAGCATGTGAGAGCGGAAAGTATCCAGTAGTGTCCTTCAAGTACAAGTTCCGGGGCAGAAACTATCCTCTACAAGCAGTTGTGGTAGAAACTCTCCCGTATCACAAAGGATCAGAATGCCTTGAAGGAGACATGAAAGTTTTGCGAAACAAGGGCTACAAATTAGCTGATCCTCTAATGACACAGACATCTCGACTGGACTTGTTGGTTGGTGCCGATTATTATTATGACTTAGTGCAGCCAGGGTACAAAAAAAGAGGGTGACATAATTATCTTACCAACTAAATTTGGTTATGCACTAAGTGGCTCCTGCCATAACGACAAGTCTAGCGCCCAAGTAGAGGTAGTTACAATATTGAAAGTTGCGGTCACCCCGATGGATCAATGCATATCCACGGAATCATATAATCCATGTCATAATGAATTAAAATGTATGTGGGAACTGGATCATCTAGGAATTTCTCCAAACATAGATTCAAAGGAAAACAAGACTGCGTTGGACATCTACAAGGAGACAGTAACATACTCTGCACAGAATCAGCAATATGAAGTTAGACTGCCATGGAACCAACAAAAAGAGAAGCTGCCTTCTAATTATGGTTTAACAGTGGGTCGCATAAAGGGTCTGCAGAAGCGTTTCAAACAAGAACCTGTCTATTGTAGTCACTACACCAACGTTATCCAAGATCAACTTCATCGTGATTTTATTGAAGAGGTTCCTTTCGGTGTTACTGAAAACAGTAATTATTTTGCACATCACGGGGTCACCAAGAATAGCACAACGACGCCCTTTCGTATTGTGTACGACTGTTCCGCTAGTATTGGCAAAGGCAGGCCAAGTCTTAATGACTGCCTTTACACAGGGCTATCACTAGTGCCAGATCTAGCACAAATATTGCTGCGATTCAGGGTACACAAATATGCCTGGATAAGTGACATCGAGAAAGCCTTTCTCATGTTGAGACTTCATGAAGAAGATCGTGACTACACCCGATTTCTGTGGCCAAAGGATCCCTTGGACTTATCTTCACCCTTACTTTGCTACCGATTTAAGGTAGTGTTGTTCGGGGCGACTTGCTCACAGTTTCTTCTTAATGCCACAATCTTAAAGCATCTTTCCATTATCAAAGAGGATTCCGAAGTTGTGGAGGCTATTAAGGAAGGTTTGTATCTTGACAATCTCCAGGGTAAAGGCAGTGATGAAGAGACGTCATTAAGCGTTACTGGGATGCACAAAGAATAATGTCTCAAGCACATTTATATCTCAGAGAATGGGCTACCAATAGTCCTCAACTACGTGACCTCCTGCAGTTGGATGATGTTGTTGCCAAGAATCAGGAGCGAGTGAAGACATTAGGACTCTTATGGTTACCTGACTCTGATCTGTTGACGTTCAACGCTAGTCTCCCAGAGACCAATAAGGCAACAAAGAGAGAGTGCTTAAGAGTGACGGCACAACTGTTCGATCCACTCGGTGTACTACTGCCCGTTACAATAAGGTCCAGAGTTTTCTTACAGCAATTATGGAGACTGAAACTAGATTGGGACGATCCGCTACCTGAAGACTGCGCTACCGAATGGTCTACAGTTACCAAGGACCTGCACCTCTGCTGTGACTTTACTTATCCTCGGAGGACGGTATATGCTGATTCAGTGGAACTTCATGCGTTTAGCGATGCAAATGGTGTCGCCTATGGCACTGCAATATATTTTGTGAGCCCGGAATATAGCTGTCTGGTCATCGCTAAAGAAAAGGTCGCTCCCATAAGGTACATAACTATACCAAGATTAGAGCTAACTGCTGCTTTGCTAGCCGCCAGATAATCAAATTTGTGGAGGAAGCCTATCATAATATTGTAAAAGTCAACAAAATTGTTTTATGGTGCGACAGCCAGGTTATATTGCATTGGTTGCGTATTATGAAGAAGCTTCCAGTGTATGTCACGAACTGAGTTGACAAAATAAAATCCCTACTTCCAACTGTAGAATTCCGGTACGTGTCCTCTAAAGAAAACCCTAGTGACTTACTGTATAGAGGTGTTTCGGCAATACATCTGAAATCTTCTGCGTTTTGGTGGGAGGGGCCCATGTGGCTCCGAAACAAAGACGAGTGGCCAGAAGACATATACCAGATGACCCAACGCCAAAAATAACTAGCCAAGTCATTGGGACCAATGATGAACAGGACACACAGTTATGGAACTGGGAAAAATATGGCAGTTATGATAAATTAATTCGGATAGTTGCAAGGACTATTCGATACAAGAATAATTTGAAGGCAAAAATTAAAGGGACGTCTCCCACAGACAGTGCCCTCCTCAGCATAAACGAACTAAAAGTAGCAGAAAAGATTATAGCTCAAAGATGCTAGCAGGGATGCTTCCCAAAGGAGTACGAGATGCTGTCTGGTGACAAGGGTACTCGCAATCATTTGGTGAACCAATTAGGACTTGTCATGAAAGGAGGATTAATTGTATGTGAAGGTAGAATGAAGTTAGTGGCTCTTCCGGATTCAATGAAATATCCGATACTACTGCCTTCCAAACATCCTTTCACTACCATGCTCATCAATATGTGTCATCGTGTCTGTTGTCACTATAAAAATCACGTGGTCGCATATATACGGCAGAGGTGGTGGATTCCTAAGATAAGACAAGCAGTAAAACAAGTGACCAGTAAGTGTATAACCTGTCGTAAAGTACAGGGTAATACCTACGCGAAAGCTAGAGTACCTCCTCTACCAGACATCAGGACTACTCCTAGAGATCCCTTCGAGGTCACAGGGGTTGATTCTACAGAAGCAATTCCTGTCCGGGGCTCACACAACAACAAGGCTTATATGCTTTTATTTACATGTGCCACTACAAGAGCTATTCACATTGAAGTAGTTGACAGCTTTATCCATGCGTTCCGGAGATTTTGTAGTTGGTAGGGATTTCCACAGATAATGTTAAGCGACAATTGTGCTACATTTGTAGGAGCCTCCAGACACTTGGAAGACATCCAAAGCGATCCCAGTCTTCAGGCTCATCTTACCGAAATCCGATGTGAATGGCGTTTTATACCAGCACGTGCGCCTTGGTTCGGAGCTATTTGGGAGAGAGCCATAGGTATTGTGAAGGCTGGGCTTAAAAAGGTACTAGGTCGTGCTCTAGTCTCCTTTGAGGAACTAACTACTGTCCTATTGGAGCTGGAGGCTACCGTGAATGATCGCCCTTTAACATGTCTCGGGTGATCTGGAGGACCCTTGTCCTATTACTCCATCCATGCTGGTTAAAGGTCGTAGACTTCGTGACTTCCCAAAGGACGTAATTCAGCTAGATGAGCTGCAGGACCCTAGTTACGATAGTAAAGCAGCGATACACAGCAGGTACAATTACATCAATAAATTGATCCGGGACCTATGAACACTTGTGAATACTAGTGAATACTTGGCATCACTACGAGAAGCCTATAGGAATAAAAGAGGCTCATCAAGCAGTGTATGGCCAAAGATAAATAACATCGTGCTTATACATGACGAGGGACCTTGTGTCCTTTGGAAACTTGGTAGGGTAGTTAGACTCTATCCCGGACGAGATCATCTGGTTAGAGTGGTCCAGATTAGGACAAAAACTGGCCTGACCACTCGACCCATCGTTAAGTTGTACCCATTGGAACAGGAAATCGAAAGCTTTACGATCCCTCAACCGGCGGTCGCTGGTGATGGGGTTAGCTCTCACGACTCCACCCCTATGTCACCAGCGGTCGCTGGACCATCTGCCAGTAATGATCCTGTTGGAAGATTATCTCTTCGCCGAGCCGCTGTTGGTTCTTCACAGCTTTGGAGATCTAACATCGCTGCGGGATTTTTGTAGATAATGTATATATTGGTGGTGGGAATGTGTCGAGACTCGTAAGTAACTCGACAGTTTAGGGTAAGTAAACATACTGGAAGTTCAAATTAGGCGCCAGTATTAGGTTAAGTTATATATCTTTATAAAAGATATGTACTATTTCGTATTAAGTTTCTATGGGTTTATCATCCATAATTATATCGGGTTATCATTACAATTAATCCGGTATATCTTGTAGATAGTTAAATGACGCACTGGTGGATATGAACTGCGCATGCGTCATATTTGGGACAAGCGGGATGCTTGCGGGGAACAGACAGACTCGCTTTAGTTACGACCTCGTGAACACCTCCTTCCAGCCGCTCCAATACAACCACCTGTTTCATGCTAAGTCACTCTAATTCTTAACTCCTAGTGGCCACTATACCTTCTATCTATTCCTAATTCTATCCTTGAGCTATCCATCACTATCAACGTTTAAAGCAAGTTAACTCTTGTAAGTTTATAGGTAAATTTCACGTTGATTACTCTTGAATTCTTACATCGTTGTCCATAAAAAAAAAATCGGCCTCGAGCTTGGAAAATGTATGTCTGGTGTGTTTTTGTACAGACATATGGTGTGAGGCCCTTGAGAAAGCGACACCAGACGAGGGCTGCTACATTGTGAGGGGCAGCGTGATCATAGATGGCTAGATGTAGAGGAACGGGTGAGTTGCGAGCCAGATATACCAACTGGGATGTGGTCTTGATAGTTGTCTCTTGATGATTATGCATAATGGACAGCTTGTTTATCTTCATAATGGTGGTGGTAGTTGTGGGACCAGAGGATGTTGTCGGTTTTGGGTCAATGCTTGGACTGACGGTGTAGGAGGAGTCGTTGCTCTCTGTACCTTCCTGTAGAGGTGGGAGGGGCATAGAGGATGTGAGGTCACAAGGTTGACGAGGTGAGATCCGGTCGTGGGTAGGTGTGAGGGCGTGGTCGGCGGTTTGGCAGTGGCGGTGGTGACAGGTGTGGCTGGAGGGGGTGTGGGTGTGGCAGGTGCATGTTGACTGGAGGTAGAGATTGGCTTCCTGCGTTTTGGGGTGAAGGTTTCTGGTGTCCACCATGTAGTAGGGGAGGTGTGGTGGAGTGGTCTTGCCACTGGCCTGGTAATCCAAAGGTCCTGGCTTCAAATCCCGATGTATCAATGGGAAGATATTATTGGGATGGAATTTGTGCTGTACCTGGTATCAGTGCATTACCACAAGCCCACCGAAACGTCAATAAAATACCCTCATTGTTCCCTGATTAAATAGCACTGTATGAATATTCCCATATTCAAAATATGCTATAGGGGTGCAATGCCTGGTGAGTTATCTGCTCAACAGGTGGCGTTGTGTGTGTGTAAGTGTGAGACTCCGAGTGTAGGGGGTGAGACACTAAAGCACGGGAATGAGGTGGCTTCAGAGATGGGGTAGTTTCGGGCCATGAGTGAGCACCGTGCCTCATGTGAAGGCAAGATGGCAGGTGCTCGTTGTACTCTACGTGCTTCACATGTCTCATTTCCTAGACTGGAACAAGACCTCACAGGCTTCACTGTTCATTGTAAAGCGGTGAATGTTAAGGCTCTCAGCCTATGCCCGAGAGGATGTCACACTACGGCCTTGCATCATTAGTTCCACTAATTTCTTCTTATCTTCATAACAGAAAAATACGTGTAATGGTAGATGGCCTTTATTCTCAATTTCACTCAATAAATGCTGGTGTTCCCCAGGGATCAGTTTTGGCCCCAATTCTGTTCCTCATTCATATCAGTGATCTCATATCTACCACTCATAATCCAATACATTCCTACGCAGATGACTCAACACTCCACAGTTCCTTCACATTTACCAATTCTTTCACCCAACCCGATCTTATAAATTCAAAAATAAACACTGCAATTTCTCTGAACCAGGACCTTTCTAGAATTGATGGATGGGGACAAAAGAATCTAGTTTCCTTTAATGCACAGAAAACCAAGTACATTCAATTTTCTAACCGACAGAATCTCACAGACTCCCATATATTTTTTAATGATGTAAATATTCCCACTTCCCCTAGTGTTGACATTCTCGGTGTAACATTAACTACTAACTTGAGCTGGACACATTATGTTAGAAGCATTGCTAAGAATGCCTCTAAAAAACTGGGACTCCTGTACAGAGTTCGAGAATTCTTCACTGACGAGCAGTTGGCCGTGATATATAAAAGTCATGTGCGTTCTCAGATGGATTACTGTTCACCTCTGTGGGGTGGAAGTGGAGTGGTTGCATTGAGGCAGTTGGACAAAATTCAAAATAAAGCTATTAGATTAATCAATAACCCTGCAATCACACAGGACCTTCCTACATTATCCATACGAAGAAACGTTGCATCCCTTGCATTATTCTACAGATATTTTCACAGCAATTGTTCCGAGGAACTTGCTTCAATTGTGCCGCCTCTCCACATCTTTCCCCGTAGAACTAGGGCAGCTGAGAGCGCCCATGAATTTACACTTTCTCCTCCACAATGCAGAACTTCTGCTTATCAGAATTCATTTATCCCCAGAGCTACTACTCTTTGGAATTCACTTCCCTCGAATTGCTTTCCACAAACTTACAATCTACAAATGTTTAAATCCAGTTGTTACAAACATTTTATGAATGGAGGATGCCTTTAGGCACATGGACCTTTTTGTTTTATCTGTGTTTTTCCTTCCTCCGTTCATTGTCTCTTAAAAAAAAAAAAAAAAAAAAAAAGAGGTCTGGGTCACACGGCTGCCAGATCGTCTGCATTGAGGCTGTATGATATGAGGATTTAAAGCAATGGAAGGGTTCAACTTGGTTTGTTGAAGTGGGGGTTTTGTGGTGTATGGTGTGTTAGCAGGGGTGATAAGTTTGTTTGAAGTGGGTGAAGGTGATGTTTGGCGAGACAAGTTATCTTGATTTATGGGTGGAATTGATTTATGGGTGGAAGTGGATGGTGGGGGAGGTTTTGTGACTGGTTTTGGTATTCGTGAGGGCAATTTGGCCTTAGGAGAGGTAGTATCTGATTCGGAAGAGGGAATATGCGAGAAGGATGATGAAGTGGGTTGAGTAGCAGGTGAGAGAGAAGACATAGCAACATCGATTTTGGAGGAGTCGGGAGAAAGAGAGGGGGTGGGGGTGCGAAGTGGCTTTGGGTATGGTTGCGTGGCAAGGGTAGGAGGGCGCGAAGATGGTGTGCAGGGGGGGTGTGAGGGTGTTGGGGTGATTTAGATGGTGAACATTTAGGGTGGAAGGAGGGGGAGAAATGCGAGGTAATTTATCAATAGTTTGAAGGGTTGTTTTCGGTCGAATGGGAAGAGGTGTGATGAGGGGAATTTGGAGAGGTAATGATTCTGTTGAACTTCTGTTTTGGTTATCAGTAGCAAGGCATGTATTATTATCATCAGGGTCAGCAAGCATGGTTATATTTTCATCAATAGGTTGGAACCGGCGCACATATCGATTGCGGTATGTGCGTGATTCTCCGTGGTAATTGATGGTGATCTGGTAACAGTTTGGGACGGTGAGGATTTCAAAAGGTCCTTTATATCTAGGCTTGTGTTTAGAGGGTACTGGGAGGACAGCTACCATAAGTAGATCGCCAATGTGGTGAGGACTGACTTTTGGGGTTTCGTCAGGCTGGAGGTCTTGCAGATACTGTAATTGTTGTAAGCGTTTTTTTTTAAGTGTACATGAGCCTGGTCGAAGTTTGAGGAGGGCTCGTATGGGACAGACAGGTGACGTAAGGGAAGAAGGAGGTGGGGCACGCCAAAAACACGTTTGTGGGGGGAGATCCCGTCTTGGCGGAGGCAAGTATTTATTCCCCACTGCACTACTTTGACTTGACTAGGCTAATCGGTGGTGTTCATCTGTTGTAATCGAGTTCTGATCTGATTGGCAATGGTACGGTGGCTCCTTTTGCAGATAGAGTTGCCTTGAGGCCAGTATGGTGAAGAATGACTGATTTTGAAACCACACATCTGATATATTTGAGTCCAGATGTGTCCTGTGAATTCGGGGGCGTTGTCTGAGTGAATGGCTTCAGGAAGGCCGAAATAGGGAAAGACGTGTTGAATCATAGCTTCGGCGACGGAGAAAGCAGTGTGGTCTATGACTGGGCAAGCAATTACATATTTAGAATAGGTGTCTTCGAATGTGATGATATATTTAAATCCTTTTACACCTTCGAGGGGGCCCATTTCGTCTACAGCAAGTAATTGCCAAGGTTTTGAGGCAACAAGTTTGCCTGAAGGCCCGGGGGTATGAGTGCGGTCTTTACCTAGGGCACATGCTCTACATGCTTCAGTTACTTTTTTTGCTATGATGTAGGGGGAAGGAGTCCAGTAGACTTGTCGAAACGTGAAAGTTAGTTTACGCTAGGCTAAATGAATGCTATTATGGGAGTGTAAGGATAGCATGGTAGGGAGGGAGGTCTGGGGGCTAAGGACAATTTTCCTATCTGGGGTGTATAGGTTGTCTCCTTTTCATTGAAGTTGTGAGAAAAGGTGTCTGGTTATCCAATCAGGTTTGTAGTGCTGTTGAAACTTTTGCAAGAGGTGCTCTTGATCTTGATTAGTGGAATTTTGGTGATGAATGGCTAGGATGGGGCTAATTTCGTTATCTGAGGGGGGCAGGGGGTCATGGATGGTTGGGTTGAGGGGGAGTCTAGAAAGAGTGTCGCCGTTCGTGCACAATTTACCAGGTCGATAAGCTATTTCGAAATTGAATTTTTCGAGGGATTCGCGCCATCTGACGGTTAATGCGTGTGGATGGCCTGGGTGGTGCTAATCTTGGCTACGTTAGGTTCGAAGTTAATCTCGGATATGATGACTGTTTTTCTGTTAGACCTGTGTTTTTTTTTGTTTATGTTGGAGGAGTGAATGTCACAGCTCTTTGCTTGCAATCAATTGTGGCGTGAAGGGAAGTGAGTAGGTCAAAACCCAAATATCCATCGTACTTGATTTCTTGGGAGGGGAATATCATAAAGGAATGGTGTTCGCCGTGATCATGAATGGGGGTGCTAATGTAGAGCGATGCAGTTTCACCACAGTTTGGAATTATGCCATCATTTGCTTCTACGAATATTATGGTGGAGGGTTGGAGGTAGCCAAAAGAGTTTTGGTTTTGTTTGAAAAAGGAAGAGAAAAAACAGGAACGTGAAGTTCCAGTGTAAACAAGAAGTAGAGTTTTAACCCCATTTATTGTGAGTTGATTGTAAATGGGAGGTTTGTCTGTGCTTGTCCCATCATGAGCCCCCGCCAATTTGACGGTGTGTGGACGGGAGCGGATTAAAAATCTTGGTTTTCTTGAAGTTCTGCTATTTCCTCCACTGCCTCAATTTTCTCGGAGTATTCGTCCTCCTCATTTCCCTCTATTCCTGCAGTCCCATCCTCATTTATTGTGGCCACGCGCCGGGGCTTAACCCACGGAATTTGGCCCCAGAACTGAGGAAATTTTGGTCGACGTTTAACTACTTCCCTGAATGACTTTTTTAGATAGACAAGGGGACACCTGGAATTGCATGGTTTCCAGTCTGAGGGTCGAACTCTGGCCCATTCTTTTTGTCCTGTGAACGGATGGATGCAGTATTTGGGGGGGAATTGATAGGAGCTTGAAGTTGAGTAATAGCTCGGCTTACTACGGCGATTTTATCCTTCCCTTGAGTTTGCGTCAAGGCTAAAATACACCGAATTAGTAGCATGTCCTTGTCATAACCCGTGGTATCTGTTATGGCAAAATGATCTCTCACAGATGTGGGAAGTATCCTCAACAATGCACTAAACACAAACTCTTTTCTTTTAGCAGCAGTATCAGTAGGAAATGCTGTCACTACCAGTTGATTTAACTGGCTGACAGTGTGGTCAAAATTCCCTGAAAACTTGACCTGATGGAACTGTCGGTCTGCTATAGTTTTTCCTAGAGATGGGTTAATGGCTGTTTTGGTGTAACTTTCGAACTGAGCCCAGGTCAATAGTTGAGAATCACGCACATAGCCCGACACGAGGGACATATGTCTGCCCATCTTCATTACTACAGTGTGGATTTTAGCATTGTCATCATCCCTGAATACAATATCAAGGACAGGTTTCACAACGTCAAGATATGTAGCAATATCGTGTTCTTCTGGCTTGAATGAAATAATATCAAACGATTTACCGGCCATGATAATTCGTGTATTGGGGTAGATTGATTAATAACAAAAAATCAAAGTCGCTATGCCGTGTTGAGAAACCGCTGCCTCCAGTGTTATGTCGCGCTATAATTATGCATGCTTTAATTTAGTTCACTATTTCCACCTTTGCAAAGCTTTAGAACTACAACACTCAACTGGAACACAACTGATTTTAACGATATGAATCTTAATCAAATCAATCTCAACCATCATCACAGAATACACAATTGTGGTTCACAAGTTTTATTTCATTTAATAGTTAGGGTACACAGCACATATGAATATTATCTGAATCTTACTTATATAGAAATAAGTTCAGGTATACACATGGCATAAATAACACTATTCTTATTTCATATGTAAACCATAATAAAGGTTGTCCTTCATCAATAATAAGATGAAGTTAATGCAAGAGGATGAATATATATCTAAAGCACAGACGCATACAGAGCGGTTAGTCTCAAACAATAACTGATAACCTGAGTTTAGAAAACGAAAGCGAGGTATAGCGCGAATCAAGGTAGGTCAATAATACCGAGGTTACACGTATTCAGTGATGGCAAGATATGGAATTTAGGATATCAGATGGTGATCAGGTAACATGCCGGAAGAATTAATCATGAATGGAGTACGAAAAAACTGTTGAGTGC
Source organism: Paralithodes platypus (assembly GCA_032716605.1). Classification (NCBI taxonomy): domain Eukaryota; kingdom Metazoa; phylum Arthropoda; class Malacostraca; order Decapoda; family Lithodidae; genus Paralithodes; species Paralithodes platypus. The sequence continues at coordinate 8,106,272 of CM064537.1, read as the reverse complement.
GCATACATTTAAGCAATATGTGACATTTCGTTTTACCTACGATAGTCAGGTTGTTTGGTGACGTTATATTTTAACGTGCTTTATAGTAGTTCCGTTTTCCAACTTAGGCAAGAACGGGAACTATAGATATTTAACTGGTACACAACTAACTAATAAGTTACACAACAATTATAATCAATGGACACAGAATACACAATTGAGGTTCACAAGTTTTATTCCTTAATAGCTAGGGTACAATCATAGATCAGATAAATAATAAGATGGAGTCTCGTATATGAAAATGAGCTTTGCGATCAAACATATATATACATAGACTAATAATAATTGTAATCATTTATCCTGGAATAATGGAAATACAGGAATGCGCAAATATAGGTTTGATTCCCGGAGGGAAGAAAGAAAACCTAATATTTAGTAGGGGCCCCGTAATCATTGACGATATGCCTATTAGTATTAGCCTCCAGTCAAGCGCCCACGGGTAGCCAGTTTGAATCGACCGCCGCAGGGAGAACGGAGTACGCTTCATAAGGGTAACGCTTATTCTCTTATGGAATCGTCTTATGATTGGGTACTCGCTACGGAAAAACCTTCGTAAAATATAAAAACAAAAAATATACTTAATAATTTTTATACTACAGTTTTCCATCTCGTGGATTTCTTGTGCGGACTTCCTTGACGCTGCTCTCTGAGCCGCCATACTTCCTTCACTGACATATTAACCTTCTCGCATTCTTAGGACGCGATCGAGTCATTGAAGGCCAAGGCCATAACCGAGCGCCCCCACAGAACCCTCCCTGCCGACCACAATAAAGCCTGGGTTACCGAAGCCACTCCATGGCTGGGAGCTAAGGAGGGTGCGGAAACGCCCGGGAAACCAAAGACCCACCCAGGGCCCTGTGCCCCTCAGCAATTATGAAGAGAAAGTTGAGGGGCAAAGGAAAAATGTAACGCTTTGGCTTCCAATCTTGGTAGATTGGGAGGTCAATCCACGGAAGAGGCGCCGTCACTTGAGATCTAGAAAATATATAAGTAAAAGGAACAGTCAGAGTAAGCTATGGGTATGGCAGAGATCGCTCAGTTCTCACTCTGATAGACCAGCCCATCACCAGTGCCCGTATGACGCAATTGCGTCATAATGCCACCTGTAAGTTAGAAATATTCGCCAAAAATAAGTTTATGACTTGATTTTGATGCAATTTGGACTGGTAAGTTAGGCATCAGTAAGTTACAAAAGGAAGTATCTAGCAACCCCATAGCGTCCCTCTCTGAGGAGCCCGGGCCTTTGTTAAGTCAGTAGTTTCCCGGCCCCCAGACTGTGAGGCAGGGTCCCGGCCCTTTAAATTCTTGGCTCCCTCCCTCTGGCCCACCATGCCTAGCTAGAGGCAGGCAATTATGGATTATTTCATCTACCCAGTGAAAGTGTTTAGTGAATAATTTGAATTATATATGTATATAAGATGTTACTTGTGACTTTTGGTGACTGAGGGGAGTGAATCTTGGTTAACCCCTTGAGTATTGATGCAGTTTTGTCTAGGTATCATTGATGACTTTACACTATTTTTTGCTTGAAAGACAAATATATTTATCAATAAATACTGCCTACGAAATAAATACATTATAATCACGAAGATGTAACAGGAATGCTTACAGGAAGCTTACAGGAAGTATGGTAAGTACTCTATGGAATTTTAGTTATATTACAGTATATATTATATATATATTATATATCAGCCCCAAGGTTTCGAGCAAGCCCAAGGCCCATAATCGAGTACTTATATTATTATTATATTTTTTTTAATTTTAATTAAATATTTATTTATTTGATTTATTATTGTTTTTATTTATTTTATTTTATTTATTTCATTGTATTTATGTTTATTTTATTTATTTTATATATATATACCGTATATATATTTTGTTTTATTCATGTTCCCCAGGGTATCTAGCCGATCAGCCCCAAGGTCCCGAGCAAGCCGAGATATTATATATATATATATCAATAGGTGGCGTTCTGAGAGTGAGGGTCTGAGTCTGGAGGGTGAGACAGTGAAGCACTTGAACGAAGCAACCAGCCGCTTCAGAGATGGAGCTGCTTCGAGCCATGAATGGATGCTTCACATGTCTCACTCCCCAGACTGGAACAAGACCTCACAGGCTTCACCTCACGGGCTTCACCGTGTTCAGCGGTGGATTGTACAGGCTCTCAGCCTATGCCCGAGAGGGAGTAGTTGAAATATAAAAAAAAAAAAAAAAAAAAAAAAAAAAATATATATATATATATAGCCTACAGTATACAGGGTGTTTTAAAACAACACTGCCAGACCTCATCTGCTAATTAGTAAATACAATAACGAAGAAGATTATCTAAGGACAAAATGCAAAATAATATACCATTAATGATTTAAACCGCATAGAGTAAAATAATTAGTGACACCCAGGTATGAGCTATAATCCGAACACGGGCTAGTGTCCCCCCTCCCCCCCAAATAGCCTACCTCTTGCCTCTCATCCCAGTTCGAGTTTTTCTTCGAAGCTTTGGAGTCATAACGAACCTTCTCATGTGTTTAATCATCTGCTCGGCCATGGTGCTATCTTCTTCTGTCATAGTGATTTAATGTTCCTTATAATATCACATAAATATGGATTGTCGTTATTTAGGTGTGTCTCTGCCTTTGTTATTTTATACTCGTTAAGTCCAAGTGACGTAAATTGTTTGTTTTGGGTACCATTAGATGATTTTAAATATTCATTAGTGAACACCGTATACTTGTATGTCTACAACTACGTAAAATCGTTAAACTTCAACCATAAAACTGATAGACATATTTCGTTAGTACTCTGTGATAATAGTAACGTAATGAGGTATTTGTATTGAAACAGTAAATTGCGCAGGAACAATGTTTTCCCATTCAAACAGTTTCACGAACGATTAAATTACCTATAGCAGTGTTCAGATACCTGACCCAGACTTGAGATTCATTATTTTACCTCTTGGTCATCGTTACAAATGGTGCATATCTTTTTACGCTACTTGGATTATAATACTTAGCAGTTTTCTTCTAATTGCAAAATATCATTACCAATTTTATGTAACTCTGATTTTGTAATTATTCAAATGTGATTAGGTCATTAGATATCTCCTCTTTACCTTTTTTACTTGGTAATCATTCATATTATGTATCATATGTTTTGTGCTGAGCTCAGAACTCTGTTTTGCTACATTTCTAAATAACCATTTATCTCCGTTACAATATATTTTTGGTAAAAATAGAATAGAAATATGTGTAAAATATATTTTTATCAATGTGGTCGTCATACTCTGGCAGTGTTGTTTTAAAACACCCTGTATATATTTGTTTTTATTCATGTTCCCCAGGGTGTCTAGCAGATAAGCCCCAAGGTCCCGAGCAAGCCCAAGGCCCATAATAGAGTATTTTATTATTATTATATTTTTTATTTTATTTATATATTTATTTATTTGATTTATTAATGTTTTTATTTATTTTATTTTATTTATAATATATATATATATATATATATATATATATATATATATATATATATAAATAATTATATATATATATATATCAATAGGTGGCGTTCTGAGAGTGAGGGTCTGAGTTTGAAGGGTCAGACAGTGAAGCACTTGAACGAAGCAACCAGCCGCTTCAGAGATGGAGCTGCTTCGAGCCATGAATGGATGCTTCACATGTCTCACTCTCCAGACTGGAACAAGACCTCACGGGCTTCACCTCACGGGCTTCACCGTGTTGAGCGATGGAATGTACAGGTTCTCAGCCTATGCCCGAGAGGGAGTAGTTGGAATATAAAAAAAAAAAAAAAAAAAAAATATATATATAGGCCTACAATAGGCCTATATATATATTTTTTTTTTTATTCCTGTTTCCCAGGGTGTCTAGCGGATCAGCCCCGAGGTCCCGAGCAAGCCCAAGGCCCATAATTGAGTATTTTTATTATTATTATATTTTTATTTTATGTATATATTTATTTATTTGATTTATTATTGTTTTTATTTATTTTATATTATTTATTATATTTTATTTATATTTGTATTTTGTTTGTTTTATATATATATATATATATATATATATATATATATATATATATATATATATATATATATATATATATATATACAGTATATATATATATATACATTTTTGTTTTTATTCCTGTTCCCCAGGGTATCTAGCGGATCAGCCCCAAGATCCCGAGCAAGCCCTAGGCCCATAATCGAGTATTTATGTTATTATTATATTTTTATTTTATTTATATATTTATTTATTTGATTTATTATTGTTTTTATTTATTTTATTTTATTTATTTTATTTTATTTATATATACCGGTATATACCGCATAAATATATATATATTTAAGACACCTTGTATATATATATATACCCACACACACATACACACATTTGTGTTACCATTCATTATATTTTGTTTGACACCTTGTATATATATATATATATATATATATATATATATATATATATATATATATATATATATTTATATATTTATATATTACTTTATTTGTGTGTACAATAGAATTATTACTGAATGTATTACTTGAAGATAACCTGGCTTTCTTGTTTTGTTTTTTCACTGTCAACCCCGCAGCCATTTCCCTTCTCGTTGGAAAGGGTTGTGGCCCTACCAGGTAAGTAAAATTGACAACCTTCATGACTGACATGTGTTCTATGAACATTATACAATTATTGGCAAGGAAAATTATATAAGTGTTGTACATTGTGGCAAAGATATACAACTGTATAAACATTCTCATATATTTACATAACAATAACAATGCATGGAAACAATTGCGCATAGCTCGCGAACCAATTACGCTATATTATTTTTGTTTTCACCATTAGAAAGAACACAATTTTCCGATTACGGTGATATAAACAGTTGTATACGTATCCGAGCAAATAAAGCAACGCCGAGGTGGGGAACAGCTCAGAACCCGGCTAGCGTCGGCGGAAGGGAGACGAGTGAAGCGTAAATATTCGCATTTTGGCTCTTCATTTCAAATATTCATAGAGCAAAAACTATTTGTCGTAGGAACTTCTATTTTTGTTTATTCTCTTCAGCTTTATCTGCCGTATTCATACAGCCTAGATTGAATACCATAGACATCGTAACAACGAAATAATTCGAAAATGTTATAAACCATAACATGCAAAGTCATACTTTTTTTGTTTTCGGTCACTGGTTGAGAACTATTGAAGATAGACAATATCTGTTTTCAGATATGGAAAGAGCAGACAAAATACTATTATTTGAGCAAATAAAAATATATGGTCATCAATCACAATTTCGAGATAGGACGGTGTGAAGACAATTGCCCTGGAAAAACTTTTATTCCGGAGTCGTTTACAATTTCATATTGCAATTTAAAAAAAAAAAAAAATCTTATAATGTAGTATAGTTATTCCTCTTTGCATTGACATATGATACATCACAATAAACAGCATTCTGGTGGATGAAAATACAGAAAAACACAAGGCTTCCAAAACTCGCCCAACCTGGTATTTCACGGCAAATTAGAGAAGGGCTCACCATATTCAATATCAATATGTTACCAGAGGCGAGAGGGTTAAGATTAACCTCAAGACATCAAGTGAATGGCAAGGGGATGGACGGGAGGGCCCTACATCGTCAATGATTACGGGGCCCCTACTAAATATTAGGTTTTCTTTCTTCCCTCCGGGAATCAAACCTATAATTTATTAGTGGGGCCCCTCATTGACGATATGCCTGATATCTTAAGACTGGAGGGGGACATTCGTGACAATATCAAAACCACTAACAAATTACCCTAGGTAGAGACAAATAATCCGTATAACAATTTAAGTCTTTATTGTTTACATTCAATGTTTAAACAAATAGAAAAGAAAAGGAGTGCGTTACTTCGAAGAAGATCTGCTTATATGTGACTGGATCTGCACTTTGCGATCCATCATAATGTTGTTTGGGGACATATTCTTATTTCCTTTCAAACAGATACAGACCCATAATTCTTTGGATCATGTACTGGCCTTAAACAAATATTTGTACATTTCATATAAGTGTGTACACTTTGTTTATATTGTTTAGTTGTAACTATGATAGATATCTTCAAAATTAAAATTAAAACTTTTGAGCTGTAGAACCAGCTCGACTTACTAAGTATCACAGCTCGTGAACTTATCACAATATCCGGTGGAGGGGCTCTAGGGGTCTTTGAGCTTTCTAGCCCCCCCCCCCCCTCCTTTTCACCTTTTAAGATTAGAACTTAATTAGTAATAGCACATTGACTACTAAACCCGCTGTCGCAAAGCTACACAGGTATTTGGTTTATCCAGAGCCACCTACAGGTATCGCGTCAAGAAAGTATGATTGGAAGCCCACAACTTTGTGTTAGCTATTTCGTCAATTGAATAATTTTACAAGAATCTCAGGGAGACAGCCCACTTTCTTATGTCATGGGCTCTGCCCACTATGCTGGGATTACTTTCCCTAATTATGTCTACGAGTAAAGAAGCCAATTTCCTTCTCGTGATGAGAGTACCTGCTTGGTTGACCCATAGGAAGCTTGGTTGTTGAGCTTGTGCTACCATCATAAACTTAAGTAAAGCCTGTACTGGGCACAAAAGGTGATGTGTATGTCCGTGTTTCAGCGCCGGGACTGTAAATTCTGAGAATACATGATCACAATGTTCATTCTTTGCAATGAACGTGGGAGACGGAGCGATTTGTAAGTGTTCGTTCAGTCTCCCAAACCTGAGGCAGTTAAGTTCGTTGCTCATCGCCGGCAGCTCAGATACTCTGTTTCCTGTCGCCAAAGCCATAAGGAACACAGCCTTCTTTAATAATTAATCAAAATCCGGCGCATGGTTATACTTGCGCGAATGAAGCAATGACAAAGCTTTGTCTAACGACCAGGTAGGCATGAGCTGACGTGGTGGTGGGTGTAGCTTGAAACATGCCCTCATGAACGATTTTTCCTCTGCTTGTGGATGGATAGACCAGTGAGGTCGAAAAAGGGGTTCCTAATGGCAGACAAGTGATTCTTTAGTGTAACTACTGAGAAGCGCTTCTGTTCAAACAAATAATCTAAGTATTCAAAAATCAAGGCCACTGAGGCGTCTGTTTGCGCTGTCTCCACTATCCAGGTTGTGAACGTTTTCCAATGTGATGGGTATTGTCTCCTGATGGACATAGTATACTGATTAAGAAGTTTACTTGTAACACTCTCCATACTGAGTCAGCCATTTGGCATTTTGAATATCCATAGGGCAAAAGTCAGCAAAGTCTCTAGGTTGCCAATTGTTTCCAAGTGGAAGGACGAGACCGGGAGTGACACCGGGTTCTCGCACCACGTTTTCAACTGGTGGTACCACAACTGAGCTGGCCATAGTGGCGCGATCATCGAGACTAGGCCTCCGTAACCCCGTTGTTTGTGAACTACTTGACACATGAGTGAAGCGTCTGGAGGCGTAAAAAGATAGATGTAAGTCCATTAGTTCCAGTCTCCTGATAATGCGTTGGGACCCACCGCCGAAGTCACTTCCCGGCGGGTTAGGTAGAGAGGGAGTGTGTGGTTCCCTTCTGACGCAAATAGATCCACTTATGGACGGTATGGCTCTGCAATCATCTTGTTGAAGATGTTCTGTCTGAGTGCCCATTCTACTGAGGTGCTCTGTCTCTGGGACAGATCGTCTGACCAGATGTTCGCTACGCCCGGGAGGTAAGATGCATGTAGATGAATACTCAGCGATTCGGCTAGAGCAAAAATTTGTTCTGATAATTCCAGCAACTTCCGAGACCTTGTTGACCCTTGCTTTTGAATACAGTGCACCGCATTCAAGTTGTCCATTCAAAACGCATTTGACTTCCCTTGTAATGAAGAGCCATGAGTTTGAGGGAAAAACAGTGGAACTAAGAGTTCTTGTTGGTTTATATGAAAGTTCTTGTCTTGGGACCAAAGACCTTGGCCCTGGTGGCCTAAGTTCGACTGATATCCCTAGCCTATTGTCTCTGAATCATCTGTATCTACCCATACCGCAGGTGGAGGAGAAACCCACGTCATTTTTGAGTGCAATGTTTCTGTCCTTGCCCAGACCGACAGTAAGTTGTGAATTAATGGAGGAATGGCCCATAACTTTCCCGCCAGCAAAAGTGGGAAAAATGTGTTGCCTTCCATGATTAATCTTTTCACTTTCAGCCAGCCCAACTTCACAGTTAATTGGATCCAATTGAGAGAACCGACCAGGGATTCCCATGTCGTCCTCGTCGTATTCAGACTGTGGAGAAAACGAAACAGTTTCCTGCGAAACCTGTTGCGGTTGTCCACACTCTGAGTGAGAGTCAGATTGGCCGTGTCCCAGACCAGCCCTATCCATTGAATTTTCCGTGTGGGGACAAGGAGAGACTTTGAAAAGTTGACCTTGAACCCTAGGGTCTGTACATGATTTATCGCTTGGTTTACATGAATCTGACATAAACTCTCTGACTCTGCCATTACCAGCCAGTCGTCTAGATACCACATCACCTTGATCCCTTGAGCTAATAATGGCATCAAGGTTTGCCGGACTAATTTTGTGAAAATTCTCGGTGCCAGGTTCAACCCGAAGGGTAATCTCTGAAAGACGTAAGTCTCTTGCCTGATCCTCAAGGCGAGGACATTTTGGAACCTTTTGTTTATGGGGACATGCCAATAGGCGTCTTTCAGGTCTAGGGAGCACATCCAACCTTGCGGCGGAAGTGTGAGCCTGATTTGATTCACTGTGAGCATCTTGAAGGGTGAATTGTGAATATGGGTGTTCAGATACGAGAGATCTACTACTGGTCGCATCTGCACGCTGTCCCTCTTTGGCACTAGAAAAAGTCTGGAGGTGAAAACATGGCAAGTTGGATCTACCGGGACAATGACATGCTTGGCGATCATTTCTTGGACAAGTGATTCCACCTCTAAAGAAACATGATTGAACTCTTGAGTTTGACGTAAACGAGGTCGCCGAAGCCACCGCCAAGTGATGCCCTTGCTTACCACTGTCCGGGTCCAAGTTCGCCGGGGCCAGGCCCTGCGGCATGCCTGGAATGACCCAGTTTCTGTACTGGGTCTGTTCGGCGGAACTACTCTCGGATCCAACTCGCCTGCGATAGGCCCCGGGAGAGAGAGAGTGTGACTGACTAGTTTTTTGGTGGTGGTTTAGTGGGATTAGACGGCTGGCTAGGTTTGGCAGACGTCATTCCCTGATGAGGCTTGTTGTGTGACTTACCTTTGTTGTCCCACTTGCCTGACTGTTTACCCTGCTTTTGCTTGTGCTGAGTACCTCCTTGCTGTTTGGGAGCCCTAGGGTCCCGAAAGGACTGTTTAGCACTAGAAGGTTGAGGCTTATTTCCACCTTTTGGTTTAGAGTACGGTTTCTTGAACGACTCCTTCCTAGGCTGGGAGGTACTCTTGCTTTAAGCTGTCTACCATGTTAAACACTGCACTCCATTTATCCATATTAAGTAGTGAAGCAGTTAATACAGGGGAAAGTGTTGCCCGGCGACCAATATCTTCCAGCAACTTTGTTACCATGTATACCCTCAAGTCGTGGCGTGCTCTGACCGCCTCCATGATAGCTATTCTTACATCACTTAAAGACTGTATAGAGTTTTGTAACAGAAGCCTTCGTGACAGTTCCGTGGCCTTCCGCACATTTTGATCAGAGATGGCTGTTATGGTTCTCGTGAGTGACTGGGCAATTTGGCGACTTACGAGATACTGAGAGAACAGTCTAAGTGCTTTACTGAGTAACTTAAAATCTCTGTCTAAGTGGGCTGGAGGGGGAGTACAAAAGGGGTCTTGCAATTCATAAAGTATTAGTTTGGGAGCCGCTAAGAAATCAAACAAAGCCGGCGACACCCCTCCAGCCTTATTAACTGATAAAGAGGACCATAAATGGTTCTCTTGAGGGATCTGATGGGAGGATTTATAGGTAATGGTGGCTGCGAATTGTTGCGCCTCAATTTCCCAGTCAACCCATGGACCTGCACCTACCTGCCCACCTGCAGAACTGGATTGTGGATCAATTCGAGCGCCGGAATTGTATCCAATTCCGGTGTCAGTGCATTAAGTGACTTAATGTCATTCATGCCGTCAGATCGTGACCAATCCACAAAGAGTCGTGCAGCTGAGGCAGGAGGCAACGCCGGTGAAGCAGAGTAAACGAAAAAATCAGCGCTGTATACATTGGGTATAGCCTTAATTGTAACATCCAATAATTTCCCTTCCACATCCTTGGCCCTAAGCTTTTTGCTCTTACTTACTTCAATGGTCCATTCACTAGGGACCGGAAGCTCCCCCGATACGGTTTGTTGTGCCTTGTGTGGTTTCTGTGCTATAGCCGGAATCCATGAACAGTCTGGCCCGTATAGAAGAGGCATAGGGCCTCTCCTCTGTGGGAGTTTATCAAGAGGGGGAGGAGTAACGTCTGTGATTACACGGACCTTAGAGGTAGTCAAAGAGGCAGGCACTGTCGTGCTACATGCCGTGGTGGTTGCCGGAGTTACATTAAGAGGAGGCAAAGAGGCCTGGGGAGGTTAAATGAAGGTAGGTTCTAAAGGTCGTACCGTAGAGTCAATCGGGGGAGCTACCGGGGTACTCAATCAATAATTCAATCAATCATCTTTATTTCGCAATATACATACTAATAGCATAATTATACATTACATAAAAATACATTATAGTAAAAAGTTTCTAAGTAAAATAATAAAATTAGAAAATTTTCAAAGTAAAAGGAAAACATATTTCTAAAAGTTAATAAATGAATGAATATCAACATACTCTTACAGAACTGCACATTATAGCTGTTGTCGTACCTCGTTATACTAAATGACAAAGAGGTGCTCCTGCTGATTTTATATATTGGTTAATTTATCATAACTACACAAGGAACCAAAGATTAAAAGCATGACATAATCAAAAATGGATCAAACCATAAATTTAATGACAATTAAGAACTCTGATTAGCAGTACAATGATTGTAATTAAAAATAATGTTAATACAAATAACTTCGATTAGCAGTAAAATCATTGTACTTCAAAATAATGTTAATACAAATAACTTTGATACAAATCAACTACAAATATTATAAATATAGAATCAGAGTTACAAAATGGAGATCATAACCTGGCTCCAGGTAACAGTACGGGAGGTCATGGAGATCATAACCTGGCTCCAGGTAACAGTACGGGAGGTCATGGAGATCATAACCTGGCTCCAGGTAACATGGCTCCAGGTAACAGTACGGGAGGTAATGGAGATCAGTACGGGAGGTCATGGAGATCATAACCTGGCTCCAGGTAACAGTACGGGAGGTAATGGAGATCATAACCTGGCTCCAGGTAACAGTACGGGAGGTCGTCGAGCTTCGTGTCTCTGTACCCAATTAATTCTTGCTATAATTATGTCTAGTTCATTTTGTGAGGCTGATATATTATACAAATCACGAAATGTATTGTGAATATAAGTACAAAAATATCCAAGTTGTAACCACGGGAGATTGAACCTGATGATAGATGATCTGGAATGTAAAATTATTTTATAAAAACGAGCTTGTACCCGAGCCAGGTGATGTCTCGGTAATAACACACCACAGGACTCGGCCGCCTCGTGGCTGCTGCCGTAAGAGGGAGCACCAGTTATGCGACGCAATGCATTTGAAAAAGCAACTTCAAATGCTTTGAAAATTTTTACTCTTAAGACATTACTGTTGTTCCATAAACAAAGTCCGTAATCAGGTATGCAATAAGAATTAAACAGAAATAAAAACGTATGTTTATCTACATGTTTAAAACGTATGTTTATCTACATGTTTAAAACGTATGTTTATCTACATGTTTAAAACGTATGTTTATCTACATGTTTAAAACGTATGTTTATCTACATGTTTAAAACGTATGTTTATCTACATGTTTAAAACGTATGTTTATCTACATGTTTAAAACGTATGTTTATCTACATGTTTAAAACGTATGTTTATCTACATGTTTAAAACGTATGTTTATCTACATGTTTAAAACGTATGTTTATCTACATGTTTAAAACGTATGTTTATCTACATGTTTAAAACGTATGTTTATCTACATGTTTAAAACGTATGTTTATCTACATGTTTAAAACGTATGTTTATCTACATGTTTAAAACGTATGTTTATCTACATGTTTAAAATACCTTAAAATGCTATTAAAACTAACGTGACATTTCTTGAGATAAAATTCTATATCGTCTTCATCCTGCAGATCCGAGCGTATTATATGTCCAAGATATTTATATGCATCAACGACATCAAATATATCTGTACCTAACTGTATTGTACATTCGTTATTTTTAGTGCTGTGTGACTTACATTTCATGCATTTAGACTTACTTTTATTTATTTCTAAACCAAGATGTTCAAGTTCAGTAGACAAATTTGTATAGAGACTTTCCATTGTGTCTGTAGTTCTGGCAATTAATACTAAGTCATCAGCGTAAGCGAGGATATTCATTCTAGTTGTTCCTAATTTAAAGCCATGCTCTATGTTAGCTATTTCTTTAATTATGTCGTCAATATACAATTTAAATAAAAATGGAGAAAGTATACCTCCCTGCCGAACACCCTTTTCCACAGGATAAAAACGACTCTGGTGGTCCCTCCAACAGACATTTGCATATTGGTTACGTAAATAATGCATAATCATAAAAACAATATCGACAGGAACACCCCTATCTAAAAGTTTGTTTCCTAATAAAAAATGGTTGACATTATCGAAAGCCTTAGACAGATCGACGAACATTATGATACCACCTCGTTTATATTTTTAATATTTCTTCATGGCTTCTTTAAGTAAGAGACATGCATCACTTGTTGATATTCCTTGTTTAAAACCAAATTGCCTTTCATTATTACTAATTTTTTCTGATAATACCTCTAATAAATGAATCTCAAAAACCTTCAGTAAACATGATGACTGCATCACAGGTCTATAGTTTGAAGAGTCACTAATATTGCCTTTATTATCTTTAATTATTGGAAAAATATTCCCTTTAAGCATATCGACTGGCATATAGCAGTGGGAGAATATTGCGTTATAAAACTGTGATAGAATATCTAGTAAATTATCGGAAACGTTTTTCAAAAGAACAGTATGAATCCCATCATGGCCTATTCCATTGTTTAATTTACCCAGCGCTCTCCTAATTGAAACTTTCGATATTTTTAAATGCATTTTTGTACTGTTTGACCAAGCTCTTTTAACTTTATCAAGAAGATCAACTTCATCCGAATTATTTCTTTGAACTTGATGGCCCAGAAATTTATCTGCGAATATATTCGTAATTTGTGTACTGCAGGTTTCTCCATCAATTATATTAGAAATCTTCACTTTCCCTCTCTTCTTTTTTACTTCTTTCCAAAATTGATTTTTATTTTTATCAGCAAATTTGTCTACAATAGACTGACATATTTCCATATGTTTATCTCTTTTGCAACTGTTAAGATTACTTTTAAATTATTTTCTAGATTCCAACATGTTTAAATATTCCTGTGTGTCTCGCTTTCTTCCAAGTTCTACCCACTTCAAAAATCATGTCTAGCAATTTCATGTTTCTGTTTAACCCTTCGGTTCCATCCCGGGATTACTTTATATTTATTAACTTTAACCAATTTAGTTTTATACGACTGTGAAGCATCCACCACGGCTGAACAAAATTATGTATAAAATGTATCAATACATTTCAAGTGCTCACTATTTCGGCATCCAACTTTAGAACAGTTTTCACATACTATTATATTAAAACTAATTGTACTGAGATTTAGGCAAAGGAGGTCGTCGATCTCTCTAAGATCAGATGGTTGTAAACGAGTCCAATTTACATGTTCATTTTCATGATTTACATTATTAGGTTGTGTACAACCTTTTGTGCCTGCAAAAGAACTTGCAGGCAACATATCAACATCATAACATGTAAGAGAATTATCATTCATATAATTGGACAAATTACGCCATGCCCGTCCCGAAAGAGGATCGGCATTAAAATCGCCGATAAAATATATTGCGTCAAAATTATAATTCATAATGACATCTTCAAGGGCTGAAAGAGTTTCCAAGTACTTATTTAATGTTTAGGTTCCCATATATCACTATTTATATACGTGTTAATTAATAAAATATCAGTATCAAAAAACTTAATGCTAAAGACCATAAAATTATTTGTTGATACAATTGTATTAATTTTAATATGGGAGTTTTTCCTCCATAATACAGCCATTCCTCCTTCAGGACGACCAGCCATGGCAGCAAGAGCTTTATCAGAGAAGGTGGCTGGAGCACCAACACTTTCATAGTTCTCATCAATATAATCAAGAATATCGTTTTTTTCATGAGTAATAAAAGTTTCCTGTAAGAAAAGAAAATCATACTGGTGACTTGCAAGTTCGCGAATTAGGTCGATATGTTTACGCAGCGAGCAACAATTATAAGTGCAAATCCTGATGTCCATAAAAATCACTATATACAACAACAAATTAAATAAATGTAAAATTAAAAAGGAAACCCACAAACTAAAACCTAGTTATTATCAGCAGACCTACGTCTGTTATAAAACTTATTTACTATTATGTCTTCCGGCCACAACTCAGATTGGAAAAGTTTCTCTCTGTCTGCTAATTGAACTGTAACCTTAAAGGCATTGAAAGTTTCAGATACAATATCAATCTTGGTAATTGCTCTAACATCCACTTAAAGTTACTAATAATATAATCTTTAAGACCATCTTCAGTAACATCCTTCTTCACACGGTCGATAAAGACATCAGCACACCTCTTTACCCCTCTAAGTGTACCGTCACTACCTTTTTTCTCTCCTCTAACTCCTTTGAAAAAATGTACAAAACCTTGTTTATATTGTTTGTTCTTACTACTTCTGCTCTGCACTAGATTCCATTCGTCCTGTTCAGGGTTGTCACCAGATGTTGATCTTGGCCTGTACGGTGATGGTGCCGCCCTGACGTGCCTGTCTCTCTTAAATCCCCTCTGTTACCATCCACGATGTTTCGCCGCGTCGTATCACCAATGTCGTCGCTTACAACAGCTCCTGCGTAGCTCATCCCCTGGTGTCCTTGATGGTGACGATTCCTTACATCCCGCATCTCTCTCCCACGTACTTCATCAAACCTTTGTTCATCACGGCCAGGCGATAATGTTTCAGCTGCAGCACTGGTTTTGGATTTTCTTATTGTTACGTTCATATCGCTAACACGACGTGCCGATCTTTCTTCAATAGAGTCCAATTCCACTTCATTTACTCCCGAATTTGACAAATTGTGTCTAAAGGAGAGCACATCATCGATATTACTCTCTGGGGGTACCACATCTCTACCAGCATCCTCCAACCCTGAAACTGCTGCTGAAAACTTTTGCTTCACTTCCACCAACTCGAGTTTCATTTCCCTTACCGTGTCAGTGGTGTTGAATACTTCTGTTTTTATGTCCAGAATTTTTGGGATCATTTCATTTAGCTTCATAATTTCCTCAGACAGGTTGCCTATTATAGGAGCGATCATTTCGAGACCGAGGGGAGGCATTTTTTTATGCGAGTCCGTCACAAACTTGATCTTTCTCCGAGATTCACACAGACTACCATGAAACTGAAGCACATCGTTCAAGTCCGCACGCTTTTTATCTGGACCTCGTCTCCAAGTAATGTTCTCTTTCAAAATGTTACATAACTCAACCTTAGCGGATTTTATATCTTCGTAAGAATAAAAACTGAAAACAATATCCTCCAGCGATTTTGGGTTCTCGTAATCCTCTTTTGCAGAGTTGATGAAGCATAACAGACTGTTTATGATAGGTTCGATTAGGAGTGGTTCATTTGCCATATTGACGTCATTCGTTGCCATGGCAACTCACTTCAAAAAAACAAAAGAATTGTCACTGGCACAAATTCACTGTTTATGTTTGAGAGACAATGTACATGTAAATAGATAGTCTACTTCACAGTAATTATTTTAGAAGAATCGCCTTCGTACACTATATCACCGTATAAATCCTTGATGTGGTAGTGCTGGGTTTCCAAAAGTGCGTTCACTCACCGCCATGTTTAATCCCCACATCCAAGCGCTGGCAGACACTTTCATTGTTGACACTCATTTTAGCACTATGGTGTCAGTTATCGAATTTTAGTGACCACCAGTCAATGTATCACCACTTCATAGATTAGTCACTGTATTCATAGCACCGAAGATTAGCGAATTATGTTGTATATTCAGAGATTGATAGGAGAGCTTCTCAGGCTGTTTACACCAACTCACACAAGTGGAAGGACCTTGGGGAGTAGGCACATATTGCTGCATAACTCTATGTAGGATCTCATTTAGTTCATCCATAGTAACACATTTACTGTGGGACCACCTAGAGGACTGAGAGCTCTCTTCCGATTCCTCCTCATTGTTCACTTGTTAAGCCGAGGACAGATCAACGTCCTCCGGCTCCCCTGTTAGTTCAATAACTTCCAGCGTTTGTTGCCGGGTTTCAGGTACCTGATTATCCAGTGGCCAAACCAGATCCGGGACAGACGAGGGGATTGTCTCTAAGTTCACACTTTCCCTAGTCGTGGCCTGATTATTACTTAAGAGATTAACCTGTGAGGGCTCTGACTGTCTCCAGACCCCCCGGCCCTGCCCCGCAGGTGGTTGGGAGTCTGGTATCACCTGAGAGTTATTATAAGTCTGACGTGAGCAAGTCTGAGAACCCCTATAGTTTTCGGCTAATACCCTGTTCGACACAACCGGCGGAGCTCTACGTGTTACATAATTTAACTTAGGTATAGCGAAGGTAAAGTCCTGTGGATCACTCAATGATTAGCTATGCACATCCCTAGGACTCGACTCAATCCCCTCCGTCCCTGCCTCCGAGCTGCCCAATTGGACGTTAGGCAATGTGGAGGGAGAGGTGGAGGGGAGTGGCCGCGACCCCGGCGAAGGCTGGTGGTGCGCCTGCGTGTTATCCGTGCGGGCACTTCTATGTCCTGAACTAGATTGTTGTGTCGAAGAATCAGAGTCCTCCCTCCGTCATTTAGTCGTCCTAGAGTCCTAGACGACTCGACTGACGAACGACGGGACTGTTTACGGGGAGACCTCGATCTGGACCGAGACTTAGTCCTCGGCGAAGGTGACCGTCTCCTCTTCGACCGGACGTGGGGGGGGTCTCCTCGGCGCTTTCACTGTCACTACTACTACTACTCACCAGCTAAAGAGCTGGTGAGGACTTTAGTTTTCGTTTTTAGTTTTGCTGACTTGGCCGGAGTTGACTTTACTAAAGGAGATTTAATCACTAGATGATCCCAAAGGGCCTCATCGTCATAGTGTAATGCCCTATGGGCCACGTCTTTTGCGTAACCATTAAACAAGTTCTTTATCTCTTTTAGTGCCGCTAGGCATGAAAGGTCTCTCTTGTCGAACAGCGCCGTTCTTAACTCTGAGAACCCGGCGCATCTCTTCGACACCCATAAGCCCCGTGAACGATCAAGGCTCTTAACGCATTTGATACATAGTTTATGTGCGAATACTGGTAAGAGAGAGCAGGTATGAGTAGTGCATAAGTCAAACCGAGGCATGATGGAGCTATAGGACCCCCCCCCCTGCCGTAATCGGCTTCTCTCCTTCCACCGGTATCGCTACTGAAGTGTTGTGATCTGGAAATAGAAATTTCCAGGAATCAATGCTCATGAGTATAACATGAGAGGTGTTAACACATCCTACCTCAAGTCCGCCGGAAAATTCGCTATAGCCACTGCTACTCTAACCTTCCGCTGGACTTGACCAAGAAAAACCTTAGTTTTTCCAATTTGGAACTGCTTACCTGTGACAAAGTGTCACTGGTCCAATAACCTTAAGCCTTCGTTCGATTGGTCTGACGGGGTCAATTTTGTACCTGACGTGCCCCAGTTCAATCCTGGGACGTCAGGAACAACTGACGACTGGCCCTGTGACGATCAAGCGAACGAAAGCGACTTCTTCCTCGCTTTTTTCGACATGGAGGTAATGACGTACATCGTTGCCCAAACAAACGCCTACTACAAGTGGGTGTTTGGCAGATTGGACGTCCTTTCTCCAAAAGCGAGAATACGAGGCTGGGTGGATACGACTGTGGAAGAATTTATGACGTTCTTTGCCTTGTTGTTCCTCATGCCTCTGATCAAGAAGCATGTGTTGCAACACTATTGGAAGCACGACACTCTCATCGCCACCCCAACTTTCAATAAGTTCATGACTCGTGACAGATTTTTGTTGCTGCTAAGATTTATGCACTTTGCAGACAACGAAAATCCTAACAGGATTGACAGGATATGGAAAGTTCGGGATGTGTTCACCATGTTGTTGGAGAGGTATAGGAAATACTTTTACCCCTTCCTCAATTTGGTGATTGATGAGTCGCTCGTGCTCTTCAAAGGACGTCTTGTTTTCAAGCAGTATATCCCCTTGAAAAGGCATAGGTTCGGAATCAAGCTCTTCGTTTTGTGTGACTGCGAAACTGGAATAGTGCTTGACATGATCGTGTACACAGGCACTGACATTGACATACCGAAAGCCGCTGCCAATGACCCCATGGGCATGTCAGGTGCCATCGTCAGGAAAATGTTGGCACCTTACCTGGGCAAAGGCCACATCATCTACACTGACAACTGGTATACTTCTCCTGCTCTCTGCCAGTTTCTTCATGACAACCAAACGGGGTCATGTGGGACTGTCAGAAAGACAAGAAAGTTTATGCCAAAGTTCACAGGTAATGTCATTCCTCTCACAGATGCCTCCTCCAGTGACACACCTTCAGAAGACGACCTGGCCCAGGAACACCGCGAGAGGCATGTGCGAAGAAGGCGACGAAAGGGGCAGAAATACAAGCAGCTCGAGAAGTGTGGGAAACTGATAGCCCTGAAGTGGAAGGATAAGCGAGACGTCCACCTGCTTTCCACCGTCCACACAGGTGCCCAGATGGATTCTGGCAAAATCCACTACCGAACCAGGAAGACAATCTACAAGCCCGACATGGTAGTGGACTACACTAAGAACATGCGCCTGGTGGACAAGTCTGACTGTCAGCTGTCAGGCGTTGAGTGTCTGAGGAAGACTGTGAAGTGGTATCACAAGCTCTTCCTCCACCTAGTTGATATAACGATGCTGAACGCCTACAACTTGTGGTTGGTGAAAAAGGATATGGCCCCAAACCAGAAGCTGAAATTCCGGGAGTTCGTCTACAACGTCTCATACCAACTCCTGGAGAAGTATGGCACCACCACTCACAGACGTACGGCATGGCGTGGGGATCACGTTCCTGACCGCATCCAGCTGGGTGTCGAAAGACACTACCCCATCAACACTGAGATGCTTGGCACTCGTCACAGGCAGGCACAGTGCACCGTCTGCAGCTCCAGTGTCAGGAAACCCCATGTCACCAAAAGAGTCACCTCAATGTGCGCCGAGTGAAAAGTTCCACTCTGCCTGGGTGACTGCTTCAGGGACTACGACACCTTCAAGAATTATTGAGTGTCGCCCTGCCCTGCCCTGCCCTGGACTCGCCCCGTGCCCTGCCCTGGACTCGCCCCCTGCCCCGCCCTGTCCTGGACTCGCGCCCTACCTTACCTGACCTGACCTAATTGATCACGCTACCTCATAATGTAACATATATATTATGTAATGTATAAGTTCCAAAGATGTCCCAGTGATATAGCTTTTACATTATATAATTGTATGTTTCATTATTTAGTTTATAAGTTTCAAAGATTTACATGTAATATGCCTTTTTTTTTAGTATATCAATATATATGTTTGTTATTAGCCAAAGTAATGTGTATATAATTATTTTCTTACCTCAAATGAATTGTACAAAAATAAATAAATCCTGTCAAACCTACTAAGATAATAAAAAAAAAACAATAAAAAAAACAAAAAAAAACAAGGTCATGTCATTGTATTCTTACAATATGATATATTCTATGAATATTTCATATTGTTTGAATACAATGGCATGATCTTGTAAAAAAATGTTTTTATCAAAAATGTTCTAGACAATATAAAACCTTCCCCATAACCCCCTCCTGGATTCGATCACACAACCCTACCACACTTTGAGTTTTCCAGTCCGCGACCTTACCAACCATGCCACAGGAGCTCATACCAAATATCACTCAAAACTTCGTGTCTACAATCGAAATGACAATATACAAAAACAAATGAATTATCCCACCAATTTACTTTTGTAAATTGATGGGATTATCAATTATATCATGCCAAGGTTTATAAAAGTTTGTCTCTGTCAAGAATTAGTAATTATATAACTTTATTCTGTCAAAAATTGCCCAAACACTCAGCAAAATTACCCCTCTCAGTGCGACTCCACTCATTTTCACACGGTCAAGCGGTGACCCTTGCCGCTCCTTTATGCCCCAGCTACACCAGCAACAGCAGCTCTGTCTGGGAACAAAATTTGTATAAATACAATAATGGATAAAATACTCTTCACAAATACATTTGTATTGTATAATATTGTAAATAAAAAAGAATAATAACTGTGTGGGTGTCGAAAATTGCTCAACCAGCTTTCTTATGTCTCGCCTACGCGCGTATATTGGATTATACATAGTCATGACTGTCATACAAATAATTGCAGTAGGTCTCGAATATACATTTAGATTGCATATTACTTGGAAATAAATAAGTAAACGTTTCTCTGGTGGCAATCTACCCTTTCGCAAGTGTAAGGAGACACCATTCTATATTTAGCCCTTTATCACAAAAGGCAATCTGCCTGTGTTTACTCACCACCGTCGCTGGTGGTCTATAATATAGTACTTTATTTACAGTCAATGGCCTACATGTTTCTGTGGTACTTCACATGTGTCTAAAATGCAATGTCTGCTTGCATAAAAATGCAATTCTGAAGTCCATTTATACGTACGACATACGCATGTCTCAGTTTCTATCTCTCTCTCTCCATTCCTGACTCATGTTATTGTAGACCTGTTGGTGGCAACGAACACCAGACATCTGGTAGACATAAGGTTCAAAATACCAAGACATCAATACGCCTCAGGCGCCTCCACAATTATCACAAAGCTGGTTATCTATCTAGAGATCTGCCTGACTTCCATCTCTCCACGACTCACTCACTCACTGCACCCCTGCATGCCTCCCTCCCACCCACCCACCTCCAACCCCCCCTTTCAGGCTTCCGTCTGCTAGAAACACATTCACAATTTGCGTAAATATCGCATCAATTGGGCTATATGCGGTATATTCCTTGTTATATGGGACACCTACATACGTACACGTCTTTATTATAGCATGACAGTGCTCTAAATACAAGATTTACGTGATATTTATGGCGTAACACACCCTCTCCCCCTTTCATTCCCAGCACAACTCACTCACACCTTGGTTCACGCATAGAAACTCATTGATAATGTGCGTAAATATCGCATGAATTGGTCTATATGCGGTATATATTTTGATATATGGCACGTATACATACGTACAAGTCTGTATTTTAGCATGACAGTGCTCTACGTACAATATATACGTGATATGTATGGCGTAAACCACACTCTCAGTTCATAAATTGCCGCCAAACCTCCAACACATCTTCATTCCCGCCAGAAATTCTCTTATAATTCCCTTATATATTGCAATTTTTGGTCACTATGAGGCATATTCATTGTTATATGGGTGGCCTACACACGTATACATACTCTAAATAGCCTAATAGGGCTCAAAAAAGGAGATATACGTGATAATACGCGGTAACCCACCCCCTCCTCCCTCTCCTTCTATCCCCTGGGCGCGTGAAAATTCGGCAGGGAAATCTCGCCGCTCGATGACAATCTAGCCGCGCGGTGCCATTCGCTCCACATTTTTCAACTACGGACCGTTCCCCTACCCCCCCCAGACATTTTTGGGGGGGTCAAATATATATGGGCCGATGCACGCAAACATTCCCTACACGATGATGTACTTTTTATCGAAATTGGCAATAGGTCCCAAAATCATCATAGGTGCGCACAGTCTTACCCTGTAGAAAACCCCCTGTGCGCCGCGGAGAGGTCAAGGAAGTCCGCACAAGAAATCCACGAGATGGAAAGCTGTATTATAACAATTATTAAGTATATATTTTTGTTTTATATTTTACGAAGTTTTTTTCGTAGCGAGTACCCAATCATAAGACGATTCCATAAGAGAATAAGCGTTACCCTTATGAAGCGTACTCCGTTCTCCCCGCGGCGGTCGATTTAAACTGGCTACCCGCGGGCACTTGAATGGAGGCTATTATACTAATAGGCATATCCTCAATGATGGAGGGGACACTAATAAATATTAGATTATAAATAGTACATATGAATAGATACAATGTCACTATAATAATCACAAGTAAGTATACACAGAGATGTTAGTCTCAAAACAATAAATAGTATCTTGAGAGAAAAAGGCAACCACGAGGTAGCTTCCCCACAAGGGTAGATAATAGTTACTGCGATGGCATATGCACAGTACCGAGGGTTTATGCACAACAAGATACCATTTGATATATGAATAACTTTTACATTAATCCAACATAGATAGGAGATTAAACTCAAATAACTCAAAGAGTAATAATAATGAATATAGATTCACAAAGGGGTTAAATAAATATAAGTCAGTATGCGTGACTGAAATTCTCGCCGAGTGAGAAGTTAATGCGACGTGAATATAAAGAATTATAAATAACTCAGACAATGCTTAACATGAACTATAAGTCATGAAGCGTAAGAATAACAATAGTTAAAATAGGAGATTGAATAGTAAAACACTCTGTGAACAACTTATCTATGAATTATGTACCCAATTGATGATATTACATACAAACAAGATATGATTAAGTGTTCACTAGCTTTATGTATATAATTATGTGTATGTATAATTTCCCAAACAAATATATATATTACCCTTTGTTAGAATATAGGAACCTATATCCCAAGAATTACATATTCTGGTGGGGTGCCCTGAGGGCACTAGGTCCCACCCCTATTAAGATCTTGGGATGGCCTTTGGGTGACAACTGTCCGGGGATGCCTGGAGCTGGATACCTGGGGATAGTGACCTCCAACATTGGCAAAAAATACCAATCATGACAAAAAATAACTATCAAAGAAAACGTAAGTCTGTTGATATAAAATCCCAAAAGGACACTACCGCAGATTCTTCCCCCAAGTTTAGGTTCGGAAGTGTGAATGTGGGTACTATGAAAGGAAGGCCAGGTGAGATTGCGGAGATGCTAGAGAGACGACGAGTTGATGTATGTGTGCCCAGGAAACCCGGTGGAAAGGGGGGAGTGCAAGATGGATTATGGGTAAAAATGAACGCTTTAGGTTTATATGGAAGGGAAATGAAGACGGGAGGGGTGGGTTTCCTGGTGGCAGAGAGGTGGGCAGATTGTGTTATAGAAGTTAAAAGGTTTAATGAAAGAATGATTTTACTAAGAATGAAAGTCGGGGCGAGAGTCATAGATGTTATATCAGCATATAATCCCAAGCAAACTTAGCTGGAGATGTCTAAGAACGGTTCTGGAGTGAATTACTATGGATGGTTGTCGGATGCAAGGAAGGAGAGGTAGTAATTGTGGAAGGAGACTTGAATGGACATGTGCCGGTGCCGACGGATATGAGGGCGTGCATGGATGACGGGGCTATGGCCGAAGGAACCTGGGAGGCGAATACATACTGGGTACTGCCACAGGGATGGTGGTGTGCAATACTATGTTTAGGAAGAGGATGAGCCATTTGATAAAATATGAATCAGGTGGCTCCAGTAGGCAGATAGACTACTTCCTTATCAGCAAATCTGACAGGAAATGGGTTAGAGACACTAAGATCATACCAGGTGAATAAAGCATCCCCTAACACAAGCTCCTAGTGTGTGACATGTGCCTAGGTAGAGTTCCTGTTAGAAAGAAAGTTCATTTGCCAAAAAGGAAAGTATGGTTGTTGGAAAAAGAGGAGTACAGAGACAGATTCCACAACGAAATGATGGAAATCGAAAGGAGAATGGGTGTCAGGCCAATGCAAGAGGGGTACTTAGAGAAAAACGGAGTTATACCTAGGTTTTGTAGATCTGGGGAAGGCTTTTGATCGGGTGCCCAGGGAGGTAGTGAGAAAACTCGGAGTAGAAGACTGGCTGGTGCGTGTGACAATGAGAATGTATGAGGGGTCATGGGCAGCAGTTAGAGTAAACGGGGGTCTGAGCAAAGAGTTTCCAGTGAAAGTTGGAGTTCACCAAGGTTCAGTTCTGAGCCCTTTAGTGTTTGTTTTAGTCCTGGAGGCTCTGTCAAGGGAATTTAGGACAGGACACCCATGGGAGATGTTATATGTAGATGATCTAGTTCTTATCGCAGATAGTGCGCAGGAAGCGGAGGCGAAGTTCAAAAGATGGAGGGAAGGTATGGCAAATAAGAGTCTAAGAGTTAACATAGATAAAATAAAGGTCATGATTAGTGGAGTAGGGCGTGGAACTATGGAAAGAAGCGGCGACTATCCATGCGCAGTATGTGGGAAGGGGGTGGGAAGTAATTCAATTCAATGTTGCGTCTGTAGTGACTGGGTACACAAGAGATGTAGTGGAGCTAGAGGACCTTTGACAAGAATCATAGACTTTGAATGTGCAGTGTGCAAGGGAGATCTTGTATTAAATGACCCGCCTGTCAGTGTTGATTTCGACAGTGTAACGCTGGAGTGTGTGAATAAGTTCTGCTACCTGGGCAGTACGGTTTCTGCCGGAAGTGGCGCTGAAGCTAGCTACATTGCTAGAGTCAGAAGTGGCTGGGGAAAGGTTAGAGAGCTGTTGCCACTCCTGACCATGCGAGGGCTCCCACCCCACCATAAAGGGAAGGTTATACCTCATGTGTTAGGAGCGCGATGACCTATGCCTCGGAGACGTGGCCGGTTAAAGCGTAGGATGTCAATAGAATGGAATGAGAAGAGAATGGTGAGATGGATGTGTGGGGTTAATCTTAGGGACAGGGTATTGCGCGAGGATTTGAGAAGGCGTCTGGGCATTAGGAATGTCAGTGAAGTGATGCGCACGAGCCGACTTGGTTGGTTTGGACATGTGGAGAGAATTGATGAACAGAACTGGGTGAAGAAATGCCGGACTGTGAACGTGGGGGGAGCTGCGCGTAGGGGTGGACGTATAATGACGTGGGCACGGGTTCTCTGGTCCGATCTCAAAATAAAGAACTTGACAACAGATGCAGCCCTTGACAGGGCCGCCTGGAAAGCTGCCATTTAAAACGTGAGAGTGTAACCACAGTCTCTGTGGACAAACGGTCTTTAAACTTGTATATATGTATGTATGTATGTATGTATGTATGTATATATTTATTCCATGAATAGACGTGTGTTATGTTCTCTAGAAATCGAGTGGCGAATACTAGGAAAAGGAGAGAATGGAAAATCTCTCTAGTTATGTTAACGTGAATCTCAACGTATCTTGTTAACCCTTGTTGTACTCATCATTACACTTAACAACACAAGAGTCACTTAAAGGTTTGAGAAGAGAACCAGAAGCCTGGTAGATGAGCTAGCGAACACGTGGTAACAGCGTCGGTTATCTCTTCCTTTTTGCACAAGGGGGCTCTGCAACTTCACACGTTCGTCGTAGGTTATAGTCTCTCTCTCTCTCGGTCCTTCTTCGGGATCACTAGCTACACTGTTTCTCACTTATTCTGCACCATGTTTATAACGTTTTAGGGGGAAAATTAGCTATACCCCTACGGAAGTCTAACTCCGAACTAAGATAGCTTATTAAGCACGTTCGTCCTAGAAGGAAGAGTTACCCGAAAAGCCAGAGCTCAGTTTTGCCTACCTTACCCTTGTCACAGGTAGGTAGTAACTCTTTTATGGATAGGGTTAAGGGGTATGTTTCTCAGTGGATGATAGACATAGGGCTTAGGGGTTTTCGATTTATCCTGAGGTTAATTCTTGCATTAAAAATATGAACAGTATATGGTTAGAACTGGGTGGACATTCTACATGTATTCCTATTTAATTTGGGCTGCGATAAGGCTTGCTGTGGTGAGGAACAATAAATAACTGTTGGAGACAGATGTAGAAAATTTGCAGTTTGTATGGCGATGATTTGTGAGGAGTGTATATAGGTGAATTTGGCTTGTTTGCTAGCCTAGTAAAAGTTGACTTGTTCCTATTGGTAAGTTTGGATGTGTGACTATTGAGGGGGCTGGTGGCGAATTTGCATAAACATCTCCTCGTCATAGTTTAAGTCTGGCTTAGATTAGGGGAGGCCTTGGTGGAGGGTGAGAGGCACGTTTTCTATCGCATTAGTCACAGGGTATTGTTCAAGCGGCGTCTGGGGGTGGGGAGGTTTGTTAGTGCGTGATTTACTTTTTATAGTAGCAATGCGGCGCTGAATGGTTTGATTATCACCCGTAGAAGGGAGCAGGTGCTTGACTGGTTTTGGCTTTTGTTGGCCGGACCCTGTCATCTCACAGGTATTGCGCAGGTTTTGTATTGTATTGTTTTGTATTGTATTAGTAGACATGTGTTGCATGATGAATTGTGTTATTCAGAATTGACTACCATATTATTAAACCTCACAGAAAGTGTTCCCTAATTCCTCACGGACGAAATTAGCACAAACAAAAAGCGATCTTTCTGATTATGAATAGACTAAGCCCATTTATAACACATTAAAGCTGTTTAACTTTTTTTAATTGTAGATTTAGGAAAGCACCTTAGCAAGGTGCTATAACACAAAATAGAATTACCCGGGGTATAATAATCAAGCTGTATTTTTCGGAAGAACTCGACTCGAGCTTGTGACTTCGAGTTGCGATATACTGTAGCTTGGATTTGAATATAGTTGGCAATCGTTATTCCTATCCATTGTATTTAGTCCATGAGCCAGGCCAGATATCGGTACCACCTGGGGTGACTAAACACGAATGGTACTAAAATGTTTATAGAGTGACTGTAAGTACATTAAGATATGATAGCCTTCTCGCACTGGTAGCTTAGTCTAATTTTTTTGATGCAATAGGGGCGCTACCCAAAAATAAAGATTTTTAGCGTGACGCTCGGCGTTTTCCTCATTTTCTTTAAAATCCATCACACAATCATCGCGAAACTTTGAACACCTATGTAGAATTATATTCTCTACCAGAGTTATTCCTAGGTATTTTTCAAATTTCCTCATATTTCGGAATATACTCTATATTTTGGGTATTTTCCTCTAAATCTAGAATAAATCCTTAAATATGGGGAACATTGAAAAATATATTCCAACAGCTCTTGTAGCTTATTTGATTCTCTACAAGAATTATTCCGATGTGTATTTCAAGTTTCTCCATATTTAGGGGTTTATTTCATATTTGGGGATTTTTTGTTATATTTTGGGGATAATTTATTATTGGAAGGAGCAAACATATGTAGAGTGGTTTCCATGTAATGTGTTTGTTTGTTCATGGTTTAATGGTGATATTTTTTGCAGGTGTGTGTCGACTGTTTGACGGCAGGATGGAACCATCTGCGAGGAAGAGAGCACGGATCGACTGTATCATCCACTGCTCTGATGATGACAGCGATGCTCTGGTGTCACCACAGGATTTGGACTCCTGGAACACATTGCTCAGGGCTGCAGAAATCAGGCAGCATGATCCAGTCCTGGAAGCAGCCAAGGGCCTTGAAGAAGGAGGAATACCACACATACATTATCACCGTAAATGTCGTAGTCTCTTTACAATGAAGAAGTCACTGGATTCTATCCTTGCCAAGGGTGTCAAGATAGAATCAGCAAGCGTCGACCCCAGGAGGAGGGCATCAAGGGATGCCCCTAGTACTAGCAGGGTGTATGCCAAAGTATGTATCTTCTGCGAGAAGTCAAGCAAGTACATAAAAACAACAAAGACAAGGGAGCCACTCATACAGTGTGTTGAGCTACGAGCAGATGAGAAGATTCGCAGAGCAGCAATAAGGAAACTCAACCAGAGAATCCTTGGTTTAGTTAGCAGAGACCTTGTTGCTGCAGAGGGTCACTACCACAAGTCGTGCTACAAACTCTTCACAAAAGATGATTTCCCAGCGGCCGCCAGGTCGGGTGCAGGTGAAAATCAGGAAGAAAGCGAGGAAGCACGCTACGAAGAGGTTGAGACAGAAGCCCTCGAGGAACTCTGCTTGTATATAAGGACCAAATTATTCCCCAACCCAGAGGTACTGCCTATGACAAACCTCACATCTAGGCTTGAGAGATCCATGATGTCCCGTGGTATTATCCAACTGAAACCAGCGACAAAGAAACATGTTCGCCGAAAGATTGAAACCGAGTTTGGAGAATCACTACGCTTTGTCCCAGATGAGAAAGGAAAGCTTCTAATCTATCCACGCAGCCTCTCAATGGACGACCTTGCCTGGCAAGCACACAAAATGGCAAAAGACCTGCAAGAAGCAAGAGCAGCTAACTCTGAAGATGTCTTAACCAAAGCAGGAATGCAGCTGAGGAATGAGATCAATAAACAAGATGTGAGTCAGCCATGGCCTCCCGATACAGATCAGAATGTCATTCCTGCAGCAGTCACTCAATTCCTGCACACCCTGCTGACAGGAGAGTGTGAGTGTGAAACTCCCTCTGAAAGAGCTCAACGTCTTGCCACTTCCTTTGGCAGTGACTTGGTCTTTGCTGTTACCAGTGGCAAGACAAAACCACCCAAGCACGTACTGCTGACCAATGCTGTAAAGTCTTTGACAGGAAACACAGAACTGATCCGAACTCTGAATCGTCTTGGTCACTGTGTGTCTTACTCAATGTTTGAGGAGATCGATACAGCCCTTTGTATCCAGAAGCTGGAATGCTCAAAGGATGACATTCCACTGCCAGCAAACATCTACCCTGGTGTGTTCACAACCCTGGCCTGGGATAACATTGACCGACTTGAAGAGACCCTAAGTGGAGCAGGTACTTCTCATAGAGTCAATGGCATTGCTGTCCAGTCCAAGGTTGCAGGCTCTGTGCCAGAGAAAGTCCTGCCAGAGATTACCAAGTCCAAGATAAGAAGCATCACTCAGACATCATCAATGCTGCCAATATACAATGTTGGGCGGCGGGCAGGGCCACCTAGGATTGAGACTGCGTATGTCGACACTACCAAGGAAGTCCAGGATTCAAAGACAAAGAACCATATCTGGCTTCTTACTCGAATGTCAGACCATGAGGACCAGTCCATCAGCAGTTGGACTGGGTTCAACATCAAAATGCGCAGAGACATTGCAGTGGTTCAGGACACTGTAAGCTACCTGCCCACTATCAATGCTCCCGCAACAGAAATGTCCACCGTTAATGAAATCTTGGAACAAACGCATGCTATCATGCAGTCCTTACAGCTTAACAAGATTGTGTGCGTGTTTGATCAAGCACTCTATGCCAAAGCTGCCGAAGTTATCTGGAAACAAGAGAAGTTCAAGAACATTATCATCAGGATGGGCGTCTTCCACACAATCTGTAATCTCATCTCCACCATAGGAAAGAGGTTTCAAGATGCAGGTCTTAGAGATCTGTGTGTGGAATCAGGTATCATCGCAGAAGGATCAGTGTCAGGAGTGATGAACGGCAAGAGGTACAACAGAGCAGTGAGACTACACAAGCTTGTGTATGAAGCACTGATAAGGCTTGCATGGAAAGGCTTCCTTTCATGGCTAGAAGAAAACCATTCAAGGGACATACACCATCTAGATGAAACACTGAAGGACATCAACAGCTTTCACAGCAATGTGTCTCAGGGACTCTTTCAAGAGCTGATGGAGAGTGAATCATGCACACATATCATGAAGCTTTTCCAAGTTTATCTTGAGACCCTCAGAGATGAACACAACCTCTCAGCATTCTGGATGTCATACCTGGACATGGTTGAGATCATGCTGGACTTAATTCGAGCCTCCAGAGAAGGCAACTGGATGCTCCACCTAGGAGCAATCCGACAGATGATACCGTGGTGTTTTGCCTATGACAAAGTGAACTATGCCCGGTTCCTAACCTACTACTATGCCTTGATGTCTCGACTGCCCATTGAACACCCAGAGGTCCATGAACACTTCATGCAAGGTGGCTTTTCGGTCCAGATCGGTAGCAAGAATCCCTTTGGACGGATCCCTGTGGACCAGACAATCGAAGAGACGATCAACAAAGACACCCAGACACCAGGGGGCACAAAAGGCTTCAGCCTGAAAGGCGGAGCTGTCGCCAGGTACTACCTGACATCGGAGTATCGCAGCAGGTACTTAAGGCAGCTCAGGACTATGGTAGTAGGCCAAAAGTATACTGACTTCAGCCACCCAGACCTACAGATGCCCAGGATTAGAAGAGATGAGGCCGATGTCCAATCTTTAGTTCAACTGATGGAGACCAGCTGGTTGAACCCCTTCAACGCAGAGCAAGAAGATCTTGTCAGTTTGTCAACTGCGACTATGGCACCACCAGAAGTTGTCAAAGACCTTCTAGGGGCCTACAGAATAGGAGAGGATGCATATCAAGCCTTCAAGGAAGAGCGCCTGGAGATCGATACGCCAACTATACAGTTTCATGACACGATGACGAAGACGAAACTGAGAACGTTCACTAACATCAGAATGAAGCCACGCTCACAAGACCATGCCAAGGAGGTTATCTTAAAGGCTGACAGGAACCTATTTGGCCAGATGATCCTTGTTGCCGAGAACAGAAAGCTCAAAATGAGTGATGTCTTGGCTCATCCCCTGGGGCCTTTGCCTTGGGCACTTGCCAGCGGTGATGGGTCTCTCCGCAAGACCAACAAGGCTGCCCTTGCAAAGGAGTTAGAGAGGAATGTTTCTCCTGCAGAAGTGATACCCGAGCCCTCTGCTACCATAATTGATGGGATGAGCCTGGTCCACAAACTGAAGGGAAACGACAAAACTTTTTCACAGCTTGCAGGTACAGCACTGAGTCACGCTGTTCATGAAGGTGCTAAGAGCAGGCGCATTGATGTTGTGTTTGATATCTACAAGGAGACATCCATCAAGGATGCAGAACGAGCCAAAAGAAGTGCAGGCACAGGAATTCATTTCAAGAACATTCAACCTGGGCACAACATCCAGCAGTGGAGAAAGTTACTCGGTAGTTCCTCCAACAAGGCAAGTCTTATCAAGTTCTTGGTAGAAGAATGGAAGGCACCACAGCACAGGGAGAAGCTCAAGGACAAGGAGCTGTATGTCACATGTGAGCAGCGCTGCTTCAAGATCACCAAAGAGCAGTGGGAAGAGGCTCCTGAGCTTAAGTCAACTCAAGAAGAAGCAGACACACGCCTTCTTCTCCATGCACTTCATGCAGCAGAATCTGGGAACAAGTCTGTCATCATCACTGCAGAAGATACAGACGTCATGGTGTTGTGTCTTGGCATGTGCCACAAGATCCCATCCCATCTGTTCCAGAAGTGCGGGACGAAGAACCGGACAAGATTCCTGGATATCACCACACTGAGCCGCACACTGGGAGGCAGCGTGTGTGATTCATTGATTGGTATGCATGCCTTTACAGGCTGTGATACCGTCAGTGCATTCGCTGGCCGAGGGAAGATGACGACACTCAAGCAGGTGAAGATGGACAAGACATACCAGCATGCTTTTCACGAACTTGGACGCTCATGGGAAGTGTCTACTGAACTCTTTGAGAAGCTACAAGAAATCACCTGCCACATGTACCTACCATCTACCCACA
Source organism: Paralithodes platypus (assembly GCA_032716605.1). Taxonomy (NCBI): domain Eukaryota; kingdom Metazoa; phylum Arthropoda; class Malacostraca; order Decapoda; family Lithodidae; genus Paralithodes; species Paralithodes platypus. The sequence continues at coordinate 8,074,460 of CM064537.1, read as the reverse complement.
CAACTAAGGTAAACAAGCTTCGGTATGAGCTGTTCTGTGCAAGACGTGGAGAGGTAGAGTCAAGTCAACTCCCTCCTTGTGAGGACTGCCTCTTCATGCATGCACTGCGTGCAAACTACCAGGCTGCGATCTGGAGGAGAAGTCTTCAGAGCCAGCCATTTGTTGCGAACCCAACAGACTGCGGTTGGATGACAGATGAGGACGGTAAGCTTGCCGTCAACTGGATGCGAGGCTCACCAGCACCAGATGCTGTTATGCAGCTACTGTCTTGCAAGTGTGTGCGGTCATGCGAACTCCCTAAGTGTACTTGCCTCAGCAATGGTCTAAAATGCACGGACATGTGCAGGTTACAGACATGTCAGAACAAGGCTATTGAAGAAGAGCCGGTGGCACAACAGTCAGATTCCGAGTCTGACGTAGATGATATTTAGGAGTAGTAATTTGCCATAATAGTATGTACAAGCCCATGGCATGCTTAGTGTGTATTTACAGGACTTGTATTAAATGTGACAATTACTATATGCATTTTGTTGACATTTAGGCATTCCTGTCCCCAAATTTGACATTTTAAAAATTTCGGAATTTTCGGTAGGGTATGTCTATTCAAGAAGTGATAACGACCATTAAGCTACCAATGTGCAAGGGCTATCATATCAAAACATAAACTAGAGACATGTAGCAAGCTAAAAACACCTAAGAGAATTAGTCACCCCGGGTGGTACCGATATCCCAAAATTCGGGTCTTGGCTCATGGACTAATTATGGCTTTTGGTAAAACATAGTGTCTTGTTACTATAAATAGTATTGCTTAAACAGGTTATTCTATTTTGAACTTGTAGGCTTCGGACACTTTCAGGAATTTGTTTGAATTATTTCGAATTTCATTCGTTTCAAGTTAAATAAAGTTGTATGAAATATTTATGAGTTATTGTTTACACGCAAATAGTTCTGCAATATTTTATTTGGCTGACCTTTAAAGAACTGATTGCAATGGAAAGCAAAAATAACGTTGATACATCAAAACCATCTACAGTAGGGTTCATGTTGCTGCTCAAGCCACCTGTGCTAAATCGGAGTGGGGTGTGTTCGTTTATGCGTTGCAACGTTTACCTGTCATCCAGAAAGATCCAGGACACCAATATGTCCTGAGTTGAGGGGGGCTTACTTTTAGGGATTACGACTGTACATCCACCCCTTGGGCGTACTTGTGTATATATGTGTGTGAGGAAAAATATATTGATAATTGTGTGTGTGTGTGTGTGTTTGTGTGTAAGTTGATAATGTGGGCGGGGAATGGTTCAGACAAAGGCTACATTCCCTCTATCAATCTGACTCAGGCTCACAGTACCTCTCGAGGCTGGCAGCATGTCGGAATCGCTTGAGAGGTAGGGGAGGAAGGAGAGATGGTGGGGAGGGGGCCAGTAGTGAGATTTTATTGATTTTATTTGATTCTTTATTGATAAAGCATAAGTACATGGGAATACATAATTATACGTTGTCTCAAAATGGCATAGATGGTAAAACAGTTTTTTACCCTACTCATACTTTACATGTACAATATAAACACAAACATGAAAACAACATATCGTAAGTTTTTCTCTCTATACTTGTTAGCACAGCAGTTGTCCCTAACTCAACTCATGCCAGATTTAAAAGCCCAGTTTAGTTGAAGAAGGACCTTTCGCTAAGCCTTAGGCTGGACTTAGGCTTAGCGCAGGTTTGTTATAATCCTGATACTTCCCTTAATGTCAAAGGGAAGTATCAGGATAATAACTACCCCCCCCCCCAGCTGGCGACACTTGTGGCATTTTGGCGCTGCCGACTGGGAGGCCCTTTGGCAGTATTTCTTTGATTTCTCATGGAATGACTTTTGCTTTCGTGGCCGGGAACCCTCGAGAGTGCTGAACGCATTATCGAGGTAATCCTCTCGGGCATGGAGCCATACATTCCATTTTCTTTCTCTCAGACTAATGCAAACAAATATTGGTTTACTCATGCTTATTGTACTGCTGTTCGCAACAAGGAGGAGGCATTCAAACGGTACCGACGCCTTAAAACTCAAGAATCTCATTCTTCCTATGCTTCTGCCCGGAATCAAGCCAAATCTTGTTTTCGACTTGCCAAGCACTCTTTCATCAATAATAAATGCACTGAACTATCCAACTCTAGCTCTTCCCAAGCTTTCTGGCATCTAGCCAAAAACATCTCCAACAATTTCTCTTCCTCGTCTTTCGCTCTGATGGCACAACCATCACTTCTTCCTCTGACAAAGCTGAACTCTTCGCTCAAGCTTTCGCTAGAAACTCCACCTTGGATGATTCTGGTGCTATTCCTCCCTCTCCACCCCCCTCTTTCCTACTTATACCTAATGACATAATCTCTTCTAAAAATGTACTTTGTACCCTCTCTGAGCTTAATACTATGAAGGTGTACGATCCGGATGGTGTTCCTCCTGTTGTACTCAAAAAATTTGCTTCTGTGCTGATTCCCTGCCTGGGCAAACTCTTTTGTCTCTGTTTCTGTTCTAACTTCTTCCCTTCTTGCTTGAAATTGCTTTCATTCAACCTGTCCCAAAGAAGGGTGACCGCTCTCAACTCTCCCAACTATCGTCCAATTGCTCTAATCTCTTGTATCTCTAAAGTTTTTAAAACTATTCTTGCTTCCAAATATCTTAAGCATTTCTCTTCCCATAATCTACTCTCAGATCCCCAGTATGGCTTCCTTAACACCTAAAGAGCGGCCTAGGCGGTAAATAATATGTAGCCACCAGCGGGGTGTTTTTACCCAAAATAGGGCTGTTTATGTGATCATTTTCATGCCTAAATAAGAACCAGAGTGTAAAACAAGTATCTATCCCTCAAAGGGCATAAACAGAGCTTTCCAATGACACCACAACGATCCTTGTAAGACCGCTAGTTTTCTTGCAACAACCACGCAACACGAGTGCAAAAACCATGTAATTCGGTACTTTCCCCATACATTTCACTATGTAGCGAGTGTGAGAGGGTGGAGGAGGGTGGGATTCATGTCAGTTGGTCCGCCGCGGTGGTCTGGAGCAGTCATACGCTCGCTACTCTCCTGCCACCATTTGTCTCTCTCTCTCAGCAACATTACGTGCTGAAATTGCCACACGACTTATGGTGTGAGCCGCCACATTCATGTCAGTTGGTCCGCCGCGGTGGTCTGGAGCAGTCATACGCTCGCTACTCTCCTGCCACCATTTGTCTCTCTCTCTCAGTAACATTACGTGCTGAAATTGCCACACGACTTATGGTGTGAGCCGCCACATAGTCCAAATTTCGTTCACTCGACATATGATGCGCGCCGCCAATAAAGGGTTAAGGGTCGCTCTACTGGTGATCTTCTTTCATATCTTACTAACTCTTGGTCATTCTCCTTTCTGGACTTTGGTGAAACCTTTTCTATTGCGCTATATATATCGAAAGCCTACGATAGAGTCTGGCACAAATCTTTAATTTCTAAACTACCCTCCTTCGGTTTCTATCCCTCCATCTGTGCCTTTGTCTCTAATTTCCTTTCTGGCCATTCCATACCTGCGGTTGTGGACTGCCACACTCACTTCCTCATCCCATCAACTGCGGTGTTCCTCAGGGTTCTGTCCTATCTCCCATTCTCTTATTCTCTTAATTCTCTTAATTATCATAAATGATCTTCTCAACTGTACCTCCAGACCCATCCATTCATACGCCAGACGACTCTTCCTTACACTACTTATTTAGTTTTCCAGAACGCCCCTGCCAGCAATCACTTAAAAACAAATGTAAAGAAGCCATACAACTCTTATCTTCTGATCTAACTACTATTTCCAAATTGGGGCAGAGAAAACCTTGTTGCCTTTAATGCTTCCAAAACTCAATTTCTCCATCTATCTACCCGTCTGGAACTCCCAGACAACTATCCCTTATCTTTCAACCATACAAAAATCAATCCTTCATCTTCTCTCAATATTCTTGGTGTCTCGATCTCCTCTGCTCTCACTTGGAAGGACCATATTACCAGTCTTGCTAAGGCAGCTTTCCGGAAGCTGGGTGTGCTCAATTGCCTCAATTTTTGTTTACCCCTCCACAGCTTCTTGCTCTGTACAGGGGCACAGTGTGTCCTTCTCTTGCGTATTGTTCATATGTGTGGGGTGGCTCCCTCTCACACCGCACTCCCAGACAAAGTAGAAAGGAAGGCCTTTCATATCATTAACTCCCGTCCAATCACCAACTCTCTGCAATCTCTCTCTCTCTTCGCCGTAATGTTGCATCTCTCTCGCTATTCTATCACTACTACAATAACAATAATCAAAGCTCTCCCAGTGTATACCACCTCCTCTACATAGGGCATGTGGTACCCATCTTGCAACACAATCCCACCCCTACTCTGTGCAACTCTCCAACCCAAGAGTGAAACGTTACTCTGTCTTTCTTCTATTCAACAGCTGAGCTCTGGAACTCTCTCCCAGAATCAATCTTTCCTCCTTCCTATGACTTAGGCTACATTACTTCAAAATCTGTGTGTCCAGGTATTTTGGCTCGAACGTCCGTTGATTTCGGCCCTTTCACTCTTTCAACTCTGGGGGAAGCACTCGCTACAGGTAGTTCTGCATTTTGTCTCCCTCACTCACATAACAAAAACAAATTATATATATATATATATATATATATATATATATATATATATATATACATATACCGTATATATATATATATATATATATATACAGTATACTGTATGCATTTGGTGCATAAATTGGCAATGTTGCCTTTCTTTACATCCATGTATCTAGGAGAAAGGCTTATTGGCTGCACTATTGGTATTTTCTTTTAGCCCTTTCGCAAAGGAGGCTTCTATAGTATATGGAAGAATATACCCAGTCAGCCATTTTCTGGCCAATTCTGCTCAATATAAGTTACCCTAGCGAATTAGGAGCTCCAATTAAAAGATTGGATTGAACTCTCCCTATAACAGTCACCACCCCCTCCCACCCAGGAAAATGGATCAATACTTTGTTTGTTCCATCGCTGACCAGCCGACCCTGCAATTTACACTCACGAGGAAAAATATATGATTTTCTCCTTCAGTTCCTCTCACAATTACTGAATTATTTGTATAGTTATTTTGACATGAATTTTTGTTTGCAAGACAGTATAAGATGTTGACTTGAAGATGAAATGAACCTCATATTCGTACCTGGTGCACAGTTGTGACAATTACATGGACAAGTGGCACTGTTTGTGTTTATTTTCAGCTTCTAATACACCTCTTCATTGTAAACACACCCTCCATCTACCTATGCACTAAGCACACTGATATGAGTGTGGGTGAAAAGCTCAGAGCCTCCAGGAAGCGGCGTGCAACAAGCCGGGAGAGTTGGTGCAACCAACTCAGTCGGTAATATCAATATGTATATGTACGTTGACCTCAGTGAAGGTCCTTTTTTGTTTTGTTTTTTACATAGGATACATACATATGTCGGCTGCAGCAAAATGGTTAAAAAACTATATCTTTACAATAATTATGAACTTTATACACATTTTACACATAGCACATATACACATAATAAACTGCACTATATACAGCATGAATATTGATTAATTGCGGTAGATTCACAGTATTTCTTAACCGGGGGGGGGGGGGGGGGGCCTAGGGGAGCGTTTGACAATGCTAGGGGGGGGGGGGGGGCGTGGGGTAATCGAAGTTCAAAATAGGGCTAGGCCATTCAAATGCATACAGGGTAATTGCAAATATATATATAAATAAGGAACTTTGATAGGATTAATTCACAACCGTCATTCCAAGCAACCACATGTAATGTTGACATAAACCATTAATCAGTTTTAATCCTTGCATGCAGATTGGTTATTTGTTTGCCCTTGTTACAGTATCTTGCGTCTTAAGCATCCATATGGAATGGATAAAAACAAATCTAGGCATCAGAGGCAGAGGGGGGGGGGGGGGGGGCATGACTACAGTCCTGACCAAAGGGGGGCGCGGTGCTAAAAAGGTTAAGAACCACTGCCGGGTAGAAGATAGAAATTAAACATTACGGCATGTAGAGTAACATTGTAGAGAATCAATATGAGGAGGCGAATTGAAGAGATAAAATGCTATTGACCACTCTTTTGAAAAGTAAGGTATGGGTGGGACCTCCCTATATATCTGTAATTTTAGTTGTTGCTTGCATGATCTTGTAGTAACCTTTGACTGATAACTTTGTTTATCTAAATATAATCCTGCTTGACTAACCTACAGTGACACCAGCGCCATCTGTTGATACAGTATATTAACCCCTTGTGTGCAGTTACACTTTATTTTTATATAATCTCTATTTGGTGAATTGTATATTTAGTCACATATTCTATTATATATATATATATATATATATATATATATATATATATATTTGTTTTGCATTTTTAGGTATGTTATCACCCCTGGTAGCCTACTTCTGCATATTTCATACTTTTTTGTTTTTGGTTATTTTTGTTTTTGGTTAGTCTAGGCTATCATCCCTGGTGGCCTATTTCTGCGTACGGTACTTCAATTTTTAAATTTTCAGTTAGGCTATCACCGCTGGTGGCCTATTTCTGCGTACCGGTATTTCATAATTTTTGTTTTCGGTTATTTTTGTTTTCGGTTAGTCTAGGCTATCATCCCTGGTGGCCTATTTCTGCGTACTTCAATTTCTAAATTTTCAGTTAGGCTATCACCGCTGGTGACCTATTTCTGCGTACCGGTATTTCATAATTTTTGTTTTCGGTTATTTTTGTTTTCGGTTAGTCTAGGCTATCACCGCTGGTGGCCTATTTCTGCGTACCGGTATTTCATAATTTTTGTTTTCGGTTATTTTTGTTTTCGGTTAGTCTAGGCTATCATCCCTGGTGGCCTATTTCTGCGTATTTCAATTTTTAAATTTTCAGTTAGGCTATCACCGCTGGTGGCCTATTTCTGCTTACCGGTATTTCATAATTTTGTTTTTCGGTTAGGATAGGCTATAACCCCTGGTGGCCTATTTCTGTTTAAATAAACATAAAATTGTTTTCGGTTCGGCTATCACTGCGTATTCAAATTTAATTTAGTTTTGTTTTAATTTTCGGTTAAGCTATCACCGCTGATAACCTATTTGTGTGTATTTCAACATTTTTGTTTTCGGTTAGGCCTATTTAAGTAAGTGAAACGACCTGAAGGGAGTGAAGTGTTTTTAAAGTGAGTTTAGTGTTTTTAAAGTGAGTTAAGTGTTTTTAAGTGAGTGAAGTGATCTGAAGAAAGTGATCGTCACCATGCCTCGTGCCTGTACGAACTGCGCCGGTAGGTTTGGTGCTTCCATGTTTGCTCCTGTCGATCCACAAGTCTGCCGACTCTGCCAGCAACGAGAGGATTTGACAGCAACATTGGATGAAGCCCACAACAAGATCAACGCCCTCACCAGGAAGCTGGAATCACTCCAAGAGTTTGTAACACTCAACGTTGGAGTAATACTAACTCCAATTGTTTCAACTCCAGCATCCACCACCGCCCCAACGTCATCTGCCAACAATTCAACACCTGCAGTAGACACTGCAGCAGATGCTTCTGACGAACCTGAGCCGACATCAAACCAGGACAGCCGCCCTGTTCACCTTAGTCTCTCCCCCACTCCTCGTGCAAGAAGCCTGCTAGCACAAACAGTACCAACCCCTCGCCCCCGTTCTAACAACTCCTCCCCCCGACCTGTACTTAGAGTCCCGCCCCCACAGGTTTCCGGATTTACACCAGTGAGGAACGGTGCACGGCCAACGCAGAAAAGGTCTCATCTACCAGTCACAATGTCAAACAGATTTGAGATATTGGTAGAGATGGAAGACGAACCAGAGCAGACCAGGCTCATTGGGGATTCCATCCTACGAGGACAGGTCGAAGAGTTCTGCGACAGAGTCCCAAATCAACGAAAAAGATTTTGCATCACAGGAGCTGGATGGACGACATTGTGGAAGCCTTCGAAGATACCACAAAGGATGCAAATGAAAATACCCTTTTTGTCATCCATGCTGGTTCAAATGACGTCATGCGCACCAGATCCGAAGAGTTGATGGAGAAATATCGCAAGATGATCCAGCACTACAAAAACAAGTCAAGGAATATCATCATCTCAGGTATTTTCCCCAAGATCGACGCACCTGACAAATTCTATGACAAGGCCTTCAGCACAAATAGCCGACTAAAATATTTGTGTCTGAGGGAAGAAGTTGAATTCATCAACCTCTGGGACAACTTCTACAACCAGCCTACTCTGTTCCGCAAGGATGGCACTCATCTAAACCCTGTGGGTTCAGCACGCATGGGTCGTCTCCTACACGAAGCAGTCCGCAGCCATGGATCAAAAAACGCCATCCGAGAAGAAGCAGCAGTGACATAAATCATCCAACGCCAAGAAAAAGACAGAGGCAACCGAGGACCACCAGCAATAAGGACCGAAGACAGCGAGGACCGAGGACAGCCATGAACATAAATGTAGATCCGACAAGAACCAAAAATATTATTAAAGAGCGTTCCGTGAGTTCTAAAATAACATATTTAAAGGTTTTCTATGCAAACGCTCGTAGCATACGCAATAAATTTTCAGATTTAGAGGAGCTAGTGTTTACAGAAAATTATGATGTGATTGGCATAACAGAATCTTGGCTCAATACAGAAGATAGAGACTTTTTAGCAGAGTATTCATTTCCCGGTTATGTAATGTTTGAGAAAAGCCGAATAAATCGAAATGGAGTTGGCGTTTTACTTTATATCAAAGAAAGTCTTAACCCTACCCTCTTGTCAAAACCTCAAATTGTGAACGTCGACGCATCTTTTGTGCTAAAAAAGAATAATAAAGGTACAAAAATATTACTTGCATTGACCCTTAATTAGCGGCTCACCACATAAGTCGAGTTAAATAAAGCTGGACTATGTGGCGGCGCTCGACATAGGTCGAGTGGCAATTTCAGCACGTAATGTTGCTGAGAGAGAGAGACAAGTGGTGGCAGGAGACTAGCGAGCGTATGACTGCTCCAGACCACCGCGGCGAACCTACTGACACGAATCTCAGCTCCCTCCTCCCTCTCTCACTCGCTACATACTGAATTATATGGGGAAAGTACCGAATTACATGCTTTTTGCACTCGCGTTGCACGGTTATTGCAAGAAAACTAGCCATCATAAAAGGATCGTTATGGTGTCATTCGAAAGCTCTGTTTATGCCCTTTCAGGGATAGGTACGTGTTTTACGTTCTGGGTCTTATTTAGGCATGAAAATGATCACGTAAACAGCCCTATTTTGGCTAAAAACACCCCGCTGGGCGGTACATATACATTTTTTTTTTTTTTTTTTTTTTTTTTTTAAGACAATGAACGGAGGAAGGAAAAACACAGATAAAACAAAAAGGTCCATGTGCCTAAAGGCATCCTCCATTCATAAAATGTTTGTAACAACTGGATTTAAACATTTGTTGATTGTAAGTTTGTGGAAAGCAATTCGAGGGAAGTGAATTCCAAAGAGTAGTAGCTCTGGGGATAAATGAATTCTGATAAGCAGAAGTTCTGCATTGTGGAGGAGAAAGTGTAAATTCATGGGCGCTCTCAGCTGCCCTAGTTCTACGGGGAAAGATGTGGAGAGGCGGCACAATTGAAGCAAGTTCCTCGGAACAATTGCTGTGAAAATATCTGTAGAATAATGCAAGGGATGCAACGTTTCTTCGTATGGCTAATGTAGGAAGGTCCTGTGTGATTGCAGGGTTATTGATTAATCTAATAGCTTTATTTTGAATTTTGTCCAACTGCCTCAATGCAACCACTCCACTTCCACCCCACAGAGGTGAACAGTAATCCATCTGAGAGCGCACATGACTTTTATATATTACGGCCAACTGCTCGTCAGTGAAGAATTCTCGAACTCTGTACAGGAGTCCCAGTTTTTTTAGAGGCATTCTTAGCAATGCTTCTAACATAATGTGTCCAGCTCAAGTTAGTAGTTAATGTTACACCGAGAATGTCAATACTAGGGGAAGTGGGAATATTTACATCATTAAAAAATATATGGGAGTCAGTGAGATTCTGTCGGTTAGAAAATTGAATGTACTTGGTTTTCTGTGCATTAAAGGAAACTAGATTCTCTTGTCCCCATTCATTAATTCTAGAAAGGTCCTGGTTCAGAGAAATTGCAGTGTTTATTTTTGAATTTATAAGATCGGGTTGGGTGAAAGAATTGGTAAATGTGAAGGAACTGTGGAGTGTTGAGTCATCTGCGTAGGAATGTATTGGATTATGAGTGGTAGATATGAGATCATTGATATGAATGAGGAACAGAGTTGGGGCCAAAACTGATCCCTGGGGAACACCAGCATTTATTGAGTGAAATTGAGAATAAAGGCCATCTACCATTTCACGTATTTTCTGTTATGAAGATAAGAAGAAATTAGTGGAACTAATGATGCAAGGCCGTAGTGTGACATCTTCGACAATAAGGATTGATGCCAGACTCTATCAAATGCCTTTGATATATCCAGTGCTATTGTATGTGTTTCACCATGTTGGTCTGTAGCTTGGTTGATTTGATGCGTAAGAAGGCAAATAATGTCTGCAGTTGATCGACATCGTCTAAAACCATATTGCCTATCACTGATTAATTTATTATTCTCCAGATGCTTAATTATGTGATTATTTAATATAATTTCAAAAACTTTGCCAAGAGTGGAAGTTATAGCTATTGGTCTGTAGTTTGATGGATCTGAAGAGGCACCTTTTTTAGGAACTGGATGGATGTTTGCTTCTTTCCAGGGTACTGGGAAGCATGAGGTATGAGTACACAGACGGAAAAATTTTGCCAATACAGGAGCGAGCACCAAGGAGCAATTCTTAAGTACTATTGGAGGAATTTCATCTGGACCAGGAGCCTTATCTACTGAGAGATTCTGCAAAATAGTTTTGACATGTCTGGTGTGGATCTTAAGTGAGGGAATTACAGGTGAATTAAAATTAAGTACAGGGACATCTTGATTTATTTCATCTAAGGTTGAGTTGGTGGAGAAAATATCTGCAAGAAGGTTAGCTTTACCTCGTGGGTCACTTACAAGATTGCCAGTCGGAGATTTTAATGGTGGAATGGATGAAGCAGTAGTGAAGTTGGATTTGAAAGAGTTAAGAGTAGACCAAAATATTTTGTTATCATTTGGATTATTTAGAAGTTTATTTGCCTGCTTATGGAGAAAGTTTGATTTAGTTAGGTTTAATACAGTTTTTGGCATGATTTCTGATGTTTCTAAAGTAATTAAAGGCTTCATGTGTTTTTGATCTTGTGTATGCATTGTAGGCTATTGCTTTTTGTTCAGTTACTCTAGCACAATTATGGTCAAACCATTTAGGTGAATTAGATCTTTTACTGTACTTTTGATGAGGAATAAAAGTTTCCATTCCAATTTTTACAAAATCTTGTATGTGGCTCAAGGTGGAGTGTGCATCATTAGAAAAGAAAGAGGTCCAGGGAATATCAATAAAGAAACCTTGAAGACCCTCCCAGTCTGCCCTATCGTAATGCCATTTAGTCACCAAAACAGGTTCAGAGTGGGAAGGTGTGGTAGGTGATAGACAGGTGGCCTGTATCAGACAGTGATCAGAAGATCCAAGTGGGGACCTCACTGTAACATCATAATTTTCTGAATTGGTTGTTAAAAATAAGTCCAGTAGGTGGGAATTATGATTAGGATTATCTGGTACACGGGTGGGTTGGTTGACTAGTTGAATGAGATTAAATGAGTCTGCAAATAGCTCACATTCAAGACCAGCATCATCAGTCCTGGCTGAATGAGTGAGCCATTCAACATTATGGACATTAAAATCACCCAACACAGTGATTTCAGAAGAAGCATTTAAGTTGAGGACACTGAGTTGTGAGGACAGAGAATCAAAAAGACTTTGCTCTGGAGGAGTATTTGGGGAACGGTAGATGCAACATATGTATTTAAATTTACCAGCAGAAATTAATTTGTATATAGAATAATCAAAATAGGGACAATTGAAACTAGTAACCTCCTCCATAGTCCAGTAAATCTAGCAATCATTTAACTGGACCTAGAACAAATTGCAATAGAAGGTTTTTTGGCTTTAACTTGTTTATTAGGTCCCTCTGATGAACATATAAAAAGTCTCCAACTTTTGGACACTGGGAAAGTGGTTAATTTGCATAAATTCAAGATGGCCGCCGTCCAAAGCTTCAATTTACAGATAACTTTTTTCTGGTTGCTCCTAGACCCTATAAATGTATTACAAACAACGTTTTTTGGCTTTAACTTGTTTATTAGGTCCCTCTGATGAACATATAAAAAGTCTCCAACTTTTGGACACGTGGAAAGTGGTTAATTTACAGCCGAAAAACCTTACAGACAGGCTGAACTGTCTCTTTCACAAGGGGTGACACAGGCACTTTGTGCTTGTATGGGTTTTTTGACCTGTTGTCCCTCTTTTTTATAAAAAAAAAAAAAAAAAAAAAAAAAAAAAAAAAAAAACGTAGTATGACGTCATTCAGAGCCAATTATGTAATTCATGATAGGAGTTCGTATTCACTTGGATCATCGGTGCTTGCATCAAAGTTGCTATTTTGACAGAGTCCTTTACATTGACCACATGCACTGGAACATTCAAGCTCATTCCGTTTGCAACTACAGCGTTGAGTGTCACAGTTACCCTTACACTGACATCTGACCAATTTCAGTAGTGAATCAGGAGCCACTGGCAAATCCATCGTCTTCGGTTCAAGCTGTCCCTTCCGCAGACACCAGCCCCATTTCTCGGGGTCCACACAGTTCCCCATCCATTCCTGGACCTGACAATAAACTCGGAACGAGTGGTATTTGGCTGCATCGGTTGTTGGGGGAAGGCTGTGAACTTCAACGGTAGTTGAACTTTTTGCCACCTTGTTGCAAAACTTTGTCTTTCGCAGTCCGTCAAGGGTGTCATTTCCTTTTCCCCCGTACAAATAAACCAAGGCCTTTTCACCAGCTGATGATATCGCGTCTTTACTTCCACTTTGGCAACAGAATGCTTCTATACATTTCAAGAAACCGTTGTCTTCCCTCACTTTCCTCAAGGCAGCCCCTTTACCAATACCATACAGTCGTGAGGTTGTGTCACATCCACAGAGTGCATGGACAACTGGCAGGACACGACAGATGCTTTCACCGAGAGCTTCTGCTACTGAGTTAATATGCCAACATTTCCCACCTTCCTTGCTCGACTTGAAGTACAAATCATTCATCCCTCGTTCCGCATAATGACACAACAGCACCAACAAGTCTGTGTCCTCACCTATCACATATGTCACGGTTTCCCTTGCATGCTCAATTCCCTTCTTCGCAATCATGACATCTGCATCTGCTGGCGCATTGACACAGTCAATTCCATTTGCCTTGAATGTTTCACACAATAAGTCAATGAAGTTTTGCTTATTGTCCGAGTTTGACAAGAAGTTTTCCTTTTTTGACCGAAGGGGCATGGTTGGAGTGAACATCACCTTTTGACCAAAGACTCCTTTTGATCGTCGATTGTGTGTCATGTCCTTGGTAGTAGGTCCTGATTTATAACCGTCGAATACAACCACCGGGTTGAGAAAGTTTTTGGAAACATGCTTCATGTACATGCTTGCAATGTCCTCAAATGTGTCACCCTTCTTCCATGGAATCCTTTGCAATAAGGAACCACCATCCAGAACATGGGTCACAGTCCTTTCTTCCTCAAATGATTCCAATGACGACTTGGGAACAACAGCAGCTATCTCATCTCCTAGCTGTGGTTTATTGGCTTCCCTGAGCCTCCCCCACTTATCGAACAGAGCAGTAGGGTAGCTAGACAACTCATACGCAAAGACCTCTTCAACACCTAAGTCCCTGTTATTAGCAAAGATGAGGAGCCTCTGGAAAAGGAGCTGTGGGTCGATTGGTACTTTTTCAGCACTGATTGTAACCTTTGCACCCAACGACTCAACTTGATCTTTCTTCCTAAATGAAAAGTCAAAAGCATTGCTACCTTCCATCTTCTGCACAATGTTCATACCAACCTCATACAGTAAATGAGGATTGGCCGAGGCTGGTCCTGTCACACCGTTGGCAATATTCCTGAGTTCATTTGATTCTTGAAATGGATCATAATCCTTGAAGAATGCGAGAACCTTCTCTGTGTCCTTCCTATCTCGTTCACGCCTTGCTTCAGTCATTTCTTTGTGCTGCTCAGAGGTGTGGAAATGCTTCCCTGTCAGTTCTTGCATAACTTCACTCACCTCAGCGCAGGCTGGCATAGCAAGTAACCAGCGCAGGCGTTGCGTTTCCTCCATGCCCCTACCACGTGTCAATCCACCATTCGTTTTCAAAGAGCGCATCAAAACCTGCTCTATAACCAAGTCGCTTGGCAGTCCTGCCCACAGCCGATCACTTCGGCGGATCACAAATAGACCGGAGTTCAATTGACAGAACATGTCTGGGTTGAGCTGCTCAAGTTCAATCATGTCTTGAATGTACACATGGGCTGACTTGGCATAATTGTTATGACCACACGCTGCAAAGTACGGCAACATCTCCTGGAGTGTTCCGAGGTACAGTAGGAAATCGCCCATTCTCAGTGCCCTCAGGAAGCGACGCAGCAGGTCAATCATGTCCATGTATTGAATCCATAGCTTTCCCATCTTATGCTCTGCTAAGGAGCTCTTCTCAGCTTTAAGTTTTTCAGAAATTCTGTTGAAAACGTCTTTACTGCAGACTTCATCCGGTGAAACGTCTTCACGCAACAGCTTATCCAAAAGATCTGCAGCCTCCTGGAAGTCCTTGAATGCGTCACTTTCCTCATCTACCATTGAGAGGTTGACACCGTATGCCCTGCCTAACACAATCGAACTCAAGGCTGTGTCAACCAAGAAGTGGCCTCTGATTGCTCATGCATAGGCTTTCCCACTCAGCATTTGGGTCACAGCATTTTCAGCGTATATAAGTTCCAAAACCTCCTTAAGCCCAGATGCTTCCATAACATGGCCCATGCATCCCAAAAAGCTCATCACAGAGTGAAAGCCACCAAGGTTCAAAACAATGGGTTTCAGTTCGCTTCCTTCCTTCTCATGAACAATGATCGTGTTCGCTTTCCAATAAAGCGCCCTCAGCTTGACTGTTTCTCCTTCGTCTAACGTGTTTGAGCAAATGCCGCAGGGATTATGCACCACCTCTTCTTCCATGGCTTCGGTAGATGTCGCACCAATCTGTTGAAACAAGAAACAAGATGATGGGATTAGTATAGGCCTAGGCAAAATGTAATAGACAATAATGTGCAGTAAAGGTAGGGCTTGACCTAGAACAAATTGCAATAGAAGGTTTTTTGGCTGTAAGGTTTTTTGGCTGTAAATTAACCACTTTCCAGGTGTCCAAAAGTTGGAGACTTTTTATATGTTCATCAGAGGGACCTAATAAACAAGTTAAAGCCAAAAAACCTTCTATTGCAATTTGTTCTAAGTCCAGCCCTACTTTGACTGGTCTACCAGGGCAATTTCAGATTTTGCGAAGCAACATACACCAGCTTTAGGTCTGAAATTTTGGAGCAGTTGATAACCTGGAAAATTAAATCTAGATGTGTCAGATGTGGATGTTACTTGAGTCTCTGTCAAAAAAAGGAGAGTAGGGGATTCTGCTTGAAGAAATTGGTGTACAGAATTGATGTTAGAGTGAAGTCCCCTTATATTACTAAAGAAATAGCTGTACTGATAAGCAGCTTTGGGACGTTGCAATGCTCTTGACACAAATAAACCGCATAGGCCGCTCGTAAGGTGTTAATATACAGTCCTCCAGCTCAATCAGTGCAAACTGACCGAGAAATTTACGAACAAATTGCAGATGTAAGTAACTCACAAGATACCGTAATTTTTGGCAACTTTAATTTACCTGTGACCAAGTTGGGCGATACTCTTACTTCACACTCCGGACATGACTTGTATACGAACTTGCAAGAGAGTTCGCTTTATCAATTTGTTCGAATGCCAACCCGTGGTAATAACGTTCTTGACATTGTACTTGCAACAAAAGAAGAATGAATAGAGAATTTGAATGTTGGTGATGAATTCAGTAACAGCGACCATCGTACGATAACTTTCACTTTAAAGTTTACTAGTAACGAACCAAATAGTAGCATCGAAAAAGTCCCTAATTTCAAGAAAGCAAACTTCCATAAACTTAGAGCTATGTTTAAAAAAACTGACTGGAGCTTTTTAATTCACAATAACGACATAAATACATCTTGGAAGTTATTCGAAGCCACTTACCTAAAAGCAGTGCAAGACTGCATACCATCGAAAATACGGCGTCCAGGCCATTATAATAAGCCCAAATGGTGGAATAAAGATATTTCAAACTGCCTGCTTGCTAAAAAATTGGCTAATGATAGATTAAAATCCTCACAAAATGACGAAGAACGGCTGAAATTTGTAGAGCTACGACGCAAAGCCAAAAAGTTAATTAAGCAAAGTAAAAAGACCTTAGAGTTACATATTGCGAATCAAAGTAAAACAAACCCGAAAGAATTCTTTAGTTATATCAGAAAGAAAAAAGTAGTTACTTCAACTGTTGGACCGTTAGTCGATGAAAATGGAGAATACACCAAAGACGAAGTACAAATGAGTAATGCCCTCAATACCTTCTTTGCATCAGTTTTTACAACAGAAGACCTCAGTGATATCCCTACACCATCGCCGATTCAGATTGATAATTCAGATGTTCTAAGCAATATCACCGTTACAGAGAGAGAAGTATTGAATTGTTTAGATAAACTCAAGGTAAATAAAACGCCTGGACCTGATACAATCTCGCCTAGAGTTCTAAAGGAAGCTAAGGATGAGCTCTCCAAACCACTGACATTACTATTCAATAAATCCTTGCAGTCTGGAACTATGCCCGATCACCACAAGCTAGCCAACGTAACACCGATATTCAAAAAAGGCAGCAAATCCTTACCAGTAACTATCGTCCAATTAGCTTAACCTCAGTTGTATGTAAAAAGCTAGAAACGGTCATACAAGACAGACTCGTAAATCACTTAGAGGAAAATAACATACTTAAAGATACTCAACACGGCTTTCGTAAACAACGTTCCTGTTTAACAAACCTCTTAGACTTCTTCCACGATATCCTCAACCTCTACGATGAGAGTAAAGCTGTAGATATTATATACCTTGATTTTCAAATGGCCTTTGACTGTCCATACTTAGTGTACTCAAACTAGTATGAACAGTCTCGATGTTACGTAATCTGGGTTGATGTAGCGTTACGTATCATTCCGTAGTCTTAAGTTGAATGCTTCCATAACCTTGGTCGAACGTTCCATGATTGGGTAGAATATATTATTCTATAGTTGTATATGGGAAAGTATTGTAGGATTATAATTCCCATATATATATATATATATATTTGTATTATTTAAGATTGTTTACAAGTATCTCATTGTAAAGAAGGTGGGATACATTTTCCATATGTTATGCGCGTGCGCGGTATGTCACGACAGAGACAAACATAACACGCTCGCGCACTCTCCAACCAACCTCCGTCCCAGCTACACACGCTAAACCTTCTTTCTCCTAGTTATTTCACCAGGTGTTTTCGCTTCACTTTTCATCTCATATTCCATATAGTCATTACATCATCATCTTTGTTAGTTAGCAAAACTTAACGTAAATATCTAGCCTATTGTAGCCTCTTTTCATACGCTGTTTACTATACTAACCACTTCCAGTTATCTAGCCTATTTTCCGCCATCCTCCAATCACCAGCTGAGTTCATCAAAGGATAATTATATATTCTATATGGTTAATGTTTCTTCAATAACAATAATATACAGTCCACTTATCTAAATTAGCCATATAATTGGTCCTTCGAACCTTTCACTAGTTTGCCCCGCCCTCCCCCCCCCCCCCCTTTTTTTTTGGGGGGGGGAGAGTTATTCGGCGGTCGGTAGTTGCCTTGCTTGGAGTGGGGCTGGCCTATCCCTGTTTTTGTCATGAGTCCTAGTACGTCCTCCTGGCCCCGGTCTTTTTGGCCCCATGGGGCTGTCGTTTTTTTTTCGTCCGCTCTTTGCTCTGGCCGCCCCAGGTGCCTGACCACCAGTGGGACAGGATGTGGAAACTAGTGGATAGGTCAGGGCTGCGACGGGAGTTTTACCCAGAATGAAAGTTATAAATCTGATTCAGTACAGTCTCAAAACAATAATTAGCCTACTTTAAATGCTTTTTCGGGCTCATTATATTATATTAAAACTACTTTAGCCCTAGAAAATATTGCACAATTGGCACGGCATTAAGATTAAATTCATTCATACTGTACTGTATTTTAAATTTAATCTAGATTTAATTAATATCTAGATCAAAATTATACTGAAACATAACTTCTTTAAAGTTTATTCATTCACATATCTTTCTAAATTCTACTCTCGTCGTGTGCCCTGAAGGCGGGGTAATATAATATGATAGGCTGAGTGTGTTAATCCAACTCAAAACTTTTTTCCTTTTGACTTCTTGAGATGAACTTTTCTTGTGTACAATTTTCACATTTATTAAATTTAATAATATAAAATTAGCGGTACCCATTGAGTTTAGCCTGTTTAAATTACCCTATAGGCTCTCTCTCTTAAAATTCCTGAATTTATTATAACTTTAAACGGTACCTCTCATTTTGACATCTGGAGACTTTTAGCCTATACTGTATTGTACTAAATTTCCCTCCCGGCTTTTCTTAACTTATGGCGTAATGAATCTATAATTTCATAACTATTACGTAAGGAGTTAAATTGAAAAGCTCCAGATTGCTAGTCTACATTGCGCACAATTCTTATTCCGCATTTCGTGAGGGTGTTTTATTTTCGGCTCGCGATTTAATTTGATTTCTCGGAGTACTGTATTGTTGGCCGCAACTTATTCGGTCTGGCATTGATAGTTTGATTTAACGTCAATAGATTTCCTTCCTGTATAATCATGGCTAAAAGTGTACAAAAGCGTCGGGCTGGACTTAAGGGCTCTTTGACGGTCTTGACCTCTGATATTGACGAATTCCTTGATTCGGCGTCTAGAGTGGGGGTGGAGGCCAGGTTGCTCAGTATTCAAAAGCAACTTGACAAGTATGAGGTCACACAGGAGGACCTGGCCGACACCTACGAGGACGCAGAGTATATCGAAGTGATAAGAGAGGATACCTTATATATGGAGGGCATACAAGTAATCGTTGCCACACTGAAGGGGATCTTGATTACAGAGGTCAAGAAAGAGCCAAAGAAATCCGCAGTCAAATTACCACATCTTACTCTTCCAAAATTTGAAGGTGATGCCACCATGTGGTCGGGATTTTGGGAGATGTTAAAGTGTACCATCCATGACAATCCCGACCTCACAGATATACAACGCTTCACCTATCTAAAGGGTCAGCTTCAGGGTGATGCACATAAGCTAGTCGAAGGATTCATTATCGAAAGTGCAAGCTATGCCCCAGCAATTGAGCTCCTGCAAGAGACATATGGGCATCCAGATCGAATCAAGGCAGCTTATGTTACCAAATTCAATCAATTAGTGTCACCCAAACACCAAACAGCTGACCTGAAGGACTTCTATGCCAATACAGAGAGTGTGATGAGGTCAATCATTAGCCATGGTATTTGTTTGGAGGAATTTTGTGTGGTGACTCTTGTCAATAAGTTACCATCACCACTAAAAGAAACCATAAAACGGGAAATGGGAGACTCGAGCCAGGATTATAAGAAATTCACTCATTGCCTCCAGGCTGAAGTGTACAATATGGCGGGTCAAGACAGAGTAGGGGGTACACCCATGGCTACGGCAACATTTACCGCCCAGAGTGAGTACAGGAAATTCAACTGTGTTCTGTGTAGTGGCACCAATCATTTATGGTACAAGTGTATGAAGTATAAGATTAAGTGTATTAAAGTTAAAAGAGCCCATCAACTACGTCTCTGCACTGGGTGCTTGTCAAAAGACCATGGCCATCCGGGTTGTACTAATCCTTACGTAAGAAGCTGCAAGTTTTGTAAGGGCAAACACTTTCATTCCCTGTGTACACAAAAACAAGGGAAAGAAAGTAGACCAGCGGAGGATAACACCAAGAGAGAGCATACTGCTGCTACTTCAACTACAATGTCCGTTGCCACAGGTAAAAATACAGTAATTTTGCCCACCGTACAGCTGCCGGTAAAGGGTAAGGATAATAATTGTGTTAAAATCAGATCGCTATTTGACCAATGTTCTCAGAGGACCTTTGTGAAGTCTTCTGTTCTATCCTCCCTTTCCTACATTTCTAAAGGAACTGAGGAGTTATGTCTTCACGGACTTACCGGGAAACAGGCCTCTAGGGAATATAATGTTGTGGCACTGCAATACAAACACAGAGGTAAATTTCATCATCTAGACGCAATAGTGGTTGATGAATTGCCAGAACATAAAGGTGAACTTAACCTAAAGTCTAAACTGGTTAGTTTACAAATTAAAGGCATAAAATTAGCCGATCCTCATGCAACGGACACAGATCAGCTGGAGCTGCTCATCGGTGCGGATCACTACTACGATATAGTGCGACCTGGGTATAAAAGGTCAGGTAGTCTAATTCTGCTTCCTACCAAGTACGGGTATGCCATCAGTGGTTCATATGTGACACAGCCTACAAGCTCCAGCACAGAAGTAATTACTGTATTGAAAGTAGCAGTAACACCAATGGACGAATACATGTCTACTGGTAATATTCCACCATGCAAAAATGACTTAAATGTTTTGTGGGAATTAGATCATATCGGGATAACCCCTAAGGAATACTCACTGGTTGAGCGTCAAGCACTATCGTCGTATGAGGATACCGTTACCTACGATCCCGACAGCCAACAGTATAAAGTGAGACTGCCCTGGAACAATTCCAAGGATCAGCTGCCATCTAACAAGGGTTTGGCCATAGGCCATCTTCGGGGACTTCAGAAAAGATTCCTCAAGGAGCCTGACTTTTGCGAGGAATACTCAAAAGTCATAAAGGAACAGGTGTCCCGGGGTTTTATAGAAGAGGTGCCTTTTGATAAATCAGATACCGGGCATTACTTGGCTCATCATGGTGTAATCAAGGAGAGCAAAACTACGCCAGTGCGTATTGTCTTTGACTGTTCCGCCAGGATGAGTGAACGTCATCCTAGTCTTAATGACTGCCTGTACACTGGACCCTCACTGGTGCCAGATTTAGCGCAGGTTTTGCTTCGGTTTCGACTCGGTAAGTATGCCTGGGTGTCTGATATTGAGAAGGCATTTCTAATGTTAAGGCTCCATGAAGACGACCAGGACTTTACGCGATTTATGTGGCCCAAGTATCCGAGGCAACTGGATTCACCCCTAATTTGTTACCGGTTCCGGGCAGTTTTATTTGGAGCGACTTGTTCCCAATTCCTTTTAAACGCCACCATTTTGAAACATTTGTCTTATGTCAGTGCAGATCCGCAGATTATTCATCTGATTCGGTCAGGGTTGTACATAGACAATTTATTGGGTACAGGAAATGAAGAAGATTTCCTGGTTGATACCTACGCTGTAGTCCGAGAGATTATGAATGACGCCCATCTACATTTGCGTGAATGGGCGACTAATAATTCTGTTTTGCGGACTGTACTGCAACGGGATGGTGTGGCGGCTGTACGGCGTTCAGTACGCGCAATATTCGCAGATTACAAAACGAATTTGCTTGAGTATGACAGCTAAACTTTTTGACCCCTTGGGGATAGTTCTACCGGTGTCGATCAAATCGAGATTATTCCTTCAGCAATTATGGAGGATAAAATTAGGATGGGATGAGGTTTTGACTGGCGATCTGGTTCAGGAGTGGGATGACATTATTTCGGATCTTCGTCTCTGTAAGGGTTTTAATTTTCCTCGGAGAGTTGTCATGGACCATCCTATTTCCATTCATGCCTTCTCAGACGCTAGCAAGGTCGCGTACGGCACCGCCATATACTTTGTTGACACAAGTGGCAGCTGTCTCGTCATAGCGAAGGCGAAAGTCGCCCCGATCAAATCCCTTTCCATCCCAAAATTAGAGCTGACTGCAGTTCTGTTGGCTGCTAGACTCGTTCACTTTGTAGAGGAAACTTTTAAAAATTTGCTAAATATCTCTGAGACAGTTGTATGGAGTGACAGCCAAATTACGCTCTACTGGTTACATAGCCGTAAGAAGCTACCAGTGTACGTCACCAACCGTGTCGACGAAATTCGTTCCCTGCTCCCAACCGCACAGTTCCGGTATGTGTCTACCAAAGAGAATCCAAGTGATTGCATTACTCGTGGTGTCTCTGCTAAATTTCTCAAATCTTCTGCGTTGTGGTGGAATGGCCCATGCTGGCTTAATGATCCCAACGAATGGCCAGAGAATATAGATTTGAGCGAGCAACACACTGCTATTGTGGCACCGGTAATTGACTCGGTGCCTGACGAAGACACACGGTTATGGGACTGGGATAGATTCAGCAGCTATGAAAAGTTACGTGTTACAGCATGGGTGTTACGATTTGTAGAAAATGTAAAAGCAAAAATTAAAGGCACACCGCCCACAGGTAGTGCTTACCTCAATGTGAAGGAGATCAGAATTGCAGATCAATTATTACATAAGCTCTGTCAACAAGAAATATATACGCAGGAATATAAAATACTGGTTAAGGGAACAAAGTCTAGGAATAACCTGATCAATCAGTTGGGCTTACATTTGAAGGGGGACTTGATACATTGCGGAGGCAGATTACGATTGGCAGCCCTCTCTGAGGCAAGTAAGTATCCAATACTACTGCCCCCCCCAATCATCCCTTCACCCATCTTATCATCGATAGGTGTCACCGACTCTGTTGTCATTATGGGGTTGGTCATATATTCACCTATGTAAGACAACGATGGTGGGTGCCTAGCATCAGGCAAGTGGTCAAGAAAGTCCTTCGCAAATGCTTAAAGTGTAGAAGAGTACAGGGAACACCTTATGATCCCGTCGGAATTCCTCCCTTACCAAACCTGCGAACTACCCCAGGTGACCCTTACAAAGTTACCGGGGTGGACTACAGTGGAGCAATCCCTGTCAAAGATTCACCCTATCTTAAGGTGTATATGATACTTTTCACTTGTGCTGTTACCAGGGCAATTCACCTGGAACTGGTCACCAACCTCACTTGTGATAGCTTCCTACATGCCTTCCGAAGATTCTGCAGTAGACAGGGATATCCGCGTATCATGCGGATTGACAATGCAAAGACTTTCATAGGGGAATCTACATATCTCAAAGAAGTGAGCAACAATCCTAAGATTCAGACCTGCCTAGCGGATGTAAAATGCGAATGGCGTTTCATTCCCGCCAGAGCGCCTTGGTTTGGCGCCATATGGGAGAGAGCCATAGGCATCGTGAAGGCGGGTCTGAAGAAGGTGTTGGGTAGAGCTCTCATCTCGATTGAGGAACTCAACACCATACTCTTGGAGATTGAAGCCACCGTAAATGATCGCCCTCTATACTATGCTTCTGGTGATTTGGAAGACCTTACCCCAATCACACCCTCAGTACTGGTACGTGGATACAGACTGCGGGATCTTCCTGAAGAGCATGACGAGGATACTATGGAAGATCCAGACTACATACTGTAAGTAAGGAAGTGATATCGGCCCGCTACAAATACTTTCGTAAATTATCGCGAGATATTTGGCATCGCTGGTCAACAGAATATCTGGTGACTTTAAGGGAAGCGCAAAAGAATAAACTAACACCATTAAAAGGTCATTGGCCTTGGGTAGGGGACGTGGTAACCATCCATGAGGAGGGCCCGCGCGCATTTCGGAAATTGGGTCGGATAGAGGAGTTATTACCAGGTCGTGATGGTGAGGTTCGGGTAGCAAGGGTTCGCACTAGGACTGCAGTAATCACACGGCCAACAGTCCGACTACATCCTCTTGAGGGTGACCTCGATCGCAAGGACACCCCCTCGGATCAGTTATCCATTGAAGTCCCCTCTCTGGCTTCTACTTCGGCGCAGCCTGTTGACGCGTCTGGCGGAAGCCCACATCGACAGGCAGCCCAGATATCCTCCCAAGTTTGGCGGGATAAGATTGCCTCCGGGCAAATCTAATCACGTAAATTTTGTATATTTTCTGTTGGTGGGAATATGTCCATACTTAGTGAACTCAAACTAGTATGAACAGTCTCGATGTTACGTAATCTGGGTTGATGTAGCGTTACGTATCATTCCGTAGTCTTAAGTTGAACGCTTCCATAACCTTGGTCGAACGTTCCATTATTGGGTAGAATATATTATTCTATAGTTGTATATGGGAAAGTATTGTAGGATTATAATTCCCATATATATATATATTTGTATTAGTTAAGGTTTGTTTACAAGTATCTCATTGTAAAGAAGGTGGGATACATTTTCCATATGTTATGCGCGTGTGCGGTATGTCACGACAGAGACAAACATAACGCGCTCGCGCACTCTCCAACCAACCTCCGTCCCAGCTACACACGCTAAACCTTCTTTCTCCTAGTTATTTCACCAGGTGTTTTCGCTTCACTTTTCATCTCATATTCCATATAGTCACAACATCATCATCTTTGTTACTTAGCACAACTTAACGTAAATATCTAGCCTATCCTATCCTATTGTAGCCTCTTTTCATACTTTGTTTACTATACTAACCACTTCCAGTTATCTACCTATTTTCCGCCATCCTCCAATCACCAGCTGAGTTCATCAAAGGGTAATTATATATTCTATATGGTTAATGTTTCTTCAATAACAATAATATACAGTCCACTTATCTAAATTAGCCATATTGACAAAGTTCCCCACAAACGTTTACTGCTAAAACTAAAAGCGCATGGAATACAAGACGGTGTGTTGAAATGGATAGAAAATTGGCTCAGCGACAGAAAGCAAAGAGTAGTCATAAACGGTAAGGCATCTAAATGGACCAATGTAAGTAGCGGGGTACCCCAGGGATCGGTACTAGGACCAATTCTCTTTCTAATTTACATCAACGACATAGATGAGGGTCTCACCTGTACAATCTCAAAATTTGCTGACGATACAAAAATTGCAAATAGCGTACTCTCAAAAGAACAAGTTGACGATATGCAACACAATCTAGATAAATTGTCATGTTGGGCCCAAATTTGGCAAATGAGTTTCAATGCAGATAAATGTAAAGTACTACATATCGGATACCTAAATGAGAAAACAAACTATTCGATGAATGGCACTCAGCTTAAGAATGTAAACAGAGAAACCGATCTGGGAGTAACAATATCGAGTAACCTAAAACCGAGTCAACAATGTTCAGAAGTTGTTAAGAAGGCAAACAAAATAATTGGCTTTATAGGCAGGTCATTTGAGCATAAATCCAAAGAAGTTATCCTAACCCTTTAAAATTCCTTAGTCCGCCCTCTTCTGGAATACTGCGTTCAATCCTGGTGCCCTTATTACCAAAAAGATATAAACAAGCTAGAACGAGTTGAATGTAGAGTTACCAAAATGATACCTAGCCTAAAGAACAAACCATACGAAGAGCGTCTTAGAGAATTAAATATATTTCCTTTAACCCAGCGCAGATTAAGAGGTGACTTAATTCAAGTGTTCAAAATCATCAAAGGCATCGACAATATGAACTGTAGTAAGTACTTCACTATCGACCAATCTAATTACACGCGGGGAAACGGTTGCAAAATTATTGGTAAATCTTTTAACTCACACGAATCTAAGAATTTCTTCTTCAATCGAGTTGTCAACTTGTGGAATGGGCTTCCCCGAAACGTTATAGACTGCATCACCTTTGATTCATTTAAACTCCGCCTAGACAAATATCTCGCATCAAATCCGCGACTGACTGCGTTTGTAAATGAATAACTTTATTTTATCCCCCCCTCAGTTACTAACCCATCTGTCCCCTACTAACTTCCTAATCCTGCCACGGACATTAGTTCCAGGGCAGTAATTCCGTTTCCAATGTTCCCTTACCCACTCTAAACCACTGTTTGGACACTTGATCCTCAGTGTTTTGGAGGACAAGCAACCTAGAAGGGTCACTAGATCTGGTGTTGCTTGATTTCCTTTGTACTCCTTTATACTCCCCACACATTCGAACAGTACTCGATACATAGGCGCACAGTACTCCTGTACAACGCAAGAAGCTGTGCAGGAGTATGGAATCTACGGAGACGGTTAAACGCACCTAACATCAGGCAAACTGTTTTAGTAGGATTGGAAACATGGTTTTTCCAAGACAAGTTTGAAAAAAGAGAGACACCACGAATATTGAGCGAGGATGAATGGTTGATTTGTCTGTTGTTGAAGAATAAGGGATCAATCGGATGGAATATTGTGACGTGTAGATTGATGGAAAAAGTGTATGTGTGTGTGTGTGTGTGTGTGTGTGAGAGAGAGAAAGAGAGACAGTACTGGGTATGTGTCACGAAATAAATAGAATACTGTGTATACAATGACAATCAAATATATTGCCACAATTAAATTGTCATTCGGTTAATATGCATCATTAAAATATAAATATGACATTTACTTCAAAAGAGCTCATTTAGTGACTGATACGTACCGTAAACATAGTGTACAATAAATTACCAACGGAATTATACAACGTGCGTGTGTGCGCGCGCATGCGTGTGTACAGTATGTGTGTGTGTGTGTGTGTGTGTTTGTACACCCGAACAATCCCACTGCTCTGTGTTCAGCAAACATGGTGCGGTGTCGGGATTACATAAAGCGAGAGTTTCCGGCCTGGTTATTTTGGGAAATAGTCGTCCTAGCTTACGTTCCATTGTCTAATGTTGACACTATTAATATGTATTGTGGATAACATTTGTTAATTGTACTGAGCATAGGAAAGACCTCTACAGATAGAATGTGGTGCAAATTGTTCTCGAAGTAATTTATACCCATTGATTATAAAACGCTTTTCTTAAACTGAATACAATTATTGTCCAATGGTAACCAGACTATACTGCATATATCACATTATTACACCCTTGGAGTAACACCCCATTTTCTTATAAATGTCAGATCACAAATGTTAACAGGTTATGATTAACAAGAATAAAGTAGCTTCGTCTAGTGATACCCAACATAAACTGAAGAAAGTGGCCAACGTGCTGGAGAGGACTTGTATGTAACTATAGACACTCCTTTCCTAGATTAAATATATATATATTTTTTATCCAGAATACAGGAAGACAAGACATAATTTAATCGAAGTATTTTAAGGTAAATATTAACGTTTTATTTTAGGCAATTTTCTTGTATATCCATTATTTGTTCTACAGTTGAAAACACTTGCATACTGCCTGAATATGATGGTGCTCTCAACATTGTTGTAAGTTTTTTCAAGCTGGATATAATTACTTAATTATAACTAGAACATAATGCAGGGAGGATTTTGAAATTTAATTCCACAAGGCCAGAAGAAAGGTTGTACATCCTGTTACAAGTGTTAGATCCCCTGCGTCAACAGTCAATGGTTGGTGAAGATGTTAGCTAAGAGGCTCAACACATAATCTGATCAGTTCCACATGTTGACCAGTTAAAGACCATGTCTCGCTCCGACTCTTCGATTGTTATATGGTATTAGCTCTATCAGTATACCAGGACACTTTTTTACATATTAGTATGGGTATTCGTAGAGTATTTTATAAAGCTGATGAAGGAATTAGATAGTTAAGATCGATCTCAATTATTATCCCATTGCCTTCCACAGATTCCTCCCAAACTCGTCCAATAATAGCCAGAATATAGTAAATAATAATCACCATAGTATACCGAAAGGGGTAAAATTAATGACACTGAATAATAGAAGAATCGTGATAAAATAGTATCATGCCTGTGATAAAACATTTAACATTTGATACATTTGCCCTTCACTCACCCGCTCAATATACCATAACGCATGCCTTGGTTTTCTGGGCATTGTTAGATTATTTGATAAGCTGAGGAAGGGTCTGTGGATAGTAAAGGGTTAATTGATATAAAGTTCACCCCATTCGATGCTAAAGATCCTTGCTAAACTGTAGACAATCGTGGAGTGTTAGCATGAATATAATGGAGAAGACGCTATGATAGTTAGGGGAATGCATTGATATTAGTGTATGTAAGTAGATAAGTGAGAACAATGATTTAATATACATAACACATTCATAATAACCTTAACCCTTCTTTAGCGGGGCCCAACTTAAGTCCGTATCTAAAAAGCTGGACAATGTGGCGGGGCCCGACTTAAGTCTGTGTGCAATTTTGGCGCAATATTGGCTCTGAGAGAGAGCTGAGCGGTGGGAGGAGCGTAGGTTGCCTCATGACCGCTCGCCACGACTGTCGTGAGCCCACTGACATGTACTCCAACCTACTCCACCCTCTCTCACTCGCTACACACGTAATTATGTAACGAAATGACCATATTTTAGCGATTTTGCCCTTCGGATGCATGATCATTTCAAGACAACCAGTGATCGTAGAAGGATGGTTCGGGTGTCATTGGAAAGCTCAATTTATGCCCTTTCAGGGATACATACTTGTATTACGCTCTGGCTCTTGTTTATGCATGAAAAAGAGCACGGTAACAACCCCATTTATGGTAAAAAAAAACACTGGGCGGCACAGTGAATATACTCCACCACCCGCTCTTTGAGTGTTAAGTATGTTGCTAAAGTCTGAAACAAATGTTGGAATTGTTACGCAACCACGATTGCCACACTTTACATTATCAACAGTTTGGTTACAATAATGTTTGATTCTGCACACAATATCCCTACACTTGTGTAACCCATTTTATGAAGTATTTTTCTCTTAAGTAACCACACCTACGTCACGGTATAGTTTGATTCATGTTGAAAAATATTAGAATATAACCGATGCACTTTAGCGTAAAATCATGTTCAATATATTTGTTGTGATTGACCTGAAATAACCATTTAAAATCACAAAACCTTAATTTACTGGACATCTTGTTACATTCACATATGCATAGCCTACGTGAGTTGCAGTTGGGATGTGTGTACATGCTTAGATTGATATGCAGGATTCGAAGTTGCATAATAAATCGTAGGCAGTGTCCACCATCCTTTAACTGTCTTCGTGGTGCGATGCATAAGGTGTTGATTTTCGGTGTGAACGTCCTGGGTTCGATTCCACGGACTGCCACATGTGTTTGTAAATTTCATTAATCGATTTTAGGAGTATAGTTGGTTGTTGGAAGGAACAACCAACTATACTCCTAAAATCGATTAATGAAATTTACAAACACATGTGGCAGTCCGTGGATTCGAATCCAGGAAGTTCACACCGAAAAACAACACCTTATGCATCGCACCACGAAGACAGATAAAGGATGGTGGACACTGCCTACGATTTATTATGCAACTTCGAATCCTGCATATCAATCTAAGCATGTACACACATCCCAACTGCAACTCATGTAGGCTATGCATATGTGAATGTAACAAGATGTCCAATAAATTAAGGTTTGGTGATTTTAAACAGTTATTTCAGGTAAATCACAAAAAATATAATTGATATTGGTTCAGGAGTAATTTATCGAGAGGACTTCCCTAGTGGTTAAGGCCCCATTAATTGCTCTTTCCATTCACAAATGCATAGCCTATGTGAGTTGCAGTTGGGATGTGTGTACATGCTTAGATTGATATGCAGGATTCGAAGTTGCATAATTAATCATAGGCAGTGTCCACCATCCTTTAACTGTCTTCGTGGTGCGATGCATAAGGTGTTGATTTTCGGTGTGAGCGTCCTGGGTTCGAATCCACGGACTACCACATGTGTTTGTAAATTTCATTAATCGATTTTAGGAGTATAGTTGGTTGTTGGAAGGAACATAATAATTGATATTGGTTCAGGAGTTATTTATCGAGAGGACTTCCCTAATGGTTAAGGCCCCATTAATTGCTCTTTCCATTCACATATGCATAGCCTACGTGAGTTGCAGTTGGGATGTGTGTACATGCTTAGATTGATATGCAGGATTCGAAGTTGCATAATAAATCGCAGGCAGTGTCCACCATCCTTTAACTGTCTTCGTGGTGCGATGCATAAGGTGTTGATTTTCGGTGTGAGTGTCCTGGGTTCGAATCCACGGACTGCCACATGTGTTTGTAAATTTCATTAATCGATTTTAGGAGTATAGTTGGTTGTTGGAAGGAACATAATAATTTATATTGGTTCAGGAGTAATTTATCGAGAGGACTTCCCTAGTGGTTAAGGCCCCATTAATTGCTCTTTCCATTCACATATGCATAGCCTATGTGAGTTGCAGTTTGGATGTGTGTACATGCTTAGATTGATCTGCAGGATTGGAAGTTGCATAATAAATCGTAGGCAGTGTCCACCATCCTTTAAATGTCTTTGTGGTGCGATGCATAAGGTGTTGATTTTCGGTGTGAGCGTCCTGGGTTCGAATCCACGGACTGCCACATGTGTTTGTAAATTTCATTAATCGATTTTAGGAGTATAGTTGGTTGTTGGAAGGAACATAACAATTGATATTGGTTCAGGAGTAATTTATCGAGAGGACTTCCCTAGTAGTTAAGGCCCCATTAATTGCTCTTTCCATTCACATATGCATAGCCTACGTGAGTTGCAGTTGGGATGTGTGTACATGCTTAGATTGATATGCAGGATTCGAAGTTGCATAATAAATCGTAGGCAGTGTCCACCATCCTTTAACTGTCTTCGTGGTGCGATGCATAAGGTGTTGATTTTCGGTGTGAGCGTCCTGGGTTCGAATCCACGGACTGCCACATGTGATTGTAAATTTCATTAATTGATTTTAGGAGTATAGTTGGTTGTTGGAAGGAACATAATAATTGATAGCCGAACTAGTCAAATGATGTACTTATAAAACTTTAATTATTGTATAACAGAATACACACATATCAAACAACAATCAACAACACAGTAACTCTTGGGTAAGGGCTGGTCCTATCCAGAATGAGGTTTGGCATCCTCTACCTTACCATAGCCGTTTCTATCTGTTTCATTTCCTGTACTACTTTTCCTTCTAGGTGCTGGCGAGATCATCTGGTTGAGTGACATTGCAAGGGGGGCTGCGGATGGTGGTGGCATTGGCCCGGGGATGCAAGCCGATGGGCAGATTATCACCTCCCCCCCTGCCCTCTCAGAAATAGATCTCATCTCACCATGGCCCTTTGGGCGCCCGAGCATCTGGCGGGACTTCGGTCAACGAGAATTGGGACTGTTTGGCCAGACAGTCTGGGGAACTATAACAACAACACACCGACTCCTGCGAGGCTGCTTGTACATGATGTACTTGATTTATGTAACCAATTGAAATTACATAATAAATGCAATACATTGTTCAAGAAATGGTTGAGGAATCTGAATGAAGCATTCATTACAAGACACATGGTGCATCAAACAGTTATAAAGATGACCTATATGAAATACCACCATTAACTTTATCATCGTCCAGGGTTATCCGTAGGAGGACTAATAGGACTGACTACTTTAGTCCATCCTTGTCAGTAGAAGATCTGTCCAAGTCCAAGGATTATTTTTACTTTCTTGCACTGTTATATTTTATCTAACCCAAGAAAATAATAGATTACACTGGCGATGATAACAAATATGCAACATGTATACAGTATAGATTATTTGTGTGTATGTTTCGCTAAAAATATGCTGAGAGAGAGAGAGAGAGAGACCCTTTTTTTCATGTGCTTGTGTGGGTGAGGTGTGCGCAATGGTCACTCGTGTGCGTATAATTATGTAAGTTGGTGTTTACGTGTGTGAGTTAACACTATACCTGGCTGACAATTTGAGTGCGTAGTGTGCAAAGGCGAGCTTATGTTAAGTGATGATCCTGTGGCTGTGAATTTTGGAAATGAGTCTTTGGAGCTGGTGAACAAGTTTTGTTACCTAGGAGATACCATCTCTGCCGGTGGTGGGGCCGAGGCTGCCACTGTTGCTAGAATTAGGTGTGGCTGGGGGAAGTTCAGAGAACTGATGCCAATCCTGACCATGAAAAGAATGCCTCTCTCCCTGAAGGGAAAGGTGTATGCCTCATGTGTTAGAAGTGCAATGACGTATGCCCCAGAAACATGGGCCGTTAAAGTAGAGGATGTCAACAGAATGGAGCGTAATGAGATGAGAATGGTGAGATGGATGTGTGGGGCCAGGCTACAGGATAGAATAACAAATGTTGAGCTGAGGAGACGTTTAGGTATAAAGAGTATTAGCGAGGTGATGCGTATAAGTAGACTGGGATGGTATGGACATGTGGAGAGAATGGATGAACAAAATTGGGTGAAAAAATGCAGGTCTGTGATTGTGGAGGGAGCTGCACCAAGGGGTGGACCGAGGAAGACCTGGGATCGGACTATACGCGCCGATCTCAAATCCAAGAAATTGACAAGTGAAGCAGCCCTTAACAGGGTTGCCTGGAATGCCGCCATTAGGACAAGAGACTGAGACTGCACTTATGTGTGGAACACTCAGTCTTAAAATGTTATGAATGTATGTATGTATTAACCACTACTGTACCATAGGGTACTACCATACATGTACCCCCCAGTCCAAAGCAATGTGGCCAAAATGGCTTCAGAGGCAAGATATAACAACCTCCTACCTCAAAAGATGGAGGAATACTGCCTCTCCCAGCCTGTGGGGACTTGGATATAAGCTGAGAAGCATTGCCAAGGTCTTAGAGCAGTGCTCAAACATTGTGGTACCAGGTACTGCCTGATACTGGCAGTTACTAGGATCATATATTGCTGACGGCTGGCAGCCATTGCTGGGACTGGGGAGTGATTTATCTACTGACGGCTCTGCAGTCGCTGAGATTGTACGGGTTAAGGCATTGAGACTCGGATGATTTTTGTTTTTTGTGCACTTCATTCTCGCTATCCTTGCACGTTTTTAAACATTTTGAAAAGCTATTTAGCAATCAAAAGAAGATAATATATCTCCGTTATTAACCAAACATATACGCCAACGTTTGGACATAATATATTTGGTGTGTTGGTATTGGCTTGGATGAGATACGGTAAAATAAGGTAAGTTGTGAACTTTGTTCTGTCAGGTTGTGAAAATTGTACCCAGAGGTATACATATAGTTGAAGTTGTGAAGGTGAAACACGAGTTTTTATCGTGACTGTACCTAGATACAAAAGTTCCCCTAAGTGTTTGATGAAAAAGTAATTCCTTTATATAGGAAAATTCGCTGACTATGCAATTTAATGCATGGAATATAAGGGAAAAGGACATGGGAAATTATAACAACTGAGGATCAATAAAGAATTAATGCAATACAGTATGTTATTCAGTCTACCATGAAGGTTTTCCCTAAACATTTAAATTTGAATATACAGTCTGGTTTAATTGTTTGTCGACAATCTAGATAAATTGTTGAAATAAATATGAAACTAACTAATTTCGTAAACCTTTGTTTTTTTCCATCCTTTATTGTTCTGTTTTCGCTCACTACATGATCTGATAAATGTGTTTCTTCTATGTAATGTATTGTTTTTCAATTTGATTAATATTGTCGATGGTAAACTCTTGAATTCTACTGTACATATCTAGGATGCATACATCACAAGCTGGCCTAGGTTTCCTCTGGCGGCCGCTAATATGCCAACACAAGTCACAAGACCTTCAATGGTCTCGTCTAAGCACCTTCAGTACGAGACACCATTCCAAAGCTTAACCTCTAAACTGCGCACCCAAGCGAGGCTATTTGGTTCTATTCTGATGAAAATAGTCATATGTAACATTTATAATTATTACTTATCCATATGCGCCTATTTTGATTTTAATATAAACATATGAACATTGGAAAGCAATAACAACAAGTGGCAACAGCAATTAATTGGCTAGTGAAAATCTTATATTTTAGCCCCACGGTCGTAATCTGACCTTGACCTCAAGAGAGATAATACCCTCCCTCTCTTGCATCTAGCATGGTTCTGAGACTCAAAGGGAGCTCTCAGACTGGCTTAGAGGGTCGGAGTTACACGCCTCCACCCTCCTCCCCTCTCTCCCAGCCGCCTCGCACGAAAATACTCCATAAATATCGGGAATAATAGGGAAAATACCGGATAAATGAGGAGGGAGGAAAAGGGGAGGGGGGGGGGTGAGAGAGGAGGGAAAGGAGGGGGGGGACACATGTGTAGGAGTGGTAGAAAGTGATGGAGGGAAATTATCTCACCTAATAACAAATGTCTGTTTTGAGTGCCACTGGGGTGTTTTCTAAGTTTTTTTGTTTATGCTCTGGATCTATTCAGGATGGTCGCAGTGCACCAGAAAAAACTCTATTGAGGACGGTCTCTGTTTATGAGTTAATGGAGTCCTCTAGTGTCTGCCAGAATACGAGAAAACAAGGTATAGTTTTACTAAAGGAGTTACTGGAGGTAGCTTTGAGCCTCTTGACTATGACATGCCTTAACAAAGCTGAATATAATTGTCCAATGCAATCCAGAACAAAAATTGCACCGTTTTACTGAAATAGTTGTGCGCCACAACCTAAAGCTGGTGACACGAACAGTTGTAGCTCTATCTGATTATTGCCTTGTTTTGTGAGTTGCAGGGTCTGGTAAATGAGTTTGGAACAGTGTGCGAAAAACGGAATTTGAAGGTAAATGCGGGAAAGAGCAAGGTTATGGTCTTCAAAATGGGTGAAGTCACAGAGTGTGAGGTGAAGCTGAACGGTCAGGCTATGGAGATCGTCAACTCTTTTAAGTATCTGGGCAGTGTGTTGAGTAAAGATGGGACTATGGGTGAAGAAGTGCGGGAGAGGGTACAACAGGGGAAGAGGGTTGTAGGAACGCTAAAAGCAGTAACAAGAAATAGGGTGGTCAGTATGGAAGTGAAGAAGTCCTTGCATGACAGTGTGGTTATCCCGACACGGACTTACGGAAGCGAAGCATGGACGTTGGTTGAGAGACTCAGACCAAGAGTGAGAGCAGTGGAAATGAATTACTTAAGAAGTGCGTGCGGAGTTACATGGAGGGATAGACAGACTAATGAGGAAGTAAGAAGGAGGTGTGGTGTGGAGGTAGATGTGCAGGAAAGTGTGAAAAGGAACAACTTGAGATGGTTCGGCCATATGGAACGTATGGAAAGCGAGAGAATGACTAAGAGGGTGTACGAGAGCGAGGTGGAGGGACAGAGGGGGAGAGGTAGACCGAATATGAGGTGGAAGGATGGAGTGAGGAACTACATGAACGAAGGCGGTGCTGGTTGGGGGGAGGGGCGTCGACTGACTGGGGCCAGAGGTGCATGGGGGCGGTTCGTTCGTGGCCACCCCTTCGGGGACCGCGGCGTCAGGCAATAGATAGATAGATAGATAAATTTAATTTAATAAATTCTTCTCAGCATGGATTCACTCAGGGACGTTCTTGCCTTACTAATTTTCTTAGTTTTTTCTCAGAGGTATATGAAGCAGTAGATAATGACAAGTCATATGATAAAATATATTTAGATTTCAGTAAAGCTTTCGACAGAGTCCCCCATGAGAGATTGATGAGAAAGGTTGAGGCGCATGGAATAGGTGGGGCGTTGTTGGGATGGATTAGGTCATGGCTAATTGGTAGGAAGCAGAGAGTCAGCATAAATGGTACAAAGTCAGAATGGGGAGCAGTCAAAAGTGGTGTCCCCCAGGGATCTGTATAATGTCCTCTGTTGTTTGTTATATACATAAATGACCTTGATTTAGGTATAACTAGTAGGATAAGTAAATTTGCAGACGATTCCAAAATGGGGAGAACAATTGATTCAGATAGAGATATAGAGTGCCTCCAAAGGGATCTAGATACCTTACACGAATGATCAGTAAATTGGCAGATGAAGTTTAACATTGACAAATGCAAGGTATTAAAGATAGGGAAGATGCATACAAATGTTAAATATATACTAGCTAATATGGAATTAGAAAACTCGAATTGTGAGAAAGATCTAGGTGTGTTTGTTAGCAATGATTTGAAGCCTAGAAAACAGTGGATAAGTGTTCGAAACAAGGCAAACAGGATTCTCGGGTTCATCTCTAGGAGTGGAGTAGCAGAACTGCTGATGTTATCTTAAAACTTTACTTGTCATTAGTGAGACCCCATATGGATTATGCTGTTCAATTTGGGTGTCCTTATTACAGAATGGACATAGATTCATTGGAGAGAGTACAACGTAGAATGACAAAAATGATCCATATTATTAGAAATCTTCCGTATAAAGAAAGGTTGAAGAAATTAGGCTTACATTCGTTAGAGAGACGCAGAGTTAGAGGGGACATGATAGAGGTATTCAAGTGGGTTAGTGGAATTAATAAAGGGGACATGAAAAATGTACTAAAGCTCAGTGATAGCGAAATAACTCGTACAAATGGTTTCAAATTAGATAAATTTCGTTTCAAGAAAGATATAGGCAAATATTGGTTTGGTAACTGAGTTGTAGATAGGTGGAATAGGCTACCAAGTTCTACAGTGGGATCAAGAACGCTAGGGAGCTTTAAGATACAATTAGATAGGCATATGGACGAGATGGGTTGGGTGTGAGGGTGATCTGTCAGGTGTTGGGATCTTCAGATCCCCGTTTTCCTGACCTCTGACCGTTTCGGTGAGGTAAGTCCTAATGGTGTTTTTAAGCTGGGCTTATAATTAGGGTTGGGTGTGACAGGGATCTGCCTTGTGTAGGCCAATCGGCTTTCTGCAGACCCCATTTACTTATGTTCTTATATAAATACCTGTATACAGACACTCACTCTTAAACATATGCACCAACAGACACTCAATGACACACACACACAAAGGTACACATATATACATACAGACACTCCTGCTCGCACATAAACACAGACAGACACTCACTGACACCCACAATCACATCAACACACACACACACACATACACACACACGCACATAATACGAATGCATATACACATACAGACACTCGCTGACCCCTCATCCTACCACCACACTTACACATATACCTAGACAGGCACTCACTGGCAGTCACACATACAAACATATCAACACAAACACACACCGACACATGCACACACACACAAACACATATACCAACATACTCATACCCACCCACATATACAAACACACACACACACACACACATCTCAGTTGTTATGCGGTCGAAAATCAGTCATACGTGTTAGGGGGCTGTGAGGAGGTTGTTGTCCTATCACGATCGTTTCAAATTGATGTTCTATCTGTTCATATTTATTATCTGTCTTCTTGCCGAAGCGTGTTTCGGCTCGTTGGCTCGTTGGCGGGGTCTTACGGGTGTTTACGGTTTGTGGTCGTTTAACATACAGATGGCTGTTGTCCCACACCTTTGTCGACCGCCTGTCTCATACAAAATTTAACGACAATCCAATTTCTCTCTGTTGGGAGTGACAGCGTCTGAAGACAAATATATCAGTGCATACAATATATTGAAAGTTGCTTATCACATGAAGCAGAGGATTATTTATTCAATTAATCTTATATTCTTATAGGTATTGACTGCTAGGAACTCACAGTTAAGAAGTAGAAACTGAAAACTATATCATTAAAAATATATATAGCTATTTCGTAATCTACATAAGCGTTATCAACAGACTAGGCCTACACCTATTAAAAAAAAAAAAAAAAAAAAAAAAAAAAAAAAACACACATAATGCATGTAAACTTACCGAAGTACAGGGAATATTATATAAGACCAGACATGTTCACAGAACTAGGGGTGGCGGTCAACTAATGCACCGCCATAGCTCAAGGGACTGGAACTGTGAAGGAAAACAAAATTAAAACACAAATTATCGAATAATTAGAAAAACGAAACATTTAGGAGTTGTTCGAAACATTAAGTTTTGGATTGTGCTTCTTGATGAGTAATTTTTCTCCAATGAACGCGTCTGTATGACGCCTAAATGTTGCTAATTTTTGAAAATCCTTATCAGAGAAACGATGATCATTCTTATGGGAGTGACGGCAGAAAATGCCGCCATCCTTTGTAAAAATCTACCTGACCTGTAACTTTTGCTAATATGTTCGTATATCCTTATCTTGAATGAACGGCTAGTACATCCAATATACCCAGCATTACAGCTAGGACAAGTAAATTGGTACACGATATTCGAACATAGAGGATCTAACACATGGTCTTTGAAATAAACAAAAAATAACTAATTTTGAAGTAATTAATGAAAATTATCTTGAAGTCAACTGCGGGGAATGAATCTGTTTATATATTTTATGCAATTTTCCTAAATTCATAACTAATATTACCATAGAAGGGCATCTTGATATACTTAACCAATTTAGGAACATCATACTTAGGTTCACTGGCTCCATATTGGTTGGAATTCAAAGATTTCATTAAGATATTGTTGAAAAGATCCTCTCTATAATTATTATTAACAAAGTTTAGTTATCCTCTCATGAAGCGTGACATAAATATAACAAATTTCATAAGCCTGATCCAGCAAAGTTTTAATTGAACTGATTTTATAAACTTTAGGGCAAAATCTGAACCAGCTAAGACCCTGTCCTGTGTGAGTTGGCTTTCTGTAAACGCCTGTACATAATCCATCTTTAGTTGTTGTTATGAGTACATCCTAAAAGTTCAGAGATTCGTTGTTTTCTTCTTCCTTTGTAAAGTTTATATGTTTGTGTTTATTAATATAGTTGAAAAACCTTCGTTATCATGATCGTTCCAAAAGATAAGAAAAATATCGTCCACGTATCTTTTGTACCAAATAGGTTTAAACAGTAAGTGGACAGTTATCAAGCCATTGAACCTCCTTGTTGCATAGGAAAGCATTAGCTAAAAGGGGGCCTACACTACTTCCCATGGAGACACCATCGGTTTGATTATATAGGTTATTATGTAATAGAAAACAAGATTCCGAAGTGACAGATCTGAATAACTTACTCATTATGTCTTTAGCTATATATATATATATATATATAAATATATATATATATTGTTACGAGGGGAGGCTTCGGGGAAAGCAGATGCTCCAATAACCTAGCCCACTGCACTGTCTAAAATGAAACGCCGTAGCAAAAAGTAAATAATGCTGTAGTCATGCACCCAACACTGCCCACCGTACTACACTAACCCTGCAACAGACACACTCTTAATATCTGACTCAACACTAAGACACACAGGTTCTCTAGGAAAAGGGGCTATCTTCCTCTTTGCTCTATTAAAGCAGTGCACAAGGAGACACAAAGATATCTACTGTCTCAGAGTCGGGGCCTATCCGACTCTGGTTGATAGTGCTATTAGTAAATCATGAGTACTTCTAAGATTATTCTAAACTGCGCAAAAGTGCCAAACCTAATACTTTAGACTCCCAGAACAATTCATAGCATGCCCAGTTGCTCAGGAACCGAGAATAATACGAAACAAAAATGATGGAAAGAGTCCAATGCAGTAGCCTAACAAATGAGACACAAGGGTTGATATCTCAGCAGGTTGTTGCTGGCTGTCAAAACACTGGTCCAAACATGCCAGTCGTCAAACCGCTGTAGATATCAACCACAATAATACACAATATAAACATACAATAATAATTAATTGACAATGCAGTAAAATAAAGGAAAATAAATGGAAGAGTAGTGTGGAGATAACATACACGAATGCCAGTAAATACGCTCCTAACTAACAAAATGCAGAAAACTTTAAAAGCTAGCTAATAGGGTTAATGTAAAAATATTTATAAGTAAAGTGACTTCAGACATGTTATGCTACTATATAATAGGGAACACAAAAATATGTGCGGTTATTAAGGGAACTAGATAGCAAGCCTACCACACACAGAGCAGTGTGTGTGGTCTATGGCAACAGATC
This sequence comes from Paralithodes platypus, assembly GCA_032716605.1. Lineage (NCBI taxonomy): Eukaryota > Metazoa > Arthropoda > Malacostraca > Decapoda > Lithodidae > Paralithodes > Paralithodes platypus. The sequence continues at coordinate 8,034,556 of CM064537.1, read as the reverse complement.
GGGGCCATAGGTACGCGTCACTTACTGGAACCTACGCGTAGCTTTATAGCTATGTGTATGAAAGCAATATGAGTGATATTGCGTTTATTAGGCAAATAAATAGTCTATATTAGGGTTAGGTTAAGTTAGGTTAAGTTAAGTTAGGTTAATGTAATCTAATATACTATTTATACATTTTGGGCAGTGGGCGGGGTCAAGGCATGGGATCCGGCAGTGGGCGGGGCCAAGGCATGGGATCCGGCTGCGTGCATGGCCTCCCGTTCTTTTCCCTATAAATTCGTTATATTTTATATATTAGAACCTAACTTAACCTAACCTAACCTAACCTAACCCTAATATAGACTATTTATTTGCCTAATAAACGCAATATTACTCATATTGCTTACATACACGTAGCTATAAAGCTACGCGTAGGTTCGACATAGTGGTCAATACAATGTCAGTCTCGGGAGTGACGCTGCTAGCGCGGCCGAGGGAGTCCTGGGGCTCGCTGCGTGGGGAAGGAAGGGCTCCAAGCGTCGCCAACCTACATAATTAAAGTAGGTACCTGTGCTCTCACTAATAACAGGAGTTATCAAACAAACATAAGACATCATTGGGTAACTGATGATAAACTGAAAATAATCCCAACAGGGTTAAACAAACTAAATAGTTATAATCGTGGCAACAAAGACAATGTTGCACTGTATGGTGGACTAATGACGGCAACACCTCGCCACAAGGCACACGAAGGGAGAAAGAAAGAAGGCAGGCCTCCCCCAACAACTATAGTTCAGTTGGAAGTGACAATATATATATATATTTATATATAATTTCATTAATCGAGTTTAGGAGTAAAGTTGGTTAGTGGAGAGAATATATATATATATATATATATATATATATATATATATATATATATATATATATATATATAATACTGCCGTGGTGTAGTTGATTAAAGCGTCGGTTATCGTCCTGACGGTCGGCTGTTCGAACCCCACTGAGAGATTAGAAACATTTAGTGGCTCACGTGTATTTGTGATATATACTCAATATATATATATATATATATATAATTGTGGTATATATATATATATACTTTTAATACTAATTTATAATGGGAGAGAGAGAGAGAGAGAGAGATGGGTAAGTAATGGACGAAAATCAACCGAGGCCAACAAATCTAAATTAATTCATCTGTTTTAGAAAATGTCCTGCATACCTCATGTTATTAACCTCTTGGCCAATGACATGGACTTATGAACATTGATAATACATTTTTTGGGGGGTGAGTGAGTTGATGTTGACGGGCACTGACCACCATGATGCATCAAAGTCACAGAGTTACATACAGTAAGTTTAGTGGAAATCAGAGACACTTTTGTTTAATAACATTTTCGGCAGAACTTATGTAGTATACGGGAGCGAAAAAAATGCGAAAAAAATTGCCGTTTGGGGCAGAAGGAGGCCTCCGATCGAAAAGGTGTATGGAACGAAAGTTGTTCGCAGCCCCCCAAAATGAGGGTACGGATGAGGTCAGATCCAAAATCAGAGGTCATTTAGCGGCCAAAATCGAGATCGCCGTTTAATGAGGCACAGGGAGGTCGAGGCCGGTGATTATGGTAGTAGTGATTGATGATGGTGATTATGGTAGTAGTAGTGGTGGTAGTAGTGATGGTGATTATGGTGATTACCCGGGCAACGCCGGGTACCCCTGCTAGTAAATAATATACTCAGGTATACAAAGCAGGGTAATTTGAAACTAAAGGACACAAAACAATACGTTGCCATTTGTTCATTTGACAACAATTGTTGGTAAATATTTCCCAGTTCATATGTATATTTGTCTATCTATCTATCTATTGCCCGACGCCGTGATCCCCGAAGGGGTGGCCACGAAAGAACCGCCCCCACCTGCACCTTTGTCCCCAGTCAGTCGACGCCCCTCCCCCCAACCAGCACCGTCTTCGTTCATATACTTCCTCACTCCATCCTTCCACGTCTCATTCGGTCTACCTCTCCCTCTCTGTCACTCCACCTCGCTCTCGTACACCCTCTTAGTCATTCTCTCATTTTCGATATGTTCCATATGGCCGAACCATCTCAAGTTTTTCCTTTTCACACTTTCCAGCACATCTACCTCCACACCACACCTCCTTCTTACTTCCTCATTAGTCTGTCTATCCCTCCATGTAACTCCGCACGCACTTCTTAAGTAATTCATTTCCTCTGCTCTCACTCTTGGTCTGAGTCTCTCAACCAACGACCATGCTTCGCTTCCGTATATTTGTAATAATTTGTATTATTATTATATTTTTGCAGTACCAAAACTCCAAGCCAATCAGCAATGAGATATGGACAGTAATCTTCAGCAGACAGAACGTGTCTTTTGGGGTGAAGAGGAGAGGCGTGTCCTCACTAACCTCTCAGCTAATCTGAGCGCAGCATTGTTCGTATTGAGGGGGGGAGTCTTACCAGCTGCTTTGACCCGCCTATTCGCGTGTTGATTGGCCAACCGTACATTGGACATCTTCACCACCTGTCACCACCTCGTATGGGTCCAATTACCAATTTATTTCCTTTGTAAAAGCCTCCTGCTACAATACGGTACAACAAAATTGGGAAAAAAAGTTGCTGGGATTCTACAAAAAAAAACAAAAAAAACACAGATAAAAATGAGAAAACAAATAAAAGCAACCGCCCGAGAGAGGACATCTCAGCCTGCCTGGCTCAGCCAATTAGCACGCTTACTGGCGGGGTGGGCGGGTATATAAGGAGGGGGCAGAGTGTGCATTTTAATTCTGATTGGCCCAGCTCCAGCTGTTCCAGCTCCAGTTCAAGCCAGCTCTCCCCACTTACCACAACTACCAACATGCCCTTAGCAACTTCCATCACAGTTGCTTGGAAGGTAAAGTGGTATAATGTGAAAAGGGGATACGGCTTCATCACCAGAGACAATGGAGCCGACATTTTCGTCCACAAGAGCCGAATCTCGCCCCAAATCAACATCACACGGTGTCACCCCTCGGCGACGGCGAGAGGGTACATTTTAAGACCAGATTGGGGAAAAAAGGAGTGGAAGCAGAATACATCACAGGGACCACATGAAAAAGGAGGAGGAAAAGAAGAACCCACCAATGAGCTATTGCCAAACATCCAGTGACAGATCAGAAGTAATTAAAAATCATAGTCACAACGGCCATGGCACTCGCTGGTGGGGACCATCAACTCTTCAGGCAGTTCCTACCAAACCTCCTGAAGGCTAATAACCTTCCCTCGATCACCATCCCAGCACTCCAACCCAAACAACGTGTCTGCCGCCTGGAGCCCAGAGTCAGAACCAACCCGAGGAAGCGATTGACCCTTCAAAAGCCTCTTTCAAGATCCACCACAACACTTCCACCTCTAATTTCACCACCTCCTGCAACTGCAACACCTGAGAAGATTTTCAAGAGATCTGCCAAGTCTTCAACATCTATAGACAAGGCTAAGCTTCGGCTTAAGATTTCAGAGCCCATCAACATCTTTGAGGCAAATCTTACCACCACCTCCAAGCAGCCGGCAGTACAAATACCCGAGACCTCTAGGAGGAAACAGACTACGCCCACCAAGCATCTTCATCTTCACCATCCGCTTCTTCAACACCGCCGTCTACCACCTTCACCCACATCAGCTGCCTTTCCACCACCGTGACACAGTTGCTCTATGAGTGCTCGCACCTGACACCAATCAAGAACAAAAATTACAAGAACAGCAAGGAGAACAGCCCTCCACCTTTTACTCTTCTACATTGCTCATCTTTGCCATCTTTACTTCTCTCTAATTCTTAAGCCCATTTCACACATTCATGATGTGGAGCACGACGTTGCCCGATATGAACATCGTAACACAACGTGGTGCAGTCGACAATGTGTATCGGGTGCATCAGGGAGCGGCGCGTTACATACGGTGCGGGACGTGGTAGTTCGTGGTGGGGCTCGAATTGTTTGGTGATGTCCAAAAAATTTGGACGAGGGAAAATTGGCGTGGTAGCATCGGGTAGTACAAAGGAGTACAAAGGAGTACAAAGGAAATCAAGCAACAACAGATCTAGTGACCCTTCTAGGCTGCTTGTCCTCCAAAACACTGAGGATCAAGTGTCCAAACAGTGGTTTAGAGTGGGTAAGGGAACATTGGAAAGGGAACTACTGCCCTGCCACTAACGTGGCAGGACTAGGAAGTTAGTAGGGGACATATGGGTTAGTAACTGAGGGGAGGATAAAGTTATTCATTTACAAACGCAGTCAGTCGCGGGTTTGATGCGAGATATTTGTCTAGGCGGAATTTAAATGAATCAACGGTGCTGCAGTCTATAACGTCTCGGGGAAGCCCATTCCACAAGTTGACAACTCGATTGAAGAAGAAATTCTTAGATTCGTGCGAGTTAAAAGATTTACCAATAATTTTGCAACCGTTTCCCCGCGTGTAATTAGATTGGTCGATAGTGAAGTACTTACTACAGTTCATATTGTCGATGCCTTTGATGATTTTGAACACTTGAATTAAGTCGCCTCTTAATCTGCGCTGGGTTAAAGGAAATAGATTTAATTCTCTAAGACGCTCTTCGTATGGTTTGTTCTTTAGGCTAGGTATCATTTTGGTAACTCTACGTTGAACTCGTTCTAGCTTGTTTATGTCTTTTTGGTAATAAGGGCACCAGGATTGAACGCAGTATTCCAGAAGAGGGCGGACTAAGGAATTGTAAAGGGTTAGGATAACTTCTTTGGATTTATGCTCAAATGACCTGCCTATAAAGCCAATTATTTTGTTTGCCTTCTTAACAACTTCTGAACATTGTTGACTCGGTTTTAGGTTACTCGATATTGTTACTCCAAGATCAGTTTCTCTGTTTACTTTCTTAAGCTGAGTGCCATTCATCGAATAGTTTGCTTTCTCATTTAGGTATCCGACATGTAGTACTTTACATTTATCCGCATTGAAACTCATTTGCCAAATTTGGGCCCAACATGACAATTTATCTAGATTGTGTTGCATATCGTCAACTTGTTCTTTTGAGAGTACGCTATTTGCAATTTTTGTATCGTCAGCAAATTTTGAGATTGTGCAGGTGAGACCCTCATCTATGTCGTTGATGTAAATTAGAAAGAGAATTGGTCCTAGTACCGATCCCTGGGGTACCCCGCTACTTACATTGGTCCATTTAGATGCCTTACCGTTTATGACTACCCTTTGCTTTCTGTTGCTGAGCCAATTTTCTATCCATTTCAACACACCGTCTTGTATTCCATGCGCTTTTAGTTTTAGCAGTAAACGTTTGTGGGGAACTTTGTCAAAGGCCTTTTGAAAATCAAGGTATATAATATCTACAGCTTTACTCTCATCGTAGAGGTTGAGGATATCGTGGAAGAAGTCTAAGAGGTTTGTTAAACAGGAACGTTTTTTACGAAAGCCGTGTTGAGTATCTTTAACACCTTACGAGCGGCCTATGCGGTTTATTTATGTGTACCGCACAGCGGGGTGTTTTTAGCCAAAATAGGGCTGTTTACGTGATCATTTTCATGCCTAAATAAGACCCAGAACGTAAAACTAGTACCTATCCCTGAAAGGGCATAAACAGAGCTTTCGAATGACACCATAACGATCCTTGTATGATGGATAGTTTTCTTGCAATAACCGTGCAACGCGAGTGCAAAAAGCAGGTAATTCGGTACTTTCAGTACATAATTGAGTATGTAGCGAGTGAGAGAGGGAGGAGGGAGCTGAGATTTGTGTCAGTAGGTTCGCCGCGGTGGTCTGGAGCAGTCATACGCTCGCTAGTCTCCTGCCACCACTTGTCTCTCTCTCTCAGCCACATTACGTGCTGAAATTGCCACTCGACCTATGTCGAGCGCCGCCACATAGTCCAGCTTTTTTTAACTCGACTTATGTTGCTCGCCGCTAATTAAGGGTTAAGTATGTTATTTTCCTCTAAGTGATTTACGAGTCTGTCTCGTATGACCGTTTCTAGCATTTTACATACAACTGAGGTTAAGCTAATTGGACGATAGTTACTGGGTAGGGATTTGCTGCCTTTTTTGAATATCGGTGTTACGTTGGCTAGCTTCCACTGATCAGGCATAGTTCCAGACTGCAAGGATTTATTGAATAGTAATGTCAGTGGTTTGGAGAGCTCATTCTTAGCTTCCTTTAGAACTCTAGGCGAGATTGTATCAGGTCCTGGCGTTTTATTTACCTTGAGTTTATCTAAACATCGTCTCGATGACGTTTATATGTCGTGTGTCTGGCGTGTGGGCATTGGGTAACATCGGCATAGAACAGGCGGCGTCGGGTAGCGTCGTGAAAGGTAACAGCTATTTTCAAATCCCCCGCCACCACAACGACTGGCCCCGACGTTGCCACGTGTACATACGACACCAACACGATGCACCCACGATTGCCGGGTAATAACGTGTGGTCCACTTGAGTCCATGTGGCATACAAAATGTGGAAGCACGACACCGACACGTCAGCACCACGGCAACAACACGCTGGCAACACGCCAACAACACGAGGTTCACGATGGCGGGAAGATGTGGCACGTGCGCAGCACGCGCTCCCCATGCTGACTCCCGCGCACCACCCGCCGCCTCCCCGAGGCCCAGGCGCGGCCATAAAGGGGCCCCGAGCAGGGACACGGTCTCATTCGCTCTCGCCATGCCAGCAATTGATAATAACGTCAATGGTATTGATGAGGAAGTGCCCGACCTGACCCTACCACGTGATGACACACCCGAAGCCCAGGATTCAACGCAGGTCCAAACAGGGCATGATTCGAGCCATGATGATGGAGGAACACCATCACCACTACAACAACCACCCACCATGAAAGGCAAGAGGTGCCGCAAAACGAAGTAGTACGCCATGTTCTCGGAGAAGGTGGAGAAGGAACTTGGGGAGTGGTACAGGGATAATGCCCTGTTCTACAACAAAGGCCTGCGTGACTTAAAAAACGCCGACAAGAAGAACCGCTTGATGGAGGAGAAGGCCGCTGCCCTGGATCCTCCAGTAACAGGTAAACCAATGTCATAAATGATATATCATTGCCACCCCGTCATTACCATATATACAAGTTACTACCACAATGGTGCGAGCACATTTAAATCGATACACAATATGAATATATGCTATACACAGTGTATTTAGACATTAAGTATACAAATATATCACCTAAATGGCGTATATTATGTTGACAACTGTACTCTCACAGCACGCAGAACCTTTAATTTCATAAGCAGGTTACGTTACGTGCATAAATTATATTTTAAAGCTTCCTATGACCATCATATAACCAAATATTATTGAATATTAATTATGCTTCTCTCGTATTCCCACAGTTACCCAATCGCGGATCTGGTTTGAATCCATGAGAACCGTGTCAGGAGGCTGAAGTTGGCTGCCATTGGTGCCGGCCAGCCACCACCCATGACTGAGCGAGATGCCTGGATCGTCCAGATATTTGGTTTCCTCGACCAACATATTGTGAGACAACCATCACGGCAGTCTACCACGGTTAGTTATTTTCATATAAGAATATGTGTTGTATGTAAGTAATAATACAGGTAACATTCAAATAACATTGTATTAAAGGTTCAGTATGTTGCAGAGACAATATGATTATTACTTAAAGTACATTTACATACGAGGTTGACATTGCTAATTAAATGTCATTGTACACTACACATTATAATGTTTGAAATCGGTGTTAAAATTGTATTTAAGTTGAATCGTCATGAAGAGAAGACATAAACCATGCTGCCACACCCATAACCGCAATTGGAGTCCACAGAGGCCACACACACGCCACACAACACTGAATAGAAATATACAAATGGGTATTAGTGAATGTTATTTAAAATCTTTGAACAGTTCCCAAATTATGCTTTATAGAATCCGAGGCGCAACACGAAACTGTAAAGAGATTGAATAATAATTTAAATATTAACATGTTTCATTTATTTTCTCATATATCAGGTCCCAAATGGTGCTCCACATACCCGCATAAGGCCAACGACACTGTAAAACAATTAAATTGTATGAATACAATTATAATTCTCTATATTATTTTCTCCAATACAGTTCCCAAACCAGACTGACAGTACGGCAGCGCCCCATGTTACTGTGATCGCCAGCACGGACGATGAGGTGGACGGCGAAACAACACCTCGTCAACCCGAGAAAAAGAAGAAAACAAGCCCTGACAACTCTGCCCCTGGTGGAGATGGTGTACTTAAGAAGGTAAGCCTTGAACGTTAAATAAAATCTGTGATTGCAATTGTCGACAGTGGCAATATAGGTGCCATTGGATATGTGTGTGAGTAAAGGAAACATAGATTATTGAACTTAATGTTTTTTTACAATGTCTAGTTTATTAACCCTCTCACCACGGATGGGCTCTTAAACACCCATAAAAAAGCATATACCAGGTACCCGGAAGGACTCTTGAACACCCCTGTAGTTGAAAGCCTGTGAGCTCCGTGTGCGAGGCGTCGGTCCGACGCATGTAAACAACAGCCGGCTGGACCGACGCCCCGCATCTCCGGCCACAAGAAGGAGAGCGTCGCTTGTTCGTGTGTGCCTGTATGTTGTTGTTAAGTATCGAAAAGTGGTGTAAAGTGGCTGTTTTGGCCATAAAGTTATCTCCAATGAAATCATCATCACAGCTCAACCAGTTGACTTAGAGAGCTCTACTTAATGCCATTCTACAGGTAAATAACACAGCTACGCTTGGGGATGCGCGGGAATGCGGGAATAAGTCTGATTAACGAATATACGGTAGCCTAGCCTAGACGTTTTTCGGCCAAAACACCCGGGTTTCGAGGAATATATATATAATACATAGCCGGTGCTGGAGGGTTAATATGGTGACAGTTAAGAATAAACTATGTTATTGGTCATCATGTGTATTGACCCACGTACAATATACTGTATATTAAAAGACGAATGAAAATGTTATCCATTATTATCTATAAGCAATGAGATTATCATAGAATAATATACCTAATATTGATTGATGAAACCCTACCTTGTCAACCACCTAATAAGGTATACCCAATTCAATATGCCCCTTTTTATGTAAACATTCCCATTATGACTGCACAATGTACTTATATACCTGTTATATATCTTTGCCAGTTCCTATCTCATGCGGACGAAACGGAGGAGCTGAAGAACCGGGTGGCTCCCCTCGTCCAGCCGACGTGCCCGCGGGCTCACAATTGGGCCCGTTATTTGGAGGTGGAGCTTGAGGGCCTGGATGACTCCTGCTGGGACGCCTATGTCCAAGACCAGATCAACCTGCTGGTGCGGTGGAAGGCTGAGTCCAATCGGGTAAAGAACATGGCTAAGCAAGGACAGGCACCACAGCAGCAGCAGCCTCCACAACCACCACAGCAGCAGTTGTGCAGGAATGTTCAGGAATGCTCGCGAATGACCCCGCCGATGCATGAGACATACTTCGGCGATTTACACAAGATGTGGTGGTGGTGGTGGTGGTGGTGATTGTGGTTGTGGTGGTAATGGTAGTGGTGGTGGTGGTAGAAATGGTGTTGGCTGTGGTGGTAGTGGTGGTGCTTGGCCGTGGTGATGGTGTATGGTGTGGTGGTGTACAACCATATTCATGGTTGTTTTTTGTGTAGGTGGTTGTGGTGGTAGTTGTGATAGTTTGGTAACAATTATGTTTTCTATTTTATCCAAATTGTGTATATACATTCGGACATACCTAAAATGTGAGCTAACTTCAGACAGATCCTAAGGGTTACAGACCATGATTACAGTACATAACACAGGAACTAAAACTAAATTTATATATATATATATATATATATATATATATATATATATATATATATATATATATATATATATAATATATATATATATATATATATATATATAATATAGTATATATATATATATATAGATATTATATATATATATATATATATATATATTATATATATATATATATATATATATATATAATAGTTTGCATTTTTCCGCCCAGGATATAAATAGGTAAATAGTAAAATTATATAGAATAAATATATTATAAGAAAATAAAAAGCATGAAAAAGTGCTGATAGTTTTTTTTAATCACTGCTTAGTTTCTAATGCAATGGAAATTACAACAAATATTATTGTACCATTATAATAATAATTATTATGACAAAAGAGTAGAACACAGATTTTTACCTTATCTTCTGTGTATGCTGAACTTAAGGTGTTGACAACTTATCGTTTCAGAAAATTAAGTCGTGTCATATATTTGACATATTGATCGCTTTCACTTCTCAGTGAGCTCGCAGAAATATTTAAAGATTGGAGGGAAAATATGTTTAACCCGTCCAGCCCCGGCTAGTTTTGTAATGTTTGTTCACCAGAACCCGGCCGGTTTTCAAAAAATTGTTTTTATTCCAGAAACAATAGCGAATGGGTTAGGAATGAAGGAAAAACCACGAAAAACCGCTCAAAAAGCTTAAAGAATGGTCCTACAGAGCCCCCGAAAACTTATTTTACAAGAGTAAAAAATTGAAGGCAATTACCCCAAAAAACCAGGTTATTGCGCGCTCACGCACACGCACGTGGACTTTGAGAGTTTTCAACCATCGGCACGGTTGCGTGGGATACGTACACAGTTCCCATACAAATCTGAGCCCTCTTGAGTGGCTACACCTGAGGTTACGGTCGGCGCAATTAGGGTGACGCGCCAGGCGCGTCTCTGGGGCTGTGCGTTACATACATCGCCGACGCGTCAGGCGCGTCGCTGGGGCTGTACGGGTTAACATATGCCATTTTGCTCATTATGTGTTAGTTGAAAAATAATTATATTTAGCTCATCAAATCAGAAATGATTCACAGATTCCATAAATACCAAAATTATAACAAATATATGAGCTGATAAATAATGGAGATATGTGTGTCATTTGTTTCTGTGTGTGTTTGTCTAGTATGTGTGTGTAAGGATTTGTAAGTTTATGTAGTGGTTGTGTTATCAGCACGGAAGCTCTTAATATTGACAGAGAAGGGGGCGAAAATCTTCAAATTTGAAAACTAGTGGGGCTAAACATGAAGGAGAAGGGGATTCATGATAAAACAAATACTAACCCTTAACCCAAGACGGCGAGCGTCCTCATATGAGTCTGTAGTGAGCGAAGGCGAGTGTCTTCATATGAGCCAAAGGCTAAAAAAAAACTTTCAAAACATCGTACTGGCATTTAAAACAAAGCAATATGTGATTAAGTAAAATAATTTCCCTCCATACCTCGTCCACATGTGTCCAACCCCCCCAACCCCCTCCCCTCAATTATCACCTAATTTTCCTCTTGTTCCCCGTTTTATCGGGTAAATTTCGACACAAATTTCCCGCTCGCGATTTCAGGGTCACTGGGGAGGCAGTTAGAGATCCTAGCAACAGAGAGACTTCACTTGCAAGACGTCAGTAGCGATTGGAAAGTGAGAGAGAGGGTATACGTCGCGCCGGCTCTCTCATACTGATACGATCGGTCGGCAATAATATCTTTTTCACCCCCCAAATACTATTTCCACTTGTTTTATTGCTGATACATGTTAATATCTTCATATTAAACATAAGATAGGCTCATAGTAATAAGTAATAACGATATTTATGGTAAAATTACTATTATCGTCGGGAATGAAATATAATATCTTCGCCTTGCGAGACCGTTTCAAATACCATAGTAATGCGCTTTCCGGGTTAACCCTTCCTGCCCGGACAGCATTCTAAAATGACACCGCGGCAGATGGTCAGGAGTCCGGGTGTCATTTTAAAATCTGGAAGCTTGAAAGCCTATTAAGCGTGTTTTGAAAGCTGCGCGTCCGACGCATGTAAACAAAGCCTGTCTTTGCGACACCGCACCTCCGAAAACAAGAAGGAGACGTCGGATCAATGTTGGTATTGTATGCTATGATGAGATTAGTGTCTGCAAAGGTCCGATATTGCTTGCATCGCATCGAATCTCTCTCCACGGAAATCGTCATCACAACTGAACCAGTTGACCTAGAGAGCTCTACTCAATGCCAGTCTACAGATACGAAACACACCTACGTTTAGAGATGCGTGGGTATTTTCTAGCACTTAAAATAACAAAGATACGGGTAGCCTATTAAAGACGTTTTTCGGCCAGATCGCCCGGATCTCAATAACGTCCTTAGGATGGCGAGCCCGGGCAAGAAGGGTTAAACAATCCAACTGGCTTCCACTCTTCAGAGGTGATTGGACAATTAACCACTTCATCTATGTACACATGTACAATAGCCTCACACACCTCTGGCACAATTTTGGAAATAGTCTTGTGTGCTATCCTCGTCCACACCGACCGCTGTTTTTGCTTCTTCTCAATCTCCTCCTCCTTGGCTTGCTGCTCATATATAACCACTAACATACGCTGCCATTGATATATTATATCAATTTGCAGCTGCAGTTATTCTATATCACGTTGGTCCCGCATAGGCATTGTTGAGACTTGACAAGTACGTACTTTCTAAAGAATCTCTTTGAAGAGTGCTGGGTCCATTCTCATAAAGTTTTTAAAATCTGCTGGGTCCTGTGCTTCCATTTCTTTCATTAGGTTCTCGTAACACCCAAATTTCTTTCGCCGTAGAAGCCATGGCTTCGTTCACACCGACCACTGTTTCCGCTTCATCCTATTCTTTTCAATTTCCTCCTCCTTGACTTGCTGATCATATAAAACAGCTAACATACACAGCCGCTGATTTATTAGATCAAACTGCAGCCGCAGTAAATCTATATCATGTTCTTCCTGCATTGTCCTGCAGTGTCCACCATTCTTTAACTGTCTACGTGGTGCGATGCATAAGGTGTTGATTTTCGGTGTGAGCATCCTGGATTCGAATCCACGGACTGCCACATGTGTTTGTAAATTTCATTAATCGATTTTAGGAGTATAGTTGGTTGTTGGAAGGAACATAATAATTGACATGACTGAGACTTGATAAGTACGTGCGAAGGTTGAGGTGTGAATGGTGTGTGGGTTAGTTAGTTAGTTAATCTATAATTAAAATTAAAATAGGACTGTAGAGGCTATCGACCCATTAGGATCATTTACCTGATAGAGAAATTAAGAAGTCTCGTATTACATTCGTTCACTTTCGGACACATCGTTTGCATGTCGGCAACGGTGTCGGTAAATATTTGTCGAGGAATCATTCATTCATTTACCTGAGAGAAATTAAGAGGTTTCGTATTACATTCGTTCACTTTCGGACACATCGTTTGCATGTCGGCAAATATTTGCCGAGGAATCGTTCATTCATCGCAAGAATTCTTTCCGTAACGTCTGCATGAAATTCAAATTTGACAGTTGTCGTATGTTCTCGCCGAGGACATGGGTGAGCAATCACTTAAGTTGCCGACTATGTTGCCGAGTGTCGGCAATTTTTTTATTGTAACTGTCAAAATCATTCCAATTCGTTGTGAAAGTCAAACGATAAGCAGTCAGCGACGGAAAATTGCATCAATTCGTACAAGTGGAAAAGGGGCTTTAGCATGCAAACGTATCACAATTATATTTTCAATATTTATTGAGTAACAACCCTTTGGTTATTTAGTTTTCTTTGAGTTGATATTAGTGCGGCCTAAACCATTCAAAGTTGGAATAAATCAATCCTTGAATTGTGTGTGTAGTGATAATTCATTATGAGAATATCCAATTCCAAGAAATGTGGTTATACCCTGCGATCATAAATGTTCAATCCCTGGAGTCTAGTTTGAACTTATCTCAATCCGAGGTGGGAACCACTAGTAAGATGGAGAAATAATACCCTTTCCTGGAGGTTTATGAATTAAAGTCAGAGTTCATAAATTACTGTTGAATTATTCCAATCCTCTGCAGTATATATAAGATTGTTATATTATATACACCTATTATTATTATTACTATTATTATTACTATTATAATTATTTCTATCAATATTATTATTATTATTATTATTATTATTATTATTATTATTATCATTATTATCATTAATATTATTATTATGATTACAATAATACCCTTGGGGGTAAGGGGTTAGAATATGTCCCACGTGCCTCCTGCGTGTGTCGTAAGAGGATAAACCTGTAAGAGAGAAAGAGGAGATCTTGGTGAATGTGGAGGCATGCCTGGATAGGTTTGGCAAGAATGAAGGATTATTTCTGATTGGGGATATAAATGGGAAGGTGGGTGTTAAGAAAGTTGATGGAGTGGTGGGGGTACCGTCAGAGGTGAATCGGAATGGTAGTGCACTTGTGGACGCATGTGTGGGGAGGAGGATGTGGATAGCCAACACCTTCTTCCGACACAGAATGATACACAGGTACACATGGAAAGTGGTGTGGAGGAAGAAGGATAAGGATATGACAGTGGTGGAACGAAAGGCACTGATTGATTATATATGTGTGGATGAACGAATGAAGAAATCTGTGCTGGATGCTAGGATTGTATAGGGGTATTGGAGGGGGTCTGTCTGATCATTACATAGTAGTAGCTAAAATTAGGATACAAAAGAAGTAGGTGAGGAGAGCTGGAGGGAGGCGAGAGGAAGGTGGAATGGCGAGAAGGGTGGAGAGGCTTCAGGAGGAGGAAATCAGGAAAGAGTACAGGAGAGCAGTAGAAAGACGACTAGGTAGGTTTGACCTGGAGGTATGGAGGAAGTGGAGGAGATGAGCAAAGTGTTTAAGGAAAAGATTTGTGCAGTATGTGAGGAGGTGTGTGGAGTAAGGAGAAGAGGGAGGGGAGTGAAGGGTACAGCATGGTGGACAGAAAAGGTAAAACTAGCTGTGAAAGACAAGATGAAAGCGTATAGAGAGTGGTTCGGTAGTAGAGTGAATGAAGATTTGGAGAGACAGAAACGAGCGAGGTACGTGGAGAAAAAGAGAGTGGTGAAGAGAGCAGTGAAGGAAAGTAAGATAAGAGTAGATGAGGAATTTGGAAGGAATCTGAGTGTAAAATGGAGGGAGTGTAAGAAACTGTTCTGGAAAGAAGTCAAGAAAGTTAGGGTAGGTAGCAAGGGAAACAGTAAGGGTGTGAAAGATAAGAATGGGAGAGTGCTAGCCAAGAAGCAAGAGAGAGTCGAAATATGGAGGGAGTACTTCAACGAATTGCTAAATGTAAGGAATGAAGCGCCAGCAAACATAATTGGATGGGATATGGGAGGGAGAAGAAGAGAAGTAGTGGAGGAGGAGGTGGGGATCAGGAGGTCAGAAGTGTGTGAAGCCATGAAAAGAGTGAAGTTGGGGAAAGCACCAGGAGTAGATGGAGTGTGTGGGGAAATGCTGAAGTATGGTGGTGAGATAGTGATCGAATGGGTATGGACAATGTGCAAGCTAGCATGGGAGAAGGGGAGTGCACCTGATGACTGGAAGACAGGCATAATAGTCACCCTATATAAGGGTAAAGGGGAAAGAGGAGTGTGTGGTAACCACCGAGGAATATGTCTTCTAAGCTTAGTAGGGAATGTGTACAGTAGGGTAGTGATTGAGAGAGTGAGAGCAAGAACGGAGAAATGGATAGGTGACGAGCAGGGCGGTTTTAGGAAGGGAAGAGGATGTGTAGATCAGATTTTTACCCTGAATTGTGTTGTGGAGAAATATCTGGAGAAGCAACAAAAGCTGTATGTTGCCTTTATGGACTTGGAGAAGGCCTATGACAGAGTGGATAGAGAAGGTATGTGGAAAGTACTTAGAATATTCACAGTAGATGGCAAGTTGCTGAAAGCAGTAAAGAGCATGTATGATGGTGCAAAGGCGGCAGTACATGTGGAGAATGAGCAGAGCGAGTTCTTTGATCTGAATGTTGAGTTGAAACAGGGGTGTGTGATGTCCCCATGGTTGTTTACTGTATATATAGATGGAGTCATGAAAGAAATACAAGGAAGAGCAGTGTATGTTGCTGTATCGGTGATTAGGGAGGGAAATGAGTGGAAGCTACCTGTACTGCTGTTTGCTGATGATACAGTTCTGATAAGCGATAATGAATGGGAGTTGCAGGGTCTGATAAATATGTTTGGAACAGTGTGCGAAAAACGGAAACTGAAGGTAAATGCGGGGAAGAGCAAGGTTACGGTCTTCGTAAGGGGTGAAGCCACAGAGTGTGAGGTGAAGTTGAACGGTCAGGCTATGGAGATTTTCAGCTCATTTAAATATCTGGGCAGTGTGTTGAGTAAAGATGGGATTATGGATGAAGAAGTATGGGAGAGGGTGCAACAAGGGAAGAGGGTTGTAGGAACATTGAAAGCAGTAACATGAAATAGGGTGGTCAGTATGGAAGTGAAGAAGTCCTTGCATGACAGTGTGGTAATCCCGACACTGACTTACGGAAGCGAAGCATGGACGTTGGAGAAGAGACTCGGACCAAGAGTGAGAGGGGTGGAAATTAGTTACCTAAGAAGTGCGTGCAGAGTTACATGGAGGGATAGACAGACGGATGAGGAAGTAAGAAGGAGATGTGGTGTGGAGGTGGATGTGCTGGAAAGTGTGCAGAGGAACACCTTGAGATGGTTCGGTCATATGTAACCTATGGGAAGCGAGAGAATGACTAAGAGGGTGTACGAGAGTGAGGTGGAAGGACAGAGAGGGAGAGGTAAACCGAAGGAGAGGTGAAAGGATGGAGTGAGGAAGTATATGGATGAAGGCAGTGCTGGTTGGGAGGAGGGGATCGACTGACTGGGGACAGAGATGCGTGGGGGCGGTTCGTTCTTGGTCACCCCTTTGGGGATCACAGCGTCAGGTAAAAGCTAGATATATAGATGATTATAATCACTATTATTATCTTTTCATTTAAGTTTATGAATCGATAAACCCCTTGTATGCCGGCGACGTATTATTTACTTTATTTCAGCTACATATAAGAAATTGTATTCAACTTAGGAAGGTCGTCTAACTATTAAAAGGCTACACATTATCTCCATTAATCCTTTTAGATACCACAATCATATCCTTTTTAACCTTCAGATAATAATCTAAATGTAGCTGAAATCCAATATGAAATTCGTCGGCGATACAGAAGGGTTTAATGATATTATGGATGATGCTCAGGGAGTGAGTTCGTTTTGGGGGGAAACTATAAATATATCCTGAAGGACATACCAATTTCAGCTAAATACAGACTGTTCATGACCAAATAAAGAAATAAAAATACACCATTTGTTCTGCACAACTTTCGCTATGGCTCTTGCAAGTTATCAGCAGGTGAATATTGAAATGTTGCAGTGTCTATATTTTCACCCAAATTATTTAGGAAAGAGATGGAAGATATGTAAAACAGGTATTACCATCTCAATATATATACTTATTAATCAATATAAATGTTACGATTTATATTGTTAATTTACTTGTCTACATATTGTAGTTTAAGTATATATTTAATAGACAATAGTAGCCACTATTTTTGTTTTCGAGCTGTTTACTAAACACCCTATAATATTATTGTCAGGGCACGGTGTGTGCAAAGTTCCATGCAAACAACCCAAGTTTCATGGCCTCCACTCAGTCAAAGGCAGCTTTAACCAGTTGCAGATCACACCCAGTTCAATCAAGTATAAAGCAGATTCACATTATCACACGTCATCGGAAACTCTAACACTGGCAAGACACAGCAGACAGCAGGAGACAGATAGAAGATAGACTCACACAGCCCAAAAAGGTATACTGTTCTTAACAGATGTAGAACATAGACTCTACACACCTACATTATAATTCTATTCCTGAAGGTACAGACTCATTTATATTCAATGAAACTGAAACAAGATAATGTTCCTGGAATTCTATTTAATACGCGGTTGGCTGGTTCCTGACTTAGTATTTATCATTACCTACAATTATTGGTTTTCAGTGGTGACGACATTACCAGAAGAATACACTAAATACACAACTAAAATACTGTATAATATACGTGCAAGTATTGTGTTCCCTACCCTATACCGAACGAAGGCTCAGAAACTGAGTGTTGGCTAATGAAAACAACTCCTTTTGCTGAAGGAAAACTGTTCCACTATGGTTAAGCTTAAAAATATGGCCGTATATCTAAATACTAGAACGAGACTAGCTGAACCGTGGACTTCATACTTGAAAGTATGGAATTTTCAAGATTAAACTATTGGTTGACTTAAATAACATCTTAGTAAACTATTATAGTATGTAATATAACTCTGAAACCCGGAGTTTCCGATACATAGAATAACCCATGAGAACGTATCATTCACTTTTTGGTAAAGTAAACTGTGCTGATCATAACCATACAATGACCACTTTAAAATTTAAACCAGAGGAATATCAAACAATTAATATGTTCAATATTACTCACGTAAATTTATCGGTTTTAGCTTTACAAAATCGTGAACAATTGCTATAAACAATAATTATATATATATACAGTTTTTCATTAATTATTCTCTAAGTACTTGATTTTAATAATACCAAAGTTTTATATAACCTACCGTGGATGTTGGGCCAACAATGATATGCGTAACACCGTGGGATGAGTTCATTCACCGACTCATTCTGCTTTGAAGTAATTGATATTTGTTATAATTTATTTAGAGTTTCTCCCCAAAATTGAATTTTCTCTCAATCCATGCTATCCAGGAAAATGTACATACATTTTGATTGTTGTACACGATAAACACAGACCAGGTTCGCCAGTGTTAGGGCTTGTGTTGACGGGTAAAACAAAAACACAAATAGAATGACCATAACATATAGAATGTAGGTTTTCATGCAGATCACCGTGAAATTGTCTAATGAAAAAATATATAATTAAATTTGAAAATATTGAGAATATGAAAATATCCATTTTCAATTTAGTAAAACTATAAATGATGTATGTGTGCATATAGATGTAGCATAGTAATAACTGCACTGTGATTATTGAGCTGGTGCTCGGATTATTTACAACATACATACTAATACATACATATCAGTTATACTTGCTAATTAAGATATTTTAGCTGTAGTCAGTTAATGTTGACTTCGGCTGCGATATAATTATGTACTGTACATATGGCTCTCTTTGTAGAATTTTATTGATTGATTAATGTATAAATTAATAACGTCTTGCCAACATAATTCGTGGTTAGTAGGAACTATGTATATTACGATTTAATGGTTATGCAATATATACTGTATGCATTGATTAATATGTTCTATCCAACAACCAACTATACTCCTAAAATCGATTAATGAAATATTACAAACACATGTGGCAGTCCGTGGATTCGAATCCAGGACGCTCACACCGAAAATCAACACCTTATGCATTGTGCCACGAAGACAGTTAAAGAATGGTGGACACTGCCTACGATTTATTATGCAACTTCGAATCCTGCATATCAATCTAAGCATGTACACACATCCCAACTGCAACTCATGTAGGCTATGCATATGTGAATGGAAAGAGCAATTAATGGGGCCTTAACCACTAGGGAAGTCCTCTCGATAAATTACTCCTGAACCAATATCAATTATTATGTTCTATCCAACAACCAACTCTACTCCTAAAATTGATTAATGAAATATTACAAATACATGTGGCAATCCGTGGATTCGAACCCAGGACGCTCGCACCGAAAATCACACCTTATGCATTGCGCCACAAAGACAGTTAAAGAATGGTGGACACTGCCTACGATTTATTATGCAACTTCGAATCCTGCATATCAATCTAAGCATGTACACACATCCCAACTGCAACTCACGTAGGCTATGCATATGTGAATGGAAAGAGCAATTAATGGGGCCTTAACCACTAGGGAAGTCCTCTCGATAAATTACTCCTGAACCAATATCAATTATTATGTTCTATCCAACAACCAACTCTACTCCTAAAATCGATTAATGAAATATTACAAACACAGGTGGCAGTCCGTGGATTCGAACCCAGGACGCTCACACCGAAAATCAACACCTTATGCATTGCACCACTAAGACAGTTAAAGAATGGTGGACACTGCCTACGATTTATTATGCAATTTCGAATCCTGCATATCAATCTAAGCATGTACACACATCCCAACTGCAACTCACGTAGGCTATGCATATGTGAATGGAAAGAGCAATTAATGGGCCCTTAACCACTAGGGAAGTCCTCTCGATAAATTACTCCTGAACCAATATCAATTAAGAGAGTAGTGCCTGCCTGGTAGGTGGATTTACTTATTGTTTTGGGAGGGTCGAGGAAGAAAAAGTGGGATATTAAAGGATTTGGTTGTGAGTGTGTGGGCAACAGTAGCAACGAATTGATTTGGTTGTTGTTGTTGTGTGTGTATGTGTGTGTGTCTGTGTGAGAGCGATTGAGCATATATTTGTATTTGAATGTACACACAAAGGAATGGCATGTGTATTTGAGAGAGACGTATAACAAGTTACCTAGATACACTAACTGCACGAACCATGTTATTCCTGACAGATATTTGCACTCCGTAGAGTTGTAGGTTTATCATTAGACAATGATATTTGTAAAATTTGTAATATCTCGGTAAGTATACAAATGATCTCAAGCCATAATATAGAACAGTAAATTTACTGTTGCTAGATCAATACATTCTGACATGTACGAAAGATATTTCTGCAACACCATATATATATATATATACTGTATATATATATATATGTGGACGGCCATTGTTCACTTCCTCACCCTATAAACTCCGGTGTTTCTCAGGGCTCTGTCCTATCTCCTACTCTCTTTCTAATTTTTATAAATGATCTCATCAACTGTACCTCAATTCCCATCCATTCATACGCAGACGACTCAACCTTACACTACTCCATTAGTTTTTCAGAACGCCCCAGCCAGCAATCCCTCAATGACAAACGTAATGAAGCCATAGAACTCTTAAATTCTGATCTAAATACTATCTCCAATTGGGGCAGAGAAAACCTTGTTACCTTTAATCCTTCCAAAACCCAATTTCTCCATCTATCTACCCGTCAGGATCTCCCAGCGGACTATCCCTTATTCTTCAACAATACAAAAATCAATCCTTCTTCTTCTCTCAATATTCTTGGTGTCTCTTTTTCTTCTGCTCTCAGTTGGAAGGACCATATTACTAGTCTTGCTAAGGCAGCCTCCCAGAAGCTGGGTGTGCTCAACCGCCTTAGGGGGTTCTTTTCCCCTGCACAGCTTCTTGCTCTGTACAGGGGCATAGTGCGTCCTTGTATTGAGTATTGTTCACATGTGTGGGGAGGGTCCTCTCACACCGCTCTCCTAGACAAAGTTGAAAGGAAGGCCTTTCGTATCATTAACTCCCATCCACTCACTAACTCTCTGCAATCTCTCTCTGTCCGCCTCAATGTTGCATCTCTCTCGCTATTCTATCGCTACTATAATAATCAGTGTTCCTCAGAGCTTTCCCAGTGTATACCACCTCCTTTACGTAGGGCACGTGGTACCCGTCTTGCAACTCAATCTCACCCCTACTCTGCTGTGCAACTCTCCAACACAAGAGTGAAACGTTACTCTCAAACTTTCTTCTACTCAACAGCTGAGCTCTGGAACTCTCTCCCAGAATCAGTCTTTCCCTCTTCCTATGACTTAAATTGCTTCAAACTCCGTGTGTCCAGGCATTTTGCCTCGAACATCCCTTGATTTTGGCCCTGTCACCCTTTCAACTATGGGGGGAGGCACTCGCCACTATGGTGACAATGAATAAATCAAATATCGTGCTCGCAATCGATCACTTGCGAGTTTCAGGTTTTAAGGAAGTTGGAGACCTGAACATCGATATTAAGCAGAAATGCAATATTACTGTACGTTTCTGATGGATAAATTATATGTTGAATTGGCTTTTATGTATATACAGTAAATGTACTACGACTGTAAACTATGTTAAATATCGTTGTCTACAGCCCCAACTTCCTTGTAGAATGAAACTCGCAAGTCGGCAATTGACAGTCTATCGTCCCTCTAGTTAAGAATTATAGGGTATAAAACAGCTATGGCAGCAATGATCAAATCATATATCGTACTCGCAAATGACACCGTTCCTCTCATTACGAATACTAGGCGATACTATATTATTCGTTCCGAAGAACCAGGTTCCTTTCGTGAGCCTATATATGACTATTGGGGGGGATGGGGGGGGGGGGGGGGGGGGTGCAACTAACCTGAACACATTTTGTTAAATCTAGGCTCATTCACTGTGTAGATAATTTCTATTATTTGTCTGCTTAGGGCGGGACTGATCCTAGCAGTGACTTATTTCTTTCTTTGCAAGCTAATTAATTTACTAGGCTAATCACCCTTAACATTTACCACTTCAATCTTGTCACCACTGACTATGATCGAGGGTTCTACCTGCTAAGACTTCTCGGAGTAATTTAACTAATATTATGATGAGGTATATTTTGGGAGCTAACCTTGAAGTTAAGTGAACAAATTTACAGGCAACTGATCAAGGTCCTTGGAGCATTCCCAAGGCCATACATGTCCCTATCAGTACTGCTGCAAGTACTCTAACTGGCCGTCTAACGGCCTTATAGTTGCCTAAGGCAACTTTCAAAAGGTGTGGTGGAGCAGGTCCTCCAAGCCAGGTCGTCTCATCTCCTTATCACCTCGTCGTCGACTGCGCCTCCATCAGGACCCTCATCATCTGGGCATGGAGGGGCTGGGCAGGGACACTTGTGTCTTGCACTTCAATTTCTCCCTCAACTCTTGTGGTATACTCCGTCTCTCAGTGTATGGTCAGTTCGTTGAAGTAACTGTCAGGTGTGCCGCTGGATTTGGTAGTTCACCTCCAACAGCTCTGGGTTATGGAGGGCAGGGGGTAGCTGTAGCAAAGCGGTGGAAGGCTTGAGGACAGTCTGTCATTCGTTCTTTCCCTGTGGTTCCACCCAGGGCTGTTTCCTCGACTTTGGCGATCTCCCAACAGATAACATAATATTATGGTCTTCTCTTAACTCATTGAAGTCTATTTTCACTATTGGTTTATCCATTCCACCATTAAAATCTCTCAATGGCAATCTTGTAACTGACCAACCTTCTTGATGGTATTTTCTTCACCAGCTCAACCTTAGATGAATGAAACCAAGATATTCATTTGCACAATTTAAATTCTCCTCAATTTATCTCATTAAAGATTCACATCAGACATGCCATAACCACTCTGCAGAATCCCTCAGTAGATAAAGCTCCTGGTCCAGATGAAATTCCTCTAATAGTACTTAAAAACTGTTCCTTAATGCTTGCTTCCATGGGTGTAGCCATACCACATGTTTGGATAGTGTAAAAATGTTTGATAGAGTCTGGCATCAAACCTTATTGTCAAAGATGTTTCACTACGGTCTTGTATCACTAATTCCACTGATTTCTTCTTATCTTCATAACAGGAAATCACGTATAATGATAAGTGGCCTTCATTCTTTGTTTTACTCTTTAAAGACTGGCGCTCCTCAGGGATCAGTTTTGGTCCTAACTCTGTTCCATATTCATATCAATGAGCTTGTATCTATCACTCATAACCCAATACATTTCTACGCAGATAACTTAACACTCCACATGTCCTTTACATTTAGCAGTTCTTTCATGTAGTTTGATATTATTCATACCAAATTAAACATTGTAGTTTATCTGAACCAGAATCTATACAAAATGTATGAATGGGGACAACAAAATCTAGTTTCCTTTAATGCACAGAAAACCAAGTACATACAATTTTCTTGCAGACAAAATCTTTTTGACTTCCATATAATCTTTAATGATGCATATATTCCCACCTCCTCTAATATTGCTATCCTTGTTGTAACATTGAATGCCAGCCTGAGCTGGACACCTTATGTTAGATGCATTGCTAAAAATGTCTCTTAGTAAATGGGACTTCTATATAGAGTTCGAGAATTCTTCACTGACGAGCAGCTAGCCATTATGC
This sequence comes from Paralithodes platypus, assembly GCA_032716605.1. Taxonomy (NCBI): domain Eukaryota; kingdom Metazoa; phylum Arthropoda; class Malacostraca; order Decapoda; family Lithodidae; genus Paralithodes; species Paralithodes platypus. The sequence goes on along the minus strand of CM064537.1, from coordinate 8,010,655 downwards.
ATAAAAGTCATGTTCATTCTCAGATAGAATACTGTTCACCCTTGCGGAATGAATGTGGAGTTGTTGCATTGAGGCAGTTGGACAACATTCAAAATATAGCAATTAGATTAATCAATAACCCTGTAATCACGCAGAATCTTCCTCCACTACATACAAAGATATGTTGCAGCCCTTGCTTTATTCTAATTTCATGGTAAATGCTTTGAGGATTTTGCTTTAATTGTACCACCTCTCCACATCTTTCCCCGCAAAACTAGGGCAGCTGGAAATCCCCATGAATTCACACTCTCTCTTCTACAATGTACAGTAGAGCTTCCACTTACCAAAATTAATTTATGTCCAGAACTTTTACTCTCTGGAATTGCCTTCCTTGAAATTGCTTTCCACACATTTAATACCCACAGCAGTTTAAGTCCAATTTATACAAACATTCTATGAATGGAGGATGCACATGGACCTTTTTTGTTTTGTCTATGTTTTTCCTTCCTCTGTTTATTGTCTCCTGAAAAAATAACTATCGGGTGAGTGCCCACGACCCAGGCCCAGGAACTCAGGAGGGTCCAATGCCAGGTATGCCCTGCATGGCTTGGGGGAGCAGCCCTGCTGCTCCCCCCAGTCGAGCAGGGATACCAGCTGTGACGAGTGTAGGGCAAAGCCCTCGGGACCCCTACATTCCGACAGGTGGCAGATCCCCTTGACCCATTCCAAATTTATGGGGTGGTCGTGGTGGTGCCGAGGAGTCATGATCCCAAAGACACTCCAGGATTTAACTTTTGGAAGGGTCTCCGGGTTGGTGCCTGGAACATATTAACCCTTTCGGATGATGACCGACTACCTCCCTTATCTAGGGGGTTGCGGCGGCTGGGGGTCAACATAGTGACTCTCTCTGAGGTGAAACGTCCTGGCTATGGGGAGATCAGCTGTGATGGTCATACATACTACTGGTCTGACTTTTTTTCTATATTCAAACTACTCCCTCTCGGGCATAGGCTGAGAGCCTGTACATCGAACTGCTCAACACGGTGAAGCCTGTGAGGTCTTGTACCAGTCTAGGGAGTGAGACATGTAAAGCACTTAGAGCTCTACTCACGACTCGAAGAAGCCCCATCTCTGGAGCCGCCTCGTCTTCGTGCTTCACTGTATCACCCCCCAAACTTGGACCCTCTGTAGTGATGGTGCTCACCAAATGGGGGTGGCTGTTACAATCTGTTCTACCCTAGCTTCCACAGTTGTGGAGGTTACACCTGTTGATGAGCGTATGATGCTGGACTTCATCTCTCTTATTGCAGTGTATGCTCCTACCGAGATGAGTGACTTAGAAGAGAAATAAGTGTTTTATACCAAGCTTGACTCTATTGTTGAACAGTGCCACCTATGGGATACCATCATCGTCCTTGGAGATTTCAATGCAGTTACGGGCACAGATAAGGCTGGCTACGAGATATGTGTCGGTCCCTATATCAGGAATGTCAACAGCTCTCTCTTCCTGAACTTCGCAAGGTCCAGGAAGTTGAGCATTGCGAGATCCTGGTTCCAGAGACCAGATCTACACTACTGGTCCTGGTATTCCAATGCTGGTGGTGTGGCCAAGGAGATTGATCATATACTTGTAAGCACTCGTTGGAGAATCTTTATGAGTGTCGAGTTCTTTTCTACCAACCACAGCCTTGTTGTTGCTACTCTGAAGCTACAACTCAAATCTAGAAAAGAAAAATCTCTAAATGTTATCCCCCCGGGTTTTATCTTGAGAGGCTCAAGGATGAGGAGTGTGCAAGGCAGTATACAATACCGTAGCAGTCTCAAACCGATTTGAAGTGCTTGACTCGCTGGAGGACCATGTAGAGCTGTGGGAAAACTTTTAACGTGGAACCCTGTCAGCAGCTGCTGAATGCATTGGAGTTAAACCAAGGTCAAGGAGGGGTTTCCTATCTGGGGAACACTGGACAAAATAGAAAAAAATACTGTGCTGCCAGATTGAATATATATCTGGGGTGCCACAGGGCTCTGTCCCGTAGAGCCAGAACTTCACTGAGGGGAGACAAGGAGAGGTATGTCAGGGGAATCGTTGTGGGGGTTGAGGGCCATTTTTCTTCTAATGACCTTGAACTAGCTTATGGAGCCCTGAAAAAACTCCACTACAAACCTATCCCCAAGGCTAGTTCAGTTCGAAAGGCAGATGGCCAACTCACATTGAGTGATGAAAAGTGTAAGGCCTACTGGGCTGAGTACTTTGAGCAGTTGTACATGGCCAGTGCTCTCAACGGACAGCTTTATGTGGGCAATATACTACCACCAGTACCTGATCCGCCGATTGATGAAGACCCGCCCTCCCTTGCTGATGTAAAGGAGGCCGTGGCTAAGCTAAAGACCGGGAAAGCTCCTGGTGTTTGTGGCAGTTCCTGAGGATTGCTGAAAGTTGATGGCAAGTCCATGGTCCATGGGTTACATGCGGTCTTGACTGCTGTATGGCAGACATGGCAGAAAAGGGGTCTGGTTACCCCTATCTGGCAAGGAAAAGGGGACAGCCAAGACTGCAATAACTATCGTGGTAAAACACTGCTCAGCGTGCTAGGCAAGGTCTTCGCCCATATTCTACTGATGCGAATCAGAGGCCATCTGCTACAGGAGCAGAGACCTGAGCAATCCGGATTCACACCAAAGAAGTAAACAATTGACCGGATTCTGGCACTCCGGGTTCTTGTGGAGTGGAGACTTGAGTTTCGACAGGGGCTGCTCACAATCTATGTCGATCTCAAGAAGGCGTTTGATTCAATGCATCGAGAGAATGTGGCTAGGAACTAGAGATCTTGGGTAAGCTTACCTATCTTTGAAGCATGATCCACAACAGTGGTGAGTCAGGCTATGATGTAAATCGTCACCTCGGCTTAGCATGGGATGTGTTCCCTGTCTTACTGTATGGCTGTGAGACATGGACACTAAACAGTGTTTTGAAGAAACATATTAACTTCTCGGGTACTAAGTGTCTCCACAGGATCATGGGTTATCGCTGGTACAATTGCATATCAAACCAGCGACTACTCCGTGAAACTGACTCAAGACATATTAGTTGCATAATTTGTGAACACCAACTTCGGCTATATGGGCATGTGGTTCGCCTCCCCGAGGCAGATCCCGCTCACCAGGTGGTCTCTACAGAAGACAACTCTGAGTGGAGGAGGCCCAGGGGGAAACCATGGAACTCATGGCTGAAGGAAGTCAGTAAATCATGCGATGGAATACTAAATATGGACCAGGCAGATGCCTGGAGGCTTTCCCGAAAAGATCCCCTTGGGTGGCGTCAGTGGGTGAGTGCGGCCACGCGCTGTCATGGTATATGCCGTCATTAATTGATTGATTGAAAAAAACAAAATATTTCGTAACGTACTGATTAGAGGTATTCTAAGGAGGTTCTTTTTGTCATTGTACTAATAATGCTACAATACATAAACATGTGTTAATGTAGTGCATCACCACTGCCAATAGTTTGTAATTCCCTCAGAATCATAAAGATAAGAGCAAATTGAAATTGTATAAATCTGACTTACTGTAGGTTTGCTACAGTTTCCAAAATACAGACCAAATATGATGTCATAACTTAATTTTCCAAAATATTTACTGAACCTCTTCTTTAGGGAAGCTTAGACCAAGGTATTCATAATTCATTCCAAGGCGTTTCACTGTTCGGGGAAGTATTGGAAACCCGAGACAAGCTAACGCATTACATGTATTAGATTGAGTCCACCTTATTTACCCTTTCAATACTGGGGCCGTCCTTTTAACTTTTGTTCTGGCTATTATTAGACGATTGTATTCGATTAAAACAGGTCCTCGACCAATTAAAAGGCTTCAAACTATCTCACTTAACGCTTTTTACTACTACAGATCCTTCTTAACCTGTACACAATTGTCTAAATATAGGTAGAATACAATTTAAAAGACATCGCACAGAACAGAAGGGGTTAAGGTGATGGGACAACTCATTTATCATTTTTATAGCTAAAACATGCACAGTTACATAGGCACAATTAAAAGTAGCTGTGTACTTTCTATTAGTGTGTGCAATACTGCATACGATACAATGCAAATGAATCAAGGTATATTGTTATGGACACATTAAATGCCCATGCCATTCACATAATTATTTGATCACACTGTATACACATTGCGATTGAATATTCGATTGTAAATTAGGCTCTTCATCCTGATTATATCCCTAGCGCTCTGGACACTTCATTAACCCTTTCGTTACCGGTGCCGTCCTTTTATATTTATTTGGGCTAATATTAGACAATGTTTTCATTTAAACCAAGGCCTCCAGCAATTAACAGGCTTCGACTCTTTCCCTTAACCCTTTTAGCTGCAACAGATCTTTCTTAAACTCTAAAATGCGCAGCTATGGTATTTGAAAGTGCCCACCATGCGAAGGTATTCTGATTCATTCCTCACTAAAATCGTTAATTTACCATATACTGTATATAATTAATACTTATCCATATGTGCCTATTTTACTATTAATATGAACATTGAACATGGGAAAGCAATAAAACAAGTGGTAACATCAATTGGCTGGTGAAAATCTTATATTTTAGCCCCGCAGTCATAATCTGACCTTGAACGGTGAGAGAGGTGAGAGACAAACACCCTCTCTCTCTCTTGTCTCGGACCGTTCTGAGAGACTAGGGGTGGACTCAGACTGGCTTGGAGGGTCGAAGATACACTCCTTCACCACCCCTCTCTCTTTCACCCGTCCTCCCACGAAAATACTTGATAAATATCGGGAATAATAGAGAAAATACCTGATAATTAAGGAGGGGGGAAAGGGGAAAGCAATATGGTTGGGACACATGTGTAGGAGTGGTAGAAAGTAATGGAGGGAAATTATCTCACCTAAACACAAATGTCTTTGTTTTGAGTGTCACTGGGGTGTTTTAACCCTTATTTAGCGGCGAGCAACATAAGTCGAGTTAAATAAAGCTGGACTATGTGGCGGCGCTCGACATAACTCGAGTGGCAATTTCAGCACGTAATGTGGCTGAGAGAGAGAGACAAGTGGTGGCAGGAGACTAGCGAGCGTATGACTGCTCCAGACCACCGCGGCGAACCTACTGACACAAATCTCAGCTCCCTCCTCCCTCTCTCACTCGCTACATACTCAATTATGTACTGAAAGTACCGAATTACCTGCTTTTTGCACTCGCGTTGCACGGTTATTGCAAGAAAACTATCCATCATACAAGGATCGTTATGGTGTCATTCGAAAGCTCTGTTTATGCCCTTTCAGGGATAGGTACTTGTTTTACGTTCTGGGTCTTATTTAGGCATGAAAATGATCACGTAAACAGCCCTATTTTGGCTAAAAACACCCCGCTGTGCGGTACACATAAATAAACCGCATAGGCCGCTCGTAAGGTGTTAAAAGGTTTTTCTTAGGCCTTGGATCTTAAGAATCTTGCCGCATTCGCCCAGTAGAACCTCTTAACCCTCTCACGAGCATAGGATGCAGAGATTGCCAGATTAGCAATAAGAAATAGATTACTCTCACTTTTATAATTACCTCTCCAAAATTAGTTTTCTGCCCACAGCTAACTCAAAGACAACTGCAGAGGTTGAAGTAAACAAACTAAAGGTTTATAGATACCCCTGACGGTAACAAAGGATTTAAAGTGTCCCTAATAGGCTCAAAAATCGCGTCCGGATGTGAGAGGGTTAAGAGTCTTCCCTCAGCTCCCGGGTTGAGCTGCACAAAATCGTCTAAATATAGCTAGAATTAAATTACAAAGACGTTGCCGGTACAGAAGGGATTAACAATAGTATATATTTTAGCCAGCATGGGACGTTCACTGGCTTGAGTTTCATAAATTTATGGCTTGGTGACCAAAAGCAAAGGATATTAAAATACTGCCAATTCGCCTCTTATCCTGCCCAATCATCGAACTCCGGTTCTCTTGGTTGTAAGCCGAGTGTGCTTACCAATACACCACAAGTAACCCTATATCAGAACCCTGTTTTGTATTGAATGAAATCCCAATTTAAGTGTGGCCTGTCTCTATTCCGCGACTCCTGATAGACGGTCAGATAGTTACAAGACGTGGTTTTGATGAGCCAGTGACAAGTGTCACATAAGTAGTTCAATGATGAAGAAACCTTCTTAGGGGGTTATCTTCACTGTTGAGTACGGTGGAAAATGAGAAAAGCGGTTGGGCTACTTCTGATTTCCCGGCGTATTTAAGGTGTTAGGATGTGTAAAACCTCTCGGGTTATCCTTATGAGCATTGATTCCTGGAAATTTTAATTTCCAGATCTCTTCACATCTTGAGCAGCACCGCAAGCAGGAGGAGGAACCGTTCCCGGTGGGGAGGGGGGGTTCAGTATCCATAATGCCTCTGTTTAACATTTGTGCCACACCTATCTGTCCAAGAGTTCCGATAATTGCACACAAACTTTGTATACGATGTGTAACGTGCATCGATAGGTCTAAGTTTCTCTGGACTTCCCAGAAATGCCCGGTGTGCCCGGACCAATCTAATTACACGCGGGGAAACGGTTGCAAAATTATTGGTAAATCTTTTAACTCGCACGAATCTAAGAATTTCTTCTTCAATCGAGTTGTCAACTTGTGGAATGGGCTTCCCCGAAACGTTATAGACTGCATCACCGTTGATTCATTTAAATTCCGCCTAGACAAATATCTCTCATTAAACCCGCGACTGACTGCGTTTGTAAATGAATAACTTTATTTTATCCCCCCTCAGTTACTAACCCATCTGTCCTCTACTAACTTCCTAATCCTGCCACGGACATTAGTTCCCGGGCAGTAATTCCCTTTCCAATGTTCCCTTACCCACTCTAAACCACTGTTTGGACACTTGATCCTCAGTGTTTTGGAGGACAAGCAACCTAGAAGGGTCACTAGACCTGTTGTTGCTTGATTTCCTTTGTACTCCTTTGTACTCCTTTGTACCTTTATGCGGAATGACTTAGCAAACAAGATCTTTCGTGCCTAGTGGCCTTGATTGAGATAAAGACTAAATTTACCTCCTATACCAAGAGTGTATCAAACTTTGAGTTAATTTGCGATGACGCAGACCTGTTACAACTCATTCTGCTTTACTCTTTCAATGATGATTCACCGGCTTTACAGTCAACGTCTATCAATACAGCTAAGGCTCAACACTTAGTAGAGCAATTAGCCATTAGCAGTGACTCGGAATCCATTGAGGTAACCCCCTCCCCCCCCCCCCCCTCCCCAACATAAGAGAACCCGCTCGGCGTCGCCAGGCAGCCTATCACTATCAACATCCAGGTCACCCCGGCAACAATTTAGAGTCTTCAGTCCAGGACACACTGTCTCCCAAACGACAGAAGTGTAACTCTAGGCTCTCTACTATTAAGGTCACAGCGGAAGTTCATGCCAGTAAGCTTCGGGCAGAGCCGCCGTCGCAACAGAGATGTAAGCCGGACCCACAACCGCTCCCCTCAGTTTCTGCCCCTGACGTGCTGGAGTTTTTTCCCGGGCTTCTCGAGGCGGGAGCTAAGGGGACTGAGTCGAGTCCCAGGGATAGGTCTAAGGTAAAGGTGGTCCAACAAGGATCCCAATTTTTGCTCCCAAAAGCTGATCTGCCTTTCCCAAAGCAGGAACGCTTAAACTCACCAACTACGGCCACAGAGCAGTAGTTCAGCGGCATGTAAGAGCACAATCATATCAGGTTCTCAGGTAGGGCAAGATCTATCTACATCCAGGGCTTCTAGTAATCTTGACTACCCTAGGGGTAGCTTCCTATCTAATAAATTCAACTCCTCTGGGAGTAACATCATTGCACCTAGTAGGCTAGGTCCCAGTCTGGAAAGAAGGCGTAGAGTAGCTGAAACAACAACCAGCCTTAAATCAGAGACAGCGAGGGTAATGGGATCGCCAGAGACAATAGACTTGCTTCAATTGTGCCGCCTCTCCACATCTTTTTCCGTAGAACTAGGGCAGCTGAGAGTGCCCATGAATTTACACTTTCTCCTCCACAATGCAGAACTTCTGCTTATCAAAATTCATTTATCCCTAGAACTACTACTCTTTGGAATTCACTTCCCTCGAGTTGTTTTCCACAAACTTACAATCTACAAAAGTTTAAATCCAGTTGTTACAAATATTTTATGAATGGAGGATGCCTTTAGGCACATGGACCTTTTTGTTTTATCTGTGTTTTTCCTTCCTCCGTTCATTGTCTCTTAACCTCTGAAGTGCGCATGGGGGTAATTGGAAACGTCCCCCTGTGCTGACGTATTTGAGGTGTTTCCGTCACTAAAATATTCATTGTGCCATTAATAGCATTAATATTTATCCATATGCGCCTATTATGGGTTGATTATAAAGGTATTAACCTGAAACAACAATAAAACGAGTGAAAACAGCGTTTGGATGGTCAAAATCGGAGATATAGCCCGCGAGTTGTATAATGTATGGGTGAGGCAATCTGCTTTCCCGCCAATTTCCCCCAAGGCCACTGAGACACAGTCGATCGATACTCTCTCTCTCTCTCTTGCACTCGCTTGCTATCAGTGATGACCACACCCTCCAATCGGATTTCTAATGTTAGCACGAAAATATACCTCAGAATAAGGGAATAACAGGGAAAATAGGTGATAACTGAAGGAGAGGAGGAAAGTGGGGAAGGAGGGGAGGTAGAGGACTGAGATTTTGCATGGCCCAGGGGCCAAAAAAAAAATAAAAAATAAAAAAAAAAAAATATAAAAAAAATTTTTTTTTTCGATGTCAAAAGTTGATTTTTATTTTCTCTGACTCTTAAGAGTCTTCCCGCAGTGCGCCGGGGGAACTCTTAAGAGTCTCCCCGCAGCTCCCGGGTTAAAAACAAAAACAAAAATCCCATGGCTCCACCGGAAGTAGCAAGTGCTGTGGCCTTACCGGATCAGGACGAGAAGGTTGAGATTAAGGGTAAAGTAGAGAGAGAAAGAGACCCAACTCTAAAGAGACCACGCAGTCAGTGAGTCACGGCTAAACATTTAGATAGGTTCTTACAGAAAGTGTTACAACAATATTCTGTGGCAAAAAGGTCTCGAAACACTCCCACAACGACGATGGGAGCTCCCTCTATTACCCCTGTGCTCCCGCTCACACCAGCCAAAATTAAGGTCCTTCCCCCTCAAAATGCTCCCATGACTAGCATAGGAGCTATCCCGATGGTTTCTGCACTGCCACTCACACCATCAATTACTAGTGTATTAACATCCTCAGATGCTCCCCTGGCCCTCAGGCCGCCCAAAGGTAGTATGCTTCCGAATCCCATCTGTCCCACAGCTAAGGTAACACAGTCAGGTCCCCCGGCAGATGCCACTACGGTGACCGCCTCCCGGACGACTACTTATCATTGTTCAAACCCATCTTTCTACCCTATTTCAATAGATAAACAGCTACAGACGAGAACCACTGTCCCACGCTTGCAAGAATCAGATTGTTTCTGGTTTCCGGTAAGACAACCTAAATCAGGGTATGAGCACAGGTCTATTGCGGGGGAGATTCCAGTTCCTCGTGAATGGGTAATCGAGACCAATAAGAATAATGAGTTCCGTGCTAAGGATACACAGGGTAGGATTTTAAAGGTACCAATTAAGGCGATTCCCAATGTCTGGAATTACGAACACTTTGTTTATGTACCTGCTCAACTGTTACCTCCTTCCCCAGGGGAGGTCGTATGTCCTGAATGCTCCCGGCCATACGGCGTACACGGGTATGATTCCTTCAAAATAGAGGAACCGAGGTTGGTTACAACTCCAGCGCTCCTTCCGTCGAGCAATCAGAAAGTTCTCCTGGGGGAGGTAGGTCATGGTCCATGGATGGACTGGGAGACGGAGGCTCAACAGTTTACAATTGCCCTAACGTCACATCCCTCCCAAGCTATCCCCCCACCCAACCAAATTGAGTTTAATTGGCTGAAGCCTCAGCCAGGAGGTGTTCCCTCCTCCATTTTTGAATTTCTTACGTCCCCACAGTTATCACAAAAGGACTTTCAGGATCCCTTCAAACCCCCCCCCCCCCCCCCCCCCACCATTATTGATCTCCAAAGAGATTTTCTATTGCGAGATAATGCCCAAAGACAGTTTGCAACATTTTTACTCAGCCGACAAACTGCCCAGTCCATCTCCAGACCAGTAGAGTCTAAGTCAGATCAGGGTGTCAGTGAAACAATAGGGTTATTCCAACAGCTTCTTCTCCCTCACCCGGCGAGATCAATCTCAGACATACGACAGCCTTATTTGAAGCCATCCGGGCTAGACAACACCTAAGACTCTTTATGGTGAGAGGATTACCCGGAATTATTTACCACCGAGTGCTCCTTTCTCTGGTGTTGACAGCTTCAGTAATGAACACAGAGACTAGGGAAGCAGTTAGACAGATTCGGTAATAGTTATTACCTGCCGCTTAAACAGGGTAAGGGGGTTATGAGGATAATTCTAACATGTTAGGGTATGACATCAGCCATCGCCAGACAGTCGTCAAGCCCGAAATGTCACCACTTCCTTTGATTCCGAGGATCCCTCTCTCTCTCTCCCGGGGCCTTGTGAAGGCATGTGGATCCGAGGGTAGACTCCGTAGAACACACCCAGGCAAGGACTAGGGGTTCCTACGGTCGTCACCGGGCTGCGTCCCGGCGGACGTGGGCAGGGACAACTCTCTAACGAAGACTCCGGCGTCCTCAGTTAAGATTAGACAAAATCTTCTCGTTAGAGGCTAGTCACTAGTCAAAAGATAAGTTTTCCCAGTGTTGTTAAGGCCGAGCCAACGTACCATGTTGTCACGTCCACAGTTACCTAATGCCACTAACGGACCATATTTGCATGAGGCCAGTAGTAAACCCCCCCCCCCCTCCGGGTGTTGGGGTTTACGAGTCAAAGCCGTTCCCTTTGTCACCCTTCAGGACTTCCAGTTGGTCATACAGCAGTTTTTCACTGCAAAAGGGTAACCTAGAGTAAGGGATGAGTCCGGCAATCTTACGGCCATGGTAAAATCAAGGAATAAAAAATTGGTGGGGCTTCAGACGGCTGCCGGGTAATGGCGGAGTCAATCAGTACCACCAATATCATGTCTATCACATTATAATTCATGTTTAATCCCAGTATCTACAATACCCATGTCTTTTACATTATATGAATGTACTATCCCTAGGGTTCAAGGTCAACTTGGCAAGGTTGCACCTCGTTCCCACAAGGGTAATTCAGTGGATAAAACTATTCTGGGACAGAACCACTCGTACTCTCGGTCAAAGTGGGCAACCGCAACAGATTTCGTGGGAAATTGTTCTGGTTGCCAACAGACTAAACACGACGAGAGGAATGGGAGGAGTCCCCGGCCGGTTCTCTCAACTGGATTCAACTGTGAAGTTGGGCCGGTTGGAAGTCAAGTGATTATTCGTGGAAAGCAACTCTATATTTTCCCACTCTTGCCGGCGGGAAAATTACGGACCATTCCTCTAATTCACAAAAAACGTACCGTCGGTCTGGGCAAGGTAGGAAACATGCACTCAATAATGACGTGGTTTTCTTCCCCGCCTACGGTATAGATATAGACAGATGCTTACGGGACAATAAGCCAGGTATATCAGTAGGACCTAAGTCACCAGGGCCACAATTTTGGTCCCAAGACAGGAACTTTCACATTAACAAACAAGAGTGGCTAATTCATTTGTTGTTTCCCCATCAAAACCAAAGCTCTTCTTGATAGAGGAAATCAACTGCATTTCGAATGAACAATTTAGAAGAGGTACTCCGCATTTCCAAAGCAAGGGTCAGAGACGTCTCGAAAGTTACTAGAATTCTCAGAAAAGATTCTTGCTCTAGCCGGAAAGCTGAGCATTCATCTTCACACATCTTACCTCATGGCCGTGACAAACGGCTAGGCAGACGCTCTGTCCCGGAGACGGAGCACACAAGTAGAAACGACATTCAAGCAAAATATCTCCAACAAGATAAATGCGGAGCCATACCATTCACAAGTGGGTCTATGAGCGTTCGAAGGAAACCACTCCCTAAATCTGCCAGGAAGAAACCTCGGCGGAGGGGCGGGGTCCAAAAATGCATTGACGGAAGACCAAATCAATTGGAATTATATCTGTTTCCTCCTCCAAAGCACTCACGCACGTGCCAAGTAATTTACAAACTACGGGGTTACCGAGGTTTTAGCCGATGATCGCGCCACTTTGGCCAGCTCAGGTGGTACCACTAATTGAAAACGTGGGCAAAACCCAGCGTCACACCCGGTCGCATACTTCCACTCGAAGACAATTAGCAACCTAGAGACCTCCCGGACTTTTGCCGTCGGGACATCCAATATACCGAAAGGTTAACTCAATAGGAAGAGAGTGAGAGGGTACAAGTACATTTTTTAATCAGTAAATTTCTTATTCAATATACTAGGTCTGCCAGGGGACAATTCCAATATCATTAGAAAACGTCCTCAACCTGGGTAGTAGACACGGTGCATCCAATGGAATAGGTAGCCTTGATCTTTACTTACTTAGACTAATTGTTTGAACACAAGGGTTTTCTGTGGTCACCTTGGAATACCACTTGTCTGCCATTAGAACTCCCTCCCCCTTTTTTTTTTACGACCTAGCTGGTCTATCTATACCACTATACTATGTCTGTGATCCATGTAAGACAAAGCTTGGAGTGTTAACTTCATTTAAGAAGGAAATGGAGAACATGAAGAAAGAAATTATGAAAGAATTGATTGAATTCAAAGAAATGATGACCCAAGGTTTTGATGTAATGAGCGATAAACTAAAAAATATCAGGAGTGAATTAAATGATAAGATGACCCAAGGACTAGACGGTATAACTCAAGAACTTTCAACTCAATTGAAAGTAGTGAAGATGGAGATGCAAGGAGTCACTAGTGGTATGGGAAATGTTGTTGATGCTATAAGCGCTGACCCCGCGTAAACGTCAGCGGTTTCTGACTCGCCTGGGGTGGTCGGATGTGGTGACGGAGAGAAGAAAGAAGAAAGAAAAGAAGAATCTACTCGTTCTGAAGGCGAAGGATGAGAATGAAAAGGCAACTGACAAGAGAGAAGAAATTTCTCAGGCGCTAAAGGGGGTTCAAATTCAGGATACGAAATTTACCCCTAAAGGGAACATGGTGTTGAATTTTGGCACTGTGGATATGCTGAATGATGCAGTTAAAAAGTTGATAGAGGTGCCGGCTGTTACTACAAAGAGTGTGAAAAAATTAAAACCAAAAGTGATGATTTGCAATGTTCGACCTGAAGAGTCCAAGAGTAAGATAATTGATACATTAATTGCAAGGAAAGATTTTCTTGATTCGATTGAAGATATTAGGGGAAAGATTGCCATGATTTTTGATAAACCAGCAGCTGGAGGTACAGTCCATTATATCCTGAAATGTGAGCCTGAAGTCTGTGCGGCTTTCTATAAAAATAAAGACAAGGTGAAACTTCTATGGGGAGTATATAATTTAAGAGACAGGTACCATGCATTGGCTTGTTTCCATTGCCAGAGATTTGGGCATGTAGAAAATAAGTGTGCTGCTAAACTAAACAGTGAAGTGCCTGTTTGTTTTAAATGTGCTGGAACACATAGGTCGAAGGATTGTAAAGTGACTGTGAGAAAGTGCATAAACTGTATGAGATACGGGCAACAAGACGTGTATCATTCATCATCAGATACCCGGTACCCGGTCCTTTCGAGTGAGATAGTCAAGGTGAGAGACCTAAATGATCATGGAATCTAGTGCTTTAATAAAGATAAAGGGGGGACTGATAAACATTCAATCAGTAGGAAATAAAACCTTTGAAATTCGAGACTTAATTAATGAGGCAAAATATGATGTACTAGCGGTAACTGAAACATGGCTGAGTGAATACGACACTGCTAAAATACTTGAAATGACTCCTTTAACGCATACCTTCTTGCACAATCCACGAAAAGGGAAGGGAGGTGGTGGTGTGGGAATTTTTCTTACAAACACGTTTAAGAAGATGAAAATATGTAAATCTGCAAGGTTCGGTAGTTTTGAACATATACAGGTGGGCTGTGAGATTGGAGGCAGGAAATGTACTTTTATTGTTGTTTATAGACCCCCAAATATAAGTGCCAGTACATTTATTGATGATTTTAGATTATACTTGGAAACAATTGATATGGTTAGTACGAATACATTCGTCTTTGGTGACTTTAATCTGTGGGTGGACGTTCCGAATGATTACTATGCTACTATCTTTATAGAATTGATGGAGTCTTTCCACTTGATAAATAAAGTGCATACTGCAACTTCAAGAGGTGGTCATGCATTAGACTTGGTTTTTACGAATAGAGAAAGCGATATGATAAATGAGCTGTATGTTGAAGATGAGTGTTGTATTTCGCCGGTCCATAAACTAGTTACTTTTAACATGCCGTTTGTAAGTAAACCTGGACAATCTAAGACAATAAAGTGTAGGTCAAAAAGAAAATTTGAGCCACAACTACTAATATCGACTGTTGCGAATGAAATACTGATTAAGAAAAGAGAACACTGTGCTCACCGTGAATTAATAGATGACTGTACGTCATGTTTCACTAATCTGTATAACAGCATTGCTAGAGAAAAATACGAAGATATGTGCCCCATTATTGAAAAGGAAATAGTAATAGTTGATAGTGCGCCGTGGTTTAACCCGGGAGCTGCGGGGAGACTCATAAGAGTTCCCCCGGCGCACTGCGGGTAGACTCTTAAGAGCAGAGCCTTTGAACACGTACCAAAACCGCGCGTTTATAGCCAGGCGGCTGAAAATTGGTGTGGGTATAGTACTACATGTCAACTCTCAACACCACCCCGCCAAACGCTCGCCCCGCACTCGTGCAAGCACCACCGCGCCAGTAACCACGCACTAGTCATGGAGCCCACACGTCCCTCACGCTCGCTCCCTGATGACACAACCAGCCCTCCTTCTGGTGGTGTTAGCCGCCGTGGAAGGCAGAGGGTGGCTGCTAAAGACCCTAGCTACCAGTACGACACGCTCTACAGCTCGGAGGACGAAACACCTGTACCCAAAGCACGAAAAACACGTGCAAGCAGGGCAATGGCACAGAGGTCATTGGTCTTTCGGGACACTGCCACCACGACCCAGGCCACTACAACAACCACTACCACCACCACTGCCACCACTGCCACCCCTGCCACCGGTACCAGCGACGCAGGAGGCCGCCCTAGGGCTGCAGAACCTGCGGGGTAGGAAAAATGAAAGGCACGGGCGTAGGGAAGAGAACTCGTACGCCAGCCACAGTGCCCCTACCACCACCACCACCAGCCGCCCCTGGCCCGGCTGCCCCTGCCGCCCCTGCTGCCCCTGCCGCCCCTGCCGCCCCTGCCGCCCCTGCCCAAGGAACAGGGAAGGGGAAGGGGAAGGGGAAGGGGAAAGGGAGAGGGAAAGCGACTGCTGGCCCTGCTGGCCCTGGTGTCCCTGCCGGCCCTGCTGCCCCTGTTGCCCCTGCTGCCCCTGTTGCGCCTGCTGCCCCTGCCGCCCATGCCGCCCCTGCCCAAGGAACAGAGAGAAGGGCGACAGGCACCACCATCATCTTGCCATCAAGGCCACGCACCACTGCTGCCCCTGCCGCCGCCCCTGCCGCCGCCCCTGCCACCGCCTCTGCTGTCCCTGTCCATAAGACTCCCGCACGTGCCAAAGTGACCCGGAAAACTCTGACACCATCAAAGTATGCCGCCCTGCTGTTTGATGGCGATTCGCAGGACATTGGCAGCCCGGGTTTCGACGACGAAGCCCTAGCACGGGACCAAGGGAGGGGGGATTTGGGAGTGGACAGTGGGAGTGAGTCCGACGTAGGTGACGAAAATGAGGAAGGGCATCGTCTGTCAAGTGAAGAGGAGGGTAATGATGATGAAGTGCTGTATCGCGACCATGGAAGCGATATTTCAGACGATGAAGCAGACGCAGACGACATTCCGATCCCTCAGCTGCCTTCGTTCGATTGGTCTGACGGGATCAATTTTGTACCTGACGTGCCCCAGTTCAATCCTGGGACGTCAGGAACAACTGACGACTGGCCCTGTGATGATCAAGCGAACGAAAGCGACTTCTTCCTCGCTTTTTTCGACATGGAGGTAATGACGTACATCGTTGCCCAAACAAACGCCTACTACAGGTGGGTGTTTGGCAGATTGGACGTCCTTTCTCCAAAAGCGAGAATACGAGGCTGGGTGGATACGACTGTGGAAGAATTACTGACGTTCTTTGCCTTGTTGTTCCTCATGCCTCTGATCAAGAAGCATGTGTTGTAACACTATTGGAAGCACGACCCTCTCATCGCCACCCCAACTTTCAATAAGTTCATGACTCGTGACAGATTTTTGTTGCTGCTAAGATTTATGCACTTTGCAGACAACGAAAATCCTAACAGGATTGACAGGATATGGAAAGTTCGGGATGTGTTCACCATGTTGTTGGAGAGGTATAGGAAATACTTTTACCCCTTCCTAAATTTGGTGATTGATGAGTCGCTCGTGCTCTTCAAAGGACGTCTTGTTTTCAAGCAGTATATCCCCTTGAAAAGGCATAGGTTCGGAATCAAGCTCTTCGTTTTGTGTGACTGCGAAACTGGAATAGTGCTTGACATGATCGTGTACACAGGCACTGACATTGACATACCGAAAGCCGCTGCCAATGACCCCTGGGCATGTCAGGTGCCATCGTCAGGAAAATGTTGGCACCTTACCTGGGCAAAGGCCACATCATCTACACTGACAACTGGTATACTTCTCCTGCTCTCTGCCAGTTTCTTTATGACAACCAAACGGGGTCATGTGGGACTGTCAGAAAGACAAGAAAGTTTATGCCAAAGTTCACAGGTGATGTCATTCCTCTCACAGATGCCTCCTCCAGTGACACACCTTCAGAAGACGACCTGGCCCAGGAACACCGCGAGAGGCATGTGCGAAGAAGGCGACGAAAGGGGCAGAAATACAAGCAGCTCGAGAAGTGTGGGAAACTGATAGCCCTGAAGTGGAAGGATAAGCGAGACGTCCACCTGCTTTCCACCGTCAACACAGGTGCCCAGGTGGATTCTGGCAAAATCCACTACCGAACCAGGAAGACAATCTACAAGCCCGACATGGTAGTGGACTACACTAAAAACATGCGCCTGGTGGACAAGTCTGACTGTCAGCTGTCAGGCGTTGAGTGTCTGAGGAAGACTGTGAAGTGGTATCACAAGCTCTTCCTCCACCTCGTTGATATAACGATGCTGAACGCCTACAACTTGTGGTTGGTGAAAAAGGATATGGCCCCAAACCAGAAGCAGAAATTCCGGGAGTTCGTCTACAACGTCTCCTACCAACTCCTGGAGAAGTATGGCACCACCACTCACAGACGTACGGCATGGCGTGGGGATCACGTTCCTGACCGCATCCAGCTGGGTGTCGAAAGACACTACCCCATCAACACTGAGATGCTTGGCACTCGTCACAGGCAGGCGCAGTGCACCGTCTGCAGCTCCAGTGTCAGGAAACCCCATGTCACGAAAAGAGTCACCTCAATGTGCACCGAGTGCAAAGTTCCACTCTGCCTGGGTGACTGCTTCAGGGACTACCACACCTTCAAGAACTACTGAGTGTCGCCCCCTGCCATGCCCTGCCCTGGACTCGCCCCGTGCCCTGCCCTGGACTCGCCCCCTGCCCTGCCCTGGACTCGCCCCCTGCCCTGCCCTGCCCTGGACTCGCGCCCTACCTTACCTGACCTGACCTAATTGATCACGCTACCTCATAATGTAACATATATATATATAATGTATAAGTTCCAAAGATGTCCCTGTGATATAGCTTTTACATTATATAATTGTATGTTTCATTATTTAGTTTATAAGTTTCAAAGATTTACATGTAATATGCCATCTTTTTTTAGTATATCAATATATATGTTTGTTATTAGCCAAAGTAATGTATATATAATTATTTTCTTACCTCAAATGAATTGTACAAAAATAAATATGTTTCAATAAATCCTGTCAAACCTACTAAGATAATAAAATAAAACAATAAAAAAAAAAAAAATAACAAGATCATGTCATTGTATTCTTACAATATGATATATTCTATGAATATTTCATATTGTTTGAATACAATGGCATGATCTTGTAAAAAAAAAAATTTATCAAAAATTTTCTAGACAATATAAAACCTTCCCCATAACCCCCTCCTGGATTCGATCCCACTACCCTACGACACTTTGAGTTTTCCAGTCCGCGACCTTACCAACCATGCCACAGGAGCTCATACCAAATATCACTCAAAACTTTGTGTCTACAATCGAAAGGACAGTATACCAAAAAAAATGAATTATCCCACCAATTTACGTTTGTAAATTGATGGGATTATCAATTATATCATGCCAAGGTTTATATAAGTTTGTCTCTGTCAAGAATTAGTAATTATATAACTTTATTCTGTCAAAAATTGCCCAAACACTCAGCAAAATTGCCCCTCTCAGTGCGACTCCACTCATTTTCACACGGTCAAGCGGTCACGAGGTGACCCTTGGCGCTCCTTTATGCCCCAGCTACACCAGCAACAGCAGCTCTGTCTGGGAACAAAATTGGTATAAATACAATAATGGATAAAATACTCTTCACAAATACATTTGTATTGTATAATATTGTAAATAAAAAAGAATAATAACTGTGTGGGTGTCGAAAATTGCTCAACCAGCTTTCTTATGTCTCGCCTACGGGCGTATATTGGATTATAAATAGTCATGACTGTCATACAAATAATTGCAGTAGGTCTCGAATATACATTTAGATTGCATATTACTTCGAAAAAAATAAGTAAACGTTTCTCTGGTGGCAATCTACCCTTTCGCAAGTGTAAGGAGACACCAGTCTATATTTAGCTCTCTATCACAAAAGGCAATCTGCCTGTGTTGACTCAGCACCGTCGCTGGTGGTCTATAATATAGTACTTTATTTACAGTCAATGGCCTACATGTTTCTGTGGTACTTCACATGTGTCTAAAATGCAATGTCTGCTTGCATAAAAATGCAATTCTGAAGTCCATTTATACGTACGACATACGCATGTCTCAGTTTCTCTCTCTCTCTCTCTCTCTCTCCGTTCCTGACTCATGTTATTGTAGACCTGTTGATGGCAACGAACAGCAGCCATCTGGTAGACATAAGGTTCAAAATACCAAGACATCAATACGCCTGGGGCGCCTCCACAATTATCACAAAGCTGGTTATCTATCTAGAGATCTGCCTGACTTCCATCTCTCCATGACTCACTCACTCACTCACTGCACCCCTGCATGTCTCCCTCCCACCCACCCACCCCCAACCCACCCTTTCAGGCTTCCGTCTGCTAGAAACACATTCACAATTTGCGTAAATATCGCATCAATTGGGCTATATGCGGTATATTCCTTGTTATATGGCACGTATACATACGTACAAGTCTGTATTATAGCATGACAGTGCTCTAAATACAAGATTTACGTGATATTTATGGAATAACACACCCTCTCCCCCTTTCATTCCCAGCACAACTCAGTCACACCTTGGTTCACGCATAGAAACTCATTGATAATGTGCGTAAATATCGCATCAATTGGTCTATATGCGGTATATATTTTGATATATGGCACGTATACATACGTACAAGTCTGTATTATAGCATGACAGTGCTCTAAATACAAGATTTACGTGATATTTATGGCGTAACACACCCTCTCCCCCTTTCATTCCCAGCACAACTCACTCACACCTTGGTTCACGCATAGAAACTCATTGATAATGTGCGTAAATATCGCATGAATTGGTCTATATGCGGTATATATTTTGATATATGGCACGTATACATACGTACAAGTCTGTATTATAGCATGACAGTGCTCTACGTACAAGATATACGTGATATGTATGGCGTAAACCACACTCTCAGCTCATAAATTGCCGCCAAACCTCCAACACATCTTCATTCCCGCCTACAAATTCTCTTATAATTCCCTTATATATTGCAATTTTTGGTCACTATGAGGCATATTCATTGTTATATGGGTGGCCTACACACGTATATATACTCTAAATAGCCTAAAAGGGCTCCAAAAAGGAGATATACGTGATAATACGCGGTAACCCACCCCCTCCTCCCTCTCCTTCTATCCCCTGGGCGCGTGAAAATTCGGCCGGGAAATCTCGCCGCTCGATGACAATCTAGCCGCGCGGTGCCATTCGCTCCACATTTTTCAACTACGGACCGTTCCCCTACCCCCCCAAGACATTTTTTGGGGGGTCAAATATATATGGGCCGATGCACGCAAACATTCCCTACACGATGATGTACTTTTTATCGAAATTGGCATGAGGTCCCAAAATCATCATAGGTGCGCACAGTCTTACCCTGTAGAAAACCCCCTGTGCGCCGCGGAGAGGTTAATGCTGATATTCAAAGAGAAAAAAAGTCCAAGAAGAAATATGAGAGGCTATGGAGACGTCTACGAACCGAAGAGGCAAGAGATAACTATAAAAGAGCTCGGAATATAGAAAACAGGCTCATTGTGCTTAGAAAACGTGAATACTATATGAATAAAGCAAAAGAAGCTGGATCTGACATGAATAAGCTGTATGTGGTACTTGACAACTTGACGGGAAACAAGAAGAAAAATAAGTTACCAGAAGGGATTCCGGATATGACATTGGCGAATGATTTTTCTGACTTTTTTTGTGATAAAATTAGTGCCATTGTTGGAAATTTTGGAGTAGTCGAGACTCAAGACGTTGTTGTAGCTAAGCCTATTGTGACTAAGTTAACATAATTTACTATGACGGATCTGAATACAGTTAAATCCATAGTTACGAAAGCCAAACTTACCCATTGTAGTAATGATCCTATACCGATACGTGAAATAGTGCACAGTAATAATTTTAACAGTTTTCTGGACATATATGTTGACATAATAAACTGTAGCATTGCAAATAATGTATTTCCATCGTCTGAAAAGAATGCGATTGTGAAGCCTATTATTAAAGGGAGCCTTGATTCTCAATGCTTGAGCTCTTTTAGGCCTGTTGCCAATTTAACATTTCTATCAAAAATTATTGAAAATGTAATTCTGGGTCAGTTATGGAATCACTAGAGTTTAGTGAAGGCTCTCCCAGACAACCAGTCAGCATATAGGAGACTTTACTCTACGGAAACCACGATGTGCTAGGAGATTAATGATTTACTCATGCAAATGGACAATGCGAAGTGTGGAATCTTAATTTTGTTGGACTCGAGTGCTGCGTTCGATACAGTGGTGCATAGCTTACTAATAGAAGACTGTAAAGCTATTGGTATTGATGGTAATGCGCTGGAATACCTTCAAAGTTACCTTACTAACAGAACTTATTGTGTGCAAATAGGTAATAAATTCTCAGAGATGAAGCATCTAGAGAGGGGCATCCCTCAAGGGAGTGTACTTGGACCAATTCTATTCTGTATATATACAATTGCACTATCTAGCATATTAATGAAACATGGAGTGAAATTCAAGCTGTTTGCGGATGACACCCAATTCTATCTGGCACTAAGTGACGTGGTGAATGTTGAGGAGAGGATTAGTGGTTTACTAAAAGACATTGGGAAGTGGATGGAGTCAAAGCAACTGAAATTAAATGAAAATAAAACTGAATACCTATTAGTAGGCAGACGGGTGGACCTTGAGAGACTGGGCGTGCAAAGCCTCAATATCAATGATAGTGTGATGATTGTGAGTAGTGTGGTGAAGGATTTGGGAGTCTTTGTTGATAGTGAACTGTCATTTAAAAACCAGATTAATCAAACAGTGCGAATCTTTGCCTATCATCTGAGGAATATTGCTTTTGTGAGAAAATATCTGGATATTAATATAACCAAAATGTTGATCCACAATCATGTAATTAGTAAATTAGACTTTTGTAATTCTCTATATTATCGACTACCAAATTACTTGCTACGGAAAATACAACTTATAATGAATAGAGCGGCAAGATTAATAAAGAGTTTACCGTTCCGTGCGAGTATAACGCCGGCATTAATTGACCTGCATTGGCTGCTGGTGAAAGCGAGGATCATATTCAAACTGTGTGTTATAGTGTATCAAGCTTTGAACTTTGGAAAGCCGGAATATGTGCGAGACTACCATTACTTGCTACGGAAAATACAACTTATAATGAATAGAGCGGCAAGATTAATAAAGAGTTTACCGTTCCGTGCGAGTATAACGCCGGCATTAATTGACCTGCATTGGCTGCTGGTGAAAGCGAGGATCATATTCAAACTGTGTGTTATAGTGTATCAAGCTTTGAACTTTGGAAAGCCGGAATATGTGCGAGACTTATTGGAAGACTTCAATGTTGGCACTGATATGATGCTGAGACATGGCAACGTGCTGCATCAATTGAATGAGCCACGGTGCAATCATGAATTTGGATTTAGGGCCTTCGAAAAGAGTGCACCGAGACTTTAGAATAATCTACCTGTTGATGTGAAAAGGTGTGCGAACATAAAGGCCTTTAAAAAGTCACTTAAAACACACTTGTTCAAGGAGTGTTATGATTTGGAAGATGGCACTGTGAGACAAGACTATAAGTGCTAGATGGTTTAAAGGGCAGCTGCGACGAGCGTCACATCTGGTGACGGAGCGCGGCTGAGAAACTCCACACCAAGTAACAAGTAAGTAACCATAGGCGGGGGAGAAAAGGTTCATGAGGGCATGTTTCAAACTGCACCCACCACCACGTCAGTTCATGCCTACCTGGTCGCCGGATAAAGCTTTATCCTAGCTTCACTTGCGCATAGTTTAATCATGCGCCAAAATTTGACTCGCTATTAAAAAAGAAAAAAAAGAAGGCTGTGTTCCTTAGGGCTTTGGCAACAGGAAACAAGGTATCTGAACTGGCGGCGGTGAGCATCGAACCTAATTGTGCTCAGGTTTGGGAGACGAAATGAACACTTACAAATCACTCCGTCTCCCACATTATAGCCAAAAAATGAACATTGTATCATGTGTTTTCTAAATTTACAGGGCCGGCACTCAAAACGCGGACATACGCATCATATTTTGTGCCCGGTACAGGCTTTACTCAAGTTTATGAGGGTGGCACAACCTCAACAACCAGGCTTCCTATGGGTTATCAGCACAGGTACTCGTGTCATGAGACAAAAATTAGTTTCTTTACTTGTAGACGTCATTAGGAAAAGTAATCCCGGTATAGTGGGCAGAGCCCATGACATCAGAAAAGGGGCTGTCTCCCTTAAAAAAAAAAAAAAAAAAAATCAATTGGTGACATAGCTAACATACACTTGTGGGCTTCCAACCATACCGGTACTTCCTTGATGCGATACCTGTCTGTGACCCTGGATAAACCAGAACTAACCTGTGTAGCATTACGGCAGCGGGTCTAGTTAGTCCATGTGCTATTACTGATTAAGTTTAATCTTAAAGGGAAAAAAAGGAGGGGGGGGGGGTGCAGGTAAGCCCATAAGACCCCTAGAGCCCCTCCGCCGGATACTGTGATAAGGTCACAAGCTGTGATACTTTATAAGCCGAGCTGGTTCTACAGCTCTTAAAATATTGTTTTCTACTTTTGAAGATATCTATCATAGTTACAACTATATAGTATGAATAAAGTGTACAACTTATACGGAATGTACAAATAAGTTTTAAAGACAGAAGATATAATCTAAAGATATATGGGTCTGTATGAGTTGAACAGGAATGCAATAGGCTCCTAGTCAACAATATTTTATGAATCTCAATGTGAGATCTTATCATATGTATCGGTCAAATATAAGCAGATATTCTTTGAAGTAACGCACTGCTTTCTTTTCCATTTTTTGTACTTCTATTGTATGTAAGCAATAAAGACTTAAATTGTTATATGATTCTTTGTCTCTACCTATGGTATTTGTTAGTGGTTTGATATTGTCACGAATGTCCCCCTCCAGTCTTAAATATCAGGCATATCATCAATGATGGAGGGGCCACTAATAAATTATAGGTTTGAGTCCCGGAGGGAAGAATGAAAACCTAATATTTAGTAGTGGCCCCGAAATCATTGACGATGTAGGGCCCTCACTTCCATCCCCTTCCCATTCGTTTGATGTCTTGAGTTTAGTCTTAATATGTCATTGAAGGGAGAATGGTGGCTCAGAGAGCAGCATCAGAGATAGAATCCACACAAGAAATCCACCGAGATGGAAAGCATTTATATAACAAGCTTTAAGTTCTCTTTTCTTTTTTCTTTTTTACAAAGTGTTTTCGTAGTGAGTACCCCAATCATAAGACGATTCCATAAGATAATTAGCGCTGCACTTATGATGTAGGACTCCTCCCCACGGCGGTCGTTTCAAACTGGCTACCCGCGGGCGCTTGAAAGAGGACTATTATACTAATAGGCATATCGTCAATGATTTCGGGGCCACTACTAAATATTAGGTTTTCATTCTTCCCTAGTAGTAGTTAAAATGCCATTTCCGTTTTTACGTCAGTAGATTTTATTGAAAAAATACCCCCTGCCATTTTCGTTTTTACATCCGTAGACTTTATTGAAAGGGCCCCTGTCAGAAAAAAAACTTACATTTTCGTTTTACATCCGTAGACTTTATGGAAAACCCCTGCCAGAAAAAATACCCCTGCCATTTCCGTTTTTACATTCGTAGACTTTATTGAAAAAGCCCCTGCCAGAAAAAGAAAAATGCCATTTTGGTTTTTATGTTCGTAGACTTTATTGGTGAAATGCCTCTGCCATTTTGTTTTTTACATCCGTAGAGTTTATGGATTAATGTCAATGACATAATGTGTTTTACGCTATTAGAGTTTATGAACAAAAAGAGGGGTACCAGTTAGGAGTAACCTAACCGGAGGGAGCCTGCTCCAGAGTGGAGAAGTGTCCAAAATGGCGACGGTTGTCCGGTAGTGGTGGAAAAGGTGACCTACCTGAGTGGGCAGGGCATCTGATAAATCAGTCCTCGTGGGAATTATAAAAGGCAAATACTGTCACTGGCTAACTTTCATACATCCTTACTATTTTAAATATGACCGTCTCTCTCTCTCTTTCTTGCTCGCTCGTTCTCTCTCTCTCTCTCTCTCTCTCTCTCTCTCTCTCTCTCTCTCTCTCTCTCTCTCTCTCTATCTTTCTATCTCTCTCATTGTACACACACACACACGGTGCACCGCCCACTCCTCTGGACCTCATTCGTGATCAAGTGTCAAGATAAACAAAAAATAAAAAAACCTAACCTAACCTAACCTAGCCTAACCCTTTCTCTCTCTCTCTCCCTAACCTAACCTAACCTAACCTAATATAACCTAGCCTAGCCTAACCTAACCTAGCCTAGCCTAGCCTAGCCTAACCCTTTATCTCTCTCTCTGTATCTCTCTCTTTCATCATATTTTGTCCACGCTATTCTTAGAGGTCAGATTTAAAGATACCAAGCAACCTGATTTCACCCATCTCCGTACCAAAAATACTTTTGGGTCACCTGCTCCCGTAAATCAATCGACTATCTATATCTATATCTCTATCTATATCGGTCTGACAGCGACCCCTCAGTAGTTTCTCTCTCTCTCTCTTTCATCATACTTTCGTTGTTTTTCCATATATATATATCTCCACATCGATTCTCTTCCATCACCCAAGTTCTAAAAAATTACCTAAAAATATCCTCTCTCCCTCCCGTACATAAACACAACCTGACATATCTCAAAATCCATCTCTCTCTCTTGCTCTCGCTCTCGCTCTCGTTCTCGCTCTCGCCCTCGCTCGCTCTCTCTCTCTCGCTCAAGTATCCTACTGTTCTTAGAGTTCAGATTTAAAGATACCAACCATTATATCTCCTGACACCGCCCCCCTCCGTACCAACATACTTTCGACCTGCCTGCACCCATAAATCAATATTTACCTCAACTTATCTTATTTCCATATCTATAGTGGGGCCACTATCCTTAATGAGCTTAACCTTTGTTTATGTATCTCCTCATCGATTCTCCCTCCACCAACCGAGTTATAAAAAATAATGTCTTAAAGATCAATAGGCATCCTCTCGCCTTCCCATTCATAAAGACAGCCTGACCTACCTCAAACACACAGAACAGAACAAATGAGCGACCTAGTTATATGTTCCCAGTGTGGGGTACCCTCCACACGGGGGCATCTATGTATCAAATGTTCCTGGTGCGAGGGATATCAACCCCTAGACATAATGGAGAGACACCGTCGAAAATGCATCCCAAACGGCATTGGCATTGGTTACAAAGGAATATCTCTATCTAAGGGTAAGTGTTATACTCTACTTGTTCAATACCTTACCGGCATATATAAAACATTTACATGTGAACCCCATGATATGATTTGTTTAAATTAATGTGAACCCTGGTATATATCCAAATATTATAGTTATTATATTATTCGTATAGTACCCTTAGTCCCCTTTTTCTTATTATTTATTATTATTATGAGTGCTATTATTATACAATGCATTAGTGTTTATTATGAGTGCTATTATTATACAATGCATTAGTGTTTATTATGAGTGCTATTATTATACAATGCATTAGTGTTTATTATGAGTGCTATTATTATACAATGCATTAGTGTTTATTATGAGTGCTATTATTATACAATGCATTAGTGTTTATTATGAGTGCTATTATTATACAATGCATTAGTGTTTATTATGAGTGCTATTATTATACAATGCATTAGTGTTTATTATGAGTGCTATTATTATACAATGCATTAGTGTTTATTATGAGTGCTATTATTATACAATGCATTAGTGTTTATTATGAGTGCTATTATTATACAATGCATTAGTGTTTATTATGAGTGCTATTATTATACAATGCATTAGTGTTTATTATGAGTGCTATTATTATACAATGCATTAGTGTTTATTATGAGTGCTATTATTATACAATGCATTAGTGTTTATTATGAGTGCTATTATTATACAATGCATTTGTGTTTATTATGAGTGCTATTATTATACAATGCATTAGTGTTTATTCGCCTAAAACCCTATTTCACCCCACTTACAGATCAGTCCCAGGTGACATCACAACCAAACAGCCCCAACACCCCACCGTCATCATCGAGTGAAAGCTCGGTCTCACCGTCACCGGTGATTGGCTGGCGTGCCCGCAACCCACCGGTACCACCAGGAAGCCGGAAGAGAAAGAGAATACCCCTACCCGCACCTAGTGAGTATTCTTAAATAATCTATAGTAAGAAAATATATCAGTATACACATGTGTGTGCGTGTGAAATGTGTGTGTGTGTGTGTGTGTGTGCGTGCGTGTGTACACGCGTGTATATGTGCGCACGGTATAATGAAATGTTAAACTATTCCAACCATTCGGTTATCTTGCAAGTGGACTACATACATAATAATATATACCTGTATATACATATATAAAATTACCCGAAATGAATGTCTCACTAAAATACATGATCTGAACTGTAATTGTGATGTAAAACCTTATATTTTCTTTCTCTCGCAGATATCCCCACCCCACCACAACCAGGCTCCAGTTGTAATGCCCCAGGGGGCAGTGCACCCCAACCCAGACCTAGTGGTACTACACTAGGAAGTCGAAAGAGAAAGAGAATAACCCTCCTACACCTAGTGAGTATTCTTGAATATATATCAATAGGAGGAAAATATATCTATATGCACACGTGTATGTACAGTATATGTGCATAGTATAGTGAAATTATCAACTATGCTGTCCTCTTACAAGCGGACAATAAATATAATTACCTTAAATGAACGCTTCACAAAAATACATGTTTTTAACAGTAATTGTGATGTAAAGCCTTATATTTTCTTTCTCTTGCAGATATCTCCAATTCGCCACAACCAGGGTCCAGCTGTAATGCACCAGGAGCCAGTGCACCCCAGCCCGGACCTAGTGGTAGTACACAGTATCAACAACAACACCAGCACAGAGGGAAAGGACGAAGGGGTAATTCACCACAACCGGGTCCTAGTGGTGTTAAGACCCCCCGCTGTCATCTCCCCTGTTCTTCCTCAGACTCTGGCTCTGACTCGGAAGGAGAAACCTCCCCACATGTCCGGGAAATAGTAGACTACTTTGACGATGCCATGATTCAAATTGATCTTTCCGTGCCCCCGTGTGATGCAGATGACATACATCTTTTTTTTTGCAAACAACAGGGGACACATGGCTTCGATCATAGAGTCAGTATTCAATCGTTACCCCAAACCTAAACCCCCTGCTCTAAAATCATACGTGGACATGACCCTTCGCTTAATCGCACAAAATCCCGATAGTGATGATCCTACCTACAAAGACAAATTTATGCGTAGTGAAACACAGATCATTAGTTTTGACGAAATTGAAAATTATATCGACTACTTGATTGAATATTTTACCACACGTTTCGAACATGAAATGTTAGAGGAAGAGGGTAGTGGCTTTGTGCTAGATGAAATAGTGAATGTTAGGTTTTTCTTCGGCTTAATACAGCTGAATTCCAGACTCTGGGAGTATGTACCCTATCCCAAGGGTATTCCAGGAAAAAGCCAGATCATTAATCCGTCGGGTCCCACAGATTGCGTTCTCCAGGTCATTACAGTGTACCGGTACCTAAAAACTAACGGAGACAACCCCATCAGAGGGCAATGGGAAAATATTTGCCGTCAATATGTGAATATGGGTAACATTGAAGGTACCGTAGCCTGGGAGGAGCTTCGACAACTTGAGACTATCAATAATATCTGCATTCGTATTTACAGTCTTGAAAAAGTGGCAGCTAAGAGAGGTGAAATTGTCCTAGTGCGAAAGGGGGCCAAAGACAAGGAAGTTGTTCATTGTTTGCTGTTGGGGAATAGACATTTAGCATTCATTAAAGACTTTAACAAGTACATGAACCTGTTCACACATTCACGGCTACCTAAGAAGTTTTGCAATATATGTCTGTACCCGTGCAAAAATGAAAGAGAGTTGGGAGAACACAGAGAAACATGTCCAGTAAGTCTCACCAAGCTAAAATTCCCCCCACCCGGGACTACATTAAAATTCATGTATCCGGGTAAGACATATGAACCGTCTTACATTGCCTTTTATGACTTTGAAAGCATGCTAGTAAAGCCCCCTATAGATGCAGCCAAGTGCGTTCAGCGACAACATTTCGCCATAACCTATGCTTATATAATTGTAAATAGGGCAGGGGAGACAGTTGAATGTGGATCGTACTGTGGAAATAATGCTGTGAATCACTTTATCGAGACAATGAACAATCATGGAGAAAGTGGAAATTTTGTAATGGGTACCACAAGATAAAAATTAGTGAGCAGGATCTATTACACCATAAGAATCAAAGTCACTGCGAACTTTGTCAACAAGCATTTCCAAAGGGCAAAGGAAATGGAAATAAATACCATGATCACGAGAAACCAGGCATGAACTACATAGGTGCATATTGTCGTAAGTGTAATCTTTTAATGAAAAACCAAAAGCTCCAACTCACCCTCATCGCTCATAATGCAAACTATGACCTGTCACTCATATTACATGAACTAACAACCCCCGTGAAAAAAAATAAAAATAATTCCCAAGCATTCCGCTCAAAAATACCCTGAAGTTATTATTGACGATCTCAGATTTATTGATAGTTATGCTTTCATGTCGGGTTCGCTCGCTGATTTAGCCCAGCAATTTATCAACAGTGAGAATGAGCCTAGATACGTGCTTAGCATGCTGAAGGATGTGCCCCCCCCCTCGCTTTACCCTTACTAATCAAGGGTAAACAAGTGATGTGCTATGATTACCTGGACTCGCAGCAGCGTCTTTCTGAAACTCAACTCCCCCCTCTTGAAGCATTTTTTAACCACCTCCACCAGACTGAACTTCCTCCGAGTGACTATGAGCATGCTCAGACTGTTTAGAAAGAGTCTGGATGCAAAACCCTCGAGGATTATCTAATCCTCTACGTCAGAGTAGACGTGGGAATCTTGTGTGACGTCTTCCTCGAGTGGCGTGGTATCCTAAAAAAACAGTGGCGATTAGACCCCGTGAACTACGTCTCCCTCCCCGGGTTCGCCTATGACTCTTTTTTGTTGACAACACAGAAGGAATTGGAAGTACTCAGTAACCCTGAAATTTACCAACGCATTCAGAATAATGTACGTGGGGGGTTCACAAGTGTTGTGCGTTGTTACGTGCGAGCCAACAACATTTACACAAATCCCGATTTCAACCCCAACAGTGATAAGAGTACATTCCTCTCGTACGTAGATTTTAATAGTCTGTACCCGACCGTAATGGAAGAGAAACTGCCTTGCGGGGAAATGCGAGAACTCAATGAAACTGACTCGAGACATTCCTAAATGTGGACTTTAGCAAGCATGTAGCCGACGGTGATGACGGGTACCTCATTCTGTGTGACACTGAGGCCATCTCACGAGAAGTCATTGAGAAGACAGACGATCTCCCATTGATCATCCAGCAGCAAAATATAACAAACCGAGATATGTCACAAACCACCCGGGACTTGTACGCGGAAGAAAACCGTGCAGCACTTAGCAAGAACGTGAAACTAATAGGGACACACGCGGCTCAAGAAAATATGCTCTTCGCATTACCGCTTTTGAAACTACTGATCCAACTCGGGCTTGTTGTCAAAAGGGTTCGTACAGTGTATACGTTCAAACAGGAACCTTTTCTCGCTGATTTCATCAGAGGAAATATAGAAGCCAGAAAAAACGCTACGTGCCCGATCAAGAAGAACGCGATAAAGTGTATTTCCAATAGCATTTTTGGACGCTGTCTAATGAACGTGGCAAAGTATGATGAAGATGTTGAAATTGTAGGTGACCGCGATCATTTCATGAAATTGGTGCGGAGCCCATATTTTAAACGCGTTATGCCTCTTAACCCGGAGCGGATAGCGGTGGTTCGGAATAAAAAATCCACCATGGTCAATCATCCAAACTACATTGGGTACTATATCCTCGAGTTGTCCAAAGTACGTCTCTATGATTTTTTTTACAATGTAATGAAGGCTAACTACGGTGACAGAGTGAAACTAGTGTACTGCGATACAGATTCTTTAATAACGGTCATTGAAACACCCGACCTATTTGCCGAGTATGCCAAGGTACCACTAAAAAGCTATATGGATACAAGAAACTTTTCCCCCTCTCACCCTCTTTACAGCACGGTCAACAAGGGTAAACTCGGCCTCCTCAAGTCAGAAGTTGGGGAACGGGTCATATCCGAGTTTGTAGGTGTGCGACCCAAGTGCTACTCTATCCTTTTGACTGACGGCGATCGGTTGAGTTCAGCTAAGGGTGTCCCCAAGTCCATTAAGAGAAAGATAACGCACCAACAGTACAAGGACGCCCTATTCGAGAAGAGACCATTCACTTTTGACTATCATGGATTCACAGTGCGGGGTTCTAGAATGAGCACTGTGAAATATCCCAAAAGGGGTATATCTATCGTAGAGGACAAAAGATACTACATAAATGCCTTGGAGTCACGGTCTTACGGTCACCCCGATAACCTAAATCAAGCCGCGGGGCCAGTTCAAGACATATTGAGGGGGGAGAATCAGAGTCAAGTCATATTGTGAGAGGAGAATCAGAGTCAAGATAACGGTAATGAAAGAGAAAGGGAGGCTGTAGGTGTGAGACTGGCCGAGGTAATGGGTAGGCAAGTTGATGGTGAATTGGAGGAAAAAACATATGAACTGTGGGCTGAGCGAGATGTTCTAGTTGAGCACTACTTCCCCCCTCAAGGTGTTAATGAATGGGGAGGGAGGGAGTGTGAGGAGGAAGAGGATGAAAGGATAGTAGCAGCCGTCGCTCGGGAAGAAGAGTATCAAATGTTAGCAATAGAAGTGGCTCAACTGGAATATTTCCAGGATGATAGTGATAATGAGACGTTAGCTGCACTAGCTTTCTTGGCAGGTAACTCATAGGTCATGAGGTCTGAATGCGGTGGTTGACGGTTAGGGTACCACCAACATGAATGACAAAGGTGGAATACCCACGGTGATATACAGTATGCTGTTTTGTAAATATATGTATGTAGCCTATGTAAATAATAAATTCAGAAAATAAATCATGATTTATATTAAGTTAGTGTCACCAATATTAAAATATGTATTGTTATCAAATGGTGATATTGTATATACTGTATAAGCAATACATGATAAATATTGAATTAGTGTCTCCACACATGTTGTTATACACTTCCTTTATGTATAAGTAATATAAGTGCATTGATAATGAAACACGGGGCCCATTTTAATTGTTTATTTCATTTTATGTTACATAACAGAGGGCTACAGAGTTACATATATATCTTCACTAGAAAGTATGGTACTTAAGAATATTAAAATGCTAACTTGACAATGTACAGAAAAAAATACATTAAGGAAATTCTCCCATAAAGTTAAGAAGTTTCATTCATGATCCATGGTGCTATTGTAAAGTTGCAATAGGTCGGGTGACGGTATAGTCGCGGCATCCTCGGCGGCGAGCGAGCGACCATAGTGAACCCCGGCGCCGAGCGACTATAGTGGCCACGGCGGGCGGCGGCGGGTGGGCGGGGCGGGGCGGGGCGGTTCACGATCTAGAGTGGAGAAAATTAGGGTTAGAGAGAATGGTAATATGGTAGAATAATTACCCCTCAATTCATATACCGTAAGAGAGAGATTTAATGAATATGAGCAGGAGAGAGATACTAGAGTCTTCTGTGTACTTACGGGCATGTGTTGAAGGTCTGTTGACAGGTGGGCATGCTAAACTTTTCATATGCAAAACGCAAGACACGCTCATCATTCCCCGAGTAGTCATTCTTGGAGAACTCGTTGCGTATCTTCCCTAACGTTTCTCCGGCCCCCGCATGGGTGATGTGATAAGTAAAATACATGGCATAGACCCCGCGCACATCGCTACGGGTTCCCTGGAGTCTAAAAGCATTTTTAAATATGGGGAGCCTGGGTTTCTCGAGTCGTTTAAAACAATCAGAATACAGTATACTCGAGGGTCTAGGCTGTAGCTATCCAGACATACTATTCTATGAGCATCGCGGTAGATACAGAGCCAGTGTCCCATATTTTGTTTAGACCAACTCGGCAGAGTGTTGATTATACACACAGCGGGTTTCCCCGCGTGTCCTCGGAGTAATGTCTCGACCTCATCCGCTAATAGTACCCCCAGAAACACCGCCTCCTTTCCTAGACTCCCCCTTACCCCCCTTTCAATTTCAAAGTTGTTCATCCCTATCCCATCAGGCCCGCACGTCACACTGCAGTCTTCTGTCAGCATTTATAGTTAATATACCAACCGTCTCACCGAATAATAAAACTAGGCAATTACTATCCTGGCCTTTGCTCATATTTAGGTTGGGTCGAAGTCCCCCATTCATTTCCACGGGCATATTATCATTCAGGTTTTCAGCTCTCAAATCAAAGCAGCAAACCGTGGCCCCATTGGCAAAAGCCTCTTTAGTAATTGAATGCTCTCGGTGGAGACCCAGAGCATCCAGCGTACGGTAATACAGCTCGGAACAGGTGTGGGGGAAACCGCTGGACACGTTATAGACCACGCGGCCGTTAGCCGTCACGCTCGCCCTACTTAAGTTCCTGTGTGTCACATATAGGGGGTTAAGCGTATAATCACCCGCTTGGGCAGATATGCCCATCATGACCATCGTTAGCTTTTCAGGGATGACGTTACCCCACGATTGGTCATAAGTGGCGGAGGTCTGATCCTTGGCCAGCACGTAGGTTTTAAAGAGAGTTTTGGTGAATGTGGATTTTATAACGGACACGCCGCTCAACGAGGAGTTTAGAGCATGTAAGGCGTTGGGGTAGGGGAATAACCTTGTATAAAGCAATTTGGTAGAATCGACGTGGAGTCGTGCTTTATCTCCATTACTAGGTACGTTCATTAGCCATTCGTTACTCGCCAGTTCGAGGCGGAGTCGTACAGGAATGCCGTCGGGTAGATAACTGTCTAGCGAACTAATGTCGAGGAATAAAGGAGCGCCTAGCTCCAGACCGTGGGTCTTGAGTTGCTTAGAGAGGTCCTTTCGAGCGGGAGTAAAGTAACTGTCCTCTATCTTCCGGGTGAAACCATCGGGGGGGCACGCGAAATAAGCCAAGGACCCAATTGTGTTAATTTTGCCGGGTGTCAAGGTGGTGAGGGCTTTAACGTAGGAGCTGTAACCGTAGAGAACATTGGTTTCGACGGGCACGTCGCCGAGAAAACACTGCACGGATTTGAAAAGACTGTGGGCCGTGTTATTCGAGAGCTCAATGTTCACGTCGTCCCCGAGGGGGGTCGCATTATCCTCTTGGGTTAGCCGCAGAGTGGTGTGTATGACCAATTGACCCAAGTCAATAAAGCTCCCCGGAGTCCCAGGGATGAGGAAATCAACGTATCGGTCAGTTAACTTCATGTTGAAACCTAGATTGCTAGGCAACACGTCGGCATCTTGCCGGGAGGCTATGGTGGCTTCCAAAAGTCGGATCTTGTTGGGACGGGGAAACAATTCACTGACGCCAGCAGCGTATTGACCTACGGGGGCCTGCTGACCCACCGCTCCCTCCGCGGTCGCGATGCTCGCCATCTCGACGCTAGCCCGATACTGATTTACAGTAAGGAAAATATGTCCTTCTTATAGCACCCCTTCATCGTCTTCTTTTTAATTTTCCTTTTAACCTTTACCCTATTCCTATTTCTACCACCCCCCTCGCCACCTTTACGGCTGCGTTCTTCAGAGCGTCACCGTGTCTTTTTAGGGACTGCCTTAGGTTATTACCCTGAGAGATATCCTCCATGACATTGTTTCCAAAACTCGCGCGCGGAGGGAACTATGACATTTCGTACTAGAAACGGGAAGGCTCTTTTAGCGAGACCCGCTAATGTAGAGAACAGACCCCCTCCCTGACGGTAGCTGGGCTCGTAGGCGAGAGTGGCAATATCGTTGACACCACCCCCGTGAGATACTCTCTGCCCACGAGCGAAAAGAGAACGATACTCCCCCACGGAGGGGGGGATGAATGTAACTCGCATGCCGTTAAGGAAAAGACTGTTGACACGAGGCTCGACGAGCTATTAATATAGTCTGACAGCGCGAATGTGAAGTAAGCACGTCACGTGCTGACCCTCTTCAAAATACATGGGGCGACCCTTCTGGTCTGTGATTTTAATGGAAATGGTATCTATAATTTTAGGTTTGAGTGGTTTATAGACGATAGGATGCACACCTTTCGATTGCCCATCGGAGAGGGAAAAGGCATCGAGAATATTTACATTTACCTCGGCGAATCTCGAAGGGTTGACCAGGTCACTGTATATGAGCACGCACTGAGCATCGCCGTTCCTTAAGACGGAAAACGGGCTAGTATGATATAGAAACGCGTCGTCTCCTTCGCTGAGAGCGTCTCGGGGGGAGGTAAACACGTCATAGGCTTCTAAGGGGCTTAAGCCGAGAAGTCGGGCTACCCGCTCTTCGAGCTGTATCTTCACGTATGAGATGCTCGGATGAGGGTCGCGGAAGCAGCGCACCGTAACGTGTTGGCTCAGGTTCATACGACCGAGGGAGAGTATTTGAGATGGGTTGACTAGGCGGTCAAAGGCGCTAGTGTTAGGAAGACCGGCGTAGTCTTCATCATGGGGATGTCCGACGTAGGTTCTGTCGCGGTTAAGGAGCCCCCTTAGTATTGCCCCTATTTTATTATTAACCCGGTCGATAAGGTATTCAATGTCCTGACTCAAGATATTTTCCCAAATAGTCACAAGCACCTTACACTTTTCAATAGTGCCTGAAGAAGTAAGCTGCCCGTACTCTATATGTATGGCGCATTCTGCCTCGTTTCTCTTAATAGTATAGTAACGTTGAGGGAGTAACACATTTAACAGGCCAACTTCATATTCCACGTCCTTGTGTAATGTTAACCCGTTGAGACCCAGCGTCGCACGTGTTGCGTCGGCAGTCTTTGATCACCAACTCCCAGCGACGCATCACGTGCGTCCGACATATAAAAAACACTTACGTGGCTCGTAAGGTAGGAAATGGCGGGAGAATAGGAGGGGCCGGTACCGTAGTGTGTGGGGGAGCCGGGCCAGTAGGTGTGAGCGGGCCGAGACAGCCGCGCGGCTGGTGGTGGTGGGCTTAGTGGGGATAGTTTACACCCCTAGTTTACCGCCACTTTGAACCTTCATTACTCCGGTCGTATGGGAGCTAGAGGCTTGAGATTTATGTGAGATACTCCTTAGGATGTATGCCGTACAATGCCATACTCAGTTTTTACTCTAGTGCTCCCGGGCGGGTGGTCATGCAGGGGAGACGAACTATTGAAACCCCCCCCCCCCGCCCCCCAAATGACCGAAATGAGTTTTGTTTTATTTGTGTGTTCATTTCTCACCATTCTCTTCCATTTTGGCTCAACAATTTTTTTTGAAGCTCCCCCCCCCCCAACCCCCCCCCGCCCCCCCCCCCCAAAAAAATGTCAGAGGTGATTTTTTTTTGTTTTTTTTTTCATTTCTCATCCTTGTCTTCCATTTTAGCAAACAAAAAAAATAAGTGAAAATGGCTTGGGACTGGGGTGAACAAAATATTATAACTAGCCGGGGCTCAACGGGTTAAGGTTTGTAAGTTGTTGGTAAAACTACTGCTACTATTGGGGTATATGACACTGTCTGCAGCGCTTGTAACGTAGATATGGTGTGACTCCATCTTGGAGTTGCAAGGGACTAATGCGAAGTTGGCTCGTTTCTTATATTTATAGCTACCTACAAGGAGGGGAGAGTAATACACAATAGGTAATGCTTAGGTATTTATTAACAGAGAGAGAGAGAGAGAGAGAGAGAGTCATTGAAGGAGATTATACATGCATTATTAGGAATTGAGAGGGTCTTGCGTCGCAACATCGTAGTCTTCATCCACGTCGTTGTTCCTTAGCTTCTTCTCGCTCGCCTCCCTGGGGTTGGTGTTGATCGATTTGCCCTCCTCCTCCATGTGTGGGCGTTTTTGACCCGGGGTGAACCCCGCGTTGTCATTCACAGTGGTTTACCCCACCCACCACTTGTCCAAGATGACACAGGATATATTGCAGGTCCTAAGATTCCAGGCTGCATGGTTTAGGATAGGCAGGTAATCCTGTGCCCATACGTGAGAGGGGAGGCCCGCAGCACCGCATTTGAAGGGGAATACAATACGTGTCATCTCATGATGAACAGCCCAATCGACGAGTTTAGTAACACAGACATTAAACATTTTAACACGATCCTGGTGGTGGTCCTGCTTTAACCCTTGTATGAATTGGGTGTCGCGAGAACTGAGTAGGTACTTCTGGTTAATCTCATTGAGCTCCAGCATCTTACCGGGAGCGTATTGAGCTAGAAGACATGCAACATGGGGAAGACTAGGATCAGGGGACTCGCTAATTATAACACTCCCAGGCACACCCCTGTGTTGCCAGGAGCATCGGTTTAGCCGATAAATAGACACTCTTTCAGTGTATAGGTTACTATATGGATACGTTTGGTGTAGAAGTGCAGTGAAGCCGGTGGTCTCCCGACAGGCCGTGCAGCTGTGAACACCGGCAATGATGGTTTTATCGTTACGATAGCGGGAGTCACCGGGAACCCCTTCTTCGTAGCTGAGCGAGTAAGCATCGCTTTCTCCACGGGCCTCCTCTTCCTCCAGGAGAGAGTAGAGGGAAGGACACTCCTCCTTCTCGCGTTCGGGCTGGGCAACGTCCTGAGCCTCACCGCCAGTCACAATCGATGAAGCCATTACCACTCTCCTCCAACGTGAGGGGGTGTCCACTACGTCCATTTCTCGAGATGTTGATTGGTCGTCTAGGAAGCTATTGCGGTGGGTGGAGGTCTTGTCGTCTGGAACTGCCGTAGTTGGCTCACAGTTGGGGTAAGAGAGTATGACGGGTCTGGGCTGTCTCGGGGGGCTTTAATACCCCCACGAGCGGTTGGCGAGGGGTTGCCAGCTATTAGTTTAATGGGCAACCCACGGAAAGTGGGACTCATGATGGTTCAATAGGAGACCCACCCGCGGGTTGCCAGTGCGGGTATTTTAGACGAGAGTAGACTATTTATACCTCCACCATAATGCTTTTTGATCTGAGTGTTTACAATATGAGAGGGATGAAGACCCGTTGCTCTAATAATTAGATCTACATCATCACACTGGGCTTTGGACAGCGTACCCCCCTTAGCCGAGAGTACCCCCACGATGTCTAGAACATTGTTGTTGCTAGCTGAGTCCAGTACCCACCCATCCTTGTCCCATCTAATTAAGTGGTTGTTTTTAACTCGCTCCAGAAGCCCTAAAGCGTATGGTGTTTCATTATATTTTACGTAGGCGGGCAGAAGATGTGCTAGACTGAGATTTTTGGAAGCATTCCCCATTACAGAAGTGGCTTTCATTAGCACGGGTGGTGGGAGTTTGGTTTTGCGCATAGCCCTCGTTGATTTCTTGTTATTACGTGAACACGGCGTTGATTTCTTTCTCTTTTTCCTCGGGAGGGTCTTAGAAGCGGGCTGTGGGGGGAGGCGGGAGGACGAGCTTGCTGGAACGTGTTGTCCAGAGGAGGGGAAGAGGGAGGGCGGTGTAGGGGAACCATCGATGCTTGTTAAAACACGCTTGGCTGTGGATTCGGGGAGGAGATAATAGCTATGCATTATGAGAACAGTTTTGAAAGTAGACCGGCAACTGCAGGGAGAAGGGCGGCTAATATATTACCCCCAGCCTTACTAGTTAGAATTAATCTCTTTTTGGCCAGAGATGTTTTCTTCCGGGCAACGGCTCGTATATCCTCACGATGGTGTTGTAGCTTTCTTATAATTTTACTATTCAGAGTGAGATGTTTCTTTAGAAAGTTGGAGAATATCTCAGAAATACAATTTAAATGCTCGCATCCTAGTTGTTTAATGAGGTTCTTCCTTTCCTTGGGGTTAATTTTTTTAAGTAGCTGTACAAACTTTTTATGTACACCGAGTAGGGGAAGCTTACTATTCATCTTGGCACGGGGTCAGAGGCATTAATCCAGCTGTCAAAGGAGGTAGGATATTCAACCCAATGTACAAAATATTGTTTTTCCCCTTTGCTTTTGCGGGTTCTCAGGATATTAATATCGAATGACTCGGGCAAGAAACTTGCCACCAGTTCTGGCCCGTAGAAGATGCCATCTATGGGTTCGCCGGATAGGTCTTCCAGGTGATAGGTTTTTGGTTGATGTTGGTGTTTTATTTCTCGAATTTGGAATAGCTCGTGGGTGTTCTGCTGGGTGTATCCCTTATGGAAAGCGGATGAACGAGTGCTGCCCACGAGACGCACAATCTCTCCAACGGCTAGCTCGGTACTAATGCATCTGAGGGGTTTCTGTTTTTTTTTATACATTAGATGGAATTGCCGTGCAGTGTCGGATGGTCGAGTTAAATTATGTACGATTGTGGGGGTTTGTCCCTTTTTTAGTCCAGAGTGGGGGGAATTATTGTAGGCACTGACCATGTTCCGGAGGTGGTTAATATATCGGGGGGGAATTCCGCAGTGTAATAAAGCGGTACATGCGGGATTTCAATGTGCGAATGGCTCGTTCGGCGATGGAAGCTTTAATCTCACTAGAATGAACGCTATATAGCTTAATCTTGCGGGATGTTAGATATTCCTTCACATTTTTATTATAAAACTCGGTGCCTAGATCAGTGTTCAATCTTCTCACACCCCTGGATTCATCAGTTTCCATAACCCTCTTAACAGCCATTAGCATGGAAGTTGCATCTTTCCTGGGACAGGGTACGACCTGCATGAAACGGGAAAAGACGTCCACGCATACTAACCGGTACGATATATTGTCGTTGTCTTTCTTTAAATGACGTACGTCGGCTAAGTCGGCAGCCATGATGATCTTGGGCTTGGGGGAGAGAACTTTCTGGCGGGGGAATTTCTTTGGCTGTAGCTTATGTAGAGTGTAGGTTTTGCTGGTCCTGAGAAACCCCGTCACATCTTGCAGTTTTATGGAAGGATCAATGTCTTGAGCCTTATCCCATAGTTTCTTTTGAGAAGACAGTCCGTACGTCTGGTCGTGACGACCGTAGAGAAGATTTAATAGCTCTCGATGCATAGAACTCACCATTGGAATACACGTTCACAGGGTGGTTCACCTACTATATTTGTGCGGAATTGCAGGGCTTCGGGAGTATTTATACCTAAGTCAACGAGGAGATAGCCAAAGGGTTTAGAGAAAACGGCAGATTTGTATATTTCAACAAAATCGCTGGCTCGATCTTTGCCGAATATTTGCCTTCCAAGTAGTTGTATTTGCAATAAGTCACGCTGCCTCAGTAATAGGAAATGAGAACAGTTGAGACTAATATTCCTCGCATGTTTACCGCCCATGTACAGGTTTTGGGTTATGAAGATGCATGAAATGTTATTATGCCGATCGCGGGTAAAAGCGTCAACGACTACTTTATTCTTTACTGCTTCGATAAATAGATCGTCAAGGATGAATAAGGTTCCTCTTTGATCGTAAATATCCTCATCGCTTATAGGGTTCACTATTTCTGGAGATACGGTTACCTTGGGTCCTATTTCTTTATCATACTGCGAGGGAAGACCGCATATAACAATCTTTTTAAATTTATTATGATGCTTGGATATAAGTTTCTTGACGAGTTCAGATTTGCCGGAATTGCTGTATCCCGCTACAATTATGCGAGCGGGATGTTTGAATATGTCGAGAGCATCGGAGGTAAATGCTTCCGTCATGTTGGTTTCTATTTAACTAATACCTTTACGAGGTTTGAATGCATATATATGGGGTGTTTATATATGTTTTAGGGTTCACACGCGGTGGGCTGCATGATTATACAGTATATAACAGGTAGTCACATGTTCTCGCCTAGGCTAGGTTAGGTTAGGGGGTTGGAAAAAATATGATGAAAGAGAGAGAGAGAGAGAGATTTATGATGAAAGAGAGAGAAAGAGAGAGAGAGAAACTACTGAGGGGTCGCTGTCAGACCGATATAGATAGCGATATAGATATAGATAGTCGATTGATTTACGGGAGCAGCTGACCCAAAAGTATTTTTGGTACAGAGATGGGTGAAATCAGGTGGCTTGGTATCTTTAAATCTGAACTCTAAGAATAGCGTGGAAAAAATATGATGAAAGAAAGGGTCGCTGTCAGACCGATATAGATAGAGATATAGATATAGATAGTAGATTGATTTATGGGAACAGGTGACCCAAAAGTATTTTTGGTACGGA
The DNA here is from genome assembly GCA_032716605.1 of Paralithodes platypus. Taxonomy (NCBI): domain Eukaryota; kingdom Metazoa; phylum Arthropoda; class Malacostraca; order Decapoda; family Lithodidae; genus Paralithodes; species Paralithodes platypus. The sequence continues at coordinate 7,969,346 of CM064537.1, read as the reverse complement.
GATGGGTGAAATCAGGTGGCTTGGTATCTTTAAATCTGAACTCTAAGAATAGCGTGGACAAAATATGATGAAAGAGAGAGATACAGAGAGAGAGAGAAAGGGTTAGGCTAGGCTAGGCTAGGTTAGGCTAGGTTAGGTTAGGTTAGGTTAGGTTAGGTCAGGTTAGGTTAGGGAGAGAGAGAGAGAGAAAGGGTTAGGCTAGGTTAGACTAGGCTAGGTTAGGTTAGTTTAGGTTTTTTTATTTTTTGTTTATCTTGACACTCGATCACGAATGAGGTCCAGAGGAGTGGGCGGTGCACCATGTGTGTGTGTGTACAATGAGAGAGATAGAAAGATAGAGAGAGAGAGAGAGAGAGAGAGCGAGCGAGCAAGAAAGAGAGAGAGAGACGGTCATATTTAAAATAGTAAGGATGTATGAAAGTTAAGCCTGGTTCACACATAGCCGAGTCGGTGTGCGAGTCCAACACGAGTCACACTCGTTGATTATCGCCGTCGCTGGAGGCCGAGTCGGCCGCGAGTAGCAATTGCTCCAGAGACAAGGAGAGTGTAACACGAGTTAACTCGAGTCAATACGAGTCAACACGTGTCCATGCAAGAGTCTGTATGAGTAACTGAGAATCAAAACGAGTGTAACACGAACCAAACACGAGTGTCCAAAATTTGAAAAATAACGGCCACATTCCAGAGCACACAAACAAAGAGTATGGACGAGTCTAACACGAGTCAACACGAGTCAACGCGAGTGTTACACGGATCAACATGTGTGTTACATACGTGTGGTTGCGTGTAGACACGTGTTGATTCGTGTTGATTCGCCAATGTCGAAATGATGACGAAAAGCGACGAATCACCAAAGAGTGTTACACGGGTTTACACGAGTCTACACGTATGTAGGCCACAATCGTGGGTACTCGCCACGTGGCCCAAAAATTTTATGCATGAATGAAATTTTTGGACCCCGTGGCTAGTACCCACGAGTGTGTCGAGTAAACAAAGAGTATACACGAGTCTAACACGAGTGTTGAAGAGTCTCGACGAGTCATTGCCGAATAGCAAAATTTAAGCACTCGTGTTGGACTCGCGCACCGACTCGGCTATGTGTGAACCACGCTTTAGCCAGTGACAGTATTTACCTTTTATAATTCCCACGAGGACTGATTTATCAGATGCCCTGCCCACTCAGGTAGGTCACCTTTTCCACCACTACCGGACAACCGTCGCCATTTTGGACACTTCTCCACTCTGGAGCAGGCTCCCTCCGGTTAGGTTACCCCTAACTGGTACCCCTCTTTTTGTTCATAAACTCTAATAGCGTAAAAAACATTTTGTCACTGACATTAATCCATAAACTCTACGGATGTAAAAAACAAAATGGCAAAGGCATTTCACCAATAAAGTCTACGAACGTAAAAACCAAATGGCATTTTTTTTTTCTGGCAGGGGCTTTTTCAATAAAGTCTACGAATGTAAAAACGGAAATGGCAGTTTTTTTTTCTTCTGGCAGGGGCTTTTTCAATAAAGTCTACGGATGTAAACACGAAAATGGCAGTTTTTTTCATTCTGGCAGGGGCTTCAATAAAGTCTGCGGATGTAAAAACGAAAATGGCAGGTGGGTATTTTTTCAATAAAATCTACGGATGTAAAAACGGAAATGGCATTTTAACTACTACTTTCCCTCTGGGACTCAAACCTATAATGTGGCCTATACACTCTTTTTCTGTCAAGTAAATGTAGAACTCAAAACAAATTACTATCAATGTCGGTGTTAACTATTAGTAAGGTTTGAGTATAGAGCCTTTCAGTAGCAGGGCTTGCCTTTCTCAGTCCTCCCTTCTCTGTCTCTGTCTGTGATCCCAACATCTCACCTCTACAAACCCCCAAATGAGGAATAGGATTAATTGACAGTTTTACCATTAACTTTCCTCTGTGTTTATCGAATGCAGGCAACATTCATCACACACGCTAATTAAGGGAAATATACCACATTCAGACCCGTTAAATCTTGGTTGTAGAAAGTGTGTGCTATGAGAGAGTTACAAGGAATAGATAGTATCTCAAAGACCTTACGGTCCATTTCGGGGAAATATTCGAAGTGGAAGGAAAGACATCTTTCAGCGCACTACTCTCCTAACAGAGTGAGCAAAATACTATCTACTGTCATTTTGAACTGATCAACTGAGGAAATGTTTACAACGTCTTAGGAAAGTTTGTTCCAGGTAGAACAAATCTTAAGGGGAGCGTAACTAGTCCGATAATTTTCATTGTTATAAAGGTGATAGATACCACTTCTTGGAACAACATATCCACAAATAAATAAAATCGGACCAATAGTGTTTTCGCTACCTCGGATTTTCGAATTTTTTGCAAATTTTAAAACCGCTAAAACTTTCATTTTTGGTCCAATTTTAATAAGTAAGATATCATTGGAAAGAGGAGAAAAAATGCAATTCATATTGGTGACAGATTTTTTATATACCCTTTAGTTTTGCCGCTAATAATTTGTTTATTTTATTGGTGTATCAAAAATCTGTCACAATTATATATAGCATGTTTTCTCCTCTTTCCAATGATATCCTACTTATTAAAATTGGACTAAAAATAAAAAATAAAATCTTAGGGACAAATGCTCGAGTAACTATAGTTTTGAGAAAAAGGCGAAAAGGTAAATTTGTCCATTACCCAACGATTCCTCTCTCAAATGACGATTTATTGCAACTGTTTGCTCTCGATTGATTTGATACATGCTCTGGAACTAAAATCCAGTAAAACGTACTAAGTCTAAGTGAATAATATGCCACCTGGACCCCCCAAAAGGTATTTTATTAATTTGGCGCCAATGGCGTTATGAACCTCACACCTCATTTATGCCAAATTAGGCCATTTTCGATTACTCTAGGTTGTGTTATGGTTGGTTTGGATGGGTTAGATCTGTTTAGTGTTGAATATATAATATGTTTGTGCATGTCTTGGCATTTGGATGATGATGATGACTTGGATGATGATGATGATGATGATGGCTTAGATGATGAGGTCTAGTGACTCACCCTCACGCTCCCAGGTTCAGTTGAGGTGCCAGATACCTCTGTTGACTGTAATTTGTCTATATTTGTGCATAACGCAATTGTATTGGTTACTATCGTTCATACCACGATACCACATATACGTCGTGAGTATGGGGGGGGGGGGGGCCCTGTATTTAGGGTATTTTTTATTTTACGAGTCTAAAACTTTGCCACATCACTCCTAGTGTTCCCATCACTGCTGCAATAAAAATCTCAATTTCAGATTTTCCAATCTACACCAGTTTGGGCCATGCAGGACGCTCCCCTTAAATGGGAAATAGTTTACACAAATACTAGTGCTGAACCTTTTAAATTCTAACTGCCAGCCATCGTTGCGTATTGCATTCATATTGAGGCTAAACATTTTGCTATGATGCACATTATCAAACCCATTACATATCTTAAAAACTTGAATGAACTGACCTCATAGTCTACGTGTTAAAAGAGAGAGAGAGAGAGAGAAGCAGAATAACACTACAGCTGATATTCATGTAACGCACATTGTGCATAGAGATTAATTTTGAGAATACAATTATGCAATATATTTAATTAATACATTCCTAATAAATGTTATATGTTAGCCATTGTAAGCATGTGCAAATATTGTTTAACAATAATTTGTATTGCATGAGAACAATCGTCGCTAATCACTAACTGCCAGTTAGAGAAGGAAGGTGGGGGAGTTGGGGATAGTTTGGGGGTGGAGGGTGGGGAAGACTTGGACCCGATTCCCCCCTTCCACCTGCCCAGGGTGGAGTAGGGGAAGGAAGCACCCACCCGGAGCAACTTTTAGTATGCATGAGTGTAGTACTTGGCTTTCCAGTCTTCAAGGGTAGTCTAGTCGTCTTGAAGTCGAAGGCAATCGTCCCTATCAGCTATTGGTCGGTATACTAAACAATCGTCTGCAAAATGTCTGGTAGTAGAAGTTAGAGATGATGTGTTTGCATGTGTGGGTATATACTGTATATAGTTTTATACAGTATATACATATATATATATATATATATATATGTATATATATAGATATACCGGTATATATATATATATATTTATTTTTTCTATGTGTATGAGGGAGACAAAAGGCAGAGCTGACTGTGACAAGTGCTTCCCCCAGAGTTGAAAGTAGGTAGGGACGGAAAAAAACAGGCCAAGTAAACCCAAGTGGGGACGAACAAGCTACCGAGCCAGACCCAGCTGGTAGAGACGAATACTTTTTTTCTTTTTTTTGTGACAGAAAGAAGTGTGGTGTGCCTGTTTAGTGTAGTAGAGTAGATAGCAGGAGGAAGTGTTTGTGAGAGCCAGCTGGAGGTGAGGCACAAACAGAAACAGTAAAGGAAGTCAGATAAATGAAACAGGAGTTCCAGCAACTCCTTATCATATGCCTATAGGCCTACCCTGGATATTGCCTTGTTCGACTGGGGCCTGCAATCTCCCCATCTGTTAACTGTCTTCTGTTATAGAGATCGCCACCCGAAAACACCCCTTTCAGATACCAGGGGGACTGCCATCACCAGAGACCCCTTATCACAGGGGGGGCCGCGTAACATGAGACACCCTACTACATTATAGGGGACGAGTGGAGGAGGGGATGTACCCGAACTCTTCAGGGGAGCCCAGGGACCCTGACTCATGCATCAGGGGGGAGAGGGTCTACAGTAGGTTGTGCCATTCACGGCTGGGAACTGGTTAGTGTAGGAAGAGGACGTCCCCCACAGTGTGATGGGGACTGCAGTGCGCAAGAGGTCCATAGAGGACGAGTTCAAGCAACCCAACTTCTTGAGTCTGCCAGGACATCCTCACACACCATAGTCAAGACCCTCCCCTTCACCAATACCAAACCCCACACCACCTATCCCTTCTCATCCTCCACTAACTTGCACTGCAATGCTAACTCTTCTGTCGGTCTGTGGGATATCTGAAATTTAATCTCCAAACCCAGAAAACTCCACGATTTTATATATATATATATATATATATATATATATATATATATATATATATATATATATATATATATATATATATATATATATATATATATATATACATATACTGTACTGTATATACCTTTATATATATGTATATGTATCTGTTACAAAGATCGCCACGTGCAAGCGGCACCAATTAGCGTGTCGCCCATCGGTAATTTGTTTAGGGTTTATTCCCCCAGATGGGTTGCCTGCCAAGGCTATCGAGTCCCATCCATCCTTTTGAGATACCAAGGGGACTGTTAACACCAGAGAAAACTACTGAGCTAGAGTCTGGTAGGGATGAACAAACTACCGAGCCATAGTCTGGTAGGGACGAACAAACCCAAGAATACCAGAGACAACCCTATCACAGGGGGAGAGCCATCGCACCATTGGGAAAGAGTGGAGGACGGAACTCACCCGAACTCTTCAGGGGAGCTCAGGGACCCCGACTCCTTCAACAGGGGAAAGAGGGTCTAGGTGATGCCACTCAGGGCTGGACTGGCCAGTGCAGGAAGAGGACCTCCCCCACACCATATAGGGGACCTGAGCGCACAAGAGGGCCATGGAGGACGAGGAGTTCAAGCAACTTGACTCCTCCGAGCGGCCAAGCCCCCGAACACCACAGTCAAGTCCCACACCATTACCAATGCCAAACCCCACACCACCCCGCCCCTTCCATCCTCACCCACTCACCCGGCCCGCAACACGATGAGGTCTTTTAACCTTTGAATCTGGTTAAAGTGGCTGTCAGTTTCGCTTTGGCAAGAACTGAGCCATAATATTTAGTTTAGTATTATGAATATACAGTAGGTGTGTCATATATATATACAGTATATATATATATATGAAATAACGGGACTCAAAGGAGAACCACACAGAGTAACCACAGTCAGAGAATCCAGGAACAGCAGGAGAAAAGGATTTAGAAAGAAAAACATTTCCCATTCTCCAGAGAACGGGAAACACAAGAACAGGAAATCTGACCCCTGGATCCATTCTCTAATTCCCGGACAAACAGGTGAGTTGCCCCCAAAAGGCAGGTCAAGCCCCACTAATCATCACCTCACACGGCCCCACCAATCACAGTGCGGGGCTCAAACAGCCAAGGCAGAACTTTCCTCCGAATACTATGATGAAAAAGTGTTTATGCAAGCTAAGCATAAAGAGCCCCGGGAGTATTTAAATCGTTGGGGCCCTTCACCCTCGAGAAGCTGCCAGACGAGAAGGAAAATTAAATGGTGATAGGAAGTGCCACGGAAGAAAATCATTACATAAACAATCCAAATAGCCAAAACAATTAGTGAACAGAAAATCACGAATTACATCATCAGGCTAGATAGTATAAGTAAGAAACCGAGGTCAAAAGGACGAGAACCTCGGTACGATGTCATTAAGCACCATAATATATGTTTCATTTAATTATTATTCTCAACATAGCCAATTTTTATGTATATACTATGCCTCTGTTAATGCGAGATCATGCAACCTGACCAAGAGAAATACCCCAAATATAGCCTGACTGAAACTACAGGAAGTCAGTTCACACTCAGTAGGCTTACTCCGTCCGGATTATATTGTCCGGGAGTATTACCCACCGTGCGGGGCTCAAACAGCCAAGGCAGAACTTTCCCCCGAATACTATGACGAAAAAGTGTTTATGCAAGCTAAGCATAAAGAGCCCTGGGAGTATTTAAATCGTTGGGGCCCTTCACCCTCGAGAAGCTACCAGACGAGAAAGAAAGTGAAATGGTGATAGAAAAAGCCACGGAAGAAAATTATTGCATAAATAATCCAAATAGCCAAAACAATTAGTGAACAGAAAATCACGAATTACATCATCAGGCTAGATAGTATAAGTAAGAAACAGAGGTCAAAAGGACGAGAACCTCAGTGCGATGTCATTAAGGACCATAATATATTTTTCATGTAATTGTTATCCTCAACATACCCAATTGATATGTATTTAATATGCCCCAGTTAAAGTGAGATCCTGCAACCTGACCAAGAGAAATACCCCAAATATAGCCTGACTGAAACTACAGGAAGTAGGTTCACTCTCAGTAGGCTTACTCCGTCCGGATTATATTGTCTGGGTGTATTACCCACCAACAAGCACTCCGTCCGGATTATACTGTCCGGGAGTCGCTCACCTAAACGCTCTGTCCGGATTATACCGTCCAATAGTCGTTCACCCCCCGAGAGAGAAGGTGCCTGCTGCCCTGTGTCCCCTGCCCTTAGACTCCTGACGAAGTGGTCCCCTGACGTCCAGCCGCCGTGCCCGGAGCTCTACGATGCCCCGACCCTCGTACTTGGCTCTTCTCCTCCCCCACGCTATCGTAAGTGTTTCTGCGTACAGTATATCTCTAAATTTCATCTGTGCTTTATAATCGCACTAAAGAGAATTGTGAGTTTACAACTAAGCAGTCCATCTGACCTAGGGTCGAACGCAATACACCTGTTTACCTTACCTGTGTGACCCCCTAGTTAATCCCCTTGATAAGCGCTCACCGCCCCGCGCCCGTAAACGCTTTCCCAGGCCGGTTCGCTTTGTGCCAGAAGTCTTCACGTTAGACGCTACGCTCACATACGTGTTATCATCTTATTGAATTACTATGTACATGTGTAACTTATTTTTCCTGCATATTCATATTACTGATACTGTGTGTGTGTGTAACGTGACTTATAATATTTAAGTTATCATTATAGACCATTGTATATTTGATACGTCACTAATTTTCCTTTATCGTCTGCCATACATGACAGATCGATAGAGTCGAGTAATTCTATGCCATTTAATAAATTAGAGTGTAAAGTAACCTGTGTTCTTATTGTATGAATGCTGCCTTGGGATGAAGAGTTAATGCAAGATTTATAAAGCTAGACGTGACCCTGTTGAGCATATATTTATAATGATTGGCACAGGCATAGAAGCTATGCATATCAGAGGCCGTCTTACACTGTTATTCTCAATTATCTCTTAAACCATTTGTTGGATTCATCTGATATCTTAGCACAGCGTGTTGCACACCCCTACCTAATGCACGCGTTGTATAGTAGATCGCTATCTGTGATTAATTATGAGTTTACTCTTGATTAATGTTGATTCTGAAGCCAAATCCTGGCATTTAGCGTCCACACATTCGAATAAGGGAGGTGGTCCCCCCTCCAGCCCCACCAACCCCCCCAATACAGTCTTCCTGTTACCCCCTCCTCGCCTCCCTCATCCCTCTCCCCCCGCCTCCCTCATTACTCACCCTCGCCCACCCACTCCCATCGTTATAGTAAACGTGTTGTTTATATTGTATTGATGTATATTGTATAATATTATTATGTGTATATGTATTTAATTAACTACTAATGCATATCGGAGGCCGTCATACACTGTTATTCTCAATTATCTCCTAAACCATTTGTTGGATTCATCTGATATCTTAGCACAGAGTGTTGCACACCCCTACCTAATGCACGCGTTGTATCGTAGATCGCTATCTGTGGTTAATTATGAGTTTACTCTCGATTAATGATGATTCTGAAGCCAAATCCTGGCATATAGCATCCACACATTCGAATGAGGATGGTGGTCCCACCTCCAGCCCCACCCACACTCCACTGGTACACCTCCCACTGCCCAATCAGCTGTGGTTTACGAGGCAATGACGTAAACACCGACAGGTGAATGATTATTCAAGCCCGAGGAACGCCTGCTACCGTACCAACAATGACCAGCATGTTACTTCATTGTCCCCGTGGCTGTAGGACTGTGTTTGTGCTGCGACTTGTGACTCTGTATAGAAGTGAGAAGACCCGCGGAAGGACATACATAAGTGTGAATAGGTAAGCACATACTTTGGCCTATTATGTATAGTTACTACGCTCCATTGAAAAACCATCCTCCCATCTGTCTGAGAGTCATAAAATGAAGGAGACCCAGCCCACCAGCTGGTAGCCATATGAGGCACTCCTGCAATACAAAGACTACATACTTATACATCACTGTATCAATTGCCTCATTGTCTCCGCATGTGGGAACACTGATGATAAGGTTGTGGGTCAGTGTTACACCCCAATACCCCTTTCCACCACATCACCCACCATTTGATAACGTCTATAATAGACTCACAGATCATTTATTGGGATGATGTTGATGGTAATAGGTCTTCCTGTGCAACAAAACATGCTCTATATAATTTACCTCGTTTTCTATTGTGCACAATATGTACACATTTAATAAATATATGTAAATCATTCATACATAATAGTTAATAATTCAATGCAACATATATTGCATTACATAGCTACCTCATGACTTAAACAGGAGGGAACAAATACAAATAATTATGTTTAATAACATGCAGTATTTTCCACACAGGCCTTACGACCGCGTTGCTCACACCATGGGTATGACAGCGGTGGGAGTGAGGAACATTGTACACCATGCCACCACGTCCCCCCCTTCGACACAGCCACCACCACCAGCATCGGCCGTTTATGATGACTTCACTGTCAGCGCCATTCGCCGCTATGTTCACCGCAAGTTTGCCGACAAGCTACATTTCACGGTCGGTGCCCTGGTGAAGGACTTAAAAATGGCTGAAATTATCCTGGAGGGTACGTCAGAGATGACAGTTTGGCGGCTCTTGCATACCATAGGATTCCGATACAAGATATTGCAGCGGAAAATGTATGTAAGGAGGGAATCACTGGATGTCGTGTGCCGCCGGATTGCCGCTCTCCGGGCTCTACAGCGCCATCGGAAGGAGGGAAGGCAGGTGGTGTATGTTGACGTAACCTGGTTCACCACCAGAATGGGCCACAACAGGGAGTGGGTGGACACTACACAGGCTGCCACCAGCTCCACCTACAGTCGTCAGGTGCCGCCCGGAGAAGGGGAGCGATTCGTGGTGGTCGCAGCTGGCACGACCAATGGCTTCGTTGAGGGCTCGTACCTGTGCTACACGGCCAAGAGCACCCATGGCGATTACCATGGTAAGATGAACGGTGAGCTGTTCCTCCGCTGGCTAACAAGGCACCTCCTGCCGTCACTGCCCGAGCCATCAGTACTGGTGCTGGATAATGCACCATATCACAGCCAACTGACAGAGGAGAGTCGATGCCCTACCACGGCGACCAAGAAAGCGGACCTCGTCAGGTGGCTGGAGCACCGTGGGATATCCATCCCGCCTGCCGCCACATGCCCTGAACTGCTGCTCCTCTGCCAGCAGAACCGCCCAGAGCCCCAGTACAAGGTGGACAATACCATCCGTGAGTGGGGCCATGAGGTTGTATGGCTGCCACCTGGCCACCCCGAGCTCAACGCCATTGAGCAGGTGTGGGGATGTATGAAGCACCACGTGCGCTCCACCCTCCAGCGGTGTACCCGGGAGGACCTGCAGGCCAGGTTGGAAGAAGCCAGGCATTGTGCCAACCAGAACGTGTGGACGGCAGCTGTTCGACAATCCCGGAAGTTTGAGGACGGGTACTGGAAGTCGGACAATATCCACGAGGGTGTGGAACCCGTCATCATCAACATCGGCAGCGATGACGAGGACGGGGATGACGACGTATTCCTGGATAGTGACTATGAATAAATGCTGTGCTGTGTTGTTTGCCTTATTTGTATTCCTACAAGCTACTTATCGAGAAACAATACTGTAAATTATTATTAATTTAATAAATTATTATATCTCCTATACTTTCTACTTTTCATGAATATCAATATAAATTATGTTACGTTATGAACTACACGTAAGCATTATCTCATGGGACTTTCATCGCAATTGCCCCAGTAGTTAATAAGAGGAAATTCTTCATGTACATATCACTGATGTACTGTAATACTCATATTACCCCCACGTCGTCGAAAATAATACATCATATGCAATATTTCTGATACGCAATCACTATAGAACATGTTCATTTGCTTGACCAAACTTTCTGAATACCTTGGTCTTTTAACATAATAAGTACATTACCGTCCTCTCCCTATTCTTATCGACTCTCACAACGTAATCGTTTAATGAATATATATATATATATATACAAATATGTCAGTTGCGTTCCGTACATAATTATAGGCTCCCCGCCCGTGCTTCCCCCATTCAAACCGCTACCAAATCTCATGTAAATGACCACGATAGCATAGCTATATAAATAGCTATATAAATCTACATTTACAGGTACGTAATTACATTACCTCAATAGGACAAATATGGTTATTCAGACTTTAACAACGAGAGAGACGTCTTACCTCCATGGTCTTTTCACTACTCCTATATTGCATACACAGACATATTAGAATACGCATGAATGGTAATAAATAAAGTTAGTTAATTAAATACATAAACACATAATATACAATATACATCAATACAATATAAACAACACGTTTACTATAACGATGGGCGTGGGTGGGCGAGAGTGAGTAATGAGGGAGGCGGGGGGAGAGGGATGAGGGAGGCGAGGAGGGGGTAACAGGAAGACTGTATTGGGGGGTTGGTGGGGCTGGAGGGGGGACCACCTCCCACATTCGAAAGTGTGGACGCTAAATGCCAGGATTTGGCTTCAGAATCATCATTAATCAAGAGTAAACTCATAATTAATCACAGATAGCGATCTACTATACAACGCGTGCATTAGGTAGGGGTGTGCAACACGCTGTGCTAAGATATCAGATGAATCCAACAAATGGTTTAAGAGATAATTGAGAATAACAGTGTAAGACGGCCTCTGATATGCAAAGTAGGTCGTTTCAATGAAAAATCTTTTTGTCTAGACATAATTTGTTTCGCCTGCGCGTTGAATCTTAGAGGTAGGTATAAGTTGAATTACTGTATGATAAAGGTGAATTTACTTGAGCATTTATTATCCACAATATGATAATCTACAACCATGATAATGTAACTTCTAAAATGCACTTTTATAAGAATAGTGTCGTTCATAAGAATATATTTGTAGTTTAGTTGTCGACACCAGTACATACTAGTTTTACTGTGCCCACAATGTGTAGCACAAGTTGTTGAAATATTTTTAGTGTAATTTCAATAACATTTAGCTACTTCTAGATTATTCCTACCTATTTGACATACTATAATATAGTATGTCAAATAGGTAATCATGAACATAATGAAACTAATCATAACCTAATATAAGTTTACCCAACATTGATTGAATTTGAATGATTGATCGATATATTGTATTGCAAAAAGTTAACAAGTATTAAAGAAATATACATAGAACATATAATATTAGTTTATATTCTTATGTATATTTCTTTAATACTTGTTAACTTTTTGCAATAAAATATATCGATCAATTATTCAAATTCAATCAATTTTGGGTAAACTTATATTAGGTTATGAATAGTTTCATTATGTTCATGGCAATATAGGGTCAATTTGGGAAGGGTAGCTTAGGATATAATAATCAGAATAGCATATAGTGAATAAAATTAAGCTAAGCTGGGAAATGGTTCGATGAATGCAATGTTTGCTTAGTTTAAATTAAGGATATGTTAGTTAGTTAGGTCAAGTTAATATACGGGTAGGTTTGATTACATTGAAGTAATTTGGGCATGATGCTATATGGATTAATATAAGTTATGTTAAGGTTAGTTAGCAGCTAGGTTAAGGCTACATACATTTTAAAGACAGGACGATCGATGAGGTACGGTTTCAGTCTCATGTTTTGATGACGGCATTCCAGGCAGCCACATATTTTAGACAGGTCATTCTATGTTCAAAAATTGCATGTCCTTACCCAATTGTGGTTAAGTTTATTATGTTCTGCTGAACTTGTTTGAATTATGCTGGCTCTGTGACACGACTTAACTTACCATTCAAAACAAATACCCTGGGATTATGTTTTTTAGAATTAATTTATTCCTAGCTAACCTTCAATCGGCTACTGTTCAAAGGCAATTGTTTACATAATACAAAATTAGAGTTGGCAATATATTGTAGAATAAGTTGACTGTAACATACCTGGTAAGCATGTTAAGAGAAATAACTGACATTATCTTCAAGAGCTGCACTAATTAGAATGAAATTCGTATCAAAATTATATATATAGGCAATCATACAGGTGTTTCAAATGCCCGAAACAATTGTGTTCAAATTGATTAAAAAAAACATTATTACACACTTAGTATGCATACCAATGTTATTACAGCATATGTGTTCTGTATAGCATACACATTTTCTACAGTGTACGTCATCATACTCTTTCACTGGTTTCAAGTTCACAGTGTCACACTCTGAAACGGCCACTACAAGAATAGTCACAGTGGCCTAACTTAACTTTACTTAATTTAACCTAAGTAATCCTAATTTAACCTAACCAAGACAAACCTATTTTGAACAAACATATATTAATTTAACTTGGAGAAACCTAATATAATGATATATAATACATGATTGAACTCAACCTGATTGAACGATAGTTACTAGGCAGTGATGTGTTGCCGTTATTAACATAACTACTTGGAGAAGTAGTGTCGGGTACTGAAGTTTCATTAGACTATACTGTATAGTTATATTGTTTTTGCTGTTTATTACATCGATTGTCGTAATTACGATATCACTTAGAATATCATTATTGTTTAAAGCTGGTGTGGCGAAAATAAAAGTGTTGCAACTGTTACTCAGATGGACTTGATCATCAACCTGATCTTCACTTTCGTAAGTTAGTGATCCGATTTGAGAAGTATCACCTTTATACTTTTAATTAATTCATAGTTTTGTTTTGAGTTTTCCTTGATAAAGCTTACAATAACTGATTCCAAGTTAGTTTTTAGCCTTTCGTTGGAGAGTAAAAATACCTTAACCTGCCTGATTCATTTTTTCTTCTACCGAAAGTGTTGTGTTTAAATGTTATTATTATTTTGTTTTGGCATGTAGTCAATTTAAAATTGGCTTATTGCTTCGAGGTGAGCATCAAACTTCCATAGGCCCTATGTTGCATGAATTATGGCATAATTATATAATTCTGAGAAACAATTCCAGAACTCATCAATATCACTTTTGTGATTTATGAAGTTCAGTCTGTTTTGACAAAATTGTTCGCAATATATAGAAATTGGCTTTCTGGAAATTTGTTTACTTATAATGCTTATCCATTATTTGTTGATTTGCTTAGGAATTTGATGTTGAATGTGATCGAACAATGATCACTTGTACTAAGTTCATCTCCTACTCTCACTTTGTTTACTAAGTCGTCTTTAGTCGCTAGGATTAGATAACACAAAACGTTGTTGCCCAGTGTTGGCTATACAACAAATTGAAGTAATGAACTTTCTAGTTGATTATGGTACAGGTCCGATCCTGTGTTATTATGTCAGCGATTCGCCTCACTGAGTTATTGGCATAGCCTATACAAGTCACCGCAAGGTACACCATCTTTGTTATCTCATATTTCAGCAATTTGATCATAGATATTTCTATCAGTGTTTAGTGATTGTCCAGAGGGGTGATATACTAGTTCAAGGGATATTTTTTCGTGAAGCTTATCTATCAAATGAATATTAATTATATCAGTACTGATTATAGATGGTTTCGTTACTTGCATTAGATGAAGATCTTTCTTGATGTACAATAAATCACCTCCCCATTTGTTTTAACCAATCACATTCAAGCATTGTATATCCAGAAATATTGTATTCTGGTAAATGGTCCCTGTGTTTAACCCTTATTTAGCGGGCTAGGCAGTATATTTGACCGTGCCGCCCAGCGGGGGTTTTTACCATAAATGGGGTTGTTTCCGTGCTCTTTTTCATGCATAAACAAGACCCAGAGCGTAATACAAATATGTATCCCTGAAAGGGCATAAATTGAGCTTTCCAATGACACCCGAACCATCCTTCTATGATCACTGGTTGTCTTGCAACGATCGTGCAACCGAAGGGCAAAAACGGTAAAATACGGCAATTTCTTTATATAATTACGTATGTAGCGAGGGAGTGAGGGTGGATGTAAGTGGAGTAAATCTCAGTAGGTCTACGGCGGCCATGGCGAGCGGTCAGGAGGTAATCTACGCTCCTCCCACTGCTCTGCTCTCTCTCAGAGGACATTATGTGCTCAAAATTGCACTCGACAATAGCCGTGACCCGCCACATAGGCCACATTTATTTAACTCGACAATAGCCGGGTGCCACCAGTTAAGGGTCAATGTTTAGCCATGATTCGGGGATATCTATTGCGCCAAATTTGGATACAAAAACTATTTCTTAAAGGTCTTAATATAGTTTGAGCATTTGCAATGTCGTGAACATTTTTGTGGTAGTTGGTTAATACAATCAATGTGGCCGACGTATATAACAAGGTCCCATACTGCGGATGACGTTCACTTGCATTTTGGTAGTACAGGTTGAGATGAGGTTCTCAGCTTACCACCCATAGTAAAATCAGTGTGCTCCATGCATTCATTGGGGGAGGGTGTGTTTTCAAGGAAAAGGTGTTTTAGAAGCTGAAATACAACAAAAACAGTGATAATTCCACATAACTTTGTGACAGGTATTTACCAGGTACGAACGTGAGCTTCATTTCATGTTACAGAACACTACTCTTACTGTCTAACAATCACATTAGTTTCTAAAATGATTAGTTATATCATCAAACTATCGCGAGCTTAATGATATGAAAGATGGAGATATAAACAGCAATAATATGTCTGATGAGTGGCCCCTCACCTTGGAGAGAAGGAAGAAACTCTCAGTCGATATTTCCAAGGTCAGTGGGTGAGGAATGAATAACTGATGACTTTTATGAGGAATTTTGACCCAATCTTTTCATTAGAACTCATTAGAATTCTGTTTGCGCTACTGATATGGCAACAGATATTGAGTGGAATTTGTGGAAAATTAGACGTCTAGGCGTATTCTTACTTATGGAAGCCATCGCCCTTAGAAGGCTTTAATGACCTTGCTTGATTATCGAAGTACATTACGTTTAATACCTCGATTGCCATCACTTGATTATGTTTTTTTATTGAAAAGGGTAAACTGCATCATTGAGAAGTCGTCCAATTCGTGCTGATCCCCAACCCCCCCTGGCCAAAACATGTCATGCCAAAACATGTGTGGTTAAGTTAAGCAATAACCATGGTAACACATGCTCCACCACGACACACAGTACACTCTCCGTTCCTTTACAGACAGTGTGAGGGAAGAATGTGTACGATATTCCAGAGTGTCTTTGTCTAATGCCTTGGACAAGCTCACACACTGACACACTCCCCCACGGCCTACCATGCTTTCCCCAGCACCTCTGTTGGGAAGTATATCATATTATACTAATATGTATTACATTATGTTATATATCATAATATTATTATGGTGAGAGAGACGAGTTTCTAGCCTTAGTCGCCCACATGTCGGCAATGAACACGGACACTCCCGTCACCCTGGTTGAAAATTATTTCTATTC
Source organism: Paralithodes platypus (assembly GCA_032716605.1). NCBI lineage: Eukaryota > Metazoa > Arthropoda > Malacostraca > Decapoda > Lithodidae > Paralithodes > Paralithodes platypus. Next base: position 7,952,894 of record CM064537.1, on the reverse strand, counting down.
ACTATTTTACTACGAAGGCTGTTTAGCACCTACATCTACAACTGCAGCTATGGAGCGGTCTGAAATTTAGAACAAAGGCACAGTTAGAGAGATAGAAACTGAAGGAGGGTAGTTTGAAAATTAGAGAATTGTGCCAGACTTAATCGAAGGCTTTTAATATGTGTAGCGCAATAGAAAAAGTCTAACTGAAGTTCCGAAAAGAGGAAGACCAGGAGTTAGTAAGATAAGCAAATAGATCACCAGTAGAGCGGCCCTTAAGGCTTAATTAAGGGGACCAACCGGTTAATTTAGGCTTAAAAAACTCGAAATCCTGAAAATACCAATAGGTGTTTACTCAACAAGAGTCAACATCCCTTCATAAGCCAGTGAAATGTTATTAGTGAAAACCCATTGGAAATAGTTTTGTTTTGTTTTCCAAACTTTTCCTGTATTTCTAAAAACGTTATATAGCGAACTTTGAAATTAACATGCTCAGTAACTACTTGTCGTACGAGGAGCATACCTATATAAATCGAAAGAGCGTAAGCTACTCTACAACCTCCCATACGTTTTATATTTTACTTTGCCATGTTCCTGCGTAAAATATTGTAAATCTAAAAAACAAAAGTAAAAATGTTCACCTAATTACCTTAGACTTTCACATGTTTTTCTCAGAACCTATATTGTCGCACTTTCGGATGTTACTCTAAAATTTGTATTGGGCCTATAGGAATGGTGTATATACCATTGGAAAGGTAATTAAAAACACTACAAGTCCTATAAAACAATTTACTCTAGCCAACTTTGTTTGGTTGCAGCATGTTGTCACAGTCGTAAAATTCTACAAAATAATTTCACCTTAATTCATAATCACCTAACTCCAAAAATACACAAAATATATAAAATATCCTTTATAGCAACTACAGACACACCTATTGTGAGTTGTTTGATCAAATACAGCATGTGATATAGGGATTTCTGTAGGAGTAGAATGGGTCGTAGTAGTGCTATAGTTTGCAACCTTTTTTTACCTAAATTGTAAGAAAAAAGCAAAAAAAAAAAAAAAAAAAAATTTGTTTGACCTAGTTTTATGGTCACATACACTTGTGCCAAATTGCATTTACATTGGAAGTAAGGCCTGGAAGTTAGTAAATAACCGGTCGGTCCCCCATACTGGCGATCTGAAATTAGATTATGGTAACATAAATGCTTAAGAATATTTTAATTCAGAATAGTTTAAAAATTATTAAAGATGCAAGAAGTGAGAGCAATTGGATGAGATAGTTGGAAGGTTGAGAGCGGTTACCCTTCTTTGGGACAGGTTGAATGAGAGCAAACTTTCAGCAGGAAGGAAAGGTGTTAGAGGAAAGACAGAGACGAGAAAGTGTGGATGGAAATTCCTGTTCTGGCCTTTATGGTGACAAAAAAAAAAAAAAAAAAAATCCAGCTCGACTGTGGCCTTAACAGTGACGAGAAGTGTGTTTGCATGTTTTGAAGTGCCCTTTGAGCAGACGTTTTCACAATTTATCACATTTTTTAACTTGTTCTTGCTCTGCAAAACAAAGATTAAGGAAGACAAAAATGTGCGGAAGAAAGTTTGTGTTCTGGCCTGCACGGATACAGCAAACTCAAGATCGAGCCACCAATGCTTGCTCAAGTATCCTCTTGCTCCAATGGGTCATGAGATTCTGAGTTCAGGTGTCTCAGGCAGCAGACCTTAGTAAACTTGGCAACACTAAGTACCTCCACATACCATCCGGAGTACTTTTTAGTACAGGAAATACATAAAGTCTCAGGACAGTACCTGGGGCGCGCCACAGGAACATCTCCAGACGATATATTACCACAAGCAATTATTGCGTATCCATCAACATACTTTCTATCACAACACGTCATTCTCATTATTACTGTTTATTAGATATCATATTTTCAAACCACAACAAGGTTAGTACTGGTAGTAGTAGTAAGAGTGTTAGTAGAAACATTTTAGTCAAATGACGGAATAACGTATTATTGTGATGACACAGCAGTTTTGACTCTCTTATACTGGTAAAGGCACTTTAACAGCAGAGTAAGACCGTTTTTGTTACACTGTTAACATATCGTATTGAGAGCCTAATACCATAATGACAACGGTCACAAACGTAACTAGCTGCCCATTTTTAATTATATTTATAGTATCATTATCGAAATTTCATGGTAACACATCGCGAAAAGCAGCAATATTGAATACAGTTTAAAAAAAAGGCAATGTACAGTTCTCTACCTTTGTGTTATGATAGACTATACAATGTACCTAGAATAACAGGACAGCAATTTCACATATGTAGCATCTGTTTTTAGTTTATTATCGCTTACACTAGACGATTTTATACAGCTTTGAAAATACCTCTAGCAAATTCCCTTTGAATTTTACCTACTGAGCAAAAGTGTGTATATAGTTTAACTATAGCTAGAATATAATATATGAGTATATCATGGTATACAGGACAGGTTAAGCTTTCACATACGTTATCAGGTCGCTCATAACCTTGCTACCAACTCTATCAGCCTCCCCTCCCTCACTTAGCTATGGAAGAAACGGAAGAAATTAGAAAGTTTTTAATATCTCAAACTTATCGACACTTACCATCGATCCCCGCCGAGCCTGAAAAGAGTGGGTAGCCAGGTAAAGGGGAGAAGAAAACTTATAAGTAATATATACCAAGTTGTTGAATAATAATAATAATAATAATAATAATAATAATAATAATAATAATGATAATACAAATATTATAATTAAATTAGCAATGACATAAATAACACCTACATTAACAATGCTAATTAAGATTATAAAATACAAGTAAAACAATATTAATTATAAGTCTAGTACTACTACCATAATACTGTTTATGTTCTGGGTGTGGTGTCCCGAGTTCGAATCCAGGGAGGACCATATGCTTTCATTAGTATATTCAGGTGTATTGGGGTTTGTAATTGATGATTAATGTTAAGAACGGGCCGTTACTTAACCTTTTCACTTGCATTATTGCAGTATTATGAAACAAGGTGCTGATGATTTTGAATGATCGTAGGTATTAAAACAATATATTGTAAAAATCCTTGAAAATACTAAGAGTGAATGTTGCAAATTCCAGATTCCGATATATTTCGCTGATATATTTGACCGTTTAAATACTCTGTTGTGACTGGGGTTTTAGGGATATGGCCGTAAGCGTTATGACATCAACGTTTCAGGATAACCGGGGCCATATTAAGAAACAACGTTAAAATACTGCATGTACAGTATATTTAACATGATTGAAGGAAATGCAACTATTATTCTTAGACCGTGAGATTAGGTCTGGTGATTCAAGTTTGGTTGTAGGAGGATAAGACCGACAATAATTATTGCGTATATCGTTGTATATCGGCTGTAATAATAATAATATTAATAATTAAAGTTGCAAGCAACGTTGTCCGGGGTTCGAGGGGTTTTGCAAGCAGGGTATTGTGTTGGATACAAAAGTTGTGTCACAGATATCAAAAGATCATTTAACTTATCGGGCATGGAGAAACTACAAAAGGAACAGATTGTGCAAACAAATAAGAACGAGAGAGGGAGAGATTGCCTGTATAAGGGATCTGCCTCTATTCATTTAGTAACAGAGTTGTAGATATGTGGAATAGGCTACCGAGTGCTATAATGGGATCAAGAACAATAGAGCTTCAACTTGAAATTAGATAGAACGAGAGGGGTTGGGTGTGAAAGGGATCTGCCATGTGTAGGTCAATCGGCTCTCTGCAGACTACCGTTTTCTTATTTTGTTTATTTTCTCATTTGTGAAGGTGAGAGAGTATGGCAAGAGAGAATAGGATGTCATAAACGTAAGGAAGATAGCGATAAATATGAGAGAGAGAGAGAGAGAGCGCAGGATGGGTTGGGTGTGAAAGGGATCTGACATGTGTGGGCCAATCGGCTCTCTGCAGACTCCGGTTTTCTTATGTTCTCATTTGTGAGAGAGAGAGAGAGAGACTAGGATGTCATAAATGTAAGGAAGATAGACATAAATGAGAGAGAGTTGTTATGAGATGGTTTGGGTGTGAAAAGGATCTGTCATGTGTGGGCCAATTGGCTCTCTACAGACTCCCATTTTCCTATGTTCCTATTTCTTACAATTGTGTTTTGGTTGCAGGTATATAATAACATGGGTGTATAGTAAGTAGTGTAAATAACAGGTAACGTTTATGAGATGGGTTGGGTGTGAAAGGGATCTGCCTTTTGTGGGCCACTTGGCTCTCTGCAGACTCCCCTTTTCATCTTGGTTGCATGTGTGAGGGATCTGTCTCATTTGTACCGGTGTGCAAAACAAACAAGAACGAGAGAAAAAGAGATTGGCTGTGTAAAGGATCTGCCTCTATTCGCTTGGTAAAAGAGTTATAGATACTGTATGGCACCGGCACTAAAACTAATAGAGTTTTCCCATGCTAGAATAAGAAGGGCTATAGAAAAAATTAACAGAAGTAAGTCACCGGGACCGGATGGGATACACCCAAGAATCATAAAGGAACGAGGTGAGATGTTAGTAGAGCCATTGAAAATTTTATTTGAGGTATCGTTTAATACAGGACAAATCCCGATGGACTGGAGAGAGGCGAACATAACAGCTATATTTAAGAAGGGAAAGAGAAATGACCCAGGGAATTATAGACCAGTCAGTTTGACAAGTGTTGTGTGTAAACTAATGGAAACGGTAATTAGAGAAGGAATAATGGAGCATATGAAGTCAAACCAACTTTTCAGTGGGAGACAGTTCGGATTCTTGCCGGGGAGGTCGACGGTACTACAGCTAATTAAGGTGGTAGATGATTGGATGCAAATTCTAGAAGATGGTCATGTAATAGACGTGGTATATTGCGATTTTATGAAGGCTTTTGATAAGGTCCCACATAAAAGGTTAATAGAGAAAGTTAGAAGCTATAATATAGGGGAGAAAAATGTGAAATGGATAGAAGCCTTCCTGAAAGATCGGAGACAGAGGGTACTGGTGAATGGAATAGGCTCGGGGTGGAGGGAAATTACAAGTGGGGTACTTCAGGGATCTGTGTTGGGACCACTGCTGTTCGTTATATTTATCAACGACTTACCTGAAGTTATAACTAATGGAAGTGAGGTATACCTGTATGCGGATGACAGTAAGCTGTATAGAAGAGTGAGGAGTAAGGAAGATGTGGGTTTGCTTCAAGGAGATGTGGAGGGTATGAAGGGATGGTCTGAGCATTGGTTAATGCCTTTTCATCCAAAAAAAATGCAAGTACATGCGGATTGGGACAAGCAAGATAGACAAGGTAGGATACAGTATGTATGAAGCGATGGAGGAAGTGAATGCAGAAAAGGATATAGGAGTAGTGATAGACAATAAGTTAAATTTCTCAGAACATTTAGCGGAAAAGATAAACAAAGCCAATAGAATTGTAGGGCTTATAAGGAGGACATTTGTGTCACTTGACGAAGAAATCTTCAGAAATCTCTATACAACGCTGGTTAGGCTGCACCTGGAACATGCGAACCAGGTGTGGGCTCCATATATGGTAAAGGATATAGAAACAGTGGAGAAAGTGCAGAGGAGAGCTAGCAAGCTGGTACCAATGTTGAAGAACGCGGGCTATGAGCAGAGGTTGAGGACACTGGGGCTTCCGACACTGGCATATAGGAGAAAGAGAGGGGATATGATAGAGACTTTTAAGATAGTGTCAGGAAAGTACGATGAGGATGTGTGTGAAGGTATCTTCTTGATGCGGGAGGGAACAAGAACGAGAGGACACTCTAAGAAAATTTACAAAGAAAGAAATAGGCTTCAGAAGGCAAAGAACTCATTTGTGATAAGAGTGGTAAATGAGTGGAACGCACTGCCCCAGTATGTAGTCGATTCCGAATCAATAAGGGAGTTTGAAAGTAATCTTGATAAAGCATGGGGAAGACAAGATTTGAAGTTTGATTATAAAACAAAAATACAGAATAGTAAAAATGTTGCGTCTGCTACCGCCGCCGCCATCACCGTGATCGACCGCAGCAGTGCAAGTACTGGTACTGAGCTGGATACACAGGCCTAGTTTGCCTTTTTCCAGAGGATCTACTGTAAGAAACTGTAAGAAAGTATGTGGAATAATCTACCAAGTGGGGTCAATAACAATAGAGCTTCAACATAAAATTTGATAGGATGAGATGGGTTGGGTGTGAAAGGGATCTGCCGTGTGTGGGCCAATTGGCTCTCTGCAGACTCCCATTTTCATCTTGGTAGCATGTGTAAGGGATCTGCCTCATTTGTACCAGTGTGCAAATAAGAGAGAGAGAGAGAGAGATTGGCTGTGTAAGGGATAGATCTGCCTCTCTCGTAACAGAGTCGTAGATATGTGAAATAGGCTACCTAGTGCTATAGTGGGATCAAGAACAATAAAGAATTTCAAGATAAAATCAGATAGACATATGGACAAAATGGGTTGGATGTGAAAGGGATCTGCCTTTTGTGGGCCACTTGTCTGCAGATTCCCATGTTCATCTTAGTTGCATGTTTATTTTTTTTTTATTTTTTATTTTTTTTATATTCCAACTTACTTCCTCTCGGGCATAGGCTGAGAGCCTTAACATTCACCGCTTTACAATGAACAGTGAAGCCTGTGAGGCCTTGTTCCAGTCTAGGGAGTGAGACATGTGAAGCACGTAGAGTACAACGAGCACCTGCCATCTTGCCTTCACATGAGGCACGGTGCTCACTCATGGCCCGAAACGACCCCATCTCTGAAGCCACCTCGTTCCCGTGCTTCACTGTCTCATCCCCTACACTCGGACTCTCACACTTACACACACACAACGCCACCTGTTGAGCAGATAACTCACCATGTGTAAGGAATCTGCTTCATTTGTACCGATGTGCAACCAAACGAGCGACAGAGAGAAACTGGGTGTGTAAGGGATCTGCCTCTATTCGTTTAGTAACAGAATTGTAGATGTGTGGAATAGGCTACCAAGTCCTATAGTGGGATCAAGAACAATAGAGTTCAACATAAAATTAGATAGGACAAGATGGGTTGGGTGTGAAAGACTGCCACGGGTGTGTCTGGCCACCATTTACAATACCTTTACAGATGGTACCAAGAGAATCACCTCTACAGTACCTCACTTGAGGAGTGGAAATAATAGAAAAGGAATTAGGAGGAACAAAAGGATGGCCTGCAATATAGAAAAAGTCAAGAAGAGAGAATCAAAGAAAACATTTATCATGCAGCCATGCAAGCCTTTTATATAAAGAGTATAATCTTAAAATATAGAGAACAACCTGGTACATGTATTATTAGGGTAAGTATTTTTATAGAATAATGATTGCCTTCACAATAAGGAAAAAAATGAAATTCCCATACTACTATTCTGAGATAGGTCAAATTGAGTTCAAATTATCATCCAAATATAGCCTGACTGAAATTGAGGGAAGGTATGCAAACACGGGTAATACCTTCCACTGGTTCAGCTTTTAGTGGGTAGAGAACAGTGTTGGCTATACTTTTCTATAGGACAAACCTGTCCCTATATACAGACCTATTTCATATGGACTTAATTATTTTAGAGTAAATTTAAGTAATTTGCTAAATGAACTAGACAAATACCGGTACTCAATTAGTTGCATTATGAACACATCCAAACTAACTCTTCTATTGCAAATTTAATGGAAAAGCGTGGATACTCTCAACATGTAACACAACCAACAACTGAAAATGGCACCCTAATTGATCATGTTTATGCTAAGAGATGAGGAAATATGAAGGTGAAAGTTATTCCCACATATTACAGTTATCATAGTGAATTTCCATTGAAATTTGAATGCCCCTTTTTGTATGTTTTTCCCCTTCTATTCTTATTCTGTCTAATTCGGTTGTCTTCCGGACGGCCTATATCATATGCCACCCTGGCCTGGCTAGTTTATTGGCTCCTGACTTTATTTGTGTCTATGGTCGCTGGTGCGGTCAAGCTGACTCGATTCCCCTCAGTGGTGTATTATGTGTGTATCTCTGTGTGATTTATTTCTTCCTTAGACCTGATTTCTCATTCTTCGCCCTTGATCACTTCTTAATTGGTGCTGCAGTGTAGCAGTTCTTGACTCACCCTTCGGCCCTACCCTATAAGAGGAACTCTGGTGCGGCTGAATTGGTGAAATGGTGAGAAATGTCTGCGTATCTTCACCTTCCTAGATTTGTTCACCTCTTGCCCTTCCCTACCTATCATATCTTGATTGGTTGTCCATCTTGATCTAATCCTTCAGGCCAGCCCTATAAGAGTTTTTTTGGGGAACTCAGTGGTCTGGTTAAACTATTTTAATAAATATCATTTTAACCCTTAACCATCGGCGCTCGACATATGTCGAGTTAAAGAAAACGTGCCCATATGCGGGCCTCGACATATGTCGAGTGCAATTTTGAGCACGTAATGTGCTCTGAGAGAGAGCTGAGGCGTGCTAGGAGCAGAGATTGCTTCCTGACCGCTCGCCACCACCGCCGTGGGTCGACTGAAATTTATTACACCCACCTCCACCCTCTCTCACTCGCTACACAGGGAATTATGTAAGGAAATTACCTTATTTTAGGGTTTTTGCACTCGTGTTGCACGATCGTTGCAAGAGAACCAGTGGTCATAGAAGGATGGTTCGGGTGTCATTCGAAAGCTCTGTTTACGCCCTTTCAGGGATAGATACTTGTATTACGCTCTGGGTCGTGTTTATGCATGAAAAAGAGCACGGAAACAACCCCATTTAGGGTAAAACCACCCGCTTGGCGGGTAGAAGTTACCGACCCACCCGCTCTTAAGGCGTTAAATATGTAAGATATGCAATAAATTATGTAAAATATATTGTTTTTTCTTTATATATATAATTGTCATTATGAAGTTAAATTGGTTTCACAGGGAAAATATATACTTGAACAATTGTTTCCGCTGACAAAGAAATTATAGATTCTTGGAAAATACCGTACACTACGAAAGATTATTCAACATGGAATTTGAATGGAATAGAGAAGCTTAGCAACGAAAAGCCAATACTCCCCCCTCCCTGTGATTGTGCCAGCTTTTGTAAGCAGTGCAATAACTTAATGAAGGACAGAAAAGCTGCAGGATGCTCTGGCATTCTAGCTGAGATGATTAAGGCCTCAGGTGAGAAAGGAGTAGGTGTGTTCAATGAGCTAATTAACTTCATCATCAGAGAGGAAGTAATCTCTGATGAATGGCACAAAAGTATATTATATACTGTATACGAGCAAAGGGGACTCATTGGATAGGGAAAATTATAGGGGCCTGAAAATACTTGATCAAGTCATGAAGGTCTGTGAGAAAGTCTTTGAAGGTATGATATTGACGATATGCAGTTTGGTTTCATGCTAGGACACGGCACAATCCAAGTCATGAAGGTATTTGTGTGATAATGAAGATGTATGAGGACTCACAAACGGCAGTGAGGGTGAAAGATGTACCGGTACTGAGTGATGAGTTTTCAGTTCGCATCGGAGTCCACCAGGGCTCTGTGTTAATGAAGCCCTTTCTTCTTCTTTTTTTGTTATGGTTCTGGAGGCACTATCTGGTGATTTCAGAGTTGGGCTCCCCTGGGAACTGCTATAAGGGTCCTGAAAATGCTTGACTAAGTCATGAAGGTCTGTGAGAGAGTCTTAGAAGGTATGATAAGGGAAAGATACTGTATGTACTGTATGTACTTAGAAGATAGGGATCTGATGTTGTGTTTGCAGACCGGGAGAAGGCCTTTGCTAAGGTGACCAGAGAAGTTGTGCAGTAGGCTAGGAGAAAACTTGGCGTTGAGGAGTGGCTGGTGCATGTGATAATGAAGATGTACGAGGACTCACGAACGGTAGTGAGGGTGAAAGGTGTACAGCTGAGTGAGGGACATATACAGTACGGTACTAGATATTTGGTAAGGGTTAGCTTTATATCCCATGTACTGGTTACTAGGGACATATACTAGGTGTTAGGTGGAGGTTCGTTTTATATCCAAAGTACTGGGTACTAGGGACATATACTAGGTGTTACGTGAGGGTACTGAGTGATGAGTTTTCAGTTCGCGTCAGAGTCCAACAGGGAAGTGTGTTAATTAAGCCCTCTCCTCATTTTTATGGTTCTGGAGGCACTATCTAGTGATTTCAGAGTTAGGCTCCCCTTGCAACTGCTATAAGAGGCCTGAAAATGCTTGGCCAAGTCATGAAGGTCTGTGAGTGTGAGAGAGTCTTTGAAGGTATGATAACTTCATAGTCAGGCAGCTGCAGGAAAGATATCTAAGAGGTCTTTTTCCATTCCCGTCTCAAGACCACCGTCGCAAGATCTACCCGAAAAACTGTTTTTCTGGTCCCGTCGCAAGCCCACCTTTAGCAAGCGAGACACCAATATTCTCTTGCGACGACAAGAGAGCTCCGGAGCTGGGTTGACGGCAAGCTGAAACATCTCACTCAACTTACTGTTTCTCCATTCTAATTTATTTCGGTATATATGTTTATCCAAACATTATGTTATAATTTACTTGCCTATTATTATGAAGTAGAGTAATAAGAGCCCACAGTAACGTATATCCAATTGTTGATAATAAATTAATGTGGGACAGTACGCTTGGTTAAATTTTGTCCACGAAACAACAACAAACCCCAGCTTTGACTAGGCCTAGGCTATGCTATTTAACGATTGTTTTTCATATCAGAATTGCATTTATATAATCCTTATGATAATTAAATTGGCGGTGAATGTTATTCCGATGAAATGGAAATTGTATAGCCTAGCCTATATATTTGTAAGATGTGTGCTGGCTTGGAGCAAGCCTGTGTTGTTTTTCCTGTCCTGTGATGATCTTGCGACGGTGGTCTTGCGACGGGCCCGGAAAATCACGTCTCTACTGAAAGTAAGAAGTTGTGTAGTAGGCTAGGAGAAAATTTGGCGTAGAGGAGTGGCTGGTGCGTGTGATAATGAAGATGTATGAAGACTCACGAATGGTAGTGAGGGTGAAAGGTGTACCGAGTGAGGGACATATGCTAGGTGAAGGTTAGTTTTGTATCCCACGTACTGGGTATTAGGGACATATACTAGGTGTTATGTAAAGGTTAGTATTGTATCCCAAATACTGGGTACAAGGGACATATACTAGGTGTTACGTGAGGGTTAGTTTTGTATCCAACGTACTGGGTCTAGGGGGCGGCAGCCTCCACCCTGTGACGCTTCTGCATAGTAGCCACGTGCGGGCATGCGCGCGCGTCGGCTGCCCAGCCGTTTAGAAACCGGCTGGCGGCAGCCGGCTGGCCGGCTTTTCCTTAGTATATATCCTACGACAATGTAACTAATGTCTGGGATATTCTTATGTTGTTTCACAGCTTGTAGCTCCCCTTATTCTTAACCAACGCATCTTAGTATATTTTATTCTCGATAGTTGATTGTTTCATTATAATATATAAGATGTAAGTCTAGTGAGAGTGGGAGGAGACGAGCGGGAGAGAGAGACCGGCTGGGGGACGTTGCTTCGCGCGGAGAGTCTAGCGTGGGGACGAGCCTGATGTGCCACGTGCATTTGATTGCAACGTTAGGCTTAGTTTCGACTCACGCACGGGGTAGACGATTTTGACCCGGCAACTGTGTTGAGTGTTGCCAAGCCTGGGATGTATTCTGCATGCCTGGTGGGGGGTCCAGACGGATTCAAGACTCAGAGCTCACCTCACTGTCGTACCCTTCGGACCCCCTTGATATCTATCCCTCTCAACCCCACTTAGAAACTTTCTCTCTTACTTTGTATACCTTCCTTCCACTACTTCACCAATCTATTTAATTATCCCATCCCCTTGATAGACCTTATATCTATTATTGTATTAACGACGAGCTCTCAGATAATTAGATAGGAATTTGGGCTTTATGCAGAGATTTAATTGTTAATGAGACCTAGGAAGCTTTTTTGTTGTCTCATATTTGGTGGTTTCATGCTTGCTAGTGTGTTCTTGTGTCAGGTTAGCAGGGGCTAGACCGGAGGGGAGGCTTTTTGCGATCCTTTAAGTAAAGTCTGCTGGTGCGAGTCCTGTGGACCCGCACGACTTTACTAGGATACCCGTGGGAGTCTGGGGGCATTTTCTTGTCTGTGTCCCTGTGTGTCTAGTGTTGTGTTGTGTGAGGGCCCTTGCCCAGTCCACTCAGCACTGCGCTAGCACGTCTTGCTTTTGTTTTAGGGTCGCCAGGAGAGAGTCAGTTACTTGCGATCTGAGTCTCTCAAGAGAGCACCTTTTCAATTAGAGTAATTTGGCGCACAGACTTGGGAAAGTCCCTAGGCTAGAGCAGGTGGCTCAGCCCGGGTATCCGAAGCCTATATCCTTCCAGCTAGACCTCTGCCACCTGGCACATTAACAGCTAGGGGTTTATTATTTCTGTATGCTTGTTATTGTGCCACAGTTTACCGTTTTTGTGAGCATTGTGAGTCAGTGTGTGGCTTAGAGACTCTGTCCGAGCAGGCTTGCCTGACTAAGAGTGAGAAGCACACCTGTATGTGGTTATGTTGCGAGTTGCTGCCTTTATTTAATTATACCTATGCCATTATACACTGTAGGTCCTATCACTGGTATTTATTCCTGCTTATGAGTTGAGAGTTCTCTAAATCCGTAACGTACTTTCTTTGCCAAGCATCAGATCCTACAGTAGCCGCATGCAGTTTAGAAACCCGCATCTTGTCTACCGGTATGATGTTTTGAGGACTGTTTGCTTTCACCTTCTTTCACGCAGGGGTGATTAGTTGTATTAATTAACGTAACGTTAAATGTACTTTCTTCTAGTTTGTTGTTAAATTGTTTCTGCAATTTAATTCCTTCATCTATCTTTTCCTTGAAGCTTTAAGTCAACTTAATTGTGTGATCTTTTATATAGCCTGCTTGACTATCAGCAGTCTATAGTGCGTGCACCCTGTAACCGAGTCATAGGATACCTCGTTGTCCAGGCAGGACTCTTGACGGTTTAGGGTGGTTTGTTGCCTGTGTTTATAGATAAGGGTTGGATCTAGCATTTTCCGTTGTTGCTTGTTGCCGCATACCTAGACCAATAGAAAGAGCCCAGTGTTTATATATCCCAGGACGTAGCAAATGGCGACCTTGCATAGGATTTACTGATCAGAGGAATATAGCGGTCATTTGTTTTGAGATTCCTTATGATTAGAGGAATACAGTGGACATATTTTTTTTTTTGGAGCAACCAATATAACACATTAAAGACTTTAAATAACATTAGTATATACATACTTGCATAGGAGATAAGGCACATTCTATAACCGTGATAATTACTGCAGTACACAAACATGTCTAATATATCAGAACACAGTGATGGGTCAGGTCACGATACAGGCTCGGAGGGAGAAAGACCTGTGGAGTGGCTAGTCGATAGCGAGGAGGGTGCTAGAAGATTTTTAGAGGTGCCCCTTACCGCTGCCAGGGTGTTGAATCTGAATAAGTATGGCTTAAAGTGTGTGGCAGGTCTTCAGGGTCACCAGGGTTTAAGTGGCATGAAGAAAGATTAGCTGAGGACTTTGATATTGGGTTTAGAAGGGAGAGACCTGGGTGGATAGGCGACTGGGGGCCCCGGTCCCCAGCCCCCCTCCACTCTACCCCCGTATCAAACGTCAGGGTGCCTGAATTTAGTACATACCCCCAAGTTGATGGTCAATGGCAGCATGGAATTCAATCACAGGGACCCTCCCCATTAAATGCACCTTCCCCTCCTCAAGGGTTGACTCCAGATTTGTTGTTTCGGCTTGAGATGGCCAAGGTTGAGGCCGCTGAAAGACAGGTTAGTGTGCAGGCTGAGGTTGCTATACGAAAGGCTGAACTGCAGGCAGAGTCTACTAGGTATCGGGCTGACAGGGAGCTGGAGATCTCTCGAGTGGAGGTAACAGGGCGAAATATTGGGGAGGTAACAGACATCGGGACCAATCATTGTCGCACCTGCTTAAACTAGTTCCTGTGTTCGATGAATTATGTGTGACTGAGTTTTTTATGCGATTTGAGAAGAAGTGTCAGGAACACCAGTGGCCTCAGGAAAAGTGGGCAGCAGTAGTTTCATCAAGACTCCTAGGAAAGGGGCTAAAAGCGTATGATGCACTACCTTTAGAGTCCTGTGTAGTTTATGATGAGCTAAAGAAGGCTGTGCTACGGGCCTATGAGTTACAACCAGAAACTTACCGCTTAAAGTTTCGGGGTGTTACTAAGGGCAAGGATAGTACCTTCCTAGAACACGCCCGGGACTTGTCTGATGCACTACAACATTGGCTGCGTTCTGAGAGGGCAGCTACTTTTGAGGAGTTGAGTGAGCTGGTTCTCTTGGAGCAGTTCTTTAAGTGCACAGGCGGGGACTTAACATTAAATATAAAGGAAAAAAATCCTAGAACTCTCCAGGAGGCAGCAGAAATGGCTGACCGCCGACTGTCATTAATTCGAGGGTGCGGAGCAGCAGCTAGGAGTGAGTCGGGTGCAAAGGATCGTACCCCTCCCCCTCCCAAGAATTTTGATACACATAAATACACAAAACCATCTAGCACTGACAATAAAACTGAACATAAACCAAATTCCGTCCCGTATAAGAAGTCTAATGGTACCTCCCACTCCCAGGGAAACCAAAGAGTAAAGAGTGCTTTGCATGTCACAAGGAGGGTAACTCCGCGACGTCTTTGGGGGTCATAGAGGGCATGGTTTTGTGAGGTGGGCTGGCGAAAGGCGAGGAGTTTTTTTTTAATTGAATTGAAATCTGTTTTATTTAGCCTTTAGTATACAATACAATTTTGCTTACAAATGATTTGTTAAAAAACAAAAATATATAATAATAATACAAAAAAATAAGGCTGAGCCTTTTGAGAGATGTCTCTCTTAAAGGCACCTGGCTATAACTCGATCTATCAAAATGCAATCGTATATAATACACTTAGTCACAGCTATGTGCCCCGGGAACTACGTGTTGTAAAGATTTTTTCTAAATTTTAAAAGGGATGTATGTAGGCAAACTATAATAACATAAAACAAATTAAATTAATGGTGATTAACCCTGAGGTCACACTCACTTCCCAGAGCTCACAGCTGATTGTTCATTATCACAATTACCCATGTAATACCATTTACAAAAATTGAATATATATAACATACATTGTACAACTATTGACTTGATGTTCAAAGGCCATACTCGCAATTATACCCACAATTCGACACAAAGACACATACGCTTCCCTAACAGTATATGCCTAATTAGTAAAGGACATAAACTTTGTTGTGCATGGAATACACACTTACACCATTCATTTAGACCTATATGTGAGAACATGGTAAATAATTTACTGTAGACTATAATATATCCATTTCTATAAAACAAAACAAAAAAACAAAAAAAATGCATACAAATGCCAACTACACATACATTATATACACCTTTACAGACAAAAATAGAAGCATGTTTATTACAAAATAGTATTCAAGCTCATTTAACCCTTTACGTGACTCTACATATATACACACACAGCCAGCGTAAATATTATTAAAGGTTATACATTTGTCGATCTAGGTGATAGGGATGTTGTAATTATTGGTAGTATAATTGGTGATATACTTATTTTAGTAGTCACTGTTGATATCGTGTTAATAGAAACAAATTTAATTGTCTCTTAAACCGAGATATTTCCTGTATATTTCTTAAATTCTGAGGTAATCCGTTCCACACCTTAACTCCATGATATTTTATACATGTCTGAGCTTGACTAGAAGTCATGAGAGGAATTCTTAATAGATCAGCTCCCCTTAAATTGTACCTTTCATTGTTACTAGGTGTAAACAAATCAGTTCTATCAAGGTTATGCAGACATTTAAATACGAAAAGCGCACTGCAATAAGTATTGATATCCTTAAATTTAAATAATTCAAGTTTACTAAAAAGTTCATTTGTGTGGGCATATCTTGATTTATGTGATATAGTTCTAATTATTCTTTTTCAATAGTTAATAATTTGGTTTTACTAGTTGCACCCCAAATTGTTTGGCAATATAACAACTGTGGATAGATAAGACTATAATATAATTGTTTTAGAGCACTAATATTAAAGCAGTGTTGTGTAAGGTAGAGTATGCCACATTGCTTATTAAGTTTGTTTTTCAAATCATGTATATGTATGCCCCACGACAGCCTGCTATCCACCACAACACCAAGAAACTTTATATGTTCCTCCTCCTTTAGTACATTATTTCCAATCTTAATTGGTGCTAAATTTTGAGCGATAGATTTATTCCTCTTAAAAATTATATACTTAGTTTTGTCAATATTAAGAGTAAGCTTATTAGCTTGTATCCACCTTGCTATGTTATTTAGCTCATTATTGACTAAATCTATTAGGAAACGTAGATCCCTGTGTCTGGCATACAAAGTGCTATCATCGGCAAATAACAGGAAGTTAAATGTAGTGCTAGAGTTAATAAAATCATTAATATATAAAATGAAGAGCAGTGGGCCCAATATGGACCCCTGTGGGACTCCATATGTTATAAACTGTTGTTCAGATTTGCAGTCCTTATATTGCACATATTGCCTCCGATTACTTAAGTATGACTGAAACCAAGTATGTGAAATATCTCTAATTCCATAATGTTTGAGTTTATCTAACAAAATCTGATGGTGAACCGTATCAAATGCCTTAGACAGATCTAAAAATATGCTTATTAAATAATCTTTATTGTCAAAGGAACTGAGGATATCACTTTTGAATTTTGATAAGGCTAATTCAGTGGAACGTCCCTTCCTAAATCCATAGTTAAGCTATTGCGTGATACGGGGGCTTCTCAGACCTTGTTAAAGAACTTTACTGGTAGACCGATTAACGCTGCTCGGGTGGTGGTAGTTCAGGGGATCAATGCTACGAAGTCCTACCCGCTGGTGCGGATGGAGCTGGAGGTGGGTGGTGTGGCGAAGGAGCTGGATGTAGGAATTGTAGAGAACTTGCCTGTTGGGGGCGTCGACCTCCTCCTCGGCAACGACTTTGCGGTACCTGCTTCTAAGGTTTCACCCTTGGTCGTTGCCGAGAAGGCGGCCGACGTTAGTAGGGAGGAACAGGAGTGGGTTGAGAAGTGTAGCGTACAAACCATGGCATGTGTTGTGACGCGTTCTCAGACATCCGGAGCCTTGCAGCCACCACCTCAGTCTATCAAACCGCGGAGGAAAGGTCACAAGAAAACGGGAAGTGTTGGTCAACTGGAGAGTTTTGAGCCGGCAGTGTTTCTTGGTGACTCATTATTGGCACCTATGTTAGAGTCTGCAGAGGCCCCGGGGCCTGTCACCGCTAGTGCAGGTGCAGGGAAGGAAGAGACTCTGCGACAGCATCGTTATGCACAGCGTGAGGAAAGGATGGCTCAGCGGGACATTGGAGGTGGAAATAAATTATTTAAGATGAACTTGGATAATCTCGCACCTGCTGATATATGTTCCTTGCAGCTGGAAGATCCTGAAGTCAGGGTGTGTGGTAATGGTGCTATCGAACTGGAGAGCGATGGGGATGCGCAGCCTGGTGATTTTTTCTTGTCCGAGGGGATCTTGTATCGGAGACATCAGGATCCCAAGAAAAAGTGGGATGGCGGGTCAGGATTAGTGGACCAGTTAGTAGTACCGAGGGTGTGCCGTGAGAGCTTATTGAGATTAGCTCATGATGTGCCTTTGGCAGGGCACCTGGGGGCACGTAAGACGGAGGCAGCTCTGAGCAAGCTTTTTTGGTGGCCTGGGTTAAAGGCGAGTGTCGTGTCATGGGTGTCACAGTGTCACACTTGTCAAGTTGTTGGGAAACCCAATCAGGTCATCCCGAGAGCCCCGTTACAACCCATCCCTGTCATTGGGCCGCCCTTCAGCAAAGTAGTTATCGATATGGTTGGCCCATTGCCCCCCACTAGTGCCGGCAATAAGTTTTTACTAACTGTAATGGATGTAGCAACACGGTATCCAGATGCTTACCCCATGCGTAACGGGATGGCTAAGACTGTTGTCAAAAACCTACTTGTCTATTTCTCTCATTATGGCTACCCTCAGGAGATCCAGTCTGATCAGGGATCCAATTTTACTTATGCTCTGTTTAAGCAGACCATGCAGCAACATGGGATAGTGTCTGTGGTGTCATCTGCCTACCATCCCGAGAGTCAGGGAGTTTTGGAAAGGTGGCACTCGACTCTCAAGAGTATGTTGCGGTGTTATTGCATGGAAAATGGGAAGGACTGGGATCTAGGTCTCACATACGTTTTATTTGCTGCGAGAGAAGTACCTGGGGAGAGCTTGGGATTTAGCCCGAACGAGTTGGTTTTTGGACACAGGGTCAGGGGGCCCCTCCACATAGTCAAGGAGATCTGGGAGGGAGTCACAAAGCCATGCTCGCTTCTAAAGTATGTAGTTGAAAGCCGTGAGAGAATGCTAAAGAGCTTGGAGGTAGCAGGTCGGAACCTTAAGAGTTCACAAGCTCAGATGAAGGACAGATACGACCAGAAGGTGAAGCTGAGGGAGTTTGAAGTAGATCAGGAGGTACTGATACTACTGCTTCTGGTGGAACACCCCTTGTCTGCCAAGTATTCTGGTCCATATCGGGTTGTAAGGAAGGTTTCTGATCTCGACTATTTAGTAGCTACTCCTGATCGTAAGAAAATAACCAACTTTGCCATGTAAATCTGATGAAAGAGTATGTGAGGCGCCCCTCCGAGCCTCTCACTGTCCCGGTGTTGATCTGCAGCGATCGTGGTGGAGAAGGAGGAAGGGACAGTCAAGCTGCGGTGGAGGATAATTGGGATTGTCATGTTTCCGCGGATCAGTGGGCGGGGAATTCTAGACAAGTGGCTCACGAGTTGATATTGCACCTGCCTGAGCAACAGCGTGTAGCTGTGCAGCACTTGTTTGATTCAAACCCACCTGTTTTCGCGGAGCATCCTGGCCTCACTACTCAAGCGGTGCACGATGTCGATGTTGGGGACCACCCGCCCTTTAAATCAGTGCCATACCGTGTTCCCCCTATTAAATTACCAGCACTTAGGGAAGAGCTGGATTATATGCTGAAACGTGGGCTGATTGCTGAGGGTGCAGTAAGGTGGACTTCCTCAGTCACACTGCAGCCCAAACCAGATGGCAAGGTGCGGTTTTGTATAGATTTCCGCAGGTTGAATGGTTTAACCCCCACAAATGCCTACGCTCTCCCTCGCGTGGACGACAGTGTGGATAAGATAGGAAAAGCCAAGTTCCTCACTAAGATAGACCTTGTTAAGGGTTATTGGCAAGTGCCCTTGTCTGAGCGAGCGCGAGAGGTGTGTGGGTTTGTGGTGGACGGTGCCACATATCGTTGCCATGTTATGCCATACGGGCTGAAAAATGCCCCTGCAACGTTTCAGAAATTAATGAACGACATTGTAGCCGACATTCCCAACTGTACGGTGTACCTAGATGATGTCATAATATACGACGATGATTTTAACAGTCACTGTGCTCACATCGGACAGCTTTTTAATAAACTGAATGAAGCAGGTTTGGTGGTAAAGCTGGGTAAGTGCGATTTTGTCAAAGCCACAGTTCTGTACCTGGGGTTCGAGGTGGGGATGGGTCAGGTGTGCCCTCCACAGACAAAGATCAAAGCCATCGATCAGTTTCCCCAGCCTACGACTAAGAAACAAATCATGCGGTTTCTAGGTATGATAGGCTATTATCGTCGCTTCATCAAAGGCTATTCGACTGTACTTGCACCTTTAACTGACTTATTATCTAAGGACAAGAAGTTCCGGTGGTATCCTGAGTGTGCAGAGGCATTTTCCTTGGTGAAACACCTGTTATGTACCCACCCCATACTCAGGGCCCCGGACTTCAGCAGACCTTTTCAGCTGGCGACTGATGCCAGTGGCGTAGGGGCTGGGGCTGTCTTGTTACAGACAGATGATGAAGGTATCGAACAGCCAGTGAGTTTTTACAGTAAAAAATTCAATAGTGCACAAAGGAATTACTCTGTAATTGAAAAAGAACTCCTGGCGACAGTGCTGGCGCTCAACCACTTCGATGTATATGTTCCTGCTTTCGGACCAGTCGTAGTGGTTTATACCGATCATCACCCTCTGAAATTCTTGAATCAGTTTCATAACCGGAATATGAGGCTGACCAGGTGGTCACTCATGCTTCAGGAGTATAATCTGGACATACGCCATATTGCCGGTTCTGATAACGTGATAGCGGATTGTCTATCAAGGGTGGATGATGTTGGTTAGACTGCCACAGGATTGAGGGTTGAGTGTGGAGGAAAATAGGCTGTCACTGTAGTTCAGCCGAAAAAAACAAATTAAAAAAGCAAAAACCTTATAAAAACTCTTTATTTTTTATAACGTGTAGAATTTTGTATAAGATGTTGTAGCAGTATCTAAGTTGAATGTTTTCGCTTATTGTCGCTAAGTTAGTTGAAGTTGCTCGGTGGAGCGCAACAGTCTTTATTTTTTTTATATATAGTGCCTTGTGTCGCAACAGTGTGTGGTACTATGAGAAGCTTTCTGTTAGATATGAAGAACTTAGTCAAGGGTCTTATATCTTGGGGGAAGTGTGACGCTTCTGCATAGTAGCCACATGCGGGCATGCGCGCGCGTCGGTTGCCCAGCCGTTTAGAAACCGGCTGGCGGCAGCCGGCCGGCCGGCTTTTCCTTAGGACAATGTAACTAATGTCTGGAATATTCTTATGTTGTTTCACAGCTTGTAGTTCCCTTATTCTTAACCAACGCATCTTAGTATATTTTATTCTCGATAGTTGATTGTTTCATTATAATATATAAGATGTAAGTCTAGTGAGAGTGGGAGGAGACGAGCGGGAGAGAGAGACCGGCTGGGGGACGTTGCTTCGCGCGGAGAGTCTAGCTTGGGACGAGCCTGATGTGCCACGTGCATTTGATTGCAACGTTAGGCTTAGTTTCGACTCACGCACGGGGTAGACGATTTTGACCTGGCAACTGTGTTGAGTGTTGCCAAGCCTGGGATGTATTCTGCATGCCTGGTGGGGGGGTCCAGACGGATTCAAGACTCAGAGCTCACCTCACTGTCATACAATTCGGACCCCCTTGATATCTATCCCTCTCAACCCCACTTAGAAACTTTCTCTCTTACTTTGTATACCTTCCTTCCACTACTTCACCAATCTATTTAATTATCCCATCCCCTTGATAGACCTTATATCTATTATTGTATTAACGACGAGCTCTCAGATAATTAGATAGGATTTTGGGCTTTATGCAGAGATTTAATTGTTAATGAGACCTAGGAAGCTTTTTTGTTGTCTCATATTTGGTGGTTTCATGCTTGCTAGTGTGTTCTTGTGTCAGGTTAGCAGGGGCTAGACCGGAGGGGAGGCTTTTTGCGATCCTTTAAGTAAAGTCTGCTGGTGCGAGTCCTGTGGACCCGCACGACTTTACTAGGATATCCGTGGGAGTCTGGGGGCATTTTCTTGTCTGTGTCCCTGTGTGTCTAGTGTTGTGTTGTGTGAGGGCCCTTGCCTAGTCCACTCAGCACTGCGCTAGCACGTCTTGCTTTTGTTTTAGGGTCGCCAGGAGAGAGTCAGAAACTTGCGATCTGAGTCTCTCAAGAGAGCACCCTTTCAATTAGAGTAATTTGGCGCACAGACTTGGGAACGTCCCTAGGCTAGAGCAGGTGGCTCAGCCCGGGTATCCGAAGCCTATGTCCTTCCAGCTAGAACTCTGCCACCTGGCAGATTAACAGCTAGGGGTTTATTATTTCTGTATGCTTGTTATTGTGCCACAGTTTACCGTTTTTGTGAGCATTGTGAGTCAGGGTGTGGCTTAGAGACTCTGTCAGAGCAGGCTTGCCTGACTAAGAGTGAGAAGCACACCTGTATGTGGTTATGTTGCGAGTTGCTGCCTTTATTTAATTATACCTATGCCATTATACACTGTAGGTCCTATCACTAGTATTTATTCCTGCTTATGAGTTGAGAGTTCTCTAAATCCGTAACGTACTTTCTTTGCCAAGCATCAGATCCTACAGTAGCCGCATGCAGTTTAGAAACCCGCATCTTGTCTACCGGTACGATGTTTTGAGGACTGTTTGCTTTCACCTTCTTTCACGCAGGGGTGATTAGTTGCATTAATTAACGTAACATTAAATGTACTTTCTTCTAGTTTGTTATTAAATTGTTTCTGCAATTTAATTCCGTCATCTATCTTTTCCTTGAAGCTTTAACCCTTAATTAGCGGCGAGCAACATAAGTCGAGTTAAATAAAGCTGGACTATGTGGCGGCGCTCGACATAACTCGAGTGGCAATTTCAGCACGTAATGTGGCTGAGAGAGAGAGACAAGTGGTGGCAGGAGACTAGCGAGCGTATGACTGCTCCAGACCACCGCGGCGAACCTACTGACACAAATCTCAGCTCCCTCCTCCCTCTCTCACTCGCTACATACTCAATTATGTACTGAAAGTACCGAATTACCTGCTTTTTGCACTCGCGTTGCACGGTTATTGCAAGAAAACTATCCATCATACAAGGATCGTTATGGTGTCATTCGAAAGCTATGTTTATGCCCTTTCAGGGATAGGTACTTGTTTTACGTTCTGGGTCTTATTTAGGCATGAAAATGATCACGTAAACAGCCCTATTTTGGCTAAAAACACCCCGCTGTGCGGTACACATAAATAAACCGCATAGGCCGCTCGTAAGGTGTTAAGTCAACTTAATTGTGTGATCTTTTATATAGCCTGCTTGACTATCAGCAGTCTATAGTGCGTGCACCCTGTATCCGAGTCATAGGATACCTCGTTGTCCAGGCAGGACTCTTGACGGTTTAGGGTGGTTTGTTGCCTGTGTTTATAGATAAGGGTTGGATCTAGCGTTTCCGTTGTTGCTTGTTGCCGCATACCTAGTCCAATAGAAAGAGCCCAGTGTTTATATATGCCAGGACGTAACAACCCATAATACTAGGATAGGTTAGGTAAGGTTGTTAGGTTAGGCTAATGGGGATGGATGTAGTTTCCGAGTGTACGGTCGTCATGTTTACATTTGTCGATCGCCGTTGTTAACCTGTCCTTCCCTACCTATCATGTGTTGATTGGTTGTCCATCTTGATCTAATTCTTCAGGCCAGCCCTATTAGAGTATTTTTGGGGAACTCAGTGGCGTGGTTAAACTATTTTTAATATATATTTGTTTAAATATGTAAGATATGCAATAAATTATGTAAAATATATTGTTTTTACTTTATACCTATACATATAATTGTCATTATTAAGGAAATTCCATTGACTATTTACATCGCTAGGCCTAGCTTCCTTATTTCTATTAATTTCCTCCAGTTCACAATGAAACTTTTTGCTAATTTCCTTGTTCTTCAGCAGCCGCGCCGGTGTCGGCGTTGGACCCTTGGGATAATGTTCCCGTCTATTTTGAATGCCATTCGATACAATAATATGTTGAAAACCCCCCCTCACCCCCCCATGACATGTTATCATCATATATATTGCCAGTAGGGGGCAAACAACCAAAAAAATTGCCGCAAAGCCCTTCCCTCAACATATTATTGTATCCAATGGCAGTCAAAATAGACGGGAACATGATCGCAAGCGTCCACCGCCGCCGCCGCAGTCATGTTTACATGGTCGATCGCCGCAGTTTGGTTAGGCCTATTTGCCCCCTGCTGGCAAATTATATGATGATGACAATATGTCATGGGGGTGTTTGCCCCCCTCAACATAATATTGTATCCAACGGCATTCAAAATGGACCGGAACATGATGGCAAGCTTTCGTCGCCGCTCTGCGTAGTGTAAACATAACATTCTCTACATTCTGCCCGGCTAGGCCTATATTATAGGCTACAATAAATGAGTAGGCTAAGCTATTTTATCTATAGGCTAGGCCTAGTCTAATATTACAATTTAAGGTAGCATTCTAGGAGACTACAGCAGGACTTACCTTTGACCGGGTATAGGCTATCCTAGTGTTTACTAGGCCTATACCCCTTTGAAAGGACATTAGCCTAGCCTAACCTAACAACCTTACCTAACCTATCATAGTAGGCTATTATGGGTGGGGGCTGCTGCCCCCACACCCCGATTTTTGGTGTATTTGTCTATTTTGCCCCCTGCTGGCAATATGACGATGACATGACATGGGGGGTGGCAAAGCCACCCCTCAACATATTATTGTATCCATTGGCATTCAAAATAGACGGGAACATGATTGCAGACGTCTGCGCCTCCGTCATGTTTGCATTTGTCGATCGACGTTGTTAAGTTCGCGTCTATTTTGACGGAGATTTATTTTGGTTATTTGCCCCCTGCTGGAAATATATATTATGATGACAATATGTCATGGGGCGGTGAAGGGGGGCAAAGCCCAATCTCAACATATTATTGTATCCAAAGGCAGTCAAAATAGACAGGAAAAGGATTGCAAGCGTCCGACGCCACTACGCGTACGCGTAGTGTAAACAAGGCTGGCGATACACCCGGTAACTACATCCTACCCGGCTAACGTCCTTTCAAAGGGGTAGCCTATAAATTAGTAAATACTAGGATAGCCTATACAACGCAACTCTTGCCGATAGGCCTAGCCTAAAGGCTAACCTAATCATAAAGGTGTCTATTTGGACGGCAATTTTTTCGGTTATTTGCCCCCTGCTGGCAATATATATGATGGTGAAAATATGGCATGGGGGGGTGAGGGGGGGCAAAGCCCCCCTCAACATATTATTGTATCCAATGGCATTCAAAATAGACAGGAACTTTATTGCAAACGTCCGCCACCTCCCCCGCCACCGCCATGTATACATGTGTCGATCGCCGTGGTTAAGTTCGCGTCTATTTTGACGGCGATTTTTGTCGGTTATTTGCCCCCTGCTGATGACAATATGTCATGAGGGGGGGGGGGGCCTCAACAATGACCTCTAACCTCTGTATATCAAATAGGGCTAGAGCAAATTGGCTGCAAATTTCCACATCTAGGCTATTCCTTGACTGACTCTTCCCAAATGGTAGACATATTAGCTTGATCACTCTAGGCCTTGTTGTTTTTTAGTTACAGAGGTTATAGCCTAGGTCATGATTTCTTGCCTACTTACAGCGAATAGCCTAGACTAGGCCTATTGTAGATTGGTAAAATATTTGCTTAATAGGCCTAGGCTATGTTGGCTGTGCAATTGTCTCGATTTAACTATTTTTACCTAATTAGGCCTAAAGCAGCCTCAGTCTATTCCCCAACCCCAAACAGTATCCCATGTTAAGCCCTAGGCTAGGCCTAGGCCCAATCCCACTCTCAATCAAAATTCGAACTGATAAATTCGTACCTACCGGTAGCGCTGCCTAGGCTAGGCCTATATTTGTCGTGAATAGATATAGAAAATGGTTTAAAAGGAAAGACCATCCTATATTATGTTCAAATAATATGTAATAGCACTGTGTATGGTTGTATTAAATTTAAATAGTGATAGATGTGTATATTAATGGGATAAATACTCCGAATTTCGCATACGTTCAGAAAATGATATTGCAACACTTGCTAGATACTAATCAATCCCATTATCATTATATCATAATGGATTTTACTCATTTGCATAATTTCAAATACCTAGGACATTAATATAATATTTTCCTATCTTTTTTGTAGTGATATTTGTCTGATTTAGTGGTATATTGGTGTCTGTCTAGGGTTATAATGCATTGTGAAAGTTACCTCTGAATCTCTGACTTGGTAACAGTTCGGTATGTGTAACGCTGCTTTCTTTGAGTACTACACGGCAAGAGAAGCTTTCGGTTCTGTCATTACTGTTCAAGGTAAACAGCAACTGCTAAATTCGACATCATGTTCAAATAATATGTAATAGCATTGTCTATGGTTGTATTAGACAACAATCGTGATAGGTTTCTATTTTATGTGGATAAATAGTATTAAGCTGAATAAACTAAATACCGAAAGTTCACTAGAGTGGTTGTGGATACATTTGCTAGATATGAGGGAGGAAGGAGGTAGGAAGGAAGGGCTAGGCAGTGTTGCCAGTTGTATCGCTACATATTACCGCTAGATGTAGAGCTATTTACTTCAATTTAGAAGCCATTTTTTCATAATATGAAAAAATGGCTTCTAAATTGAAGTAAATAGCTCTACATCTAGCGGTAATATGTAGCGATATTATCTAGAGAGATTTACTAGGGATAATTTAAAAATTTCAGACATTCTAGGCATATTACATGGTAAAATTTGCAAAACAAACAAACCAAAACTCTTTAGAAATTGCAGCATTATTCTAACATTGTTTGACTATGTAGCAACATGCTAGCGACTTTTGAGAAAGGATCTAGCGGTATTTTGTGGAGAAATACTGGGAAAGTGGGAGGGAGGTGGTGGTTGCAGTGTTGCCAGTTGTAAAAATACATATTACCGCTAAATGTAGAGCTATTTACTTCAATCTAGCAGCCATTTCTTTTATATCTAGAGACATTTACTAGGGATAATTTGAAAATTTCAGACATTCTAGTCATACTACATTGTAAAATTTGCAAAACAAACAAACCAAAACTCTTTAGAAATTGCAGCATTATCCTAACATTGTTTGGCTATGTAGCAACATGCTAGCGACTTTTGAGAAAGGAGCTAGCGGTATTTCTTGGTAACACTTTAGGAGGGTTAAAATACGAGTCACACGGGCAATTGCCAAAACTTTAAAGGTCCATATCATTGTTATTAAACTAAGCATTTGGCAAAGGGAGGAATTGTTAAAAACCTTAGCTAATACTCGGTCATTCACCAAAATATATTTGAATTATCAATATTATTTGGTAGGGTAGGTATGTATAGGTAGGTTGGCTAAATAATTGCTGGAATTCGTAGGGACTCGAACTGTTTTGAGAGAGTTAAATAAAAAAAAATTATAGATCTGAATAATAAAGAGATTATTAAGCAAAACTGGGAGATGCGTGGAAGCCTATATACTGTAGACGGTAAACTTTGTGTGGGTAGCGAATGCGGTTTTAAAGTAATTTAAGAATAGACAGTTTTCAATGCTGCGGCCAAACTATTCCACCCATTTATATTTTGTTGGTATCAAAACGTTCGGAATCGCGAGCCTCACCCAACTACGCAAGCATGGCTTTGATCATCGTCATAGTTTTTTTTAAGATGTGAAATTTTAAGTGGAATTCGAGGTTTTTTCAAGGTTGCCGGAAAAAAGCCCACGTGCAAAAGCAAAACCTTCTCTATAAAATTTGCGGAGCATTAGTAGGGGAGTGCGTATGCCAAAGCCCAGTCATTTCCTGTGAGTGGGAGAGACGGTATTTAGGCGTCAAATTTTTCGGGAAATCGGCTGCCACGGACCTGTTTGGCCGCCATGCCGGATGTTTAGCATATCAAAAGTTGCCCAATACAAATACGCACCTCTTGTGAAAGTTTGATCCCGATCCAAAAAGCGGTTCTGGAGTTATTGCATCGAAACCGGCGCGTAAGAAGAATTTGGTTGAAATTCCAGGTTTAATGATTACAATAGGGGTTCCCCGTAGGGGACGAACCCCTAATAATATTAATACCGGTAATAACTTATATAATAATAATAATAATAATAATAATAATAATAATTGTTATGCCCTGATTTTATTCAGGATTAACGATTGCGTAGGTGAGTTCTGCAAGACTGGAATATCTGGTTTCATATACATACATACGAGGGATCAACAGAACACATAAATAGCATCTTGGAATGTGATTTGTAATACAGCTTTATTTCACTAAACACACTCGCGGTATAGAAAAAGAGTCAATTCACTTTGGAGAACATGGATAGGAGTAGTAAAGTCAGTAGGAAGAACTTGGTCTTTCAATTCTCCGAGCACAATCGTGGATCTGGATTAGAGCGTGCACTGCCACTTCCGAATCTCGGACATTATTCTTACGATACGGACATGATAAGAAGCGATAAGAAAGTCACTCGAGGGGGGCACTGATTCAATTTGCACAGTATCTGATACAGTTCGTTGCTTTAGGCCTACGGTTTTAGTTATCCGATTAAGTTGGGGCTAACGTTGAGTTTCGACTTCACACGATCTAGTGGAGTCAAGTAGGCAATTATTTATGTATACTTTTAACCGTTAATGCGCGGATGGAAATTCGTTACTGAGATTAAATTACGTTTACGACCTATCCCTTAATTTGCGGGATCACAGAATATCTATACCAAAACATCCAATTTAGGAATAACTCTTGTCGTGGCTGTGGGTCAATACTGTCGCGGTAATTATCTCATAATACACTTACTAGAACGAAATCTCTGGCAAAAACAGGGGACTCTAGGATCAAACTCGAAACACTCTTCACGGTTAGCGAATAACTCAAGGGTGAACATAGGCAAACACAACGGGTTGGTAACACGGTATCTCTACACTGATACTATAATACGGAATCATGCCCGGTCTGGTTATCTTCTTTCTCCTCTTGAATCTGGTGTTGTCGGGGGCTTCTCGGCTGCTCCAGGGGGCCGTCCAGGGTGTCCAGATGTGTGAAGAAGTTACCAGTGGTGAGCGCGCTCCGGTGGGACCGGTAATGCGGCAGCGCTCCGCGCTCCTCAGATATAAGGTAATGCGGCAGGGCTCACGCGCTCCTTTGGTCAGCCGACCCGATGCGCTTCCCGCTCTGCGCTACTGCGCTCCGCGCTCCCAAAAATAGGTATATAATAAAACAAGTAAATAACAGCTTCTAGAAGTTATTTAATTATTTACCTAAATTAATACAATCCTTTGTCTTTCACTTCATTAAATTAAAAAAATTATAAAAATTCTAAAAACCTAAAGTCATGGTGTCATTCTGAAGTTTAAGTTTCTCACTTTCTCAGTTTCTGTAATTCTTTATGTCATATCAATGATATGATTGATATCATTGTGACATAGTGACTGTCCATTGATATCAATGATATGACATAAAGAATTACAGAAACTGTCCAAACTGAGAAACTTAAACAGTTAAACGTATCAAGCTAACAAGCCTAACAATACACTAACAACATGATTAGTTGATTACATGATTAAACGATTAATAATTTAATATCATAATATGATATGATTGATATAATGATATCATTAATAATTTATTAAAATAGGCCCCTTCGTAAGCCGTAACTTGCCCGTAAGGTTTACTTAGTGTTAGCAAAAGCCCAAAAAAGTCAGTAACAAGTTAACAACTGTAACACTGTCAGTCTGTCACTATCATAGTATCACTGTATCACAGTTCACTAACACCGTGAGTAACACCGTACGATGACTGTACATGATAATGACGTTCTTGAACCTGTTGTTGACAGGAAAAATCGCTTCCGGAGCGCCAGAAAGGAGCGCAAAATTCAAGCTGCGCTCTCCGCCTGCACTCCGAGTTCAGATTTTATCCGCTCCTCCCTCCGCGCTCCTCTATATTTGGTAGTGCGCACCGGATCGCAGAGTGCAGAGCGCCTAATCGGCACGCCCATGCCCACCACTGGAAGTTACAGATGGGTCGGTTGACCGGTGATGAAGTTGAGTTAAGGTTCTCTACTAGGATATTAAATGGTCTGCTTCCTGGCAGGGCCAGAGGAGCGTCTCATCGAACGAACGCAAGCAGTGTCTATGCACGGACTTTGCTTAACTGTCTCTGATCCATAACGAGAGGTTCAATCAACCCAAGAACACAGTAGATCTTTCTACCCTAGATCTCTGTGTATGTGTGGAGATATATATATTGCTCGTAGGTTTCTATATTAATCGGCGGGTTGCCGCGATTAATACAGATCCAGGAAAATAATACATCAAGTCCTGGTGTTCAGCTTGCGGGGTGCCGGTCGTCTGTCAGCAGGCGAGTAAAACAGTCTTCAAGCAGAGCGAGGTCCCGCTCGGCAAAAAGCTATATTTGTACTTCTGTCCGCTCTACTCCTCTCGGGGTTTATATATGGCAGGGTGACTCGGTGTTGCCGTGGCCGGGGGCTGGTGATTGTTTGTCATTGCTGGTGTGTTGTTTTCCGGGCAGGGCAATCTTGGCCTGCCAGGGGTAGCCCCACAGGGGGGCTCACTTCAAGGGGGAGAGAGGAGGAGGTTGATGCATAACCTCCGGGGCTGGAGCTAACAGGCTCCTCAAGTTGGCAAGATGGTGGAGGAGTGGAGGATGCTGGAAGCGGGTGATGCAGGGGCTGAGTGGCCCCTTCCATATTCGGGGCCAGGGCGGCTGTGCAGGGGCTGTGGAGTCAGCATCTGGCAATCTGGCCCTTCGTTCCCAATGCTCTGAATTAGATAACAGCGTTAGTTCACACACCGGCATATAAGAATAAATAATCGCAGGTGTTATGGCAAGCGTGTTGTTGTTCACGGAGACTGGGGCGGAGCACCTCGGCCAGAAGGGTCAGCTGGCTAATTGTCCGACTTGTATCAGTAAGTTACTTTTAAGGTAAGGAAGGAGAGTGGGGGAAAAAGGTGAAGAGTTCTCACATACCTGTAGGCCTTTGTGAGGTTGAATAACCAGTCCTGTAATACCTCATAGGTGCTGGCACGTGCATACAGGTGGTGGTTAAACGCGGGTGCCCTAGTGGTCCCGTCTGCCGGGGTCGAGGAGGGCGGCGCAGGTAGGAGTCCCTCCAGGATTGGACACGGCTCGATGGCCGAGTTAATTTGTTGTTGTCGGGCCCACCGGGGTTATGGTGGAAATACCCACATAGACTACGTGTGGATAAGGGGAGAGGAATCCAGAGAGAGAGAGAAAATACAGACATAGTTGATCAATAAGGTAAAGGCATGCATAACCAGGTGGCAGTATCGTTGTCATGATTATGGTGACAGATTGGTTCGGTTACGTACCTGAGGCAACACACGATGCAAGGCATTGGCTCTTCCGTTGTGTGGTTGGGTCATCATATATCAAGCACAGTTGGCACACCGCTTGGTTGCAAACGAAAAAAAAGGAAAAGGATAGGCCGTGTGAATTGTAGTCCGAGAAGGTAGCGTTTGACGAGGCGTGTAGAAGACGTGTGGAAGGAAGAACTAGAAAGAGAAAAACATGTTAGATTGTGTAACACAAAAGTTATGGGAAGAATACTGTGTGAGGTTTATGGTTCGTTCACTAGTCTAAAGTTAGGAGGTTAGTCAGCTTGCGGGGTTAGTAGGTAATTAAGAGAAATTACACTAGGTAGTGGTATAAATCAACATAAGAACTGGCCTGGTTTATATACTGATATCCTCGCATCTCAGGCGGCAGTGCAATTATCATTATCATGGTGATGGGCAGTTTTGGTCACGTACCTGGGGCAAACACGCGGCGTGAGGCATTGGTGTTCGCGTGGCGTGGTCAGGTCTTTGTCTACTCATGCACAGCTGACACTGCCTGGTTGCAATGGAAAAGGATAGGATCATGTGAACTGTCATCCTAGAAGGAAGTGTCTTGACAAGGCGTGTAGAAGGCGTGTGGAGGGAGGCCAGAAAAGAAAGGCAGGCTGGATTATGTAATGCAAGGGTTAGGGAAAAATAGATCGTGCGAGGTGACGGTTTCCGTATTATTCTACGGTTATTAGGTCAGTCATCATGCGGAGTTAGTATGTTAATAAGTAACAAGTAAAATGGTAATGACATAATCAATATCTAATTTGCACAGTTATATATCTATACCCCCTCATAATACAGAGAGTTAAGAGGTGTCTTTCCGCTTACTTTTCCTGCAGGGGTTGTCATAGCTAAAGATAAACATATTCATTAATCATATATACCTGGTCTGCAGTCATGTTGCCTGTGGCGGCTGTAGTTGGATTTAGCTGTAGCTAAACGCACGTGAAATTAATACAACGGTAATTACAATAGTCACAGGGACATGCACACGACGCGGGCACTACAGCTTACGTCATCAAAATGGTATGGGGTGTACATCATCTAATACATATTTAGTTAGGGTTTAATAATGGCAGGGAGGAGAGAAATGTGGTTTGTATACTAGAAGACTGTGAGTTAAAAGATGTGGAACATGTGGATTGGTGTGGAGGTGTGGTCTAGAAAGGTTGGGGGTTGTTGTCTGTGGTCGGCCATTTTGGGGTGAGTTGTCCAGTGCTGGCTGCCGAGGCAGTAAGCTTCTACTCGGGCTGGGGGGGATGAGGGTGGTTTGTTCCTCTCTCTCCGACTGTGTTGGTGAGTGCCTGTCTGTCTGGCTGTTGCTTTGGTAGGGTACACATACACATACTGACAATGCAGAGAGATACCAGGTGTCTTCCTTGTCTTTCTCTCTTGAGATGATCGTCTGTAGATTGATCAGAATTAAACATAGCATTTAGCAGAGGTACATCAAGATAATAACTAATATGGGGTGCATACTTATACCGTCGTAAGGTAGAGATAAGGTCGTAAGGTCATAAGGTCTTCCCTCCTTGTCTTCTTCTTAGAGGTCTGTCATAGTTAAACATATATATATATATCATTAATACAATAATACATGGTTTGCAGTTATGACCGTCTGCAGGTTGATCAGAATTAACATAGATAAATCATACTTGTACCGTCGTAAGATAGAGATAAGGGGTGTCTTCCCTCCTTGTCTCCTTCTTAGAGGGCTGTCATAGTTAAACATATATATATATATCATGAATACATTAATACATGGTTTGCAGTTATGGCCGTCTGCAGGGTGATCAGAATTAAACATATATAAATCAGCAGAGGTACTTCGATACAATAGCTAGTATGGGGTACATACCTATATCTTCGTACGGTAGAGAGAATTAGGTGTCTTCAGATCGCCTCGTTCCTGTACGGGATGAAGGTATTATAGTCTGCAGGGTTAGTATCTAATTGAATACATACTTAGTGGGTACTTCAAGAATGTCAGGGGGTAAGGAAATGTGGTTTGTATACTAGAAGACTGTGATTAACGAGACATGTAGTCTGTGGATGGAGGTGGAAGAAAGGGAGGGATCTTGCTGGGGGTGGAAGTTTCTATCTATCTATCTATCTATTGCCAGACGCCTTACTCCCCTTACGAGGGTGGCCATACACAGAATGCCCCCAAGCGGACCTATTCCCTGTGAGAGGGACAACCCGAGACAGTTTAATGAAGGACTTACAGGATTGACCACTCAATTTAGGATCCGTCCGACTCCAAGGCCCTCTGTGTATCTTGTTAGCACTATTTTTCTACAGTGGTGTTCGGCTAATCCATCTACTAACCTGCCTTACCCTTAGGTAAGCTGTACGGATTTGTATCAGGTTTACTCCCCTAGACAGGTTGCCAACCAAGGGTGACGAGTCCCATCCACCCGGATTTGTATATGGTTGTCTCCCATAGATGAGTTGCCGACCAAGGCTAACGAGTCCCATCCACCCGGTTTCGCTCCCAGGAATTTTCGTTCCTGGTGTATTTGAATAATAAATATAATAATAATAGTAGTAGTACTAATAACAATAACAATTATAGGTTAACAATACACTGCACATTTCATATTAGTATTATAAACATAGTACATATAATTCGTTCATATAGTTAATGTGTAATCAAGATTTGGCATTACAATGTGTGCGTTGTATTCCTACATATTACACAATATAAAACACATTAAATGTGTTATGTATGAGTGGTGTTGAAACTTCTCATATATGTCTAGTCTAAGTGTTATATTATGTACATACAAATATTGCAGTGTAAAGTTATTTGAGAGATTGTTAATATGGTATATTATATAGTATTACTGTATATTACCGAAAGGTGCCTCTTCAGATCCAACAAACTACAGACCAATAGCTATAACTTCCACTCTTGGTAAAGTCTTTGAAATTATAGTAAATACTCACATAATTAAGCATCTTGTGAATAATAAATTAATCAGTGATAGGCAATATGGTTTTAGACGATGTCGATCAACTGCAGACATGTTTTGCCTTCTTACGCATCAAATCAACCAAGCTACAGACCAACATGGTGAAACACATACAATAGCACTGGATATATCAAAGGCATTTGATAGAGTCTGGCATCAATCCTTATTGTCGAAGATGTCACACTACGGCCTTGCATCATTAGTTCCACTAATTTCTTCTTATCTTCATAACAGAAAAATACGTGTAATGGTAGATGGCCTTTATTCTCAATTTCACTCAATAAATGCTGGTGTTCCCCAGGGATCAGTTTTGGCCCCAACACTGTTCCTCATTCATATCAATGATCTCATATCAACCACTCATAATCCAATACATTCCTACGCAGATGACTCAACACTCCACAGTTCCTTCATATTTACCAATTCTTTCACCCAACCCGATCTTATAAATTCAAAAATAAACACTGCAATTTCTCTGAACCAGGACCTTTCTAGAATGAATGAATGGGGACAAAATAATCTAGTTTCCTTTAATGCACAGAAAACCAAGTACATTCAATTTTCTAACCGACAGAATCTCACTGACTCCCATATATTTTTTAATTATGTAAATATTCCCACTTCCCCTAGTATTGACATTCTCGATGTAACATTAACTACTAACTTGAGCTGGACACATTATGTTAGAAGCATTGCTAAGAATGCCTCTAAAAAACTGGGACTCCTGTACAGAGTTCGAGAATTCTTCACTGACGAGCAGTTGGCCGTAATATATAAAAGTCATGTGCGTTCTCAGATGGATTACTGTTCACCTCTGTGGGGTGGAAGTGGAGTGGTTGCATTGAGGCAGTTGGACAAAATTCAAAATAGAGCTAGTAGATTAATCAATAACCCTGCAATCACACAGGACCTTCCTACATTATCCATACGAAGAAACGTTGCATCCCTTGCATTATTCTACAGATATTTTCACAGCAATTGTTCCGAGGAACTTGCTTCAATTGTGCCGCCTCTCCACATCTTTCCCCGTAGAACTAGGGCAGCTGAGAGCGCCCATGAATTTACACTTTCTCCTCCACAATGCAGAACTTCTGCTTATCAGAATTCATTTATCCCCAGAGCTACTACTCTTTGGAATTCACTTCCCTCGAATTGCTTTCCACAAACTTACAATCTACAAATGTTTAAATCCAGTTGTTACAAACATTTTATGAATGGAGGATGCCTTTAGGCACATGGACCTTTTTGTTTTATCTGTGTTTTTCCTTCCTCCGTTCATTGTCTCTTAAAAAAAAAAAAAAAATATATATACAAACACGGTAGAGTGTCGTGTGGATAAGGATAGTAAGGAACAACACGCTACCTCAATTTTCTAGGAAATTACTCAGAGAGAGAGAGAGAGAGAGAGATTGATAATTATGAAGAACATATGAGAAGCGAGGGAGTGACAAGTTTGCCATGTTACCTCCATATGGATAATGGAGCATTTGTTATTGGATTTACCCCTCACTTTCACCATCGTCTTTCAAATTTGGCAGGCCCTATCTACCTATCTATATTAAAGATTGTTTCGTCCACAAAGAGCGGGGTTACAGTCTCACATCCTAAATAGAAGCATTTCTGGCGATCCTGTCATGGGCTGCCTCTGATGTCAAGTTCTATATTTTGAGATTGGAAAGAAGTACCTGATCTTATGTCTTTCTAGGTCTACCCCTACATGCAGCTCCCCCCACGTTTACAGTCCAGCTTTTCTTTACCCAGTTTTCTCCATTCTCTCTATGTGTCAAAACCAACCAAGTCGGCTTGTGCGCATCATTTCATTGATACTCCTAGGCCCGAATTCAGAACAGTGGTTTAAACCTCGGATTTCGGGACAGGTTTAAACCCGGGATTGAGATTACTCAATCCTGGATCGAACACAAAGGTTTATCCGTATTCAGAACATGGGATTGAGATCGAGATCGAGTAATCCACGGCTTAAAACTCTGTTTAAGTCGAAGGTTTGCAACAGCCAATCACAGTGCCGTACGGAATGCAGTTAGCCAATAAGCACATGAATGAGCCATTTTATCTATATTATATATTTAATGACGTCACTGCCTATTTTAAAAGTGTAATACGTGAAGCATGGCCTGTGATTGGCTAAGAGGCATGGGCCCGAGTCCAGTCAGTCTACTCTCTCGCTTACTTCTTGGTTTATTTATTTTTTATTTCGCTTGTGTTTACTTTATGATATATACATTATTATTGTGTTTCCTGTGATATTTAATAGCTCTTTAGATTCGGATAGCACTGTAATTTATCAAGTAATCATTAAAATTGCTTACACATATCTAGTTTAATGAATAAATAAGGAATAATACAGATAATAAGTAAATTATCAGGGTACTGATAAACTAGCCAATCATGAGGTGCTACTGCTTCCACTGACTTTCACTTTTACTGACATAGGCTACGTAGATTCATGTCGCTTGTTTTAAGTAATAGCGAGCAATATAGTCATACTTACCATGGTTTTTATATATGCTCAACTTTATCATAGGGATTGTGATATATTAATAGCATGACGGGAAGATAAAGCGGCCGAATTAAGACCAATTAATTTCGAAGTGAGAACGAAAGTGTAGGCTACGTGAGATAGGCCTAGTGGCATTGAAATCTGTGTTACCAGCAACTCTATTCCACCCCTTAACCCTTCCTACCCGGTCTGCCTTAGGTAAGGACAGCACGAAAGAAGGGCCGCTACCCGGTATGCCTTATCTAAGGCATGAGTTTAATAGCCTAATTAAGCTTGGTTCGAACGCCGTGCGTACGACGTATGTCAACAAACCCAAGCGTTCGTCACCGCACCTCCGAAAACAAGAAGGAGAAGACTCCTCAATGTTATTGTTCTGACGTCATGACGAAATTAGTGTCTAAAAAGCCCCCATATTGGCAACATCTCTGCAATATTGGCTCCACTGAAATCGTCATCACAACTGAACCAGTTGACTTACAGAGCTCTACTCAATGCCAAAATACAGATTGAAAACCGCACTACGATTATAGATGAGTGGGAAAGTTCTAGCAGTGAAAATAAACATAAATACGGTAGCCTAGGCCTAGACGTTTTTCAGCCATATCGCCCGGGTAGGGGCGACCGTCATTGGGTAAGACAGCCCGGGGAGGAAGGGTTAAACCAAAGTTATACTTTGTTACTACATCTACCGCATGCTCAGTGCTGTTAATACCTAGTCAAATGGACAAATATATATAGTATACATAGCTCAACTGAAATACGTTGTAACCATTAACTATGTAGGCGAAAACAAGTAGCCTAACCAATGTGACTCGTTATATAAACTATGCATCATTACAACCTACTAGGTTATTCAAAAGACAACTCATGTCTCAAATAACTCTTATCCTACTTGTTAAATGCATTTGAAAATAATGGTTCACTTGTGATTCTTTATATATTTTAAGCTATATATTTTAATTCGTACAAAGGATTAACATTGTGCACGTATACAGTATATACTTATATTTGCTGTGCAACATGTAATGGACTAATAATATTGGTTCTATGGTAACCTAATACATGTGTATCGTATCTAATAAATGTTCGTGGACATTTAAATATATTTGTATTATTCAGCTTAGAAGCATCTCGGGTTATCAAGACAACAACTATTATCGAATAATTACATCAGTGGTTAGGCTACGGCAGTGCTTCGTTCGTTTTGCACCTATTATATAATTATTAGTATGCTTCGACAATTTCCAACGTAATTTAAAAGCTGTTGCCGTTTTTTACAACATAATGGAATCGGTTTAATGCCAGTTTGAGTTAGTTGGAAATAATAATATGATATTTTATCGGCGAGTAGAAGCCTTCGATCGATCGTCAGTCAAGCCTCCCGCTGGTTTAAACCTCGGATTGACTGCCTGAGCTGCATTCTTACACTTTTCTTTACTTATTAATATAATCCTTGGTTAGAATGCCTCCAAACACTCTCCAAATAATCAGTGCCAGTCTTTGTTATTTTATATTATGGGTTCCTTATGGATTAGTGTAAGCAATCATGAGTAATTGAAGGTTTTTAAAACTTCGATCTAGAGTCAAACCTACCCTCCCGCAGGTTTAAACCTCGGATCGAGTAATCCGCGGATTGACTGGATAAGCGGCTCAGGATTTCATTCTGAATACCGATAGTCCTGGATTGAGTTTCAAGCTCGAGTTTAAACCAGCGAGGAGGTTTAAACCACTGTTCTGAATTCGGGCCCTAATGCCCATACGCCTTCTTAATTCCTCACTTGATACACTGTCCCTGAGATATCCATCTCACCATTCCCTTCTCATTCTGTTGCATTATATTTATATCCCCCGCTTTAACCGACCACGTCTCTGAGACATATGTCATTGCACTCCTAAAAGAGAAAGTATACACCTTCCCATTAAGGTGAAGTGGTAGTCCTCTCATGATCAAGAGTGACAACACCTCTCTAAGCTTTCACCAGCCACTTCTGACTCTAGCAATGGAGCCAGCTTCAATGCCACCTCCAGCAGAAATCGTATCACCAGAGTAGCAGAAATTATTCACACTCCAGTGTTACACTGCCGAATCAGTTCCAATAGGCGGGTCATTCAATATAAGTTCTCCTTTGCAAACTGCACATTCAAAGTCTATGATTCTCGTCAAAGGTTCTCTTGCCCCACTACATCTTTTGTGTACACAGTCACCCAGTATCCAGTCCCAACATTGAATTGAGGTACTTCCAACCCGCTTCCCACAAACTGCACATGAAAAGTTGCCAGTTCATTCCATAGTTCTGCACCGTACTCCACTGATTATGACCTTTGTTTTATCAATATTAACTCTGTCACTTGTTTCCCATACCCTCCCTCCATCTATTGAACTTTACCTCCACTTCATGTGCACTATCTGCAATAAGAACTTGGTCATCTGCATATAGCAACTTCCATGGGAGTCCTGTACTAAAGTCTCTTGACAGTGCCTCTAGGACCAGAACAAACAGTAGTGGGCTTAGCACTGACCCTTGGTGAACTCCAACTTTCAATGAGAATTTTTCGCTCAGACTCCCATTCACTATAACTGCTGCCTGTGACCCCTCATACATTCTCGTAATCACACACACGGACCACTCCTCTACTCCTCTTAGCTCACTGCAAAACTTAGAATAATACAGTATATATATATATATATATATATATATATATATATATATATATACTGTATATATATTTTTTTTTAGTGAGGGAGACAAAAGGCAGAACTGCCTGTAGCAAGTGCCTCCCCAGAGTCGAAAGAGTAAAAGGGACAAAATCAAGGGTTGTTCGAGCCAAAATTCCTGGACACACAGAGTTTGAAGCAATTTAAGTCATTGGAAGAGGGAATGACTGATTCTGGAAGAAAGTTCCAGAGCTCAGCTGTTGAATAGAAGAAATACTGAGTAATGTTTCACTCGTGGGTTGGAGAGTTGCACAGAATAGGGGTGGGATTGTGTTGCAAGATGGGTACCACATACCCTACATAGAGGGGATGGTATACACTGGGAGAGCTCCGAGGAACACTGATTATTGTAGTAGCGATAGAATAGCGAGAGAGATGCAACATTGCGGCAAAGAGAGAGAGAGATTCCAGAGAGTTGGTATGTGGACGGGAGTTAATGATACAAAAGGCTTTCCTTTCTACTTTGTCTAGGAGTGAAGTGTGAGAGGATCCTCCCCACACATGTGAACAATACTCAATACAAGGACGCACTGTGCCCCTGTACAGAGCAAGAAGCTGTGCAGGGCTAAAGAACCCCTTGAGCCCCTTGAGACGGTTGAGCACACCCAGCTTCTGGGAGGCTGCCTTAGCAAGACTGGTAATATGATGTTTCCAAGAGAGAGCAGAAGAAAAAGAAACACCAAGAATATTGTGAGAAGATGAAGGATTTATGTTTGTAATGTTGAAGTATAAGGGATAGTCCTCTGGGAGTTCCCGGCTTGTAGTCAAATGGAAAACTGGGTTTTAGAAGCATTGAAGGCAACAAGGTTTTCTCTGCCCCATTTGATAATAGTAGTTAGATCAGAAGATAAATGTCGTATGGCTTCATTACGTTTGTTTTTGAGGGATTGCTGGCTGGGGCGTTCTGAAAAACAAATTGCTTAGTGTAAGGTATATATATATATATATATATATATATATATATATATATATATTGTTACGTATCTTGATTCAGAAGTGGTTAACTTGATAAAAATAGACCGAACAGACAATATGAAAAGGTATCAAACAGCTGAAGGCCAATAGAACTTAAAATGTTAAAGTTTGGTAAATAAAACTATGTAGTTACTTGCTTTCCTCTTAGCTGTTGGGACTATTTATCCTTTATACTCTGATACACTTCAATTAGATTTAATCATGACACTATTTAAAGTTATATAGAATTATTTTAATGTTCAATATGCAGTAGGCTACAATTTACGAATAGAGAAAAAGCTTTGTATGATCGCAAGGACTTTTAATTAATCTTGATTGGTATTAAAATATAAATATTATCAAGATATTTGATATACATAATTAATTCAGTTCGTTAACCTTTTTACAGATTATGATTTACGGTGCTCTTATTCTCTTTCCTCGTTATTCATTAATCATTGTCCTTTTTACGCATCTTAAATCATTATTATTATTAATATTATTATTAGGTTAGCCAATTAGTTATTCTTATTCTTTCTTATTAATGCAAGACTTTTAATGAATCAATATAATAGATCAGGGAATATAACAAAATCACATATAAAAATGGAATTGTATTTATAAAACAAATAAAGTATTTAACAAGCACACAAAACATTAGGTGATTATGAAGGAAATTAACATTTAGTACTTCAGGATCGTTTTGTATCCGTTTTGGTTCACTTTAACTACATAGAAGAAAGTTGGTTTGCTTTATAATATAAATTTAAGTCACAATAATTTAATAGGACTTAAAACAATGCTTAATTACTAATGACGATAGTTTTACATCAAGTCATTTAAGTATTAACTTTAGTATAATGTCAAACAAATAAATTAGTTACTATATCACATCAAATCTCCAATATTCAATATCCAATCACAAAATTATATCTAATCACAAAATTAAATCTAATCACAAAATTAAATCTAATCACAAAATTAAATCTCCAATCACAAAAATCCTTAAATCAATATGAGGCTAGGTATTTCCGACATATCTCTGGTTATCTGTCTTCGTGGTGCAATGCATAAGTGTATAAGTGTGTTGATCTTCGGTGTGACCGTCCTGGGTTCGAATCCCCGGACTGCCACATGTGTTTGTTAATTTCATTAATCGAGTTTAGGAGTAAAGTTGGTTAGTGGAGAGAACATAATAATATCTCTGGTTATCTAACAGTCACAAGTTGGTTAGTGGAGAGAACATAATAATATCTCTGGTTATCTAACAGTCACAAGTTGGTTAGTGGAGAGAACATAATAATATCTCTGGTTATCTAACAGTCACAAGTTGGTTAGTGGAGAGAACATAATAATATCTCTGGTTATCTAACAGTCACAAGTTCACTCACGAACTAACGAGTAGGGTTCGAGGAACGCACTACAAATAAAAAAAAAAAACTTGCTCTATACAAGCCTGTTAGTCTGTCTCGTCTCCCCTGCCACTGCTCACTTCCCCAGCCAAGAATGTACTAACTTTGATTTTCTTTAATTAAAATAGGACTTCAGAGGCTATCAACCCTGTTGGATTATTAAGCCAGCACACTGTAAGTCAAGAAGAACGTCAGGACTAGAGCCTCTCGGCGAGAACTCCAGTCTCTCTCTCACGCGTGCAGGTGTTCCAAGTCACGTACGCACTCAGGAAACGCGCCATGAGGTGTGGTACAGTCACGGACCACAGCTTGGTGTCTTGTCACACAGCACATCCTGGTTATCTCCGGATGTTACAATATATATATAATATATATATATATATATATATATATTATATATATATATATATATATATATATATATATACAGTATATATATATATACAGTATATATTATATAATATATTATATATATATTATATATATATATATATATATATATATATATATATATATATATATATATATACTGTATATTATCATATATATATATACAATATATATACATCCTATATTTTATGTATTTTGTCCCATTATCTGTTTACTTATGTACCCTATTATATATTCCCCTACACTGTTCCCTTCCTGGCAGCCCTCTATAATGCTTCCTGGCAGCCCTCTATAATGCTTCCTGGCAGCCCTCTATAATGCTTCCTGGCAGCCCTCTATAATGCTTCCTGGCAGCCCTCTATAATGCTTCCTGGCAGCCCTCTATAATGCTTCCTGGCAGCCCTCTA
This sequence comes from Paralithodes platypus, assembly GCA_032716605.1. Classification (NCBI taxonomy): domain Eukaryota; kingdom Metazoa; phylum Arthropoda; class Malacostraca; order Decapoda; family Lithodidae; genus Paralithodes; species Paralithodes platypus. Next base: position 7,910,667 of record CM064537.1, on the reverse strand, counting down.
TAATGCTTCCTGGCAGCCCTCTATAATGCTTCCTGGCAGCCCTCTATAATGCTTCCTGGCAGCCCTCTATAATGCTTCCTGGCAGCCCTCTATAATGCTTCCTGGCAGCCCTCTATAATGCTTCCTGGCAGCCCTCTATAATGCTTCCTGGCAGCCCTCTATAATGCTTCCTGGCAGCCCTCTATAATGCTTCCTGGCAGCCCTCTATAATGCTTTCATCTCCTCCATCCTAATACACTTCATTATTCATTTTCTCCATTATTACTTTGCCCCCGCACTCATCAACTCTTTCATTTTGCACAATGCTCCAGCTGGGCCATGGTGTTCCTCTCTCTCCCGTCCTCCTGCTCTCTCTCTCTCTATCTCTCTCAACACCTTATCGCCCGCCGCTTGAAATTTGACCATATTTTGAGTATTACATTGGTCATTCCTTTATTTGTTTGCATGAGCTGTAGCTAAATGCTAGTTAAACCGCCCAGTAGTTGTTTGGCATGTTATTTCTTTTTTATTTTGACTGATAAACGTTTGTTTATCGAAACTGCCTTTGTTTACATTAGTACCGGGTAGTGACAACGCACTATTGTAAACAAATTATTTGCTTGTTCCATAATATATTGTTCTAGCCTTTGTTGTATTAATTTTTGCCCTCACTGTAGTTAATTGCTTAGTAAATCACCCAGTAGTTATCTTGCATGACATTGTACCTGTATTTTTGAATGTTAATTTTTTGTTTTTTCTTCAAAATTCTCTTTGCCAATTAGAGCGCCGCCGCCGACACCAGCGCGATCTGTGTACGCATAAACAAATTAACCCTCTTCTTGTATTTTATTTATCAATGTCTAGCCATTACTGTACCTAGTTGACATTTTTCTCTTGGTTGACTATATAAATCGCACACACTGACATTTGTTAAGATAGTTTTAATATTGGATTAGAATAATTTAGTTACTGTGATACTTTTTGATAGCCTATTTAACCCCCAAAGGACGTTTGTGACATGACCTACCTGCCGGGCGGGTATATTTACCGAAAACGAGCTTCATTCCATGCTCTTTTTCATGCATAAACAAGAGCCAGAGCGTAATACAATTATATGTCCGTAAAAGGGCAATAATAGAGCTTTCCAATGATACCTGAATCATCCTTGTACGACCACGGGTTATCCTGTAGCGATCGCACAACCGGAGGTGAAAATTCCCTAAGTAAGGTAATTTCCTTGGGTTTTTCCTTGTCTCACGAGGCCAGGTCTGTGTAGGGAAGCGGGGGTGGTCCGAGACGCGGCCCAGTGGTGGTGTCGAGCGGTCAGAGCCCGCCTATCGTCCTCCCAACGCACAGACTCTCGCTCAGAGCCCCTAATGTGCTCAGAATGCCGCCCGTCATGTGACGGGCACCAGAGTTTGAGTGTTAAGCGCATTTAAGATACTTGTCATCATATCAATAGGCCTCTTACACTCTTGTCAGGAATATTACAAATTCCATTGTTTTGTTGTGTCGACCACTGTATATACTAACTAATAATGTTTTTCCAGTTTCTCACTAGGTTAATTTAACCTCCCATTCTCATTTACTTTTGTACTTTCTAGTAAATCTTGTATCAGCATTTTTCTGTTCATTCCAGATGTATTATTAACTTGACGTAAATGTAAATTTGTCAGGCTTTAATTGTATTAGAAGTGACGTGAAGTGATTTAAAGTGAGTGAAGTGATTTACAGTGAGTGAAGTGAGTAAAGTGATCTGAAGTGTGTGAAGTGAATAAAGTAATCTGAAATGAGACAAGTGATTAGAAGTGACTTGAAGTGAGTGAATTGATTTGAAGTTTTGTTATTGTCACCATACCTCATACCTGCACAAGCTGTACCGGTAGGTTTGGCCCTACCATGTTTGCCCGCCCCAAGGTTCATGTCTGCCGATTCTGCCAGCTCCGAGAAGATTTGGCAGCTAAACTGGATGAAGCTAACATCAAGATTAACGTCCTCACCATGAAGCTGGAAACACTCCAAGAATTTGCAATGCTCAACGTTGGAGTACATCAAATGAAGCAATTACTACCACTGCAGCATCTTCTAACAGCCCAATGCCTGATATAGTTGTACCCGCTTCACTATATGCACCACGTCAGGAAAATTCAAGCAATTACTCCGCTCTCCCTCAGGACAACTTTCGCGTCATGAGAAACAACATTCGCCCCATCGCAAGGAAGATCATCACCGAAACCATGTGCCAGAACCATTACCAGATTCTTGCGGACTTAGACGACGAAGAAGAAATTTAAGAAACTCGGCTCATAGGAGATTCCATGGTTCGTGGACAACTTACAGAGTTCTGTGCCAGGGCACCCAGGACAAGGAAGTGCTTCTGTATCTCGAGGACCGAGGACAACCAGGGACATTTTTGAGAAAAGCGGAATAAATACAAATGGAGGTGGTGTTTTACTATTTATCAAAGAATGTCTTAACCCGACCCTCTTGTCAAAACTTCAAATTGTGAACGTCGACACATCCTTTGTGCTAATAAAGAATAATAAATGTACAAACATAATACTTGCATTAACATGCAGACATCCAGCTCAATCAGTGCAAATTGACCGAGAAGTTTATGAGCAAATGGCAGACGTATGTAACTCGCAAGATACTGTAATTTTTGGCGACTTCAATTTAACTGTGACCAAATGGGGAGATAGTATTACTTCACACTCTGGAAAAGACTTGTATGCAAACTTGCAAGAGAGTTCGTTATATCAATTTGTTAGATCTCAAACTCGTGGAAATAACGACCTTGACCTTGTACTTTCAACAAAAGAAGAATTGATAGAGAATTTGAATGTCGGTGATGAATTCAGTAACACTGACCATCACACGATAACTTTCAGTTTAAAGTTTACTAGTAACGAACCAAATAGCAGCATCTAGAAAGTCCCTAATTTCAAGAAAGCAAACTTTTGTAAACTTGAAACAATGTTTAATTTAAGAAACTGACTGGAGCTTTCTAATAAACAATAACAACATAAATACATCTTGGAATTTATTTGCAAACACTTACCTAAAAGCAGTGCAAGACTGCATTCCATCGTAAATACAGCGTACAGGCCATAATGATAAGCCCAAATGGTGGAATAAAGATATTTCAGACTGTTTGTTTGCTAAAAGTTTTGCTAATGATAGACTAAAATCCTCACAAAATGACAAAGAACAGGTGAAATTTGTAGAACTATGATGCAAAGCCAAAAAATGTCTGAAGCAAAGTAAAGGGACCTTGGAGTTACATGTTGCGAATCAAAGTTAAACAAACCCGAAAGAATTATAGAGTGATATCAGAAAGAAGAAAGTAGCTATGTCAACTTTTGGACCGTTAGTCAATGAAAATGGTGAATACACCAAAAAACGAAGTACAAATGAGTAATGCCCTCAATACCTTCTTTGCATCAGTTTTTACAACAGAAGACCTCAGAGATATCCCTACAGCATCACCGATTCAGATTGATAATTCTGATGTTCTAAGCAATATCACCATTACATAGAGAGAAGTATTGAAATGTGTTTTTTTTTTTTTTTTTTTTAAGAGACAATGAACGGAGGAAGGAAAAACACAGATAAAACAAAAAGGTCCATGTGCCTAAAGGCATCCTCCATTCATAAAATGTTTGTAACAACTGGATTTAAAGATTTGTAGATTGTAAGTTTGTGGAAAGCAATTCGAGGGAAGTGAATTCCAAAGAGTAGTAGCTCTGGGGATAAATTAATTCTGATAAGCAGAAGTTCTGCATTGTAGAGGAGAAAGTGTAAATTCATGGGCGCTCTCAGCTGCCCTAGTTCCACGGGGAAAGATGAGGAGAGGCGGCACAATTAAAGCAAGTTCCTCGGAACAATTGCTGTGAAAATATCTGTAGAATAATGCAAGGGATGCAACGTTTCTTCGTATGGATAATGTAGGAAGGTCCTGTGTGATTGCAGGGTTATTGATTAATCTAATAGCTTTATTTTGAATTTTGTCCAACTGCCTCAATGCAACCACTCCACTTCCACCCCACAGAGGTGAACAGTAATCCATCTGAGAACGCACATGACTTTTATATATTACGGCCAACTGCTCGTCAGTGAAGAATTCTCGAACTCTGTACAGGAATCCCAGTTTTTTAGAGGCATTCTTAGCAATGCTTCTAACATAATGTGTCCAACTCAAGTTAGTAGTTAATGTTACACCGAGAATGTCAATACTAGGGGAAGTGGGAATATTTACATCATTAAAAAATATATGGGAGTCAGTGAGATTCTGTCGGTTAGAAAATTGAATGTATTTGGTTTTCTGTGCATTAAAGGAAACTAGATTCTTTTGTCCCCATTCATTAATTTTAGAAAGGTCCTGGTTCAGAGAAATTGCAGTGTTTATTTTTGAATTTATAAGATCGGGTTGGGTGAAAGAATTGGTAAATGTGAAGGAACTGTGGAGTGTTGAGTCATCTGCGTAGGAATGTATTGGATTATGAGTGGTAGATATGAGATCATTGATATGAATGAGGAACAGAGTTGGGGCCAAAACTGATCCCTGGGGAACACCAGCATTTATTGAGTGAAATTGAGAATAAAGGCCATCTACCATTACACATATTTTTCTGTTATGAAGATAAGAAGAAATTAGTGGAACTAATGATGCAAGGCCGTAGTGTGACATCTTCGACAATAAGGATTGAAGCCAGACTCGATCATGAGTTTAGATAAACTCAAGGTAAATAAATCGCCTGGACCTGATACAATCTCACCTAGAGTTCTAAAGGTAGCTAAGGATGAACTCTCCAAACCACTGACGTTGCTATTCGATGAATCCTTGAAGTCTGGAAATATGCCTGATGAGTGGAAGCTAGCCAACGTAACACCGATATTAAAAAAAATGGCAGCAAATCCAAACCCAGTAACTATCGTCCAATTAGAATAACTACAGTTGTATTTAAAATGGTAGAAACACTCATAAGAGACAGACTCGTAAATTACTTAGAGGAAAATAACATACTTAAAGATACTCAACACGGCTTTTGTAACAAACGTTGCTGCTTAACAAACCTCTTAGACTTCTTCCACGATATGCTCAACCTCTATGATGAGAGTAAAGCTGTAGATATTATATACCTTGATTTTCAAAGAGCCTCTACCAAAGTTCCCCACAAACATTTCCTGCTAATACTAAAAGTGCATGGAATACAAGACGGTGTGCTGAAATGGATAGAAAATTGGCTCAGCGACAGAAAGCAAAGAGTAGTCATAAATGGTAAGGCATCTAATGGGCCAATTTAAGTAGCGGTATACCCCAGGGATCGGTACTAGGACCAATTATCTTTCTAATTTACATCTACGACAATTATGAGGGTCTCGCCTGTACAATCTCAATGTTTGCTGACGATTCAAAAATTGCAAACAACGTACTCTCAAAAGAACAAGTTGACGATATGCAACAAAATCTAGATAATTTGACATGTTGGGCCCAACTTTGGCAAATGAGTTCCAATGCGGATAAATGTAAAGTTCTACATATCGGATACCGAAATGGGAAAGCAAACTATTCGTTGAATGGCACTCAGCTTATGGGTGTAGACAGAGAAACCAATCTGGGAGTAACAATATCGAGTAACCAAAAACCGAGTCAACAATGTTCAGAAGTTGTTAAGAAGGCAAACAAAATAATTGGCTTTATAGTCAAGTCATTTGAGCATAAATCCAAAGAAGTTATCCTAACTTTTTACAATTCCTTAGTCCGCCCTTTTCTGGAATACTGCGTTCAATCCTGGTGCCCTTATTATAAAAAATATATAGACAAGCAAGAACGATTTCAACGTAGAGTTACCAAAATGATACTTAGCCTAAAGAACAAACCATATGAGGAGGGTATTAGAGAATTAATCTATTTCATTTAACCCAGCACAGATTAGCTAGGTCCTAGTGCTATCCTAGTGCTAGTCCTACATTTCTATTCCAAATAATTTGTGAGCATCATTACGTTAATATCCCTCTACATTCAGCCCTAGACTCCCGCAGAACTGAGTATAAGTGTCTGGACGTCCCCTTTACATAAACTCAGTCAAACTAGTCTTCTATATTATTTATCCCGAAAACTCTTGTTTCCACACTCCAAAATTTAACTCTCTTTTGACACCCAACCCAAGAGTGAAACGCTATTCTCAGACTTTCTTCTATTCAACTGCTGAGCTCTGGAACTCTCTCCCAGAATCAGTCTTTCCCTCTTCCATGACTTAAATTGCTTCAAACTCCGTGTGTCCAGAAATTTTAGCTCGAACGTCCCTTGATTTCGGCCCTGTCACTCCTTGAAATCTGGGGGAGGCACTCGCTGCAAGCAGTTATACCTCATGCTTCCCTCAATCACATAGAAAAAAATAAAAAAAATAAATAAGATCCTAGAAGTTCCTATGCTATTGCTGGCTAATTGACTTGTGCCATATTAACAATATTATAAAGCTATCTTTTACGACATATTTTGTTTTTATTTCATTACTGTAGTTGTCTAATAATTTTTCTCTTTGGTTGTCCTATATACATATATTTATTGCTGGGAAACAAAGCTTCTGTCAAATATTGGTCTTTCTCTCTTAACTCCTTCTGTACCAGCGACGTCTTTTAAGCTTTATTGTGGCTATATTTAGACGATCTTGTGCCGTTTATATTGAGCTGCGGTAGTTAAAAATGGTAAGTAAAGTAGTTATAAGCCTAATAATTGCTGGAGCTCCTTTTTTAACTGAACAGAATCGTCTAATCGTAGCCAGAATATCTGGTTGAGGTCCTGTATGTCTTGACTAATTGTGTGTAAGCAAGCAATGTTTCGGCAGGCGCCAGGAAGCTGTATATGTAGCTGAGCTGAAGGTGAGTGGTGTAGCTTGTCTTTGCTCGCCTTTGGTTCACTATCGCTCTGGTGCTGGTGGTTAGGAACAGTCTCAGTTTTTATCTCCCCATGGTTGCTGAGGAGGATAAGTGACGAGTTTTAGGTAAGAGAGGCCGAATGTTGTCCAGGCAGGTGCCAGTGTCTGTCTGCTCTCCTGTGCTCTGTCCACCTCCCACATCCCTGGCTCAACGCTGACCTGTGATTGGCTGAGACGCACGCCGGGGCAGGCTTGTGTCGGCCCGGGCACTTTAAACTGTAGATGCTCCCACTTGCCTGTTCTCATTCTCATAATATCTTTCCCGGAAGCGTATTTGTGATGTTCTTTAGTGGCTGACAGGAGTAAGAGGGTGGCACCAATGTATTAGAATGTTTATTACTGAGATAGAATATACAGGTGTGAACTGAGGGTAAGTTATGAGCCAGGCGGTTGGGAGGTGAGATAAGGTGAGTGTATTGGTGCGTTATAGGCGGCCTGTGATTGGCTGAGAGCTCGGAGTTCCCACAAGCATGGGATAGAGGGCATATCTTTCTGGCACACTTGAGTTAATCCCTCCTTCTGATTGGCTGACGGGAATACTCCTTCACCATCTCCTTCTCGATTAAGGTGAGCACCTGATCGCCTTAACACTCTCCCTCAAAAATGCTCCCCGTTTACTTTCCATTCCACCAGTTCACTATTTTGTAAAAGGCACTGATGGAGCTGGATAACCGGAGTTTGGTACTCCAGAGTACAGGAGGTAACCAACACAGTGGATACAGAAGAATTGAATCAAGTATTAAACAAACAGTCACTGATCCCTTCTAGTAGTTTTCCCTCATTGTGTGATGATAGACTTCGTGGTCTGCAAAAGAATGACCCTGATATTAATAGATTTCATTGTTTGTGGAAGAGAAAAATATGCCCAACAGAAGGTCAATTAAAGAAAGAAAATGCAAAGGTGAGAAAACTATAAACATAATATTATCGTCGATTCACGATAGTCAGTGGTATAACATACGTTTTCTATGTATCATACCCTAAATACAGTTTGTACAGTATGTAAGCTTAATAAGTTAAATAAGGCCTATTATACGAAAGTATAGTATTTAAGAGTCTTTAGGAATGCATATATGATTTATCATATAAACCATGCCGTAATATTATAAAAGCGGTGCGATATTTACCGCTAGATATCCGCTACAAACTTAGCAGTAGCCACTAGATTCGTAGCGTAAGACGATGATGTCTCGGATGGTGGCGCACCGCGTCAGAGCACTTTTATACATCGTCCTAGCAACAACTCCACTTCTTAGTTCGCCGCGACCCTGGTTCCGGTTTCATCCAGCTCTCATCATTTAACTTAACTTCATCCAACAGACAGACCGGTTGACAAGCTAAGCCTTATTATCATGATTTAAATGTCTTCAGCTTTATATTCTCTTTATTTTGTTAAGGTGCACCCGCGTGAGCACCTTCGAGATAAACATCCAATGGTGTTCGAAAAGTAGCCATTTGGGAGGTGTGGCTGAGTGGACTTGCCACTGGACTGGTAATCCAATGGACCCGGGTTCGAATCCCAATATGTCAATGGGAAGATATTATTGGGATGGAATTTGTGCTGTACCTAGTTTCAGTGCATTCCCACAACACACCAAAATGCCAAAAAATAATACCCTCATTGTTCCCAGATTAACCCTTTATTGGCGGCGCGCAACTTATGTCGTGTCAAAGAAATTTGGACTAAGTGGCGGTTCACAACTTATGTCGTGTGCCATTTTCAGCACGTAATGTTGCAGAGAGAGAGAGCTGAGCGGTGTGAGGAGCGTAGTAAGGCTATGACCATCGCACACCACTGCGGTGGGCCAACTGAAGTGAAAACCACCCTCCCTTCCCCCCTCACACTCGCTACACAGGGAATTATGTAGGGAAAGTACCTAATTACATGGTTTTTGCACTCGGTTTGCGCGATCGTTGCAAGAAAACTAACGGTCGTACAAGGATGGTTGGGATGTCATTGGAAAGCTCTGTTTATGGCCTTTCAGGGATAGATACTTGTTTTATGCTCTGAGTCTTATTTAGGCATGAAAATGATCACGTAAACAACCCTATTTTGGGTAAAAACACCCCGCTGGGCGGTACATATAAATTACCGCCTAGGCCGCTCGTTAGGTGTTAACCCTCTCACATCCTGACGCGATTTTTGAGCCTATTAGGGATACTTTAAAGCCTTTGTTGCCGTCAGGGGTATCTATAAACCTTTAGTTTGTTTACTTCAACCTCTGCAGTTGTCTTTGAGTTAGCTGTGGGCAGAAAACTAATTTTGGAGAGGTAATTATAACAGTGAGAGTAATCTATTTCTTATTGCTAATCTGGCAACCTCTGCGTCCTATGGTCGTGAGAGGGTTAAATAGCACTGTATGAATATTCCCATATTCAAAAAATGCTACAGAGGGGTAATGCCTAGTGAGTTAATTGCTCAATAGGTGGCGTTTTGTGAGTGAGGGTCCGAGTGTGGGGAGTGAGACTGTGAAGCGCGGAGGCGGAGCAGCTTCAGAGATGGGATTGCTTCGAGCCGAGGTGCTTCGCATGTCTCACTCCCTAGACTGGAACAAGACCTCATGGGCCTCACCGTGTTCAGCAGTTGAGTGTAAAGGCTCTCAGCCTATGCCGAGAGGGAGTAGTTGGAATATAATATATATAAAAAAAAAACAAAAAAAAAATCCATCAGCAAACTCCATCGACATTTCTACTTTGCCTAACTGCAATATTTTATGGTGATGTAATAGTGAGTTATACTCCCGGTATTATTATTATTAATTTACACTTTATATGAGCGGACCTTTTCAGTCTTAGGTAGCATAGAGTAAACTTATCTTCCTTAAATCCGCCATATTGGTGCCCAGACCTCAGGACTTTGACCCACAGTTAGATTTCCTATAGTTAGGTATTATGAACAAGGGCTGTATTGATGGAGGTTGTGGATCAAAGGATCCTAGTAGGGGTAAGTCTCGGCTATCACCATCATACCCTATATTTGTTTCCCTAATTTCATTATTATTTACTATTTTTTTACTTATGACTGACCTACCATCACATATTTCCTTCATTTTGTAATCATCATATCCCAATCTCTCGTGGTACTGTGTAAGGTAAGCGGTTTATATAGTCATTTCTACCTTTTACTTTAATAACATTAGTCTGCGAAGGGTAGGCTAATGCAAATACAATATTGCATATGAGGACTAAAATGTAAGTTCATATGACAATAATTATCAAAAGGTGTGCTTATATTTCACGATTGCGGCTTATTATAGAGGTCCGTATTGGCTGACGAAGGGTTAGGCTAATTCGTGTAAATTATTTAATGGCTGGTAAACCAGAAGATAAATCAACTATAAGTATGTCTATCACAGTCTTGTAAAACCAGAGAGGGGGTTTGAGGGGTCTCATTACTAGGCTAATGTCCGATTTGGAAGACTTTGTGGCTAGTGCAACTCCTGAACAGCTAAAGGCTAGGTTAGAGTACCTACAAACTACCTATGATCGTATAGTTACCCTGAATGAAAGTAAGTATCAGGGTTAGAGGGTGAATCAGATATTCATGCAGAGTACGAACAGCGCGCTGTCCTTGATCTTGCCAATTTAGAGGCAATATATTTACTGCGAAGAGCGGTAAAGAAGACAGAGATAAACCCGACTAGCAACGCTGCCAATCAAACAGATCCCCGCCGTGAAGTCAATTTGCCCAAATTAAATTTACCGAAGTTCAGGGGAAACTTGATCGAGTGGGTAGCATTTTGGGACGTCTTTAAATCAACAGTGCATGATTCAAAACTTGACAATGTACGAAAGTTCCATTTTCTTAACCCTTTATTGTCGGCGCGCAACTTATGTCGTGTGAAAGAAATTTGGACTTAGTGGCGGTTCACAACTTATGTCGTGTGCCATTTTCAGCACGTAATGTTGCAGAGAGAGAGAGCTGAGTAGTGTGAGGAGCGTAGTAAGGCTATGACCGTCGCACACCACCGTGGTGGGCCAACTGAAGTGAAAACCACCCTTCCTTCCCCCCTCACACTCGCTACACAGGGAATTATGTAGTGAAAGTACCTAATTACATGATTTTTGCACTCGTGTTGCGTGATCGTTGCAAGAAAACTAGCGGTCGTACAAGGATGGTTGGGGTGTCATTGGAAAGCTCCGTTTATGCCCTTTCAGGGATATATACTTGTTTTACGCTCTGGGTCTTATTTAGGCATGAAAATGATCACGTAAACAACCCTATTTAGGGTAAAAACACCTCGCTGGGCGGTACATATAAATTACCGCCTAGGCCGCTCGTTAGGTGTTAAAAGGCCAACTAGAGGATGCAGCTTTACATTTGGTAGAAGGTTTGTCCATCGTAGGTGAAAATTATGATAGTTTTGTGAGGTTATTACAGGCGACGTATGGAGACACTGACCAGCTCAAGGTAGCCCACGTGAATGCCCTGTTGAACGTAGCACAGCCTAGGTACAGGGTCGATGAACTGACAAAGTTCAGGGTAGATATGGAGTGCCACACAAGGCCATTAGATGCGTTGGGGGTAACCTCACAAGAAATGCTATTCATAATCTTAACACAGAAATTACCTCTAGCTATTCTAGATAAAGTTCTTACTTTTGATTTGGAGGAGTTCAAAGAGTCATTTAGCAAGGAAATTAGCAAAATACAATTGAACAATGGTAGGATGGTGGGGGGGTCAGAAGGGACAACAGCAAGGGGTTCAATTAATATGATGGTAGATTCTTAACCCCTAAAGAGCGGCTCCCGGCTATAGTCGGACAAGTGAACCAAGGACTATGTGGCGGGGCCCGGCTATAGTCGCATGCAATTTTGAGCACATTATCGGCTCTGAGAGAGAGACGAGCGATGGGAGGAGCGTAGGTCGGCTCTGACTGTTCGGTCCCGCGCGGCAACTGACGTCGCCTCCACACACATCCACACTCGCTAACTCGCTACACAGGGAATTATGTAAGGAAATTACCGTATTTTAGCGATTTTGCCCTTCGGTTGCACGATCGTTGCAAGAGAACGCGTGGTCGTAGAAGGATGGTTCTGGTGTCATTGGAAAGCTCAATTATCGCCCTTTCAGGGATTCATAATTGTATTACGCTCTGGCTCTTGTTTATGCATGAAAAAGAGCACAGAAATAAGCTTGTTTAGGGTAAAAACACCCGCTTGGCAGGTAGTAGAAGTTGCCGCCTAGGCCGCTCGTTGAGTGTTAAGGGAAGGTTGAAGAGTCACGAAAGAAACCACAAATGTCATGTAGGCTATGCAACAATCCCAAGCATAAATGGCTAAGCTGTACCAAATATCAAACCAATGAAGCCAAATTAGCTCAAGCAAGGAAGCTAAAATTGTGCAAGGGTTGTCTAAGTAAGGACCATGGTATGCAGGGTAAGTGTACTGCTTCCTATTTGAGGCCCTGTCGCAACTGTGAGAGCCATCACTTTGACAAATTATGCCCCACAGGTAGTCTAGTCAAGGAGGAAAAAGTAGGGGGTACTGCAACACTAATGCTAGGCAGTAGGAAGGACACCCCCATTTTACCCACAATCAAGATACCCATAGAGGGTTATGGCAGGACACAAGACTGTCGGCTACTCCTAGACCAGGGCTCACAACGATCCTTTATAAAGAGATCGGTGCTGTACGGTCTAAAACACTGTGTAGTAGGTAGTGAGACCCTTAGGTTGCAAGGTTTTACAGGAGTGACAGACAGTAGAGACTACGAAGTTGTTGAAGTTGCTTACATCTACCGTAAGAAGAAACACTTCTTACAGAGTGTAGTGGTAGATGAACTCCCAGACTATCAATCTGTAGGAATGAACAAAGTAGAGCATGCACCTCGTAGGAAAGGTATTTACCTGTCTGATCCCGTAGGTGACTTGAAGGAGGTGCACATACTGTTAGGAGCAGATTATTATTGTGATGTAGTACACCCTAGTTTTAAAAGAGAGAGTGGAGTGATCTTGATCCCCACTAAGTTTGGCTACTGCATGAGCGGTACAGTCCAAACTACCCAGTCAAATGTTCTGGTTGACACGGTATCCGTGTTGAGGATGATCACGACCGCGGCAGAAGAGTTCACCAAAGATGATACTCACATTGAGGACCCAAAATTAGCTGCCGAGTTCAATCTAGAAAGACTGTGGAAACTAGACCACATAGGAATTAAACCTGTGGAGAATGACCAGGAATCAAAATTTGCGATAGAGAAGTTCTCGGAATCTGTGCGTTACTTGACCACTGAAAAACAATACGAAGTTTGTCTACCCTGGAAACATGAGAATATCAGTTTGCCAACCAATTATGGTTTAGCGTTGGGTAGGTTTCGCGCCTAGCAGCGGAAACTAACCCAAAAACCTAGCACCTACAAGGCTTATGACGAGGTTTTTAAAAATTATCTCAACCGAGGGTTTATTGAGGTCGTCGATGTGGATGAACCAGGGAGTACCGGGAAAGTCCATTACCTCGCACATCATGGGGTAAAGAAGGACAGTGTTACCACTCCCATCTGAGTGGTATATGACTGCTCAGCCCACCTAGGCCATAGTCCCAGTCTAAATGATCGTTTATTGACCGGCTCCTCAATGGTGTCGGACCTGTCGCAGCAATTACTGCACTTTAGACTGGGACGCTATGCATTCACCAGCGATATAGAAAAGGCCTTCTTGATGGTGAAATTGCAGAAGGGGGACCGAGGCGTCACCCGGTTCCTTTGGTTCAAAAACATCGACGATCCGGAGAGTCCCATAGTGACCTATTGGTTTAGGGTAGTCTTGTTTGGCGCTACGTGTTCGCAATTTCTATTAAACGCAAGCAACATCTTGATGATTCTGAAGAAGACACGACTGTACTTGCTCGCGGATTATACATAGACAATTTGCAGGGGTCTAGTGATAGTGAAAAGGAACTAGTCTCAAACTATAGGCAGGCTAGTAGGTTGTTCACTGAGGCCCATCTGTTTCTCCACGAGTGGGTTTCAAATTCTGTGTTGCTTCGGGATGGTCTAATTATTGATGGGGTAGCTTCTGATAATCAAGAATATGCCAGAATTTTGGGGATTATATGGCAACCAGGGAAAGACACACTGTACCGGAACAAAGATTATACTAAACAGACAGGGACGCACACAAAACGTAGTCTGCTGAGTAAGGTCGCGCAATTTTTTGATCCTTTGGGTTTAGCATTACCTGTCACCATCAGAGCTAGGATTCAAATACAAGAAATATGGAGACACAACGTGGGGTGGGACGAAAAATTACCCGACGATCTTGTTGAACAGGGAAGGTCCTTACTAGAAGATTATAACACCCTATGTACATTAGAGTTACCGCGCCAAGTGGCCGCATTTGGATCCATGTCTATACATGCATTCTGTGATGCGAGTGCCACAGCGTATGGAGTAGCTATTTATTGTGTTACCTCGTTTGGGATTAATTTACTCACCGCCCTGCCTAAGGTTGTACCGGTAAAGGGGGTCACAATTCCCAAATTGGAACTAACTGCCCTGCTGCTATTGGGACGTTTGGTTAACCATGTACGCACCTCATACGATAAGGAACTGCAACTAAGGGGGGTACATGTATGGTGCGATATCCAAATTGCACTAAGCTGGGTGCATAGTCAAAGGACATTGCCCGTCTATGTGCGCAATAGGGTGGATGAAATACGATCCCTACTACCAAACGCCTTCTATCATTATGTACCAACCAAGGACAACCCCAGTGACTTAATAAGTAGGGGAGTAACGGTGTCCAAATGGATTAAGTCCGCCCTGTGGTGGCAAGGCCCAAAATGGCTGCTCCACGAAGGGGATTGGGCTGTATGGAATGCCGAGGTTGAGTTAGCTTTGCCTTTAGAAACGGTGACAGCTGTCATTAAACCGACATCAACACCGAATCCTATGTTAGAGTGGGTAAGGATCGGTGGGTACAATAAATTAGTCAGGGTCGTAGCTTGGGTGTTGCGTTACATCACCAACATAAAGGCCAGGCTACAAGGACGACTCTGCAATCTGGGTCAAAGCTTAAATGCAAAAGAAATAAAAGCAGCTGAGGTAACACTAATTAGATGGGTTCAAAGGGAATCCTTTAGTCAGGAATTAGAGTCCATGAGAAGTTCTGGTAATATTAATATGCCTAACATTGTGCGTCAACTAAGGATACACCTGAAGAATGACACTATTAGATGTGAGGGACGTCTAAAGTGGTCAGGTGTAGACGACTGTGCCAACAATCCTATCCTGATGCCTGCAACACACCATGTCACCGATCTACTGGTACAACGCACACAAGAAGAAGTAATGCACTACGGGGTCCACCACGTTATTTCTAAATTGCGTCTCAACTGGTGGATACCCAGAGTTCGACAGGTAGTTCGACGAGTAGTCAAAAGGTGTGTGGTGTGCCGTAGACCAAACAAAGGGAAGATCATTTACGACTGGACCTGCTCCACCCTTGCCAGAGTGCCGCGTTAATCATCTAGAACCCTTCAGAGTTACAGGACTAGACTTTACCGGCGCACTGAGAACTAGGGAACTGGACAAGGTTTATGTGTTACTATTTACTTGTGCCACTTCACGTGCAATACATTTAGAACTCTGTGACAATATGTCTTGTGAAGAGTTTATGCTGGCATTCAGGAGATTTTGTGCACATCGTTCCTTCCCTCATTTGATTCTTAGACACAATGCTCCAACTTCCAGGTACTTGATAGATATGAGCGACGATCCAACAGTTGTTGCTTACTTGGGAGAGCGGAGGTGCGAATGGAAATTCATACCAGTCAAAGCGCCGTGGTTTGGTGGAATGTGGGAACGGTGTGTAGGCATCGTGAAGTCAGGTTACGGGCGGTTGCAGGACGCGCCTTGTTAAAAAGGAGTGAACTAGTAACTGTGCTCACTGAAGTCGAGGCGGTTGTTAATGATCGCCCTCTCACTTATGTATATACCGACCTGCAAGAACCACTGCCACTTACACCAGCGCATTTGCTCTACGGTAAGCCATTGACTGCATTTCCTACTGATTTGCAGTCTCAGGCAGAGTTAGAGGACCCTTCGATGTTCACCGATGCTGCGGTGTCACGACGGTACCAGTATATTTCTAGGGTTATCGGTGATTTTAAAAAGAGATGGGTGAATGATTACTTATTGGCAGTGGACAAATAATTCTGCGTGAGAGGACATCAAAGACTGCTGGTCAACCATCGGCACCCTCTGTGGGCGAGATAGTATTTATCCATGATTAAAGTCCTAGAATGTACTGGAAGTTGGGCCGCGTAGTGGAGGTGTACGAGGGCGAAGGCTCAGCGAGTAGCGCTGCTCAAGACAGCTACTGGGACTACTGTTCGTGTGGTCGCACGACTGTACGCTATGGAGCTTGGCTCTTCTACACAAGAACAAGCTCCACCTGATGATGCTGGATCCGAGGAGGCTAACTTAGCCTATCCACCACAACCCGTTGGGGATCCGCCTCGGATCGGGACTAGACCCAGACGCACAGCTCGTGGCGCCGTTAATATGTGGTGACACAAGATTGCTTCTGGGCAACTCTAGATATAAGGTGGGGTTCAGGTATTGTGTTTTGGGGGGTAGTGTATCATGGATTCACGATAGTCAGTGGTATAACATACGTTTTCTATGTATCATACCCTAATTACAGTTTGTACCGTATGTAACCTTAATAAGTTAAATAAGACCTATTACACGAAAGTATAGTATTTAAGAGTCTTTAGGAATGCATATATGATTTATCATATAAACCATGCCGTAATATTATAAAAGCGGTGCGATATTTACCGCTAGATATCCGCTACAATCTTAGCAGTAGCCGCTAGATTCGTAGCGTAAGACGATGACGTCTCGAATGGTGGCGCACCGCGTCAGAGCACTTTTATACATTGTCCTGGCAACAACTCCACTCCTTAGTTCGCCGCGACCCTGGTTCCGGTTTCATCCAGCTCTCATCATTTAACTTAACTTCATCCAATAGACAGACCGACTGACAAGCTAAGCCTTATTACCATGATTTAAATGTCTTCAGCTTTATATTCTCTTTATTTTGTTAGGTGCACCCGCGTGGTCACCTTCGAGGTAAACATCCAATGGTGTTCGAAAAGTAGCCATTTGCCTACCTTCCATCAGCACCTCCATTGGCATTTCTACTTTGCCTAACTGCAATATATTATGGTGATTTATTAGTGAGTTATACTCCCGGTATAATTATTATTAATTTACATTTTATATGAGCGCACCTTTTCAGTCTTAGGTAGCCTAGAGTAAACTTATCTTCCTTAAATTCGCCATATAAATGGTGTAGTTTACAGAAAAATCAATAAAGAAGGGAGGACTGTGAAACAATTGGTACTACCAGAATGCTTAAAGGAGAAGGTTTTGAAAATGATTCACGATGAAAGTGGACACCAGTGTTATGGTAGAACTTACTCCTTGTTACACTCAAGATGTATTTGACCCTTTATGTCTAAGGAAGTGAGAGAATACTGTGAGAAGTGTTCAAGGTGTATGCTGGGGAAACACGGTGAAAGAGTAAATCCATCAATTGGATCAGTTATGGCAAAGAGGCCACTGGAACTTCTTGCTATAGAGTTTACCCTTTTAGAACCAGGTGGTGCTGTGGTGCTAATAAATTAGAAAATGTTCTTGTTATGACCGACATCTATACTCATTTTACACATAAAGAAAACGAGAACTACCCCATATCACCCAGAAGGAAATGCCAATTGAGAGAGGTTCAATCGTACATCGTACACAACTTGTTAAGAACATTAGATCCAGAAAAGAAGAAAAATTGGTCAGACTATTTGCCTGAACTGGTTTATGCCTACAATACAACTCCTCATTCTATTACATGTTATTCTCCTCACTATCTTTTTCTTTGGTAGGGCAACAAAACTTTCACTTGGTATGTTTCTTGGATTAAATGGTGAAGAAGTGACGAAAGACTTTACCGAAGATCATTTAGAGAAACTAAAATATGTGTACAAGCTAGTTTCAAAGAGAACGGAGGTTGAAGCCTTAAAGAGACGAGGAAGAGTTAATAGCCATGCAATTGATAACAATTTGAAGATAGGGGCTAGTGTTTCTGCGAAATCATGCCAAGGGTAGGCATAAACTTCATGACATCTGGGGTTCTACACCATACAAGGTAGTGGAGAGAAATTATAATAATGTGTATGTCATTGAACTTCTAGAAGGCAATGGTGAACTGAAAACTGTACATAGACGAGAACTGTTGGATTCAAAATCGTTGGTCAGAGATATTCATGGAGATGAATATCTTAATCCCCCTGTGGCTAGAGCTTGTACAGCCAGATGGTGAATCTCCCGATTCTGAAGTAGAGGAAGATGTGGAGATCTACTTTGTGGATGGTGAAACTGATAGGACAGGTATGTCTGGTTTTCTGGTAGAAAATGTTGCCACTGAAGGCCAGACCCTCGGTGAAGAGGATGATCTAGTTTCAGTAAATTTGGATGAGGCCGGGGAGGAAAGCAATTCTTCTGGGGGAACTACTTTACGTCGGTCACAGCGTAGGACAGCCGGTCAGCATTCTAACCCATATAGGCTACCAATGTCAGTTCTTAGTCAGGAACAGAGTTCTTTTCATGTGGATCCACAGATGTTAAAAAAGCTTGTAGAGTCTCGGCTAATGATGATGAAAATATTATCCGGAGTACAGCGTCCATAGAATTGTTTTAGTTTTCCGGACAACAACTATTTAGCAGGGGAGTGTAAAGGACAATAGTAGTTTCCTATTCGTAATCTTATTAATTGCTTGATATACAGAAATGCTTCATATATTATAGTATGTAATTCAGTCTCATATTTCAATTAAACCCTTTAACACTCCTCGAGCGGCTAGGTCTGTAACTTCTACCACCTGCCAAGCGGGTAGTTTTACCCTAAACCAGCTTATTTCCGTGCTCTTTTTCATGCATAAACAAGAGCCAGAGCGTAATACAATTATATATCCGTGAAAGGGCGTTAATTGAGCTTTCCAATGACATCTGAACCATCCTTCTACGATCACGGGTTGTCTTGCAATGATCGTGCAACATGAAGGAAAAATCCCTAAAATACGATAATTTCCTTACATAATTCCCTGTCTAGCGAGGTAGTAGGTGTGGATGTGTGTGGAGGTGGGGCCAGTGCCGGCACGGGAGCCTTGCCGAACTGTCAGAGTCAACCTACGCTCCTCCCACCGCTCGGACTCTCTCTCAGAGCCAATTATGTGCTCAAAATCGCCACCGATTTAAGGCGGGCCCCGCTCTTTAGGCAGGGGTTCTGTAGACCGACTTAAGGCGGGACCCGCCAAAGAGGGGTTAATATGTTTATGCTTCATATATAGTGTTTGTGAATCTATATGATTTTGCAATGTTCAGTGTTTCGACATGGTTGATTAACCCTCCTGGCCCGGGCAGGCTCTCAAAATGACAGTGTGGGTTACCCGGGCGATCTGGCCGAAAAACGTCTAGGCCTAGGCTACCGTATTTTGGTTTAGTTTAACTGCTAGAAATTTCCCACGCATCTATAAATGTAGTGCGGTTTCCAATCTGTAGACTCGCGTTGAGTAGAGCTCTATGTCAACTGGTTCAGTTGTGATGACGATTTCAGAGGAGAGCACTTGCAGGCGATGTTAGCAATATGACGATCTTTTCACTACTGAAACAACGACACACAGACATACAATAACAAACGAGTCTTCTCTTTCTTGTTTTCGGAGGTGCGGTGACGTAACGATCGGCTTTGTTTACATGCGTCGGACGCACGGCGTTCAGACCAAGCTGAATAGGCTTTCAAGCTTACAGATTTTAAAATGACACCCGGTCTCCTGCCCTTAATTCGTGGTGTCATTTTAAAATGACAACCGGGCCAGGAGGGCTAATTAGTATTTGTTTCATAAACGGGTTCATATGATATCACTGCTTCATAGTTTACGAAGTATTATTCTGCTTCATATAAAGATTGTAAGTTGGGATCTCGGATATGTCTTGAAGGTCTTGTTTCATTGGGTCAATGATAGTTTGAGACTTTTGAGTAGGATTCGGAATTGATATAAAAGGTTAAATTATTTACTGAATACATTCGATTGCTGACTGAGGTTGTTGTTGTTGTTGTTCCCCATGCTGCCTGGCCGAACAGCCCCAAGGACCCGAGCACGGCCAAGGCCATAACCGAGCGCCCCCACAGAACCCTCCCTGCCGACCACAATAAAGCAAGGGTGACCGATGCCACTCCATGGCGGGGAGCTGAGGAGGGTGCGGAAACGCCCGGGAAACCAAAGCCCCACCCAGTGCCCTATGCCCCTCAGCAAGAGAGAAAGTTGAGGGGCAAGGGAAAAATGTGACACTTTGGCTTACAATCTTGATAGATTGGGAGGTCAATCCACGGAAGAGACGCCGTCACTCGAGATCTAGAAAATATATAAGTAAAAGGAACAGTCAGAGTAAGCTATGGGTATGGCAGAGATTAGTAAGCTATGGGTATGGGTATGGGTATGGGTATGGGACTGAGGTTGAGTGTGGTAGCTGGTATTTTGTCTGCGTCTTGATGGCTGTGTGTACCATATGGTAGTTAAGGGTTGCTACCTCGGTCGAGAGCGCCACAAATGCCCCCACACCAATAATGGCAATATAGGCTACGAACACAAATTTTGTTTGTCATTTACATGCAGATGGTCTTTATGGTATTGTTGGAATGGCTGTGGTTGTAACTATTGTAGTCAGCCCAAAGATACTGAGCATTCACATAGTAAGTGCATCACTGGTCTATTGCAACTCTAATGTCTGTAGTTACAGAGAGGGGTTGGAGGGCCATGTGGAAGATTGTAAAAGACCTTCAACCAGCGTAAATCGAACTTGCATCCTCCCGGATGCGAGGTACGAATTCTACCTTCCCTTCACGCAGACCTTAACATTTAGTGTGTATATAAAAAAAAAGTATTCAATGATTACAACAATATGTGTGTGTGTGTATTATGTAGGCTTCTGTGTGTATGTGTTTGCTAAAATGCTAATAGTACATGCCATTGCACAGTAATACATTAGTTAACAATGAAGTAGAGCCGCTTTGCCCAAAATCAATTTGTCATACTAGACTCTGTGATGGGTTACTATCCTCACTACTACTGTCACCATCATCACTACTACTGTCATCATCACTACTACTATCACCATCATCACTATTACTACCACCATCATCACCATTACCGTTACCATCATCACTACTACGGTCACCACCACCATTATTACTACTATCACCATCATCCCTATTACTTCGACGATCATCAATCACTACTACTATCACCACCACCATTACAACTACTTTCAAACTCACCACCACCATTATTACTAAAATAACCATCACCATCACTATAGATCATCCACAACATCATAACTGCTCTCTACCTAGGACCTTGACTACTGAACGAATTCAAAAGTGTTGACCGCTGCTTTGACCCACAAAATATACGAGTAAAGATTGGTGAAAATCCATCCAACGACGTAGGAGGAGTTTCCGGACAGACAGACAGTCAAACCGACGGACAACAGACAAGTCGGCCGACAGTGTACCAGTATACGAGTGGGGAGGTGGGGATACCACTAATAGTATTTCACGTAATATATATTTCTTGATCTATGTATCGCACTGTAATATATGTTAATAGTTAAATATATTACTATATTTTTAGAGTCAAAAATATATTATTATGGAAATATAACATTTAGTATAGCATAGAGGTAAATATAACATTTAGTATAGCATAGAGGTAAATATATTATTATGGAAATATAACATTTAGTATAGCATAGAGGTAAATATAACATTTAGTATAGCAGAGAGGTAAATATATTATTATGGAAATATAACATTTAGTATAGCATAGAGGTAAATATAACATTTAGTATAGCAGAGAGGTAAATATAACATTTAGTATAGCAGAGAGGTAAATATAACATTTAGTATAGCATAGAGGTAAATATAACATTTAGTATAGCATAGAGGTAAATATATTATTATGGAAATATAACATTTAGTATAGCATAGAGGTAAATATAACATTTAGTATAGCAGAGAGGTAAATATAACATTTAGTATAGCATAGAGGTAAATATAACATTTAGTATAGCATAGAGGTAAATATAACATTTAGTATAGCATAGAGGTAAATATAACATTTAGTATAGCATAGAGGTAAATATAACATTTAGTATAGCATAGAGGTAAATATAACATTTAGTATAGCATAGAGGTAAATATAACATTTAGTATAGCATAGAGGTAAATATAACATTTAGTATAGCATAGAGGTAAATATGATTGTGACAGTAAAATTGGACAAATACATTGAATTTTCTTGGAATACAGTCATGATCATGCAGATTTTCTTGGAATACAGTCATGATCATGCAGATTTAAGAACGATCAATGACAAATGAAAACAAACTAATCATAAATATATTATCTAACACCAGAGACAATCTGATAAATATATGTACAGATTAAACCAACACAAGAAGCGACAAGGAAATATTTAATGGATTTTCTATTTGGAAATAAACGAAGAAGAAGATATAAAAGTGGTGGAGGAAATATATAGGATTAAAGCTAAGTGCCAGGATTAACACACAAGGAATATTAAGATAAAATTAAGATGAACGAAGAAAAACTTAACACATCATAACCGGTGCTTAAACTGAGAATTACTCACAATTCAAATTATAACACAGAAAACTTAAAAAAGATGTGGAGAACAAAGTTATTAAATACACAAAATATAATATAATGTTTCTTATTGGCAAAGAATAATGCCTATGTATGGATAAGGGAACACACACACACACACACACAAACACAAGGCAATCATTGGTCAAACGACAAAAAGCTTGCAATAGATCTACAATCAGCTCTGAAGCAAAATACAAATAAGCAATACGGCTTACATAAACAGGGAGAGACAATTGACCGCTTGCGAGTTTCAGGCTATAAGGAAGTTGAAGCTGTAGATATCGATAGTACACAGAAATGCAAACATTATGTAGGTTTCTGATGGATAAATGGTATGTTGAATTGGGTGTTATTTATTAATAAATGTACTACAACCGTATTTTAGCTGTACATTCTGTTAAATATCGTTGGCTACAGCTCCAACTTCCTTATAGCCTGAAACTTGCAAGTGGTCGATTGAATACGTTCTAAGTGAAAACAGAGAGAGAGAGAGAGCAACGCAGTATATAGGAAGTCAAGCAACAGTAGTAAATCACTGCTGCTCAGAGTGGTCAACAGTGGCTTAAGGGGGGTCACCGGCTTTTTTATCTTTATCTCCTTCTCTCTCTTTCCCTGGCTTGTATCCATTCGGCCCCATGTAGCCAACTGTCTTAAGACGTTTATCCCCATCCAGGTGTCGATATCTTCATGACGAGCGATAGCGAGCCAGCATTGTATGACGAAATCCGGCTTCGCCGGGAGATATTTTCTATCGAAAAATGTACAAATTTAGCTTGCTGTCAAAAAAAAAAGTATATGCTGGCTCGCTACCCCTCGCCAGGAAAATATTGACACCTGGATGGGGGTAAATGTCTTAAAACAGTAGGCTGAATGGGGCCGAATGGATACAAGCCAAAGAGAAAGGGAGAGAAAGATAAAAAAAGCGATGTGGGCTCCCTTAAAGTGGGTAAGGGACAATTGGAAAAGGATGTACTGCCCTGGGATTAATATCCATGGCATGGTTGAGAGATGTTAATAGGGGACAATTTGAGTTAATAACATATCACAGTTGTAAGTTATCCTTCGTGTATCTGGGGATAAGAGAGTAAAACCTTAGATATCAATTTATAAATGTAGTGATTCTCAAAATATCTATAGAAATAAAGAACAAAATAGTTATTAATTTACAAATACAGAGAGAGAGAGAGAGAGAGAGAGATGCACAGCTCTGGGTAATTTAAAGACCATCACAGAGAAATATGTTGACGGGTTCTGCATAGTCGACCAGGCAGGGGGGATAAGTTAAACGCTACACATTTTCTCTCAATATCTTTATTACCTCTCTCTCTCTCTCTCTCTCTCTCTCTCTCTCTCTCTCTCTCTCTCTCTCTCTCTCTCTCTCTCATATACGCTATATTAAACCCCATAAATAATTATAGATTACCGTAGGTTCGTTCGGCTTCATCACTAATAATCTATTATTTCCGCAAGCATATATTTTATCATTTAACATGCTTGAATAAATTTACCAACACAATCTGGTGTGACGTTATGCGGGTAGTTTAGGATGTTTTGTTTAATTATTTTTGAGGATATTGATTGTGTTTTCAATGTCATTTTCGAACCATGTATACCTACTTTGCCCCTAGAATAAATACAAATAGTCTACCCAAACCCCATCCAGACTAAACAAAAATACATACAATAATATGTATATATTTCGGTAAAAAAAAAATGTTTAATCGCAAAAGTAATCAGGTGAAATGTTTTATAATCTCCAAACAAATGGGGTGAAACATATCAGATCCATAAAGACCCGCTGCGTGCTCGGAAGGGTTAAACAAGTATCACACTAGCGCTTTTTCAGTCAACGATTATCGTCAACATTTGCCGGCAGCTTATGAGGTAAGCTTTTTAAGTAATTGCATCACCTAAATACATATATCACCAGCCTAGTTTCTTGTACAAAATGGAAGAATAGCCCAAGGCTGTGGCCGGAAAAAAACAAATTCCCTCGATAATCGCATTATAAAGGGTCCCGTGTGACTTCTGTCTTAGCAAATAATTTTAGAGACAACTCATGTGTGTGTGTATATATATATATATATATACTGTAAACTGTATATATATATATGGGAGGGCTAACCAGAACGGAGAAAATATATCTATCTTGAATACGCCCCAATAAGAGGCGAGGGGAAATTTAAATTAAAGAGTGAGGGCGAGTGAGAGAGTTAGAGCGAGGGGTGAGGGTTTATGGTAATCTATCCCAGCCAACCAATAACGGAGAACAACACCAACAACAAAAGGGGTCAACATATTACATATAATCGGTTTGGCTATTGTTATTGTTATTGTTATTCCCTTCTGCATTGGAGAGCGGGACAGAACACTGACAACATAGCTGATCCTTATCAAAACAATGCAATAGGAAGGAACATAATAATAGGTAACTCACGAAACAATGCAATAGGAAGGAACATAATAATAGGTAACTCACGAAACAATGCAATAGGAAGGAACATAATAATAGGTAACTCACGAAAAAAGCTTCAACACTCAGACGTTTACAAGGTGTGCTGACAAGGTGCACACGAATGTAACGCCATCAGTACCATATGACGTGTTTTAAACATTTATACTAGATTATAATAGACGATTTTATGCTGCATAGAAAGGATATCTGGCCATATAAGGGGTAAACATATATCAATGATCTCTTTAAAATCCCTTCCTAAGTTGAGTATAATCGTCCATATGTATTTCGAAAAAGAACACATTTAAATAGTACCCACATTGTGCCGCCCGGGAAAAACCCATTTGTCTTTATTTATTCACGTTATATTTGTATTATCCGACTGGTATTTCCCGTATCCACCACCGCTCTCCTTTATTAACGAGTCTGTTTTAATTGGTTCCCCCTCATCATTGGTCGCATAGTGTTGTTTTCTCTCTTATTTCACGGTGTCCAATATAATAGGTGGCTTCGAAAGTGATACCTTCCAAATTGGATCTGGAATAGTAGTATTATAAGCTCACAAATCATGTGGGAAGAATTTGTGTTTGTATACATTTTGCAGGTTCTGATAACCCCTTTTTGTAGTTTATTCTGGCTATTAATAAATTAAACGAATTTGCTGTAGCTTAGGAAGGATCTATGTGCGAGTCAGGGGCATATACGAATTGGATTTTACCCTTTCATTCCAAGTTATCCTTCCTAAGCTGTGTAACATCGTTTAATTATAGCTACAATAAAGTGAAAAAGTTTCCTCAAATACTGAACAGATAAACCCCTTGGCAAGATGGTCAAGGCTGGTCCTATCAAGAGTGAGGTTTGGCAACCTCTACCCTACCTTAGCAGTCTCTGTCTGTCTCTTTAACTATATATACTACTTCCTTCTAGGTGCCGGCAATATCGCCCGATTGGGTGGTACTGCAAGGGGTGTTGCGGACAGTGGTGGAATTGGGTGGTACTGCAAGGGGTGTTGCGGACAGTGGTGGAATTGGCCCGAGGTTTGTCTGGGACTACTGACAGCAAACCCATATCTGTATCCTCTTATTATCTCTATCCTCAGTTTCAAGCCAAAGGTAGATGTGTATATGTTCGCAACAATCTCGCTTTCTCTCGTGTTCCCAGCTGATTCTTTCAAATTCTCAACTCTATGGATAAAGCTTTCTTGTCACTCTCAGACTAAATATTGTTGTGCTGTTTAACTCTCCCCTAATTCTACTGATTATCCAAAATTCTTTGACACTAACTTCTAAAGTGGAACACATTCTATCCATCTCTCCTTTCGCAGAAATCTCCATCCTAGGAGATTTCAACGTTCACCTCCGCCAATGGCTCTCCTCTCTTTCTACTGACCATCCTGGTGAACAAGCCTACATCTTTTCTATCCTAAATGACCTAGAGCAGTTAGTCCAGCAACCCACCCGTATCCCGGATAACTTAGGAGATCGGCCCAACATTCTTGACTTATTTCTAACCTCTAACCCTTCTGCTTATACTGTAAATCTTTTCTCTCCTTTGGGCTCCTCCGACCATAAACTTACCTCTGTCACCTGACCTAAATCTCCGGTACTGCCACCTGATCCTCCCAGCCGGCGGCGCTTGTGGCTCTTTGGCGCTGCTGACTGGGAGGCTATTCGGCAGTACTTCTTTGATTTCCCATGGAATTACTTCTGCTTCCTTGGCCGGGGACCCTCGGAGAGTGCTGAACGAATTACTGATGTAATCCTCTCAGGCATGGAGTCGTACATTCCATTTTCTTTCTATCTATCTATCTATTGCCTGACGCCGTGATCCCCGAAGGGGTGGCCACGAACGAACCGCCCCCATGCACCTCTGTCCCCAGTCAGTCGACGCCCCTCCCCCCAACCAGCACCGCCTTCGTTCATGTAGTTCCTCACTCCATCCTGCCACCTCATATTCGGTCTACCTCTCCCCCTCTGTCCCTCCACCTCGCTCTCGTACACCCTCTTAGTCATTCTCTCGCTTTCCATACGTTCCATATGGCCGAACCATCTCAAGTTGTTCCTTTTCACACTTTCCAGCACATCTACCTCCACACCACACCTCCTTCTTACTTCCTCATTAGTCCATTTTCTTTCTCTCAGTCTAATGCAAAAAAATCTTGATTTACTCACGCTTGTTCTACTGCTGTCCGCAATAAGGAGGAAGTTTTCAAACAGTACCGTTTCCTTCGCACTAAAGAGTCTCATACTTCCTATGTATCTGCCCGGAATCAAGCCAACTCTGTTCTTTGACTCGCTAAACACTCTTTCATCAATAATTAATGTACTGAACTATTCTACTCTAGCTCTTCCCAAGCCTTCTGACATCTAGCCAAAAACTTCTCCAATAATTGATCTTCTTCGTCTTTTCCTCTTCCTTTCCACTCAGACGGCACTACCGTCACTTCATCCTCTGATAAAATTGAACTCTTCGCTAACACTTTCGCTAAAAACTCCACTTTGGATAATTCTGGTGCTATTCCTCCGTCTCCACCCCCCTCTCTCCTACTTATGCCTAAAATCATAATCTCTTCCAAGGATGTACTTTCCACCCTATCTGGGCTTAATACTAAGAAGGCGTACAGACCGGACGGTGTTCCTCCTGCTGTACTCAGAAACTGTCCTTCTGTGCTAACTCCCTGCCTAGGCAAACTCTTCCGTCTCTGTCTGTCCTCTAACGTCTTTCCTTCTTGCTGGAAGTTTGCTCTCATTCAATCTGTCCCAAAGAAGGGTGACTGCTCTCAACTCTCCAACTATCGTCCAATTGCTCTCATTTCCTGTATCTCTAAACTTTTTAAATCTATTTTTGCCTTAAAATGTCTTAAGCATTTGTCTTCCCATAAACTACTCTCAGATCGCCAGTATGGCTTCCTCAAGGGCCGCTCTACTGGTGATCGTCTTTCTTATCTTACTAACTCTTGGTCATCCTCCATTTGGGACTTCGGGGAGACTTTTTCTGTTGCGCTAGACATATCGAAGGCCTTCGATAGAGTCTGGCACAAATCCCTAATCTCCAAACTACCCTTCTTCGGTTTCTATCCCTCCATCTGTGCCTTGGTCTCTAATTTCCTTGCCGGCCGTTCCATAGCTGTGGATGTAGACGGCCACCGTTCACTTCCTCAACCTATCAACTCCAGTGTTCCTCAGGGTTCTGTCCTATCTCCAATTATCTTCCTATTATTCATTAACGACCTTCTCAACTGCACCTCCAGCCCCATTCAATCATAGGCTGATGACTACATTGCACTATTCAACTATCCTTCCTCGAATCACTCGCAGCAGGAACTCCAAAACTCACGTAATGAGGCCATAGAGCACCTATCTTCTTATCTCTCTACTATATCTAACTGGGGAAGAGAAAACCTTGTTAATTTCAATGCTTCCAAAACTCAATTTTCCATTTGTCTACTCGTCACCCCCTTCCAGAAAACTATGACCTACTCTTCAACAACATACAAATTAACCCTTCATCTTCTCTTAATATTCTTGGTGTCTCTTTTTCTTCTGACCTCTCTTGGAAAAATAATATTACCACTCATGCTAAAACAGCTTCCCAGAAGCTGGGTGTGTTCAACTGCCTCCGGGGGTTCTTTACCCCTGCACAGCTTTTTGCTCTGTACAGGGGCACAGCCCGTCAATGTGTTGAGTATTGTTCACACATGGGGGGAAATCCTCTCACACAGCACTTCTGGACAAAGTAGAAAGGAAAGCCTTCTGTCTCATTAACTCACGTCCACTCACCAATTCTCTGCAGTCTCTCGCTCTTCGCCGCAATGTTGCATCTCTCTCACTATTGTACCGCTATTACAATAATCAGTGCTCCTCAGAGCTCTCTCAGTGTATATCACCCCACCCCTCCTTCGTAGAGCAGTTAGCACCCGTACTGCAGAACAATCCCACCCCTACTCTGTGCAACTCTCCAACCCAAGAGTAAAACGCTATTCTCAATCTTTCTTCTATTCAACAGCTGACCTCTGGAACTCACTCCCAGAATCAGTCTTTTCCTCTTCCTTTGACTTAAATTGCTTCAAACTCTGTGTGTCAAGGCATTTTGGCTCGAACGCCCCTTGATTTTGGCCCTGGCACTCCTTCAACTTTGGGGGTGGCACTAGCTACAGGCAGTTCTGCCTTTTGCCTTCCTCATTCACATAAAAAAAAAAAAAAAAAAAACATGGGCTGATGAACCCATCCCCCGTTGCCCTGTCAGAGACATATCTCATCTCTCCCAGGCCCTTTCGGGGGCCTGAGCATCTGGATTGGCTTAGGTGTACCAAAGATCTACTGTATATACAAGAGGTCTGCCGACGCGCAGGTCGGGGTGGATTAGTATTTGTCAAATGATGGGCTCTGCGCCCCTCCTGTCGCACCTAGGCTCAAATAAAAAAGGTTTAACCTGAACACAGAGAGTTCCAGTAGGTGTACTGTATAATATATAGTATACTGTATATGCCATTCTAATATATTATATTAGAATGGCATTCTTAACTTATAAGCCCCAGGTGGTCGGTTGTGTGGATCACCATGCCGAATAACTGTTCTGTGTTTGGGAGTTTCAACAACAACATAAAGCAAAAGCATCTGTAAACATTAGCTTTTTTTGTATTCCAATTAAAATAAAACTTACGACACATGTGGTTTATTGCCTGTCGACGAGCAGTGATTTGCTCCATTCATTTTGACGATAACGACTTGAAAGATGATATGCAATCACGTCTTCTCTGTACTAAGAGGGCTAAACATTACCGGCCATTGAAAGACGATGCAGTACCTTCCCTGTTTCTGCCACACGGTAAGCTTGAAAGAATACAGACATAAGGATATGAGTGGAAGTGGAGATGGGTGGCAACAAGTAGACTACCGGTATGTAATGGCAGTGGTAGTATGTTAAGGGGAGATTTCCACTTGAGGGATTTTTTTCTGGACCCCTTTCTCTCTCATGTTTAGCCCTATTGCTTTTTAGATTATAAGACGCTCGCCCCCTTTAGTTTGGCGATTTTAAGGACTTCCGCCCCATTTCTGTCAATTTTAAGAACTTTCGTGCCATTTAGGTGTCGATTTTTTCCTGGCGAGCGATAGCGAGCCTGTAATTTGACAGGAACCGGCCTTTGGCCGGAATTTGTTTCTACCAAAAATGTACAAATTTATCTTGAAAGGGGGTCTAGGGGGTGTAATTTTAAGATTGATGGAGTTCTAGGGAAGAAACTAAATACCTCCCCTTAACCCACTGAGCCCCAGCGATGCAGGGTTTGCGTCCACAATGTATGTAATGCTAAACCCCAGCGACGCATGGTTTGCGTCCTGGCCGGTCCGGTCCCAATTACTCCGGTCTTATGGCACCTAGAGGGCTCAGATTTGTATGGGAACTGTGTAAGTATCCCACGCACCCATGCCGATGGTTGAAAACTCTCAAAATCCAACCGCGTGAGCGTGCAAAAACATGTATTTTTGGGGAAATTGCCTTCAATTTTTTACTCTTGTAAAATCTGTTTTCGGGGGCTCTGTAGGACCATTTTTTGAGCTTTTTGATGGGTTTTTCGTGGTTTTTCCTTCATTCCTAACCCATTCGCTATTGTTTCTGGAATAAACAAAAATTTCAGAATCAGCCGGTAGTGGGTGTTACATTTATAAATATTTAGCTGGTACTCAGCGGGTTAAGGCCGATGTGAATTGTTGTTATTGGAGGTGAGTGTGTGAGTATAAATAATGATGATTGTTGGAATATAATTATTAGTGGATGCCTGTTTGTGTGTTTTATTGATTGTATATGTTGTGGTATTGTGGTGTAAGTAAATATACTTTATTTTGTTGATGGCAGTATATTTTTGTATACTGTATAACACGTTGTGGATGTGCGCGAGTATTGCAGGTGGAAATAGTGATATAAGTACCAATTATTAAGACGAGTATTTGTTTACCTTGTAAGTAAATAAATGTTTGTTTCATATTCGTTGGTGTGGGTGTTCATTAGTTTAGGTGTTTGTGATAATGATTGTGTGAGTATTATAATGTTTTTGTTGTAGTTAGAAGCTGTTTTTAAGGGTGATTATAACATTGTGTTTTTGTGATTTTTATTGTATCGTTGATAAAGGTGGGTGGATTTTCCGAATATTAATGCTAATGAAGTGTTTCTTGGATTATTCTTCTAACTTATGAAATTATTATTATAATATTTATATTAACTAACGTGTATACATTTTGGTGATGGGCTGGTCTATCAGAGTGAAAACTGAGCGATCTCTGCCATACCCATAGCTTACTTTGACTGTTCCTTTTACTTATACATTTGCTAGATCTCAAGTGACGGCGTCTCTTGCGTGGATTGACCTCCTAATCTACCAAGATTGGAAGCCAAAGCATCACATTTTTCCTTTGCCCCTCAACTTTCTCTTCATAATTGCTGAGGGGCACAGGGCCCTGGGTGGGGCTTTGGTTTCCAGGGCGTTTCCGCACCCTCCTCAGCTCCCCGCCATTGAGTGGCTTCGGTCACCCAGGCTTTATTGTGGTCGGCAGGGAGGGCTCGGTGGGGCCGCTTGGTTATGACCTTGGCCTTGCTCGGGGCCTTGGGGCTGTTCGGCCAGGCAGCTTGGTGAACAACAACAACAACAACAACAACAACTAACGTGTATTAGTGCGAACATTATTACCAGGGGTGGTGATTGTATAATCATGGTAGTTTGTAGAGGTGTGTCTGTGTGACATTGTATGCCTGTATGTTTGTGTGATCATTTATGGTTGTCTGATGTACTTTTTGTTACTGACTATATATGCTGTATGCGATCAGTTTTGTTTAGTGGATATGTCTGTGATCATATTTGTTAGTGGCTGTATACAGGGTGCCCCGCGATTCTTTAGATACCGATACTTTCAGAAATAAAAGAGTATGCCATTCTGAATCAAAATTTTCTATTGACTTTTTTTTTTTTTTTTTTTTTTGGCATAATTTTGCAATGTTGGCCTCATAAAGTCGGTAATTTGTGCGATTTGCGTCCTTTTTAATTTATTTTCCCGCCAATGAAAGGGATGGAAACAAATGTTGTGCATGGTGCAGCATGGTGTAAATACTTAATATAACACCATAAATTCCTCATACACTACTAAAAAATGTATCCTATTCTTTAATTAGAGCTAGTTAAGAATGACGGATACGCAAAACAATCCGAATTTAAGGGGCCATAGTTGCAAAAGTATGCAGTATAAAACATATACCTATATAATGTTTAACATTCTTTCCTTTGTGAAATTATCTAGAGGGAAAACAAAATCGATACACCTTGTATTTGTGTGAGAAATGTTGTTAGTGGCTGTGTGTGTCAGTGTGTGTTTGTGTGTTATTGACAATGCTGGTGTGAATGTTTGAGCATTGCTGTTACATTAGGCTATGTTAGTTTAAACACATTATATTTATTGGTGGAGTGTTGAATTGTGTATTGTTTTTGTTAGTGTGATAGTAATTG
The DNA here is from genome assembly GCA_032716605.1 of Paralithodes platypus. NCBI lineage: Eukaryota > Metazoa > Arthropoda > Malacostraca > Decapoda > Lithodidae > Paralithodes > Paralithodes platypus. The sequence continues at coordinate 7,878,069 of CM064537.1, read as the reverse complement.
TTTAATGTGGTCATTGTTTAAATTAATGATGATTGGTTTCATTTCAGCTTTGAGTGCAAATTAGGAACTCGGCAAGATATGCAAGATATTAGAAAGGTGCGGGGGAAGATAACATTTCAGGAAATGTTACATGGCAATGATCTGGAGTTGCATAGTTGTTTTGTTCGTGAAAATATGTGTGATATTGATGAACATGGTGCAAATCGAGCGGAGGATCAAGAACATATTTTGCTTACACCATGTGCACAAGGAGACCATAATGAACATATTCAACACTTCAACAAAAAATATAGAAACTGGAAGATGAAAACAAACAGCTTCGACAACAGGAATGTGTCAATTAAAACACTTCCAAAATAGAAATAACAGATTCTGAGTTGCACACAAAATGTTAAAGTAAATTATCAGCAAAATGCAACTTGACTGCACTACGGAAAAGTATAGTAACATTATAATATGTGCAAGGGGAGGTGTGGCAGAGTGGTCTTGCCACTGGACTGGTAATCCAATGGACCCGGGTTCGAATCCCAATATGTCAATGGGAAGATATTATTGGGATGGAATTTGTGCTGTACCTAGTTTCAGTGCATTACCACAGCACACCGAAATGCCAAAACAAAATACCCTCATTGTTCCCGGATTAAATAGCACTGTATGAATATTCCCATATTCAAAATATGCTACAGGGGGGCAATGCCTAGTGAGTTAATTGCTCAATAGGTGGCATTCTGAGAGTGAGGGTCCGAACCTGGGGAGTGAGACTGGGAAACGAGGGGGCGAAGCAGCTTCAGAGATGGAGTTGGGTTCGAGCCGTGAGTAGGTGCTTCGCATGTCTCACTCCCTAGCCTGGAACAAGACCTCACGGGCCTCACCGTGTTCAGAGGTAGAGTGTAAAGGCTATTAGCCTATGCCCGAGAGGGAGTAGTTGGAATATAGAAAAAAAAAAAAAAAAAAAAAAAAAACTTTGGGTTAGAGTGAATGAAGTTATATACTCTCAAAATTATTTACAAAACTTAACCCTCTAGCCGCGGCTCTCGACTTAAGTCGGGTTAGAGAACCATGGCCTAAACAGCGGGTCCCGACTTAAGTCGCAAGAGATGTTGAGCACATTATCGGCTCTGAGAGAGAGTCCACGCGGTGGGAGGACCACAGGCGGGCTCTGACCCCTGGGCCTAGCGATATAACTGGTGTCAGTCTACACATGCCTTGCCTCGCGGGGCATGCTAATATCTCGGGAATATACTGTATTTTAGGATTTTTGCACTCGTATGGCAACATCGTTGCAAGCGAATACGTGGTCGTACAAGGATGATTCAGGTGTCATTGGAAGGCTCTATTATCGCCCTTTCATGGATACATAATTGTATTACGCTCTGGCTCTTCTTTATGCATGAAAAAGAGCGTGGAATGAAGTTCGTTTAGGGTAAATATGTCCGCTTGGCAGGTAGTAGATGTTACAAACGGCCCCGATTTTTTAGGGTAAATAATAAGTTGACTTTACTAAAATATATATGTGTAGGTTTGAGTACGGTATATAGTGTATATATCTTGAATCAGTTTCGTGGAGTAGTCGCTGGTTTAAGACGTAAACATTCCAGCGATAACCCATGATCATACGAAGACATTTAGTACCAAAGGAGTCGATGCGTCTTTTCAACTCGCTGTTTACCCATTCAGTACCAGCGACTTCTTTTTAACTTTAGTCTAGCTATATTTAGACGATTTTGTGCAGTTGAAGAAGGATCTGTGGGAGTCAAAAGGGTTAAGCGAGATCGTTCGAAGCCTGTTTAATGTTGGATGCCCATTTTGAACTGAATAATCTTGTCTAATCGTTGCCAGAATATAATGAACAGGATGTCACCGGTACTCAATGGTTTATGTATTGATGTCTCACATCCATATAATCAGACAGGGAGCACAAGCAACTTAAAGATCCACAGCTTCGTCCTTCTGCACAGGTATCGACAACGCCATATACTTTTGTTGAGTGAATTCATAACTCCATATGCCAAGCCAAGGCGACGATTAACATCGTAGCCCGACTCACCAGTATTATGGATCACGTTACCGAGATATGTTAGTGTATCCAAGATATCTAGGTTCTCACAACATGCATGAATAGATTGCACTGCATCATCCAGAGACACTTCCCAATATTGAGTGACCATCACAGTAGTGGGGTAGCTCTTTGAGAGTGAGTAAATATGGTTAACAAAATAAGAGCGGGTGGTGGAGTATATTTCACTGTGCCGCCCAGCGTTTTTTTTTTTACCATAAATGGCCTTGTTTCCGTGCTCTTTTTCATGCATAAACAAGAGCCAGAGCGTAATACAATTATATATCCCTGAAAGAGCATAAATTGAGCTTTCCAATGACACCAGAACCATCCTTCTACGATCACTGGTTGTCTTGCAACGATCGTGCAACCGAAGGGCAAAATCGCTAACATACGGTCATTTTGTTACATAATTACGTGTGTAGCGAGGGAGGGAGGGTGGAGTAGTGTGGAGTACATGTCAGTAGGGCCACGGCGGCCGTAGCGAGCGGTTATGAGTAACCTACGCTCCTCCCGTCGCTCGTCTCTCTCTCAGAGCCAATATTGAGCCAAAATTGCACACAGACTTAGGTCAGGCCCCGCCACATAGTCCAGATTTTGAGAGACGGACTTAACCCTTAATTAGCAGCTCACCACATAAGTCGAGTTAAATAAAGCTGGACTATGTGGCGGCGCTCGACATAACTCGAGTGGCAATTTCAGCACGTAATGTTGCTGAGAGAGAGAGACAAGTGGTGGCAGGAGAGTAGCGAGCGTATGACTGCTCCAGACCACCGCGGCGAACCTACTGACACGAATCTCACCTCCCTCCTACCTCTCTCACTCGCTATATAAGGAATTGTATGGGGAAAGTGCCTAATTACATGCTTTTTGCACTCGCGTTGCACGGTTATTGCAAGAAAACTAGCCATCATAAAAGGATCGTTATGGTGTCATTCGAAAGCTCTGTTTATGCCCTTTCAGGGATAGATACTTGTTTTACGTTCTGGGTCTTATTTAGGCATGAAAATGATCACGTAAACAGCCCTATTTTGGCTAAAAACACCCCGCTGGGCGGTACATATAAATAAACCGCATAGGCCGCTCTTAAGGTGTTAAGTCCGGTCCCGCCAAACAAGGGTTTAAAACACATGTGAAAGATATATTTATAATAAAGGGCAAGAGTTAAAGAAAGAAGTACGTGATCAGACGACTGGATAAGCTGCTTATATAAGATGTACGTATAACACTAAACAATTTTGAATCAGTTGTTCATAGCGTTCATAGGTCAAATAAATATTATGAATTATTAGGTACTGTACGTTTTCGTTTTCTCTTATGATTGTGCTGCCATCTCACGTGTGCACGAATCACTATTGTATTGTCAAAACTGTGACGTCAGTTCTTCCCTTAATTCTTTGCCTGTCTCTTTGGGCTATTTATATCCAAAGAGGGTACTGTACAAGTAAGAGAGAAAATTGGTGACGTCACTTGATCAAAAATCTGCGCGTACCATAGGGATCGTGACTCTGGGGTAGTGTTGCCTGGATTTCTAAGCTAGTCTGAGTGTTTGGCATGTCTAGAGTTAGGAAATGTTCCCCATATTCAGGGAGTGTTAGAGTAATGCTTGAATATCTATGAGAGTTAAGTAATATGGCTAATAACACTTGTGAATTATATAGAAAACATGGCTATATTTAAACATTGAAAACAAAATATGTTGTTAATAGACTGATTAAGACAATAATATTAATTGGAAAAGGTCATTACGAAAAAAAAAAAAAATATTTATTTATTTGTCTCTGTATATGAAGGAGACAAAAGGCAGGTTGCCTGTAACGAGTGTCTTCCCCAAAGCCTACAGAGAGTAAAATTCAAGGGACGTTGGGGTCAAAATACCTGGACACACGCAGTTTAAAGCATTTTAAGTCATACGATGAAGGAAAGATTGATTGAGGGAGAGAGTTCCAGAGTTGAGTTGTTAAGAAGAAAGACTGAGAAAATGTGTCAATTCTTGGGTTGGAGAGCTGGACATAATAAGACTGGGACTGTGTTGAAAGCAGGTGCCTTGCACTCACTGAGAGAGCTCTGAAGAACACTGATTGTTGCAATAATGATAAAAGATAGAAAGAGATGCACTATTGCGGCGTGTAGAAAAAGATTGTAGGGAACTAGTAAGAGGAAGTAAGAGAATTGTTTTTTATTCTACTCGTTCGAGAAGTGCGGTATAGGTGGAGCCTCCCCACACATGCGAACAATATTCAATGTAGAGGTGCACTGTGCCTCTATACAGAACCAGAAGCTGTGCGGGGGTAAAGAACCAACAGAGACAGTTGAGCACACCCAACTTCTTGGAAGCCGTTTTAGCAAGAGTGGTAATATGATCTTTCCAAGAAAGGTCGGATGAAAATGATACATCTAGAATATTGAGAGAAGATGAAGGGTTGATTTGTGTATTGTTGAAGAATTATTGATAGTTTTGTGGTAGATTGCGGCGGTTAGATAAATGGTAAAATTGGGTCTTCGGGGTATTGAAAGTGACAAGATTTTCTCAGCCCTAATTAGAAATAATTGATAGATCAGAAGCTAGGCGTTCTATGGCATCTTCACGTGTTTTTTGGAGTGATTGCATACTAGGTTGGTGTGGAAAAGTTGTTAAATAGTGTAAGATAGAGTCATCAGCTTATGAGTGGATGGGACTAGAGGTACAGTTGAGGAGATCATTAATGTATATTGGGAAGACTGGAGACAGGACAGAACCCTGAGGAACACCGAAGTTGAGGTTGAGGAAATGAGCAATGGCCATCCACAACTGCAGCTATGGAACGGTCAGAAAGGAAATTAGAGACAATGGCACAGATAAGAGGGATAGATAGCGAAGGGGGTTAGCTTGGAAAATTAGAGATTTGTGCCAAACTCTATCGAAAGCTTTGATATGTCTAGAGCAATAGAAACAAGTCTCACCAAGGTCCTGAAAGGAAGATGACCAAGAGTTAGTAAGATAAGCAAGGAGACCACCAGTAGAGCGACCCTTAATGAAACCATAATGGTAATCTGAAAATAGATCATACAAAAACAAATGCTTAAGAAATTTTGAACTAAGGATAGATTCAAAAACTTTAGAGATACAAGAAATAAGAGCAATTGGACGAAACTTGGAGGGTTGGGATTGACCACCCTTCTTTGGGACAGGTTGAATGAGCGAAAACTTTCAGCAAGAAGGAAAGACGTTAGAGGAGAGACAGAGACGAAAGAGTTTGCCTAGGCAGGGAGTCAGCACGGAAGCACAGTTTTTTAGTACACCAGGAGGAACACCGTCTGGACCGTACACCTTCTTAGTATTTAGCCCAGAGAGGGTAGAAAGTACATCTTTAGAAGAGACTAGGATATTATTCATAAGTACGAGAGAGTGGGGCGGAGAGTGAGGAATAGCACCGGAATCTTCCAAGGTGGAGTTTCTAGCAAAAGTTTGAGTGAAGAGTTCAGCTTTGTCAGAGGAAGAAGTGATGGTTGTGCCATCAGAGTGGAAAAGGGGAGGGAAAGACGAGGAAGAAAAATTGTTGGAGACGTTTTTGGCTAGATGCCAGAAAGCTTGGTAAGAGCTAGAGTTGGATAGTTGAGTACATTTATTATTGATGAAAGAGTGTTTGACAAGTCGAAGAACAGATTTGGCTTGATTCTGGGCAGAAACATAGGAAGAATGAGATTCTTGAGTTTTAAGGCATCAGTACTGTTTGAATGCTTCTTCCTTGTTGCGGAAAGCAGTAGAACAAGCGTGAGTAAACCAAGATTATTTTGCATTAGACTGAGAGAAAGAAAATTAAATGTATGCTTCCATGCCCGAGAGGATTACCTCGGTAAGTGCAATAGAACACTTAAAACTTTATTATGTGCGCACTAATGAAAAACGATGTATTTTTCAAAAGTCTTCAGTCTCTGCGCAACATCTTTCGGACTTCAAAATATGCACTGAGTTGACCGAAAATCCACGACAATTAGCACAGAGAGTATTTTTTTACCGTTTCCTTCATTTCTTTACATTCTGAATCCATGACGCCTCACACTCCTCCTCCCCGGAAAATCGAGCACGAGTTGGTGAAATAATGGCAGCAGCAGGTGGGTTAGAGCTAAGTTCTGAAACATCTGTAATATAATAAAACTTTGTATTGCTTAGTCTGATTTCGATGTAGATTGAAACAGGTGCATAGTTATTAGTGTTAATGACTTGTCCATGCAAACACATGGTATTTTTGTAAGCACCTGCATACACACACACGATTACAATGTCCATTTTATAAATCTTTCTCACTTTCTATTATTTTGATACTTATCTATATATACATAAATCTAGGTATCCCTTATCCTAGTTTTTCTTTTCTTCTGGGTCCTCTTTATTCATTCCCTTTCCCTTTCTAATTTTTCCAATATTTCTTTCCTCTTATCACTTCTCATTTTCTTAATCCACCATATGACTGTTGTTTTGTTCTTTCTCATCCCTTTTTCCCCCTTACCCTCTATTACCTCCTCAATACCCTTGAATGTGGTCCATAGTAAGAACGGCCTATCTTTGGGAATATGAGTGAGGACGTCAGTTGAGTGAGGACATCTCCCTATTGACCTCTTGTGACTTTACCTCTTAGTGTGGTGACTTAGTGAAATGGCTGGTGTTAACGAGAGAGCTACCTCTTCTCATATTCTCCAGCTTTGTCTTGCTTTGCAAGAAAGAATGGAGAATGTGGAGAGAGAGGTTCAATTTCTCAGAGACGAAAACCTTGCCTTGAAGTTAACTCTGGCGGAGAAGAAGAGCTATGCTAGTGTGGTTGGAGATGGTGGAGCTCCCTGGAAGATAGTGGCTCCGAGTGGCACTAAGTGCAAGCTAAGACGAGACACGCTAGAACTTAAAAACAAGTTCGATGCCTTGGCTGAATAGGGTGATGGAGAAAGGGATAGTGAAGGAAGAATTGTCTCCCAAGGTGAGAAAAGCAGGAGGAAAGAAGGTAAGTCTCCCCACAGAGAACTTACTGAGGCTGGTCCCCCACCAGCACCCAAAGTGGCCTCTGCTACCGCTACCACTGCTGCTGCTACAACTGCTACTGCCACAGGTCCCGCCTCTGCCTCTGTTGCCACTACATCTTCGACAAGGAAAGGTAAGTCTATTTCTATTGTTGGCGATTCCATGGTCAGACACCTAGGTAGGGCTACCTGTACTAATGTTAGGAAGCTTGTCTGTTTGCCTGGTGCCAGGGTTGGGAGGGTGTTAGATAAAATGGATGACATCATGAAAGATATTGGAGATAGCCCCATTATCTGTCTCATTACATCGAACAATGATGTATGTAAAGGTAGGACTGAGGAGCTGCTCACTCAGTGCTGGGAAGTGTTAGATAAGGTTAGGAAAAAGGGCGGTATTCCTGTTGTACACGGCATCCTACCTAGAAGAGGGGTAAGAAAGGAATGGTCATCCAGAGCTATTGGTATCCATAGCTGTCTGGAGAAATATTGCAAAGAAAAAGCAATTTCATTCCTGGACAACTGGTCCCTTTTTTACGGTAAGGATAAGCTGTATGCTCAGGATGGGGTTCACCTTTCTCGTTTAGGGGTGTCTACTCTAGCTAGATAACTAGATAGGATTGTTGCGGGGTTTTGTTAAAGAAATCAGTGAGTACAATAGAAATAATCAGTCAAGATAGTGCGGATATAGTGATGTGTAATAGTAATAGCGATAACACAACACATGTAACTGATAGTAATGATGAGAATACTGATAGAGTAGAATTTCCGTCTAGGTCTAGTACTTCAACAGGAAATAATAAGTTAGTTACAAACAATAGAACTTAGATGCAAATAAAAGTAATAAGTTGAGGGTATATAATACAAATTGTAGAAGTTTATGTAACAAAATGAACGAACTTGCAGCACTTGTTAGCAAAGAAAATATAGACATAAAAACGTTAACTGAAACGTGGATTAATACAGAAGCCAGGCATTTTTTTGCAGAATTTGATATACCAGGATATAGTTTGTTTAAATATGACCGAACAAGTAGGAGGGGAGGCGGTATAGCAGTGTTTGTCATGAGTACATTAAAAAGCTGTATTAAATCAGGTATTAGACTAAATAATGATAATGAAAGTGTTTGGGTAGAGGTTAACGAAGGTAGTGAGACCATAGTTATTGGAGTTATGTATAGACCGCCAAATATGAGTAGAAATGACTGAACATCATTATGGGAGGAAGTTAAAATGGCATCAAGGTTTAGCAATGTGTGCATTATGGGGGATTTTAACTTTCCGAATATTGATTGGCAGCATCAAATAGGCGACTCTGATTCTGAAGAATTTATTGAGGTAGTACAAGATAGTTATGTATTTCAATTCATAGATATGCTGACTAGAGGTAATAATATTCTCGATATAATTTCAGTAACAATGAATATATGATAAATAATGTAAAGATTGGGGGACCACCTAGGAAAGAGCAACCACAATTCTGTGTATTTTATATACAATGGAAAGGTAATACCAGAGAGAATATGATATTAATACCTGACTTCAGAAAAGCCAATTATGCTGGGCTAAGAAGTGCGCTATTAGCGGACCCTATGGTCAAACAATTAAGTCGATCCAGGTGTTCAAATGAGTGTACCCCTTCTTGGATATCTGTCAGCTTAAGTCAGGAAGATACGTCAAACTTGGTAGATGCATATGATAATTTTATTAATTCAGTATTCAATGCTCAAAATAAATATATTCCCAAAAGAAAATTTAGATCAACACAGAACCAACCAAAATGGATGAATAATAAATTAATAGATATTCTAGGAAAAAAGAAAGGAATATATAGAAACATTAAGAAAGGCGAAAATCACCTACTAATTTACTATCAGACTCTCTCAAGACAGGTCAAAAAGGAAATTAGGAAAACAAAAAGAAATTATGAAATCAGGATAGCAAATGACTCAAAAAATAACCCTAAAGTTTTCTACCAACTATATTAATCTAAAGTTAGAGATGTAATAGGACCCCTTAAAACTTTGATAATAGAAATGACAGGAAATTATTTAGAAATGTGCAGTACATTAAATAGTCAATTTCTTTCCGTTTTCACTAATGACAATTTGGCACAGATTCCAGAAGTCCGTAAGGCCCTTCGCGATAGTATAGAAAATAAGTTAAGTACGGTTACTATAAGCAGAAATTATGTGCTTAACGCCTTACGACCGGGCCCGTAAGGAATTTCTACTACCCGCCAAACGGGTGGTTTTACCCTAAATGGCCTTGTTTCCGTGCCCTTTTTCATGCATAAACAAGAGCCAGAGCGTAATACAATTATGTATCCATGAAAGGGCGTTAATTCAGCTTTCCAATGACACCAGAACCATCCTCCTACGACCACGCGTTCTCTTGCAACGATCGTGCAAGACGAAGGAAAAATCCCTAAAATACGGTAATTTCCTGACATAATACCCTGTGTAGTGAGGGAGGGAGGGTGGATGTGTGTGGAGTAAACGTCAGTAGGCCCGCGGGAACCGTGGCGAACGGTCAGAGCCCGACCTACGCTACGCCCACCGCTTGTCTCTCTCTCGGAGGCAATATTGCTCAAAAATTGCACACGGACTTAAGTCGGGCCACGCTCTTTGGGGTGTTCTCTATACGGACTTAAGTCGGGCCCCGCTAAAGAAGGGTTAAGGAAATTGTCAGACTGGAACCTCAGAAATTGCCCAGTTCTGATGAGGTACATGCTAGAGTATTAAAAGAATGCAGAGATGAATTAAGTTACCCATTAATATTTCTATTTAACAAGTCAATGGAAACAGGCTTAGTTCCAGAAGCTTGGAAGCTTGCATATGTAGTTCCGATCTTCAAAACAAGTGAAAAATCAATAGCAGCTAATTACCGTCCCATTAGTCTCACATCAATCATAGGAAAGTTGCTAGAGTCAATTATTGCTAGGCAAATTAGAAAACAGCTAGACACATTTAATTTAATCAATTCTTCTCAGCATGGATTCACTCAGGGACGTTCTTGCCTTACTAATTTGCTTAGCTTTTTTCTCAGAGGTATATGAAGCAGTAGACTATGACAAGTCATATGATATAATATATTTATATTTCAGTAAAGCTTTCGACAGAGTCCCTCATGAGAGATTGATGAGAAAGGTTGAAGTGCATGGAATAGGTGGGTCGTTGTTGGGATGGATTAAGTCATGGCTAATTGGTAGGAAGCAGAGAGTCAGCATAAATGGCACAAAGTCAGAATGGGGAGCAGTCAAAAGTGGTGTCCCCCAGGGATCTGTATTGGGTCGTCTTTTGTTTGTTATATACATAAATGACCTTGATTTAGGTATAACTAGTAGGATAAGTAAATTCGCAGACGACACCAAAATGGGGAGAACAATAGACTCATATAGCGACATAGAGTGCCTCCAAAGGGATCTATAGATACTTTACACGAATGGTCAGTAAATTGGCAGATGAATTTTAACATTGACAAATGCAAGGTATTAATGGTAGGGAAGATGAATACAATTGCAAAATGTAAACTAGCTAATATGGAATTAGAAAACTCAGACTGTGAGAAAGATCTAGGTGTGTTTGTTAGCAATTATTTGAAACCTAGAAAGCAGTACATGTATAAGCGTTCGTTCGTAACAAGGCAAACAGGATTAACGGGTTCATCTCTAGGAGTGTGGGTAACAGAACTTCTGATGTTATCTTAAAACTTTACTCGTCATTAGTGAGACCCCATATGGATTATGCTGTTCAATTGTGGTGTCCATACGGAATGGACATGGATTCCTTGGAGAGAGTACAACGTAGAATGACAAAAATTATCCATAATATTAGAAATCTTCCATATGAAGAAAGGTTGAAGAAATAAGGCTTACATTCGTTAGAGAGACGCAGAGTTAGAGGGGATATGATAGAGGTGTTCAAGTGGGTTAGTGGGATTAATAAAGGGGACATGAAATATGTACTAAAGCTCAGTGATAGCGAAAGAACTCGAACAAATGGTTTAAAATTAAATACATTTCGTTTCAGAAAAGATATACTGTAGGCAAATATTGGTTTGGTAACAGAGTTGTAAATAAGTGGAATAGGCTACCAAGTGCTATAGTGGGATAAAAAACGATAGAGAGTTTAAGAAAAAAATAGATAGGCATATGGACGAGATGGGTTGGGTGTGAGGGGGATCTGCCAGGTGTGGGCCAATCGGCGCTCTGCAGACCCCCATTGTCTGCCCTGTGACCGTTTTGGTGAGGTCGGTCCTCATGGTATTAATGAGCTGGGCCGATAATTAGGCGTTGTAATTGGGGTTGGGTGTGACAGGGATCTGCCTTGTGTGGGCCAATCGGCTTTCTGCAGACTCCCATTTTCTTCTGTTCTTGTGATGGCAGACTATGTATATCAACTTGGTAGCTTGTATTGGATTTCCAAAGTTGTGTATATGGGAAGAAGGGTTACAGTATACAATTGATATTGAGTTGTTCGAGTGGCTGTGGTTTTGGGTGTACTATGTAAGCTAACAAAATCATATTTATAGCTCGGCTGAAAACCGAGAGGACTCAATTTTGATACCCGGGTAGGATGAGGTCAATGGGCAGGTCTTGTAATTATTCCGCTATTTCTGCTGCCCTATCGTCATACCCATAGCCCAGACCCAATTCTAACGAGTTATAATCAAAAGATTAAGTTGTATTCTCCTCATACAACTCTTCAACCATTTATTCTGACCATCGCGGCCAATACGTTCCGTTACGTTGCTCGAAGAATGGGTAATTTTTTATACAGGACGTATGGATACGTAAGCAACAGGGAAGGTGTTAAGAATAAAATGCGTGCCGGACATGGTTTTAAGACCGGCATCTCAGAATAATTTTGATTTTGGACCACAGTTGATTTTGAAAGGTAAATAATAAAAGACAAAAACGTAAATATAAAGAGGCTAGATTAACCCGACTTTTAAGAAAGAAGAAATAGACTAAAAACCAAAGACCAAGACAGTACCCTATAGCCTAATTAGAAAGAAAGCAATGATGTATGTGTCAATTTTGATGTTATATATTCCTCACTATGGTTGTTATAACAGGCATTTATATGGGTATCCATACCTAGCCTTATTTTGTGGAAGTAATAGTATCATAGGTTAACCCGGGAAAGGCACCGAGACTCTTAAGAGGTTTTACTGGGCGGAGGCAACAGGACTCCTCAGAGATTAGGCATAAAAAAATGCCTTTCAAATCACCCCACTGGCACTCAAAACAAAGCAATATGTGATTGAGTAAGATAATTCACCTCCATACCCTCTATCACTCCTCCACATGTATGCCCCCCCTTCCCCTCCCCCTCAATTATCACCTATATGTCCTCTTATTCCCCCTTTTATCAGGTATTTTATGACACAAATTTACCTCATGCCGTCTCTATAACATGGGCGAGGCGGCTAGAGATCCTAAGAACAAAGAGACTTCTACTTAGAGCTGTCGAAGCCCGTCAGTGCCACTTTAGAGCTTCGGAGGGAAGGATATACACCGCGCCGGCTCTCCCCTCTTGACACGATCGGGTGGCAATAATAGTCTTTTTTACCCCCCCAAATACTATTCCCATTGTTTTATTGATCTTACATGTTGTTATCTTCATATTAAATGTAAAATAGCCGCATATGAATAAGTAATAACGATATTTATGGTAAAATGAAGATTTTCGTGGGGAATGAACCAAATTACCTTCGCCTGGCGGGATGTTTCAAATACCATAGCTACGCGCTTCCCGGGTTAAAAGGTTGTTGTAACGGGTACCAATACGTGTATTCATACCTAGCTTTGTAAATATTGAAGTTTCTTTATGTGGTAGTCGTGTCATAGGTTATAAGGTTATTGATATAACAGGCATTTTTGCGGGTATCCATACCTAATCTGTAAGTTTTCAAAATCTTATTTTTTCAAGAGTAGCAGCATATCAGATTAAGAGGGTTTTGTGTAGCAGGCATTTATACGAGGATTCATAGCTAGCCTGGAATATATTGAAACATGTTGGTGTAAAGAAATGTTAAGGAAATTAATTACTGTCATACAGGTTGATTTTGTAGGATAGTATTGCAGATAAACTAGGCTTTGAGTACTCATGATATATTGTTACTCTATGCATACTTGATACATACATACATGGGATACGAACTTGCGATATGTTTGTATATGCATATATTTTACTATATCAGGTCTTGTGACCATTAGTGTAAACAGTTTGCTACGATCTCAATCATGATGTATGTGTACGAAGGAAACTGATGTGTAAATCAATGCTTACTTTCATAGGTCTGACAAGCGGTTAGTCAGGTTGAACGGCATCCTCTACAACCATATTTTGAATAGCCTACTGACAGGCAACCTCTAACGGGAGTAACGTCCAAGTAGAGCCATGCACTGCTCATAAGGATTATTCATACTTTGCATAGCCTTTTCTGTGGTGTACATATATATACTATATATATATATATTTGTTTATATATATATATATATATATATATATATATATATATATATATATATATATATATATATATAGTAGTGGCAATAGATTCTCCTCGGGGGACTACTCGTCTAGAAAGCTTTCTACCACTGAAAAGGCCCTTCTATCCAAAGGTCTAAATTTTGCAAGTAACTCCCCCAAACCACGTTTTCTTCCACACTTTTTGTCATTTGAACAGTTTTTTAAGACTATTTCATCCCACTCCTTGTATCACGCCAATGGCAACACATTCGATTTCTTTAAACATTCTCTTAAGCATTTAGCAATGTCTAGTTATTTCTCACGTGGTTATTTTAATGACTCATTAAGCGAAGAAGAACGTAAAGCCCTTAAAAGTCTAGCTGAAGACAAGAGTATTGTTGTCATGAAACCTGATAAGGGGAATGGTGTTGTGTTGTTAATTAAATAAGGCAGATTATAACAATAAAGTTGCAGAAATATTGAGTGACAGAACAAAATTCGCAGAAATAAAACAGGATATCTACCCTCTCTTAATTAAAAGTGAAGACAAAATCAACAACTTTCTAAGACAACTAAAAAGAAACGAGACAATAGATGAAATGCTATATTCACATTTATTCGTCTCTGGTGCCTGCCCTGGAATTTTATACGGACTTCCCAAAGTTCACAAGATAAATTGCCCTGTCCGCCCTATTTTGTCCGCCATAGGTACAGCCAGTTACAATCTAGCACAGTATTTAGTACCAATCATCTCTCCTTTAACTTACAACGAGTACACAGTTAGGGATGCATTTACATTTGCCAAGGAACTTTGTAACTTCACTCATTCCGGTTGTATAATGGCTTCATTTGATGTAACTAGTTTATTCACCAACATTCCCATAAACGAGACAATTGACATATGCACTTCAGAATTATTTGAAAATGAAAAAATTGTCAACGGATTCTCCAAAGATCAGTTCCATAAGTTACTTTCATACGCCGCTAAAGACAGTCTTTTCATTTTCAATGGTTCATTTTACAAACAGGTAGATGGTATTTCTATGGGTAATCCTCTCGGTTGCAGTCTCGCTAATTCATTCTTAGTTTATCACGAAACACAATGGCTTGACAACTGTCCTATAGAATTCAAACCTTTGCTCTACAGACGTTACATCGATGACACATTCGTTTTATTCCAGTCTCCCGATCACGTTCCAAAATGTTTAGCTTATCTAAATTCACAACATGAAAACATTAAGTTCACTTCCGACACTGAAACAAATGGTAAACTCCCCTTCCTAGACATAAATATTAACAGAACACCTGACTCATTTAATACTTCAATATACAGGAAACCAACCTTCACAGGTTTAACGACAAAATTTAATTCATCTATCCCGATACAGTACAAACGAAATTTAATCTTAACTTTAGTCACCCGTGCTTACCACATTTGTTCCTCATATTTGTCTTTTCACAATGAACTCGAATATCTCAAACACATTTTACATTCTAATGGTTTCCCTATTTCATTCATTGAAAACTGTTTCGGTAAACAACTAAATACACTTTTCCAAGTCCCGAACCCCGTACCGACTGCTAAAAAGGCAGTAATATTTTTCACTATGCCATTTTTAGGACCATCAAGTTACTCGATACGCCATAAAGTCACAAAATTGATTCGTTGCTTCTATCCCCAAGTGTCCCTCGGAATAATATTCAAACCTACCAATACTTGGTCTCATCATTTCAAATTCAAAGATCGTATCCCGGATGTTCTGCAATCCTCTATTGTTTATCAATATAAATGTAGCTGCTGTAATGCAACTTATATAGGCCAATCAAAACGGCACTTAAACACGAGGGTTGCGGAGCACCTGGGTCGATCTTATAGAACTGGACTTCCCATTTCTAAACCATCCTTTTCAGCCATTCGAGACCATTGTGAACCTTTAGGCCATTCCATTAACAACAAATATTTTTCAGTAATTTTCAGTTGTTCTGGTGACACCACCCGGTTAATAGCAGAGTCCCTCCTCACTCACCATCTTAAGCCCACCTTGGGCACCCAGGAATTCTCCTCCAACCTATTATGTTTCTAAGGAATTGTGTATATTTTAGCCTACAATATCTACACGTAGTTCACTTATGGTTTAGCTGTTGCTGTTGTTGTTGTTGTTGTTGTTGTTCCCCAAGCTGCCTGGCCGAACAGCCCCAAGGCCCCGAGTAAGGCCAAGGCCATAAACGAGCGCCCCCACAGAACCCTCCCTGCCGACCACAATAAAGCCTGGGTGACCGAAGCCACTCCATGGCGGGGAGCTGAGAGGGTGCGTAAATGCCCGGGAAACCAAAGCCCCACCCCGGGCCCTGTGCCCCTCAGCAATTATGAAGAGAAAGTTGAGGGGCAAAGGAATAATGTGACGCTTTAGCTTCCAATCTTGGAGGGCAATCCACGGAAGAGACGCCGTCACTTGAGATCTAGAAAATATATAAGTAAAAGGAACAGTCAGAGTAAGCTATGGGTATGGCAGAGATCGCTCAGGTCTCACTCTGATAGGTCAGCCCATCGCCATGTACAGCTGTTGCTGTTGTTTGTGTTTGTTTCTATCTCTTTTTTCGCGATTTCTAACTTTGTATGTTTTTCTAAATTATTATTAAAAATATATTTGCTTTAAATGTCAACATAATGTATTAATAAATGTATTTCTTATTGATTTAGGTCTGATGATGACATATGTTAATGTCGAAACGTTACCGGTACCAGAATAAAGATGTTCGTGTTTACCTTGGTGTTGCTTGCCCCTATATATACTGTATAATTATACTGTATACTGTATATATTTATATATTGCTATGTGACGTTATAATTTAACGCGCTTTATAAGTATTTGATCGTTATTTCCACCTTAGGAAAGCTCAGAACTGTAGATACTCAACTGGTACATAACTCACTTCAATATCATAAATATCATATCAATCACCACCAATGTCACAAAATACACAGTTTCGGTACACACGTTTTATTTCTTATGTAGCTTGGGTACAAGCATGGACAATAATGATCGAGTCTCATATATATAGAGATGAGTTCGATCCAATCATATAATAAAAATACAACGAATATGAATAATCCTGATTAATATTCTTTCAGGAATAAGTAACCTAAAACATGAAATTGTACATGTAAAGATACACAATGTTACTATATAAATCACAACATAAGTAAACACAGAGAAGTTAGTCTCGAAACAATAAATAATATCCTGAAGGTAATTGGCAACCGCGAGGTAGCTAGCGGAGCAAGGTAAATAAAGATTACTGTGGAGGCAGTGATAAGGTTATATGCAAATTAGGATATTAAATGATATGCTTTACATTAATTCAGCGAATAGAAGATATAAATCTTAATCAACTCAAAGAGTCACAATAATGAGTATAAATTCAATGAGGTAGTAAATAATTATAATAGCCAGTATGCAGGGCTGAATTTATTGTCGGGGAGAAGTTAACGCGACGTGAAAATTATAGGATTAACTCTTTATCTTTTTATCTGATTAAATCTTTATTAAATCTTATTAACTCTTTATCTTATTATCTTTAACTCAAACAATGCTTAAACTGAGTTTGAAGTTAGGAAGTGTAATCTTTAGTATAGTCTAACTAGGAGACTGATAAATAAACACGCTCCGTGAACACTTATACATGCAATCGCGTACCCAGCTAATAATAACACATATAATAAGATCTGATTGAGTGTTCACTGGAGTTTATGTATAATGTGCATTTATATATCCCGAACGAATATATGTATAGCTCTTATCCGGAATATAGGAAACTATAATTATTCCAAGAATTATATATACAGTATATCAATCCCACGTATAGAGTATGTTCTGTTCTCTCAAAACGAGTGGCGATGGCTAGGAGAAGGAGAGAATTAATAATCTCTAAGATGACGTTAAAATGAACACTAACATATCTTATATAACCCTTCGCAAATAATCATCAAAACACTTTATCGAACGAGAGGCACTTAATTTGATTCAGGTAGAGAATTAGGAGCCCTTGAGAAATCTGGCCGCATGTGGCAACTGAGTACGTTGTCCGATCCTGTTGACACCAGGGGAACGTCCTCTTCACACACTCTCACTATAAGATACACTTTCTAGCTCGCCCACACCACTTCTTCCGGATCACTAACACAGTCGCTGGAGATACTTTTAAGGGGATTCTGGCTAACCCCTACGGAAGTATGTTCCGAATCAAATATTTCAGCTATTAAGCACGTTTGTCCCGAGAGGAGAGGTACCCGAAAGTGAATTCGATTTTGCCTACCAAACTCTTGGCTCGGGCAGGTAATGTTCAGGTGTCCAGTTGTGGCGTTTCGGAATATGAGAGGCATGAGAATTACAGTTGTTTATTATTGCTGAGGTTATTAACCCTTTCACGCATTTATGACGCAGAGGTTGCCAGATTAGCAATAAGAAATAGAGTTCTCTCACTCTTATAATTACCTCTCCAAAATTAGTTTTCTGCCCACAGCTAACTCAAGACAACTGCAGAGGTTGAAGTAACTAAACTAAAGGTTTCTAAATACCCCTGATGGTAACAAATGCTTTAAAGTATCCCTAATAGGCTCAAAATCGCGTCATATGTCGGAGAGGGTTAAGGTTCTTAAAATTATGGTACATATATCATTACAAAGGTGAATGCATGCTCTATTTATTAAAATTAGTTGGATGGATGAAGAAGCGAGGTGGAAGGACAGAGAGGGAGAGGTGGAAAGATCGATCGAAAGACCGAAAGATCGTGGAAGGATGGAGTGAGGAAGTATATGGATGAAGGCGGTGCTGGTTGGGAGGACGGGCGCCGACTGACTGGGGACAGAGGTGCATGGGGGCGGTTCGTTCGTGGCCACCCCTTCGGGGATCACGGGGGCAAACAATAGATAGATAGATAGATGAAGAAGCTTTGATGTATGGGTGAGAAATTAATTTCTGTTTTGGATGTCTACAGGTATTTGGCGTGTGATATGGAATTAATTTATTATGAGGGGGAATATGAGGATTTCACTTGTTTATTCCCTTGTTTTTTTTTTTGTTTTTTTTTGTCTATATTCCAACTTACTTCCTCTCCGGCATAGGCTGAGAGCCTTAACATCCACCGCTTTACAATGAACAGTGAAGCCCGTGAGGTCTTGTTACAGTCTAGGGAGTGAGACATGTGAAGCACGTAGAGTATAACGAGCACCTGCCATCTTGCCTTCACATGAGGCACGGTGCTCACTCATGGCCCGAAACTACCCCATCTCTGAAGCCACCTCGTTCCCGTGCTTCACTGTCTCACCCCTTACACTTGGACTCTCACACTTACACACACACAACGCCACCTGTTGAGCAGATAACTCACCAGGCATTGCACCCCTATAGCATATTTTGAATATGGGAATATTCATACAGTGCTACTTAATCAGGGAACAATGAGGGTATTTTATTGACGTTTCGGTGGGCTTGTGGTAATGCACTGATACTAGGTACAGCACAAATTCCATCCCAATAATATCTTCCCACTGATACATCGGGATTTGAACCCGGGACCTTTGGATTACCAGGCCAGTGGCAAGACCACTCCACCACACCTCCCCTGAGTGGTCGTAGTTGTATGTATTATGCTCAGGTTGAACATGCGGGAATTGAGGAGGTTGGTGCCGCATTCGCATATAGTGAGGCAGTGAGGTAGATAAATTGTTCATTTTGTGATAAAAGTATTAAAATTGGCACACACAAATCAAAAAGTAAATATAATCAAAATTTGATATTGGGACATCATTGGTTTACTCTACATTGGCATTGGCAGCCCTCCTTCAATTACTCTCCATTTGAGTTCTTATGCACCTATTTTTCCCCAAAACTGTATACCCTGGTAGAGATGTCAAACTTGTATCAAATCACTTGTCTGGAAATGGGTAACAACTTATATTAAGACAATGTTTGGCTAATGTTGACCGATTTACTTTTACTAGTTCCTGTAGTTCAACAAATTAGTTGCAAATGACAACATTACTGACCAATTTGTGGAATGCTAATAAATTACGACAGACTGTACCTATCAAACGATCAACACTAATTAAACAATGTCTGAATATAAGTTGTTACCCATGTCCAGACAAGTCATTTGAAACTAGCTTGACATTTGGCAATGGTATACAGTTTAGGGCAAAAATCAGTGCTTAAGAACTCTAATGGAGAGTAATTGACAGGGGGCTGCCAAAACCAATATAGAGTAAACCTATGATGTCCCAATATCTAAGTTTGATTTTATTGACTATTTGATTGTGCGTGCCAATTTTGATATTTTTATCACAAAAGGAACAATCCTTCTGATATTTTGAGCTATGGTGCACCCACTAATAAACATTTTCCTTTCTCTCCACTTGATGGAAGCAATGCGGCATTGTGATGGTTGCTGTTCTTCCATATACGGGAGCAGGTTCTTGTGGTGTTTTGGCTCATGTTGGTCGAGCTCCGTCATCTCACCATCATCGTCTACAAAAGAATCTGATCCTCGAGCTTGGAGTAAATACGTCCTGGATTTTTGAGTGCGGACGTAGGGTGTGAGGCCTTTAAAAAATCGGCACCACACTATGGCTGCTATGTTGTTGGAGGCATCTTCTTTGTGGAACACAGTGAGGTGGAGAGGTATGGTGGATTTATTAGAGAGGTGCACTTATTGAGCTGAGGTATGAATTTGAATGTCCTGTTGGTCCTTGGATATGGATAGGCTGTTAATCTTCATGGTAGTTGTTGTTGGAGCTGGTTCAGGACTGAGAGAGAGTGCTGAGGGTGACTTGGAGCTGCCGGTGCCCTCAGGTAGAGATGGGAGGGTGTAGGGTCATGAGGTCCAGCTTGTGTTTGCTGATCAGTTGAAGGTGTGATATTGTGGGTGGTTGTTGATTGTAGTTGTGAAGGGGTGGTCGGCAAGTTGGTTGTAGTTATAGCTGTTGAGTTGACATTGATGGTGGGTCTGCTTGGGCTGGAGTGACAGTCGGGATGACAGGTGTTTGAGGCTGGTGACATGGTCCGGCATGTGGTGGGTTGGTGGTGGTAGAGGTCTTCTTCCGGGGGTTGGGTTTGAAAGGTTCTGGAGACCACTATTTTGTCTGGACAACGCGTCGGCCAGATCATCTGCATGATGGCTGTAAAATAGGTGGAGTTAAAGAGGGTGGAGGGGTTGATATTGTATGTTTAGAGGTTGAAGTTTGGGGAGCGGGTATGATTTGGATGGCGAACAAAGTTTATTTGTGATGTCTGAAGATGGAGAGGCTGAACTTAGAGTGTAAGTGGAAGGTTGTTGACTGATTTTAGGTTGAGTTATAGGGGTTGGCAAAGGAGTGGTAGAGGTAGAGGTTTGTATGATTGGCTTTGGTAGGCGTGAGGTAAGACGTTTTTAAAGTAGAGTCGGTGGTGAATCAGGAGAGGGAATAAGTGAAAGGGAAGGGGAAGTTGGTTGGGTAGGTGGTGAAGGGGGAAACATAGGAAGATCAACTTCGGATAAGGCGGAAGTGAGGGGGGTGGTGGGGGCGCAAAGAAGATTTGGATGAGTACTAGTGGTAAAGGTGGGCGGGGCCGAGGTGGCGCAGAGGGGGGCGGGGGGGGGGGGGGGGGGGGTGGAGAGAGAGAGAGAGAGTAGTTGGGTGATTGAGGTGGTGTGACGTAGACGGAGGAGGAGGAGGATAGATAGTGGGTAAGTCATCAATAGTTGGAATAGGTGTCTGAGGTAGAATGGGAAGAGGGGTGATGGGGGGAATTGGGGGAGGGGGCAATGACTCTGTGGGAGAAAGGTTTTGATTATTATTCACAGGGCATGCGGTATCATTATCTGGGTCAGCTAGCATGGTTACATTTTTATCAATAGGTTGGAACCGGCGTACATATCGATTACGGTATGTGCGTGACTCTCCGTGGTAATTGACGGTGACCTGGTAACAATTTGGCACTGTGAAAATTTCAAAGGGGCCTTTATATCTTGGCCTGAGTTTAGAGGGTACAGGAAAGTGGGCTACCATAACTAGATCGTCTATGTGGTGGGGGCTGACTTTGGGTGTTTCGTCAGGCTGAAGATCTTGCAGGTACTGTAGTTGTCTTAGTCTGTTTTTCAAGTGGACTAGGGATTGGTCAAAGTTAGACGAAGGCTCGTATGGGGCAGACAGGTGGAATAGGGGGAGGAGAAGGGGGGTATTAAAAAACTGGTTCATGTGGGGTAATTCCGTCTGTTCGAGGGCAGGTATTGATTCCCCATTGTACTACTTTGACTTGACTGGGCCAGTCGGTGGTGTTCATCTGTTGCAACCGGGTCCATATTTGGTTAGCAATAGTACGGTGGCTCCTTTTGCAGATGGAATTACCTTGGGGCCAATAAGGAGAGGAATGACTGATCTTCAACCCGAACATTTGTGATATTTGTGTCCAGATGTGTACGGTGAACTCAGGTGCATTATCAGAGTGAATAGCTTCAGGTAGACCAAAATACGGAAATACTTGTTGTAGCATGGCTTCGGCTACTGCAAAAGCAGTGTGGTCTTTTGCTGGACAGGCTATGACATACTTGGAGTAGGTATCCACAAAGGTGATGATGTATTTAAAACCTTTGACACCTTCCATTGGTCCCATGACGTCAACAGCAAATAATTGCCATGGTTTTGATGCTACTAGTTTGCCTGAAGGGCCTGGGGTACATGTTCGATCTTTACCAATGGCACACACTCGGCATGCTTCCTGGCGGTGATGTAGGTTGAAGGTGTCCAGTAAATTTGCTGAAAAGTTGAGGCTATTTTTTGTTTAGCTAGGTGAATGCCGTTTTGTGAATGCAGAGATTGCATTGTTGATAGGGCGGTGCTGGGGCTGATGACAATTTTACCGTCAGGAGTGTAGAGATGATCTCCTCTTCTTTGGAGTTGTGAGAAGAGATGTCAGGGCATCCAGTCAGGTTTTTGTTGCCGTTGTAAGTGTTGCAGGAGGTGTTGCTGGTCTTGATATGTAGAATCTTGATGGTGAATGGCTAGGATGGGGGTAGGTTCAGTTTCGGTGGCTTTGGTGGTGGCTTTTGAATTCAGAGGAAGCCTGGAGAGAGCATCAGCATTTGTGTGTAATTTTCCAGGTCTGTAGGCTATTTCGAAGTTGAACTCTTCGAGAGATCTCGCCATCTGACTGTTAAGGCGTTTTTTGTGTCTGACTTCCGGAGCCATTGGAGGGCGTGGTGATCTGTGATTATAGTTACTTTGACTCCGGCTAAATATGCTTTAAAATATTGAAGGGCCCAAATTATTCCTAAACAATCTCTCTTTGTGACTGGATAGTTAGTTTCTGCTGGCACATGCAATAATGTGTTCGCGTCCGTCTCTGGCTTGGCCGAGAACTGCTCCAATCTCGAACTGTGACACATCCGTGTAAAGACAGAAAGGCTTGGTGTAGTCTGGAAATGAAATGACTGGTGCAGCTATGAGTAGATTTTTGGGTGAGTTGTAAGCTTGTATGCATTGAGTTGTCTACAGGAATGGTTCTTCTTTTTTGGTTAAATCATGAAGTGGCTTGGCAATGGTGGCAATTTTGTTTACGAAGCGACGATAGTAGGAGGCTAATCCTAAAAATGCTCTGAGTCCTTTGACGTTGGTAGGGGGGGGGGGGGGGGGGGGGCGGGTTATGGAACTTATTGCTTGGAGGTTTTCAGGATCTGGGGAGATTCCTTCCTCGGAGACTATGTGGCCGAGGAATTGAACTTTTTTCTGGGCTAGTGTGCACTTGGAGGGCTTGAGTTTTAAATTGGCCTCTTAGATCCGTTGGAAGACTTGGCGAAGGCGTTGTATGTGTTAGCCTCAAGTTTTATTAAAAACAATTATATCATGCTAAGCATGTTTCCCAGGTTAATCCTTGCAAAACAGATTCCATGAGTCGGGAAAAGGTGGCAGGACCGTTGCAGAGGCCAAAAGGCAGTACGGTAAATTCGTATAGTCTACCTTGACTTGTAGCGAAGGCCGTTTTCTGTTGGTGCTCCGGAAGTACAGGCACTTGCCAATATCCGGCTTGAAGATCTAGAGTGGTGAATCATTTTGCGCCAAGTAAAAAGTCTAAGGAATCATCAATGCAAGGTAGTGGGGCTTGCGTCTTTGATAGTTACATCATTCAATTGTCTATAATCAATGCAAAATCTAGTAGAGCCGCCTTTTTTTCTTACCAGTACTACTGGTGAAGACCAAGGACTGGTGGATGATTTAATTACTCCAGCATCTAGCATTTATTTTACTTGAGTTTCTTCCTCTTGTCTCTGGATAGGGTTTTTTCTGCGGATAGGCTGTCGAAGGGGTGGTCCTACGGTATTAATTGGGTGGTGAAGCAAGTTAGTTTTCCCTACATCGCGGTTGGATGTGGCGAAGATATCTTGAAATGAAGTCATAAAGTCTTGTAGGTCAAGTTTTTGTTGAGGAGTTAGGTGTGATGGAATGTCAGGAAATTTAGGAAGAGGGGAGGGTTCTTTATCATTAGGCAAGGATAGTTCCTCATCATGGTTTTCTAGCTCTCCAATAGCTAATGCTTTTGGCAAAGTAAGAGGTTGATCGGAAATATTGGCAATTTTGATGCAGTTAAGTTGATGAGGGATGATGGCTGGAGCGGTGAGGCAATTTCTATCGAAAGGGCTTTGGACGTTCGGGGTGACAATGACGTTACCAGGTAAAGTAGGTAGGATGGGGATCCATTGTTCGTGGTGAGGGGGTAGCGTAACAGCTTGAGTTGTTTTGATGGTACGGATGGCTTGTTTGGGGTTACTTTCATGATTGATTGCTGGGGTTATGTCTTTTTTTAGGTTAGGTTTGTGGCTGATGGCTGGTTTTACGTTAGACTTGTTTTTTTTTAATTTTTATTGGAGGGACTAACTTAATGACTCTTTGGTTACAGTCAATGGTGGCATGAAGGAAAATGAGTAGGTCAAAACCTAAGTATCCATCGTACTTGGTTTCTTTGGATGGGAATATCATAAAGGAATGATGTTCTCTGTGATCAGGAATGTGGGTGCTAACATAAAGGGGAACAGTTTCAGCACTATTTGGAATGATGCCATTATTTGCGTCAATTGAAACTGTGGTGGAGGGTTGGAGAGGGCCAAAAGTGGTTTTGTTTTGTTGAAAGAAAAAGAAGAATAAACAGGAACGGGAAGCCCCTATGTCAATGAGGAGTCTAGCTTTTACCCCTTGTATTGTGAGGTGATTAGAAATGGGGGGTTTGTCTGTGCTTATCCCATCACGAGCCCCTGCCAGCTTGATGATTGGTGGGCGGGGGCGGATTAAAAATCCAGGTTATCTTGAAGTTCTGTCTTTTCCTCTACTATCTCGACTTCTTCCGGTACTTCCTCTTCTTGGTTATCTTCTATCCATGCAGACCCGTCTTCATTGATTGTTGATATGCGTCGGGGCTTAACCCAAGGAATCTGGCCCTAGAATTGAGGGAGTTTGGGTTGACGCTTTGCTAATTCTCTAAATGATTTCTTTAGAGAAAACAGAGGACATCTGGGATTGCAAGGCTTCCAGTCAGCGGGTCGGACTCTTGCCCATTCCTCCATTTTGTCTACGGGACGGATAGATGGGGTATTTGCAGAAGATATTGAAGAAGGTTGAGGTTGAGTAGTGGCTCGGCTTATTGCGGTGATCTTGTCACTTTTCTGACTTTCTCAAGGCCAAGAGACGCCTAATTAGTGGCATGTCCTCGTCATAACCCTTGGGTTCTGAAATTGTGAAGCGATCTCGCACTGACGTGGGTAATATGCTCAACAGTGCATTAAAAACACTTTCTTTTTTTATGACAGCAGTGTCAGTGGGGAATGCTGTCACTACCAGTTGATTCAACTGGCTGATAGTGTGATCTAAGTTTCCTGTAAACTTCACACTATGAAACAGCTGATTTGCAATTATCTTCCTGAGAGAAGGGTTAATGGCTGCCTTGGTATAGTTTTCAAACTGAGCCCAGGTCAATTGTGGAGTATCATGCACATAACCCAATACGAGGGACGTATGCTTGCCTAACTTCATTACTACAGTATGAATTTTAGAATTATCATCGTCCTTGAATACAATATCAAGGACTGGTTTCACAACTTTAACTCTTTGGCTGCGGGGTGTTTTGGGCTATTTAGGGCATATTCAGGCACTCCTGAATGATGAATCAAGCATCTGCATTAAATGAACTGTATTCTGCTGAAAACTAGGCGAAAATAGCTTCAAAATGAGACCAGAACGGGCCTCGTACGTGGTCTAGTTCACCCGCAGAGGTGCCATAGAAACGCGGGAAACCCGCTATTTGTTAGCACTCGCTCGCTTGGCAACACTGTTGTGAGAGGCAGTGAGAGACCCGCACGAGACACAGTCTACCTCAGTGGGCCGCTCGCTGCTCTGAGGAACGGAGGTGGGACCCTCACGCTCCCGCCCACTGACACTCTATTTATACGGTTTTTACAGGTTTTTTAAGCCTGGAATTGCTGTAAATTGCCAGGATGTTCCAGAACATCAACCGCAGCGAAAGGGTTAAGTTACGTAGCGATATCGTGATCTTCCTGCTTAAAAGAAATAATTTCGAGCGATTTACCAGCCATGATGACCTGTGCTATGGGGTAGACAGAGTGAATTTACAAATCGAAGTCGCTATGCCGAGTTGAGACACCGCTACTGCCAGTGTTATGTGACGCTATAATTTAACGCGCTTTATAGTATTTCGTTATTTCCACCTAAGGAAAGCTCAGACCTGTAGATACTCAACTGGTACATAACTCACTTCAATATCATAAATATCATATCAATCACCACCAATGTCACAAAATACACAGTTTTGGTACACACGTTTTATTTCTTATGTAGCTTGGGTACAAGCATGGAAAATAATGATCGAGTCTCATATATATAGAGATGAGTTCGATCCAATCATATAATAAAATAACATTGAATATGAATAATCCTGATTAACCAATGTCTAGCGGGGGGTTTTGGGCTTATTTGGGCATATTCAGGCCCTCCTGAATGATAAATCAAGTATCTGCATGAAAAGAAATGTATTCAGCAAAAAACTAGGCGCTACAAGCTTCAAAATGAGACCAGAACAAGCTATGTAGCACTCGTGGTTCTCATACAGTGGTACCAGTAACATGGGAGTTTAGCGTATAGCGGTATATTTTTCCCAGCTACGCTCACTACTGGCTACACTGCCGGCCTCTCGAGAACACAGGGAGGGTGAGTTAGTGGGCGGCGGTAAGCCCTGGGTGTCGGCCGTGTGGCCTGCTGCGCTCCCGGCTATTTGCACTCGATTTTAACCCTTTAAAAGCGTTAATAATGCTCCTAACTTGCTGCTTTTTGGATACGGACTTAAGTCGGGCCCCGCTCTTTAAGTGTTAATATTCTTTCAAGAATAAGTATCATAAAATCATGAAACAGTACATGTAGATATACACAGTGTTACTATATAAATCACAACATAAGTAAACACAGAGATGTTAGTCTCGAAACAATAAATAATATCCTAAAGGTAATTGACAACCGTGAGGTAGCTAGCGGTTCAAGGAAAATAAAGATTACTGCAGAGGCACACACACAGTGATAAGGTTATATGCAAATTAGGATATTAAATGATGTACGAATAACTTTACATTAATTCAGCAAATAGAAGAAATAAATATTAATCAACTCAAAGAGTCACAATAATAATTATAAATTTAATGAGGTAGTAAATAATTATAATAGCCTGTATGCGGGGCTGAATTTTTCATCGGGGAGAAGTTAACGCGACGTGAAAATTATAGGAGTTTATCTTTAACTCAAACAATGCTTAAACTGAGTTTGAAGTTAGGAAGCGTAATCTTTAGTATAGGCTAACTAGGAGACTGATAAATAAACACGCTCCGTGAACACTTATACATGCAATCGCGTACTCAGCTAATAATAACATATATAATAAGATCTGATTGAGTGTTCACTGGAGTTTACGTATAATGTGCATGTATATATCCCGAACGAATATATGTATAGCTCTTATCCGGAATATAGGAAACTATATTCCAAGAATTATATATATATCAATCCCACGTATAGAGTATGTTCTGTTCTCTCAAAATGAGTGGCGATGGCTAGGAGAAGGAGAGAATTAATAATCTCTAAGATGACGTTAAAATGAACACTAACATATCTTATATAACCCTTCGCAAATATTCATCAAAACACTTTATCGAACGAGAGGCACTTAATTTGATTCAGGTATAGAAGTAAGAGCCCTTGAGAGATCTGGCTGCACGTGGCGACTGAGTACGTTGTCCGATCCTGTTGACACCAGGGGAACATCCTCTTCACACGCTCTCACTAGAAGATACACTTTCTAGCTCGCCCACACCACTTCTTCGGGATCACTAGCACAGTCGCTGGAGATACTTTTAACCCATCAAGTGCGGATAGACTCTTAACCCTCTCATATCCGGACGCGATTTTTGAGCCTATTAAGGATACTTTAAAGCCTTTGTTACCGTCAGGGGTATCTATAAACCTCTAGTTTGTTTACTTCAACCTCTGCAGTTCTCTTTGAGTTAGCTGTGGGCAGAAAACTAATTTTGGAGAGGTAATTATAACAGTGAGAGTAATCAGTTTCTTATTGCTGCTCTGGCAACCTCTGCGTCCTATGGTCTTGAGAGGGTTAAGAGTTTTACCGTTTCACTGCAGGAAGACTCTTATATTCCTAGGCCTAAAAAAAAAACATTTAAACCACCCCAGTAGCAATTGATTTTTTTTTTTTTTTTTGCCCCTTGGCCATGCCAAATATCACTCCTCCAAATCCCCTCCTCCCCCCCTTCAATTATCACCTATTTTCCCTGTTATTCCCTTAGTCTTAGCTATATTTTTGTGCTAACAATAGCTAGTTGCTAGCAGGGTGTGGTCATAATTATGTGTTACCAAGCGTGGGAAATAGCGGGAGTTACAGAGAGAGGCCTCAGTGTCTCTCCAAGCCTTGAGAGGGGAGGGTGTGGAGCAGTCTGGCTCACACTTGATTTATGTAACTCTCGCTCTCATTTCGCGATTTTGACCAGCCAGACATTGTTTCCACTTGTTTTTATTGTTGTAACATGTTAATATCTTCATAATAAACGTAAAATAGGCGCATATGGATAAGTGTTAATGATATTTATGCTAAGATAACGATTTTAGTGACAGGAAACAGTGAAATAGGTCCGCACAGTTCTATGGTGTAATATCCCCCCCCCCCCTGCGTACTTCTTAGGTTAAGGGGATTCTGGCTAACCCCTACGGAAGTACGTTCCGAATCGAATATTTCAGCTATTAACACGCTGATTCCCAGGCAATTTAAAATAAATGTACCACCCAGGACCGTCAGGTTTTGAAGACAAAAAATTGTCCAGAAAACACCAGGAATAGGTTAGGAATGAAGGAAAACCCACAAAAAACCGATCCCCTAGGTCATTAAGGGGTCCTACAGTGCGCCCGAAAGTCGGATTTACAAGAGGGGAAATGTGTAGGCGAAAACACCCAAAAACAGGTTTTTGCGCGCTAACGCGCACACGGTTGGACTTTGAGGGTGTTCAACCATCGGCATTGTTGTTTGGGATACTTACACAGTTCCCATACAAATCTGAGCCCTCTAAGTGCCATAGGATCGGGAGTAATTAACAGTGACGCATACGTATGCGTCACTGGGGTTTAGCGTTACAAACATTTTGGACGCAAACAGTGCGTCGCTGGGGTTCTGTGGGTTAAGCACGTTCGCCCCGAGAGGAGAGGTACCTGAAAGTGAATTGGAATTTGCCTACCAAACTCTTGGCTCGGGCAGGTAATGATCCGTTTTAATTCAGGTGTCCGGCTGTGGCGTTTTGGAATGTGAGAAGCATGAGAATTACAGTTTTTTATTATTGCTGAGGTTATTAACCCTTAACCAACAGCGCTCGACATCTGTCGAGTTAAAGAAAACTTGCCCATATGCGGGCCTCGGTATATGTCGAGTGCAATTTTTAGCACGTAATATGCTCTGAGAGAGAGCTGAGTGGTGCGAGGAGCATAGATTGCTTCCTAACCGCTCGCCACCACCGCCGTGGGTCGACTGAAATTGATTACACCCTCCTCCACCCTCTCTCACTCGTTACACAGGGAATTATGTAAGGAAATTACCTTATTTTTGGGTTTTTGCACTCGTGTTGCACGATCGTTGCAAGAGAACCAGTGATCGTAGAAGGATGGTTCGGGTGTCATTGGAAAGCTCTGTTTACGCCCTTTCAGGGATAGATACTTGTATTACGCTCTGGGTCTTGTTTATGTATGAAAAAGAGCACGGAAACATCCCATTTAGGGTAAAACCACCCGCTTGGCGGGTAGTAGAAGTTACCGACCCACCCTCTCTTTGTGTGTTAAGGTTCTTAAAATTATAGTACATAATTATATCATTACAAAGGTGAATACATTCTTTATTTATTAAAATTAGTTGGATGGATGAAGAAGCTTTAACCCTTCTTTGGCGGCACCCGGCTATTGTCGAATTAAAAAAATGGCACCTATGGGCGGGGCCTGGTTATTGTCGAATGCAATTTTGAGCACGTAATGTGCTCTGAGAGAGAGCGGAGCAGTGGGAGGAGCGTAGATTACCTCCTGACCGCTCGCCACTGCCGCCGTGGAGCTACTGAGATTAACTCCACTTACATCCACCCTCACTCCCTCGCTACATACGTAATTATATAAAGAAATTGCCGTATTTTACCGTTTTTACCCTTCGGTTGCACGATCGTTGCAAGACAACCAGTGATCGTAGAAGGATGGTTCAGGTGTCATTGGAAAGCTCAATTTACGCCCTTCAGGGATACATATATGTATTACGCTCTGGGTCTTGCTTATGCATGAAAAAGAGCACGGAAACAACCCCATTTATGGTAAAAAAAAACGCTGGGCGGTACATAGAAATTACCGCCTAGGCCGCTCTTAACCCGTACAGCCCCAGCGACGCGTCTGACGCGTCGGCGATGTATGTAACGCACAGCCCCAGAGACGCGCCTGACGCGTCACCCTAATTGCGCCGACCGTAACCTCAGGTGTAGCCACTCAAGAGGGCTGAGATTTGTATGGGAACTGTGTACGTATCCCACGCAACCGTGCCGATGGTTGAAAACTCTCAAAGTCCACGTGCGTGCGCGTAAGCGCGCAATAACCTGTTTTTTGGGGGTAATTGCCTTCAATATTTTACTCTTGTTAAATACGTTTTCGGGGGCTCTGTATGACCATTTTTTAAGCTTTTTGAGCGGTTTTTCGTGGTTTTTCCTTCATTCCTAACCCATTCGCTATTGTTTCTGGAATAAAACAATTTTTTGAAAACCGGCCGGGTTCTGGTGAACAAACATTACAAAACTAGCCGGGGCTCCACGGGTTAAGGTGTTAATGTATGGGTGAAAAATGAATTTCTGTTTTGGATGTCTACAAATATTTTGTGTGTGATATGGAATTAATTTATTATGAGGGGGAATATGAGGATTTCACTTGTTTATTCCCTTAGTGGTTGTAGTTGTATGTATTATGCTCAGGTTGAAAATGCGGGAATTGAGGAGGTTGGTGACTCATTCGCATAAACATTTCCTCATTGTAGTCCAGATCTGACTCGGGCAGGGGAATCTCACCTCGGGCAGGGAGCGGCCAGCTTTGACCAGGCAGGTAGAGGTCATTCGGGCTGTGGAGCGGCCTGTGTTGGCCCACGCAGGTACTGTGGTGCTTTTTACCTTTATGCTGGGGGCAGGGAAACTTATCAATTTTCCTTTCTCTGCACTTGATGGAAGCAATGCGGCAATGGTTGCTGTTCTTCCAAATACGGGAGCTGGTTCTTGTGGTGTTTTGGCTCATGTTGGTCGAGCCCCGTCATCTCATATATAAATATATAATATATATATATATATATATATATATATATATTTATATATATATATATATATATATATATATATATATATATTATATATATATATATATATATATATATATATATATATTATATATATATACTGCTGTGTATAAAGTGGGGCGGTTTACCTAGGATATTCAAACCTATTGTGCATTTTTTGATAAAAGCACCAATTTTGGCACAGAGGTAGACCAATATATTATGAACAAATTTGGATGTGGAGCCATCGCCCAACTGCCCGCTGGCGGCTGTGGCGGCAATTTTTCCAAAATGGCCGCCATGTGGCTGCCGAGGAAGACTTATCCCTAGGTGAATGAGATCTACTGGGTAAATGTGCAGGAAAAAATGATTGTTTTGAATCTGCAATGTTGTGCAAACATTATGTTGCGTGTTGTTGCTAATGTAGGGTAGCACTTAACAACAAGGAAAGGTACCCATGTGTTTTTAGAATCTTATCTTATTATCGATTTATTGAATTATTCATAGATTAGCATAACAACCATGACAAACATCTCTCAATTGAACATGTCCTAATTCACTTGGATTCTGAGTGCTCCTTTCATACAACTTTGTCATTTTCCATTTCCAGAACAATGTCGAAGAGTTTCAAACTCGTAGAGCCTCGTGGTGCAGAAGCAGCTCCATCTACCTCCGCCCAGCCAGCAACAGAGACAGACTGGTCATTATGCTTCATATGCCAAGAAACGACGCCAGAGTCGCTGACAAGTCCATTCCAGAATACACGCCAAGACAAGGGGAGCAGCTACAGCATTCTTGCTGGACATCTGAGAAGGTTCAATGAGCTTGGATTGCTCCCCAACTCTTTTCTGTTGAGGCGATTAGATGAAGGCCGTGGCATTGAAGCAGCATTGAGTGCCAACAATGCACGATACCGAAAGACCTGCAGGCTGAGGTATAACAAGACCAAGTTAGACAGAGCTGAGAAGAGGCACCTGAAAATAGGCACCGACGAAGAAGAGGAAGTTGTCGCCCGCAAGCGACCTCAATATCTGTCACGAACATCAAGTACTGAGACGAACACCAAGAAGTGAAATGCTTCTTCTGCGGAGAAGCTCCTGGTAGTGCTGGTCTTCATGAAGCTGCGACATTCCAACTAGACTCGCATGTCAGGTCGTGCGCACTGATTCTGGACGACATGGACCTCCTGACGCAACTGAACGCTGGGGACATGGTTGCACAGGAGGCCAAGTACCACCGAAATTGTCTCCTGAACTTGTACAATCGCGCACGGAAGATTAAGGAAATGGCGGGCAAAGGTACAGACAATGAACACGCAATAGCAGGACTTGCTTTCGCAGAGCTGGTGGTGTTTATTGAAGAAGCTCACATGGATGACGAGACATCTCCGGTCTTCAAAGTTGCTGACCTGGCGCAGTTATACACGTCAAGGATGGAACAGATGGGAGTCAAGCATGAGGGCAGGGTGCACACGACCCGTCTTAAGCAGAGACTGCTTGCTCACTTTCCTAACATGTGTGCACAGCACCAGGGGCGCGATGTCCTGCTTGCATTCAATGAAGACCTCGGCGATGCCCTGGCAAAGGCTTGTGAACTGGACAGAGACCTTGATGCAGTCCACCTGGTGCGTGCTGCCCAAATTGTGAGACGCCACATCATCGGAGATGCCAATGTGTTCAACGGGTTTCCTGCAGGATGCCAACAGGACTCCGTGCCACCCATGCTGCTTGCCTTGGTCACTATGATCTTGGAAGGTCCCAGTATCAAGCACCAGAGTGAAAGCACAACACCAGCGGCACTGAGCATCGCCCAGCTCCTCAAGTTCAACAGCGTTATGCACCGACGGGCCGCCACAGGCAGTACGCCTCGCCCAGTCAGGCACGCCACCACGCAGGAGACGCCAGTTCCAACCTACATCGGCCTAATGCTACATGCACACATGCGCAAGAGGGAGCTCGTCGACAGGCTGACACACATGGGATTTCTATCTCCTATGATCGGGTCCTGTCCCTTTCCACACAGCTGGGGAACAGTGCCTGCCGCCTCTACCACCAGGAGCAAGTAGTCTGCCCTCCCAAGATGAGAGGCAGAGTCTTCACGACTGCCGCGGTAGACAATATCGACCACAACCTAAGTTCCACCACAGCAAAACAGTCATTCCATGGGACTGCTATTTCCCTCATGCAACACCCTGCGGTCCCTGGGGCCGGCATTTACCGCAGCATCATCATCCTCAGAGGGCCGAACGAAAGAGGCTTCAAAACAGTTGACCGTTTGCTGCACTACTTTACAGATGTCCCATCCATCGGCAGCATCAAGAACACCCCCGTGCCGGCTACCAGCATGACATCCCTGAGCAGCAACAGCGGCCTCAAGCAACATGCTGAAAGAGAGCATCTCTGGCTAAAACACACCCAAGTCGCCCTACAAGAAACTTCTCCAGTGGAGAACACTTCATGGGCTGCATACCACGCAAGCCAGCAGGACATGCCAGCCAGTCGGGCCATCTGTCCCACCGCACTGCTCCCACTCTTCCTGGAGAGCGCCCACACCGTGTCTATGATCAAGCACTCCATGGATGTGGTCAGGATTGCAGTGGAACATCTCAACCCTGGCCAGACTCCAGTGGTCACATTCGACCAGCTGCTGTTTGCTTTGGCAAAGCAAATCCAGTGGAAGTGGCCACAAGAGTATGGTGAAGAGAAGTTTGTCGTCCTCTTCGGCGGTCTTCATATCGAGATGGCAGCACTGAAGACCCTTGGTGACTGGCTGCAAGGGAGTGGATGGGTGCAAGCACTGGTTCAGGCAGAGATCACCAGTGCCGGGACAGCGGACTCCTTCCTGCGGGCATCCCATGTCAGTCGAACCAGGAGGGCTCATCAAGTGACAGCAGCAGCCCTCTTCACCCTGCAGCAGCACGCCTACAACCACTACATTGACCAGCTGGGTGACGCACGCAACGAGCAGCTGGAGTTTGACGATTGGTGCCAGCAAAAAGCGGAGACCTGCCCCAGTTCGACTACTGGGCAACTCTCCTGCAACTGAAGGTGACGGTCCTGGTGTACGTGCGCTCTCTGCGCCAAGCGTCGTTTGCGATGTACGTAGATGCCCTGAGAGAACTAGCAGTGTGGTTCCACGCCCTGGATCACACCAACTACGCGCGCTGGATTCCTGTGCATCTGCGAGACATGGTGGAACTGCCGACGACACACCCTGAAATAGCCCAGGAATTCCGAGCTGGGAACTTCACCGTCCAGAAGACGAACAGGTCGTTCTCCGCCATACCCGTCGATCAGGCCCACGAGCAGAACAATGCTGCCATCAAAGGAGACGGAGGTGCAGTGGGCCTGACTGACAACCCCAGCGCTCTATGACGGTGGATGGTGGCAGGACCAGAGATTGCCACGCTCATCGAACAGTTCCACGATGAAACTGATCCGGGAAACAGACCACAAGACACAAGGCACCATGACCAGTCAGCAAGTGTGCAGACTGCTTTCCTGAAAGATGTACAGTCGATGGTCAACGTGATGGAAGACATCGGGAATCCATTTGAAGAGGAGAGTCAAGATCTGCTGGTACTCGACACCAAGGAGATCGCGCCACCTGGAGCTGTAGACGCCCTCCGTCATGCTGAAGCCAGCTACAGCAAAAAGCTTCAACGAGTATGCACAGCAGGTCTTTGTGCTCTACATACTCTCAAAACTCCATCAAGACAAGCGACTGGACCTGGTGTGGGACCGCTACAATACAGACTCGTTGAAGGGTACAGCAAGAGCCAAGCGTGGAAAAGGGGTGAGAAGACGGGTAGTGGGTGGTGCAACGATCCCCGGGAACTGGGCCAGCTTCCTCAGAGTCGACGAGAACAAGACAGCTGTTCAGCTTCCTCTCTGGCGTTGTCCACGACTCATTCCAGCTTGCAGACAAGGAGCTGGTCATCACTAAAAGAGATCATGTCTTGAGAAAGCCACCGCTCCTAGATACTGCAGCCCTGGCTCCTTGCAACCACGAAGAAGCCGACAGCCGCATGATGTTGCATGCCACCCACGCTGCTCACAATGGCCACAAGAACATCCTCATCCGCACCGTTGACACTGATGTTGTTGTCCTGGCAGTGGCTCTAGCACGCACCCTGGAGGAGGAAGCCGAAGTGTGGGTGTGCTTCGGCACGGGCAAGGCTTTCCGGTTCTTGGCAGCCCATGAGATGGCGCGGGCTCTGGGCCCTGAGAAAGCACAGGCACTACCGATGTTTTATGCTTTGACGGGCTGCGACACGGTCTCCTGCTTCGCCGGACATGGCAAGAGGACAGCATGGGCAGTGTGGACAGCTCTACCTCAGCTGACCCAGACACTCACTGACCTCTCCACTGCACCGGATCATATTGATGAAGATGCCATGCACACCATCGAGAGGTTCGTCATCCTGCTTTACGACAGAACAAGCACCGCAACCGATATCGACAAGGCACGCCTCAAACTGTTTGCAAAGTAGAGCAATGTCCAGCTGATCCCACCGACAAGTGCAGCCCTGAAGCAGCACGTCCGACGAGCAATATACCAGGGCGGACATGTCTGGGGTCAGGCCCTGGTTCCTGCACCAACATTGCCATCACCAACCGACTGGGGTTGGATCAAGACCAGCAACATGTACGAACCTCTCTGGACAACGCTCCCGGAGGCATCCAAGGTCTGCCGGGAGCTTGTCTCCTGCAAATGCCAGAAGGGCTGCATCAAGAAGTGCAAGTGCAAGAAGGCCAGTCTGGAATGCACACCACTGTGTGCTTGCGACGGGGAGTGCTCTCAGAACTGAACTCGCAAACTTAAGATGAAGATTCTGAACTGTTCCAGACAGTACACAGGTACTGTAAAACAGTGAACTTATCTGCATATTGCATTTAGCAGATTATGTGTTAATTAACATGATAATTAAATGTAGTAGTGTCCATTGACCACAGAAGTATAACATTTGACTTGCCCAGGATTGATCTGATGAGAGCAAGCCACCATAATTATCACTATCTGGTTCTGTTATTATTGTTGTATTATCGATGTAATTAGCATAATTGTGTTAATAATTTTGTTAATTGGCATCTTAATTGGCGTGGGCAGTGTTTATCGTATAAATACGATAGAATATGACTCTTTTGTGATCTCGTATGTCTCTGTGACGTCACGATCTCTCCTACAGCACTACGTAGGACGGGTAGATCGTATATTATAAGATTGTAAATAAGTTAAGTTATAAACGGCCTAATATGCTATTAAGCAATATTGCCATGGTCTTCTGTAGTATATATGAATTTATCGTATATATTAATATAATTTATCGTATAGAGCAACCTAGATGCGGTACGATAATTTGGGCTCCTGGCGGTTTGCCAAGGCAGCAAGGTGTGCTTTTGAGGTACGCCAGAGCCTTCACGAACACCAACCAGTAACATCTAAATTTTCCGCCCTCAGTTGATCGAGCTTTTGTGCCTCTAATCACAATTACACATACAACACTACACCATCACACGCCTCTCATCGAGACGCTCACATGACTGACTGATAGATAAGCATAAATTAATAATCATGTCCATTCCCATGTAATCATTTATTCTTTCTTTAACTTGACTCGAGTTCTGGACCGAAGTCTCGCCCATTGGTAAAACTTTTCTCCCATTGCCACGTGGAACTATTGGTGAGTTAATTCCTGGCTAATATTAACCCTTATAACCTTACCCTATATATACATTTATTATGTGAGACTTTGGATATAAATTAGCTGTTTCAGATTCAATTCAATTTAGATATAGAGTAGTTTTCATTTAGATTGATTTTTTTGATTCATTATAGCTAGTATTTAACTTCCATTGATAGTTTACCACATTGGTGCCCAGACCTCGGGATTAGCTACCAGTAAGGGATTTGGCAAACAAGGGGACATATAACAGGATGCAGGAACAACTCTATGATAAACTGGCAAGGCTAGCCAAGCGATGGTTAGGGCCGGAATGCAGGGTCATCGTTGCCTGCCCAAGTTCTGCATCCCACCCATCATCTTTCCCCAATAATTTTCTTTTCCGTTTCGGACTTCCTGTGACATATGACCTGACCTAACATTTTTTCTTGTTCAATATGATCCATTAGTAGGTATTGCTATTTAGTGTACTATTTTTTCTCCATAACATAGAAGTCCGCCGGTTGGCGTCTCTTAGTTAGAATATTATTTGGCCGTTGTCTTTGTAACGTAACATTTAGATACATAGCCTATAGGCTCGCATGCAAAATGGATAAAAACGATAAAGAGACACCGTCTAGTGGGGTGCTGATCAAAGCCCCTAAAAATCAAAGGGCGGGACTTCGGGGAGTATTAAATAGGCTAATTGTGGGCTTAAACACTTTCATCACTACTGCTGAACTAGAGGAATTGGAGGCTAGATTAGATAACGTCCAGGCTACCCACGGTCGTATTACGGCTCTGAGTGAGGTGATTGTGGCTGACATGATAGAGGAGGAAGAGATAGTTACAGAGTGTGATAATCGCGCCCTCTATGACGAACCTGTCTTTAGAGCGAAGCGCCTATTACAGCGTGCTGTCGCAAGTAAGAAGGGAGGCGATAATGAGGCCCATAGAAGGGCTGACCCAAAACATACTGTACACCTCCCAAAGCTCAATCTTCCTACATTTGGGGGCAAGTTAACCGAGTGGTTAGCTTTCTGGGACGTATTTCGATCTACGGTTCATGAATCCTCTTTGGATAATGTCCGCAAGTTTCACTATCTGAAGGGACAAATGGAAGGAGAGGCCTTACATTTAATAGAGGGTTTTGCAGTAGTGGGTGGTAGTTATCTTGAAGCGGTACACCTATTAGAGTCCACATACGGGGATAGAGAGCAGTTGAAGATGGCCCATGTTGTTGCCTTGTTGGGGCTCGCCGAACCACAGTATAAGATTGATGAGTTGACAAACTTCAGGGCAAATATGGAGTGCCATACTCGATCGCTAGACACCCTAGGGCTTACCACGCAGGAAATGATAGTCATTATCTTGCGTCAGAAGCTTCCTATGGCAATACTTGATAAGGTAAGATCATTTGAGCTGGGGGAATTCAAAACTCAGTTCAGTAAGGAGATCAATAATCTACAGTTGAACAAAGGGAGAATGTATGTGTCGGGAGGGAGTGAGAATGTGGAGAAGAGGGGAACAGTAAGCATGACAGTGGGGACTAAAGTAAAGAAAGAGGGTGCGTATAAGAAACCTGCTCAGATTCTATGTAAGCTATGTAACAACAAACATAAATGGAGTTTCTGCGTAAAATACCCGACAAATGAGACAAAACTAGCACAGGCGAAAAGATTGAAGCTATGTGTAGGTTGTCTAAGTGGGGAACATGGTGAGCAGGGACAATGTACTGCTACATACTTAAGGCCCTGTCGGCACTGCAAAGGACATCACTTTGATAAGTTGTGTCCTACTGCAGATAAAGTCAAAGACGTCAAAAATGAGGGTACTACAACTGTGGCACTAGGTAGCACGCAAGACACCACTATATTGCCCACAATACAGATTCCCATGGAAGGTAATGACAGTAACAAAGTTTGTCGGGTACTTCTAGATCAAGGGTCTCAATGTTCCTTTATAAAGAGGACTAGTGGGACTGAAGCACCGAATCGTAGGGGCTGAGACTCTTCGATTACAGGGCTTCACAGGGGTTACTGATAAACAAGACTACGAGATAGCGGAGATTTCATATTTCTATCGTAAAAACCGGTACTTTATGACTTGTATCGTAGTAGACACCCTACCAGAATATGTATCTGTGGGTGTGAAGAAGGTGGAACACGCATTACGTAGCAAGGGGGTTAACTTGTCAGATCCCATGGGAAATCAGAGTGAGGTGCATGTTCTACTTGGTGTGGATCATTATTATGAAGTAGTATACCCTGGATTTAAAAAGATGTGTGGTGTAATTTTAATCCCCACTAAATTTGGATACTGCATGAGTGGAAAGGTGCATACTACACAGTCAAGGGTCCTGGTCGACACGGTCTCGATATATAGAGTCAATGTAACCGCGGCAGAGGAGTTGGGAAGGGAGGATTCCCAACCTA
The DNA here is from genome assembly GCA_032716605.1 of Paralithodes platypus. Classification (NCBI taxonomy): domain Eukaryota; kingdom Metazoa; phylum Arthropoda; class Malacostraca; order Decapoda; family Lithodidae; genus Paralithodes; species Paralithodes platypus. The sequence goes on along the minus strand of CM064537.1, from coordinate 7,838,522 downwards.
GTGACCCTAAGATGGCTGCCGAGTTCGACCTGGAACGACTGTGGAGATTGGATCACATAGGCATTAATCCTATGGAGACCTGATTATGACTCGGAAGTTGCGCTACAAAGGTTTGACGAGTCTGTGTGCTACTGTGCCTCAGACAAGCAATATAAAGTTAGTTTACCCTGGAAGAACAGTGAGATAAGCCTGCCTACCAACTATGGTTTGGCATTAGGTCGCTTGCGCGCATTGCAGCGGAAATTGTCTAACGAACCGAGCACGCGCCAGGCGTATGACGATGTATTTCGGAGTTATGAGGATAGGGGCTTTATAGAGAGAGTCGATGTCAAGGAACCATGTAAGAAGGGTAGGGTTCACTATCTGGCCCATCATGGGGTAAAGAAAGACAGCGTCACCACACCAATACGGGTGGTGTATGACTGTTCTGCCCACCAAGGACAACAACCTAGTCTAAATGACTGCCTGTTGACAGGTCCGTCCATGGTGTCGGACCTGTCCCAACATCTATTGCGGTTTAGGCTGGGGAAGTACGCCTATACCAGTGACATCGAGAAAGCATTCTTGATGGTCAAGCTAAAGGAGGAAGATAGAGATGTTACCCGCTTTCTTTGGTTCGGCGACATTAGCGACTCTGAAAGTCCCATCATAATATACCGTTTTTGGTTTGTACTCTTTGGGGCTACTTGCTCACAGTTTTTGTTAAATGCCACAATCAGAAAACATCTAGCTGACACTCATGAGGACACAAGTAAACTATCTCGCGGATTATACATTGACAATTTGCAGGGTACTAGCGATAGTCAAGATGATTTGTTGTATGCATACTGGCAAGCACGCAGATTGTTTGCGGATGCACATCTATTTCTCCGCGAGTGGGTTACTAATAGTGAAGATCTTCAGAGTTTAATACAAGTGGATGGTACGGCATCTCTTAACCAGGAAAAGTCCAGAAATTTGGGGATGATCTGGCAACCTAAACATGACATACTAACTTTTCAAACAAGGTCTTTTGCTCAGCAGACAGGAGCGCACACCAAAAGAAGTCTGTTGAGCAAAGTTGCGCAATTTTTTGATCCTTTGGGTCTAGCATTACCTGTTACCATAAGAGCTAGGATTCTAATGCAGGAAGTTTGGAGACGTAAGATAGGATGGGATGACAGTTTGCCCGAGGACCTGAATGACCAAGGGACATTGTTGTTGAATGAATATGCCATCCTATGTACTAAACCTATACCTCGTAAAGTGGCGGCGTTCGGTGACCTTACGTTACACACGTTTTGCGATGCTAGCGCCACGGCATACGGGGTAGCCATATATGTTGCTACTTAATTTGGGGCACATTTAGTTACGGCCCGGGCCGAGGTAGCCCCGGTTAAAAAGGTAACTATCCCTAAAATAGAATTGACTGCCATGCTGCTATTAGCACGTCTGGTGCAACATGTACGCGCAGCATACGAGAGCGAATTAAATATTGAAATCGTTCATGTATGGTGCGATAGTCAGGTCGCACTCAACTGGATACATAGCAAGAAGTCTCTGCCAGTTTATGTGCGGAATAGGGTAGATGAGATTAGAGCCCTTTTGCCAGACGTTGCTTATCATTATGTAAATACAAAAGAAAACCCTAGTGATCTCATAACTAGGGGTATAATGGCTAGCCAGTTAATGAAGTCCGAATTGTGGTGGCATGGTCCAAGGTGGCTGCTCCATGAAAGTGAATGGACGATATGGCATGCTGTTGGTGAGGGACTTCTGCCACTGGAAACAGTGGCAGTTACAGCCCATCCAAATGAGCCACCGGGTCCTATCATGAAGTGGGCAAGATTCGGTGACTATAATAAACTAGTCAGAGTTGTAGCTTGGGTGTTGCGATATGTATCCAATCTCAAGCTTAAAGTAACGGGCCAACTCTGCAACAGGGGTCACAACATTGATGCTCGTGAATTTAAAGCAGCTGAAGTAACTTTGATCAAATGGGTTCAAATAGAAACCTTTTCCAATGAATTAGAATCCTTGAAAGGCTCGAATAAGCCATTAATGCCTAATACAGTGCGTCAACTAAGGTTGCACCTAGACAATGGCCTCATCAGGTGTGAGGGTCGCCTGAAGTGGTCGGGTGTACCAGACGGCACAAACCGACCTATACTTATGCCAACAAGACATCACGTTACTGATCTATTGATCATACGTGCACATAGGGAAGTAAAACACTACGGGGTATGTCATATTATATCCAATTTACGTCTCACATGGTGGATAACCAGGGTTCGACAAGTAGCTCGACGCGTAGTACGAAAGTGTGTAATATGCCAGAGACTAAAGGGTAAACCGTATGCAACTGGACCAGCTCCACCCCTACCTGAATGCCGTGTAAAGCAAGTAGAACCTTTCCAAGCGGTATGATTAGATTACACAGGGGCATTGAAGACGAGGGAGAGTGATAAGGTTTATATATTATTGTTTACCTGTGCAACATCTCGAGCGGTACACCTAGAACTATGTGATAATATGTCTAGCGAAGAATTTATGCTGGCGTTTAGACGGTTTTGTGCCCGTCGTTCATTCCCTCAACTCATTCTTAGCGACAATGCTCCCACTTATGTCCAAGCATCAAAATAGCTAAAGGTTTTGAGTAGTGATCCTGCTATCATCACTTTTTTGGGAGAGAAGAAGTGCGAATGGAGGTTCATTCCAGTTAAGGCACCTTGGTTTGGTGGAATGTGGGAACGATGTGTCGGCATAGTAAAGTCAGGACTAAGAGCGGTTGTAGGATGTGCTCTATTAAAGAAGAGTGAGTTGACGACAGTCCTCACAGAGATAGAGGCAGTCGTGAATGATCGCCCGCTTACATATGTGTACACCGACCTGCAAGAACCACTACCATTAACGCCAGCTCACTTGCTATATGGAAAACCATTGACTGCGTTTCCATCTGATTTTCAGTCCATAGTAGAGTTAGAGGATCCCTCGTTGTACTCTGAGGTAGCGGTGTCTAAGAGATACCAGTATATATCCAGGATAATCGAGGATTTTAGGAAACGGTGGATTAGTGAATATCTGCTAGCATTGAGGGAAAGGAGTGTTACTCCCTCTGGTAGACCAACGGCACCTACAGTTGGCGAAGTTGTTTTAATTAAAGAAGATAGTCCTCGTTTATACTGGAAATTAGGCCGCGTATTGGAGGTATACAAGGGGGCAGACTCTGTAGAGCGGGTGGCGCTATTGAAGACAGCCACTGGAACTACTGTTCGTCCTATCGCACGTTTGTACGCTTGGGAGCTCGATTCCGCATTGCAATCTGAGGCTCCACCTGTTATTGCTGGGTCCGAGGATTCTCAAAGGAACGACTCACCTCTTACTGATGGTGATCATTCTCGGACCGGGACGCGTCCCAGACGCGCTGCTGCTGGCGCCGTCGACTTGTGGCGTCAGAAGATAGCCTCTGGGCAACTTTAGGTTTAAGGTGGGGTTCAGGTCTTTTTTGTGGGGGGAGTGTATCGTATAAATACGATAGAATATGACTCTTTTGTTCCCGTATGTCTCTGTGACGAAACGATCTCTCCTACAGCACTACGTAGGACGAGTAGATCGTATATTATAAGATTGTAAATAAGTTAAGTTATAAACGGCCTAATATGCTATTAAGCAATATTGCCATGGTCTTCTGTAGTATATATGAATTTATCGTATATATTAATATAATTTATCGTATAGAGCAACCAAGATGCGGTACGATAATTTGGGCTCCTGACGGTTTGCCAAGGCAGCAAGGTGTGCTTTTGAGGTACGCCAGAGCCTTCACGAACACCAACCAGTTAACATCTAAATTTTCCGCCCTCAGTTGATCGAGCTTTTGTGCCTCTAATCACAATACACATACAGCAATACACTCAGCTACACCATCACGACGCTCTCATCGACATCATGACTGACTGATAGATAAGCATAAATTATAATAATCATGTCCATTCCCATGTAATCATTTATTCTTTCTTTAACTTGACTCGAGTCTTGGGACCGAAGTCTCGTTCCCCATTGTCCACCGCCATATTGGGTAAAACGTTCTCCCTTGCCTCATTGCCACGTGGAACTATTGGTGAGTTAATTCCTGGCTAATATTAACCCTTATAACCTTACCCTATATATACATATATTATGTGAGACCTTTAGATATAAATTAGCTTGTTTCAGATTCAATTCAATTTAGATATAGAGTAGTTTTCATTTAGATTGATTTTATTTGATTCATTATAGCTTAGTAATATTTAACTTCCATTGATAGTTTACCACAGTGTTCATGAATAGCTATTGACAGACAGAGGAAGAAGGTCAGATAACATTTCCACAACTTAAATGAATCTAGCCTATTCACAAGGAATGTCAGCATTTGATGCCTGATCATGGGTTTCCTTGTCGCCATTTTATCTGCAATTAGCCTAAATATGTTAATTAATATCAGCAGCATCTCCCAAAATGTGACTAAGAGCAATCTGGCATGTCTTGATTCAAAACATTCAATAAACATTCACTAAAACCTTCAGCAGCAAACTTTATCTAACTTCTGTGTGTCTTTTGGGTGTCTGCTGGCGGCCATTTTGGAAAATGGCCACCACGGCCGCCAGGGGGCAGTTGGGCGATGGCTCCACATCCAAATTTGTTCATAATATATTGCTCTACCTCTGTGCCAAAATTGGTGCTTTTATCAAAAAATGCACAATAGGTTTGCTTACCCGCTAATATATACTAATATATTATTTGTATTATAATTATTATTATTATTATTATTATGATTATTATTATTATTTGTATTATTATTATTATTATTTGTATTATTATTATTATTATGATTATTATTATTATTTGTATTATTATTATTATTAGTAGTATTATTATTATTATTATGATTATTATTATTATTTGTATTATTATTATTATGATGATTATTATTATTATTTGTGTTATTATTATTATTACTATTGTTATTGCCATTATTTGTATTATTATTATTATTATGATTATTATTATTTGTATTATTATTATTATAATTATTATTATTATTTTTATTATTAGTAGTAGTAGTAGTAAACATATTATTAGTTCATTCTTTTCCTGTAAATGATCTTCTGGCAAGCGTAGACTTGATCCTTATGTCTTGCTCCCGCTTTCATACCTTTCTTTATGATTTTTTGTTTCATTAACCTCCGAAAATGTTGTTCATATGTATTTGCTTCCTTGTACAATCGCGCTAAGAAGTCATGACTCGATTCCCAGTACCTTTTGTTCAGAAAGTGCTATCTGGCAACTATTGAGGCTCTACTATATTCATATATTACACACCGGGGAGAACTGTATTGAAGGAAACAATACCAAAAACACGATATACAAGTATTGTTGCAATATATTTATCTCATTATGTGAGAGCAAAACAAATAATACGAAAGTTTAGACTAACCCGAACGAAAAAAATTGAAACTCGTAGTATTTCGCTCACTAGATTCAGGATTAAAATGTGGAGCAAGTTTCTTAATGCTTGTATTACTTTTTAAACCAACAATACTGGGAGAAAAGTATCTCATAAAATTAAAACCAACAGATAAAACTAATATTCAAACCGTAAGTGTCAATAAATCACGTAAATAAACATAAACAGATTGTTTTTTCCACATTTTGTTCTCTATGTGGGACAACAGTCTGCCTGAAACACAAGCGGTCTCCAGTATATTTTGGAACAAAGCTTGAATACTCGAGAACAGCTTGTAATTTGTATAGACAAACGATGAATTTTCACTTTTAGAATATATAATAACCCATAGGGAGACCCATATAAAAACGGAAGATGGAAAGGCAAGTGTAAAAGGACAAAGGTGAATATAAACGCAAAGAGATATACTCCCCCTCATATCCTGACAATGACTGACTCGGTCGCTGAATATCCTACCGTTCCTACGGGCCTGAGAGTGCAACATGCTAGATAGCGCATGTAAATTAATTACTCTCATTATTCTATAAAGAAATTGTAAACAAACATTACTTATATTTATTCAAACTTCAACATAAATCAAAATTGGAGGGCATAAATAGGTAAATTTTCTAAGTAGGCCAATTATTGGGAATATCCAAAGACCTATAGTTTAAAATTTGGAAACGACCGGGCTCCGAGGGGCAGTGGAGAGTTGCCATCGGTAGCCAGATTTGGGAACTATTGTCCGATCCTTAGAAAAAGCGAGTCATGACTTCTTAGCGCGATTGTACAATCGCGCTAATAAGTCATGTCTCGGCTTTCATTATGTTTGGCTCGCTCTGTACTGTATTAATGTCTGTCAGATGTTGAATAAGGTCAGTAAGTGTAGGAACATGTTTGTATATCTCACTTGAAACGAATAAATCAGGTTTAGATAGTGCTGATACCAATTATTGATCAAAATATACTTGGTGCCGAGACATCACCTATTAGCGCGATTGTACATTATTATGTATACTGTAAATCAAGTTTGTTCACTAGACTAGCTCATAATCCTAGAACAATTTGATGGAATCGTATCAAGCTATTGTATAAAGTATACTGTATATCTTTTATTTTGTCAATGATAAACTTAGAGTGTTGAAAATTGTGTATTCATTATTAATAATAGGTTTGTAGGTATGGCTATTCACATTATAATTTCTTCTATAAATGATAAGATCAAATTCCAATATATATACAAACACATTTGAACAAAAGATTGCCATTTCCTCAACCACCGTTGGCACAGATATGAAACTATTTTGGTTAATTCAACTAAGTATGAAATATCCTATTACCACTCTTGCTAAATCAGCTCCCCAAAAGTTAGGTGTGCTCAACCGTCTCCGTGGGGTACAGTGCGCTCCTGTATTGAGTATTGTTCAAATGTGTGGGGAGGCTCCACCCATACCACACTTCTCGAAGAGTTTAATCCAAAGCATTTCGTCTCATCAACTCGCTTCCACTTACTAGTTACAATCACTTTCTACATGCCGCAATGTTGCATATCTTTCACTCTACTATCGCTATTACAACAATCAGTGTTCTTCAGAGCTCTCTCAGTGCATACCTCCTCAAATGGGCGAGTGTGAGGCATCCGCCTGTCAACACAGTCTCACTCTTATTCTGTCCAGCTCTCCAACCCAAGAAATGGCAAATTGTCTCAGTCTTTCATCTACTCAACAAGTGAACTCTGGAACTCTGACCTTCAATCAATGTTTCCTTCATCTTATGACTTAAACTGCTTTACACTTCGTTTGTCCAGGCATTTAAACCCCAACGTACCTTGAATTCGGCCCTGTCACTCTTTCAGCTTTGAGGGAAACACTCGCTACAGGCAACCTGCCTTTTGTCTCCTTCATACACATAGAACAAAAAGTACATTTACATATGCTTCGGGTTTTAAGTCGTCCAATAGATACAGAATCTTGCACAAGCTAGTGATATGTTAATAAACTTAATTCCAAACATTTAAGAATATTCAATAATAAATTAATATCCTAAGCTTAATTCGTTTTAATAGTACGGTCAATAGTTCGTGGAAAACCTTGATGATAAATTGCCAGAAATCTAAAAAAAATATGCAATTTATGAGCAAGAGTATTGGAGTACTATTTATTTTAACCGTACCATCTTGTTCTTTGTATCTTCCTCTCCTAATTATTCACCCTTCATCCTTCCCCTCTCATCTTGTCTTCATGTTTCTGCAAATTACTATACGTCCTTTCAATATTATCCCCTTAGCAATATCCGTACCTGCATTTATTTATAAACATATATTTATTTTGTATATATAAAACAAACTGTGTTCATCGTAACTTGAAACGTCTGCTATGCTATTAGCATTCAAACACTCCTGGAACTGTGGCTTTCTACCATATTATATATTTTGTACATGTGTGTGTGTGTGCGTGTGTGTCTATGACTGCCCTATTTCTTGTCCTTAGTCTCACTATTATATTCTGCTTTGTTTTTAAAATGTCAAGTACCTTCTTATATTTCATGCTTCTTTACAGTATTCGGCTAACCATGTTACAGGGGCAGTAGGTCCTTTTTTACTGCAACAACTTACACATAAAACAGATACATGTGTACATTATATATTTATTATATTTATTTACAAAAGCTAACAACGTATTTATCAATCAGTATTTATCTGAACAAAGGCAAATCTATAGCAAAAAACCATAAATACATATAATATATATATATACAGAATATACAAAGGGAGAGTGAGAGAACTTGGGATAATTATAGATTTGGGTTTTTGTAGGGAAGGTGAGTTAGTCAAGTATTCGCTGTGTACTGAGTGTTATCTTGGAAGCCTTCTACAGTAATTAAATATAATGTAAATATATTTCATTCCACATTGGCGGACTTGTCAAGGTAGCTTCAAGATACAAGTATACATAACAAAGGCCAAACGGGATAGTATGTATGTTGCTTTATTTATTACATTAGGAGGGATCCAAAAACAGGAAACAGCAATACTTATGGTATCCTTGTTGTTCAATACCTCGTGCGTTTGCCAGGGGTGACAGGCAAGGGAACTAGGGGACTCTGCATGTTTGCAGGGGTGGAAGGAGGATGGAAAGGGACAGGTTACATGTCATAGTCAGGCTTCATCTTCGTCTTTGTCTTCTGATTCAATTTCGTCCTGTCTCGGTCTGGCAAGGGCGAGTGTCTCAGTTTGCTTGAAGAAGTGACTGCATGCTGAATCACTTGGCAAACCGTTTTACAAGATGGCGCCTCGACTGTACAGTATAACAAATTAAGTATGCAGGTGGGGTGACTGTATTCCGAGCCACACATACAAGTGATTTGACCGTATTCTGAGCCACATATGCAGGTACTGTGACCATATTCCGTAATCCAAGCTGATGCCCTGACCGTATTCCAAGCAGAGTGTGCAGGTGCTGTGGCCGTATGCCAAGGCACGTCTCTACTCGTATTCTAAGGTGAAGACTGGTCAGCCGTTTTCCAGGCTGATGCATCACCATATTCAAAGTTGAGGGAAGTTACTGTTGAGGTGATCTTTCGAATGGTGGTTGGCTCATGACATGTGTCTGGTTTTGGTTCTTCTTGCCGGTCTTTGAGGTGAGGGCTAAAAGGTCTCCATCGGTAGGTAGTCACGGAAAGGACCTTTCTATGACTTTTTAGCCCGGGTGTCACAGGGACAGGTAGATGGAGGGGTGAGTGAAGGGGTTTGGGTAGGTGATGTCCCGAGGGAAGTGGGGGAGGTGTGAATGAGAACAGAGGAAGGGGGGTTTGAGGAACAAAAGAGAACTAAGGTAATTGAGATGATAATGAAGGAAAAGCTATTATAGAGAATCACTGGATAGATAATAATCACTAGAGATAACTGGTAGAATCAGGTATCAACATTTTTGTAACCTAAATGTTTTTCTGTTCTTGCAGGTGCTAGTAAATTTCTTTAGAAAAAAAGGTGTGTATATTTCGATGTGTTTTAAGACTACATTCCCTGAAACATACTTCATTAAAAACGTTTGCCTTAATATAACAAGTATGTAGAAGTGTGTTTTGTTTTAGTAAGTAGGGTGATATAAAGATTGTTTCACAAGCTATTACCCAATCCCTTATACATAGTTCAATATTGGATTGGGGACATTAGTATAACATGTTTAGGAATATGGCTGGTAGATTCTCAATGTAACCTTCTCATCGTATTGATCTGACGTCACAAAGCATTTATATATTCGTAGTCTATCATATTTACCCTAATTTTGCAATGTTCAACCTCTCCAAACTCAATCATAAATACGCTTATTTCCTTTATTACCATTGTCATTAGTCCCCATTCCCGTCCCTAGCACTATAATGCTTATCACCATCACTTATCACCATCAGTCTCCGTTACTACTATCAATATCACCATTATCACTATCATAGTCTACATCGCAACTACAACTATTGTCTTCACTTCATATTCACTATCACCATTATCTCCGCAATTTATTTCGTTCTTCCCATTTCCATTACTTCTGGTGCCCCGACCTTTGACTTCTCCATTACCAATATCATTCCCGGTATCACCAACAATATCTCCAGCACTATCACTATCACAAATCCCCAGCCTTCTCTTTTGGTGACCTCTTCGTACCGTACATTAACATTTGACTGTCTGTACCAACATGTCTATATAAAACCCTCTCTTCACCTGTCGTATGTATGTCAACCTTGGCCTGAATGTTTAAAACACAGACCAATACCACCTATCACCACTACTGCACCACCAAATTATGGTACACTTCCACCTTTACTTGCGACGGTAAATGTTTATTAATCTAGCCTCTTTGATTATCTTGATGTTATTTCCCCAACAACCTAAATCACATGTTAAAGTCGGAAGTGCAGGTAACTGCACATTCATCCGTACAAGTAGCTGGTATACAACTATATGATCATGTTGTGACACTAAATATTGAATTAAGGAACACATTGACTTGGATATGGAATTAAAAAGCAAATTTCAAAATATGTCATTACCATATCAGGACTTATCAATAACATTTACCCCACCGGCGATGGTAGCACCCATATACCACTACATTTTGTCACTACTCCAATACCATCATATAACACACCCTTCCATACACAATACCACCACATACTGTAGGTAATGGTGCAGCGGATAGAGTGGTGGACTAATGCATTTCAATTTCAATTCAAAAGAGTTTATTGTCACAATCATTATACATTACATATAATTCAGTTCATACAATATACAGAGTGTGACAATGAGGATCAGATACCATAAGGTATATATTATGTCCTCAATTGTTACATACACAATTGAATTATAGTCACCAAAAAAAAATAATAATCCAAGGAATACCTCCGATTGACTTATAGTAATCCAAGGAATACCTCCTATTGACTTATAGTAATTATACAATTCATAAATAATTATACAAACAAGCCTGAATCATCATTAAGAATTATATTGTTTTTCTAATGAGTAACATTTTAATTTATATCAATGTTATCACTTATTGTGTTCCATATTTGAACGCCCCTAAATCTGAATGTACCCTTTCTCACATTCATTTTAGCTATTGGAACATATAATTTATTGCTTTGCCTAGTTGCATGCTGTTGTACACTTTCATTTGTTACACAAATAGATGGAGTAAGGCTCTTCGAATATTTGAACATTAATTTTGTTACTGCAAACTTGTATACCTCATGCAATTAAAGCAATCCTAAAGCTTTAACAATTGGCTTTGTATGTTCTCTTTATTTGGCTGAACTAATTATTCTTACTGCTCTCTTTTGTAATTTGTTTAGGGGTTTACATTGTAAGCACAGGCTGTACCCATAACCTCTATACCATAAGTTATATATGAATACACAAATGAGTTACACAGTGTTACTAATGTAGATGAGTTCAAAAACTTTCTTGCCTTGCATAATATTCCTATTCCCTTGGAAATTTTAATTTTGAGGTATTTTATATGTTCAATCCATGATAATCTCGAATCTAAAATAGGCTAACTCCTAAACATTTAGTTTTCTCAACTCTATTTAACGCTCAAAGAGCGGGTGGTGGATGGAGCATATTTCACTGTGCCGCTCAGCGTTTTTTTTTTACCATAAAAGGGGTTGTTTCCGTGCTCTTTTTCATGCATAAACAAGACCCAGAGTGTAATACAAGTATGTATCCCTGAAAGGGCGTAAATTGAGCTTTCCAATGACACCCGAACCATCCTTCTACGATCACTGGTTGTCTTGCAACGATCGTGCAACCGAAGGGCAAAATCGCTAAAATACAGTAATTTCTTTATATAATTACATATGTAGCGAGGGAGTGAGGGTGGATGTAAGTGGAGTACATCTCAGTTGGTCCACGGCGGCCGTAGCGAGCGGTCATGAGGTAACCCATGCTCCTCCAGTCACTCGTCTCTCTCTCAGAGCCAATATTGCGCCAAAATTGCACTCAGACTTAAGTCGGGCCTCGCCACATAGTCCAAATTTTTCGATACGGACTTAAGTCGGGCCCCAATAGACAAGGGTTAATGAAGTCACATTTATGCTTAAAGTATGATTCGTATACATATTTTAATCTTTCATGGTAAATATCATGTAATGAATTTTATTTATGCATACAGATAATTGATTTGCAACAGTCCAATCCATAAAGCTTTAAGTTCTGAGTTCATTACAGGAATAAGATAATGTACATTGTTGCCACTCAGGAATATGCTGGTGTCATCTGCAAACAATATGGGTAGTACATTTGGTGAGACATTTATAATGTAATTTACATATACAAGATACAAAAATGGGCCTAGTACACATCCCTGAGGCACCACAGACTTCACATAGCCCTAAAATGAACTTTCCCCATTATGCATCACATACTGTGGTCTATGTTCTAAGTAACTTTTTACCCAGTTCCATGCAGGTCCTCTGATACCGTAATGATTCAATTCTGATAACAATGCACCATGGTTGAGAGTGTCAAAGGCCTTGCTGAATTCCAGGAACACTCCAAGAACCTGCTTTCCCGAGTCAAGTGCCTCAGATATTTTGTCTATTAAAAAGACAAAGGCTAACACAGTACCATGCCCTCTCCGGAAACCAAATTGATATTTAAACAATAAATGATTCTTGTTGATGAACGATATAATTCTGGAGTACATTATCCGTTCAAATATTTTTGAAAAGACGGATAATACTAATACAGGTGGATAATTGCTAACCAGTGAAGCACCCCCACTTTTAAAAAGAACTCGGCAAAAAGATTCTTGCCTGTTTAACAAAAACATGTCTATATGAAGGTGTATATAGTTTGGCCTGCCCACTGATTAAATTAAAGAGCCGCAGAATTTTGACTGTGCGAAGGTAGCATAATAAATTGTCTTTTAAATAAAGGCTTGAATGAAAGGTTGGACAAAGTATCATCTGTTTCTTAAATATTTATTGAATTTGACCTTTAAGTGAAAAGGCTTAAATACATCAAAAAGACGAAATCCATGCCGAAAGTCAGATATATATAGTCCATGAGCCAAGACCCGAATTTTGGGATATCGGTACCACCCGGGGTGACTAATTCTCTTAGGTGTTTTTAGCTTGCTACATGTCTCTAGTTTATGTTTTGATATGATAGCCCTTGCACATTGGTAGCTTAATGGTCGTTATCACTTCTTGAATAGACATACCCTACCGAAAATTCCGAATTTTTTTAAAATGTCAAATTTGGGGACAGGAATGCCTAAATGTCAACAAAATGCATGTAGTAATTGTCACATTTAATACAAGTCCTGTAAATACACACTAAGCATGCCATGGGCTTGTACATACTATTATGGCAAATTACTACTCCTAAATATCATCTACGTCAGACTCGGAATCTGACTGTTGTGCCACCGGCTCTTCTTCAATAGCCTTGTTCTGACATGTCTGTAACCTGCACATGTCCGTGCATTTTAGACCATTGCTGAGGCAAGTACACTTAGGGAGTTCGCATGACCGCACACACTTGCAAGACAGTAGCTGCATAACAGCATCTGGTGCTGGTGAGCCTCGCATCCAGTTGACGGCAAGCTTACCGTCCTCATCTGTCATCCAACCGCAGTCTGTTGGGTTCGCAACAAATGGCTGGCTCTGAAGACTTCTCCTCCAGATCGCAGCCTGGTAGTTTGCACGCAGTGCATGCATGAAGAGGCAGTCCTCACAAGGAGGGAGTTGACTTGACTCTACCTCTCCACGTCTTGCACAGAACAGCTCATACCGAAGCTTGTTTACCTTAGTTGTGTTGGTAGATGGTAGGTACATGTGGCAGGTGATTTCCTGTAGCTTCTCAAAGAGTTCAGGAGACACTTCCCATGAGCGTCCAAGTTCGTGAAAAGCATGCTGGTATGTCTTGTCCATCTTCACCTGCTTGAGTGTCGTCATCTTCCCTCGGCCAGCGAATGCACTGACGGTATCACAGCCTGTAAAGGCATGCATACCAATCAATGAATCACACACGCTGCCTCCCAGTGTGCGGCTCAGTGTGGTGATATCCAGGAATCTTGTCCGGTTCTTCGTCCCGCACTTCTGGAACAGATGGGATGGGATCTTGTGGCACATGCCAAGACACAACACCATGACGTCTGTATCTTCTGCAGTGATGATGACAGACTTGTTCCCAGATTCTGCTGCATGAAGTGCATGGAGAAGAAGGCGTGTGTCTGCTTCTTCTTGAGTTGACTTAAGCTCAGGAGCCTCTTCCCACTGCTCTTTGGTGATCTTGAAGCAGCGCTGCTCACATGTGACATACAGCTCCTTGTCCTTGAGCTTCTCCCTGTGCTGTGGTGCCTTCCATTCTTCTACCAAGAACTTGATAAGACTTGCCTTGTTGGAGGAACTACCGAGTAACTTTCTCCACTGCTGGATGTTGTGCCCAGGTTGAATGTTCTTGAAATGAATTCCTGTGCCTGCACTTCTTTTGGCTCGTCCTGCATCCTTGATGGATGTCTCCTTGTAGATATCAAACACAACATCAATGCACCTGCTCTTAGCACCTTCATGAACAGCGTGACTCAGTGCTGTACCTGCAAGCTGTGAAAAAGTTTTGTCGTTTCCCTTCAGTTTGTGGACCAGGCTCATCCCATCAATTATGGTAGCAGAGGGCTCGGGTATCACTTCTGCAGGAGAAACATTCCTCTCTAACTCCTTTGCGAGGGCAGCCTTGTTGGTCTTGCGGAGAGACCCATCACCGCTGGCAAGTGCCCAAGGCAAAGGCCCCAGGGGATGAGCCAAGACATCACTCATTTTGAGCTTTCTGTTCTCGGCAACAAGGATCATCTGGCCAAATAGGTTCCTGTCAGCCTTTAAGATAACCTCCTTGGCATGGTCTTGTGAGCGTGGCTTCATTCTGATGTTAGTGAACGTTCTCAGTTTCGTCTTCGTCATCGTGTCATGAAACTGTATAGTTGGCGTATCGATCTCCAGGCGCTCTTCCTTGAAGGCTTGATATGCATCCTCTCCTATTCTGTAGGCCCCTAGAAGGTCTTTGACAACTTCTGGTGGTGCCATAGTCGCAGTTGACAAACTGACAAGATCTTCTTGCTCTGCGTTGAAGGGGTTTCAACCAGCTGGTCTCCATCAGTTGAACTAAAGATTGGACATCGGCCTCATCTCTTCTAATCCTGGGCATCTGTAGGTCTGGGTGGCTGAAGTCAGTATACTTTTGGCCTACTACCATAGTCCTGAGCTGCCTTAAGTACCTGCTGCGATACTCCGATGTCAGGTAGTACCTGGCGACAGCTCCGCCTTTCAGGCTGAAGCCTTTTGTGCCCCCTGGTGTCTGGGTGTCTTTGTTGATCGTCTCTTCGATTGTCTGGTCCACAGGGATCCGTCCAAAGGGATTCTTGCTACCGATCTGGACCGAAAAGCCACCTTGCATGAAGTGTTCATGGACCTCTGGGTGTTCAATGGGCAGTCGAGACATCAAGGCATAGTAGTAGGTTAGGAACCGGGCATAGTTCACTTTGTCATAGGCAAAACACCACGGTATCATCTGTCGGATTGCTCCTAGGTGGAGCATCCAGTTGCCTTCTCTGGAGGCTCGAATTAAGTCCAGCATGATCTCAACCATGTCCAGGTATGACATCCAGAATGCTGAGAGGTTGTGTTCATCTCTGAGGGTCTCAAGATAAACTTGGAAAAGCTTCATGATATGTGTGCATGATTCACTCTCCATCAGCTCTTGAAAGAGTCCCTGAGACACATTGCTGTGAAAGCTGTTGATGTCCTTCAGTGTTTCATCTAGATGGTGTATGTCCCTTGAATGGTTTTCTTCTAGCCATGAAAGGAAGCCTTTCCATGCAAGCCTCATCAGTGCTTCATACACGAGCTTGTGTAGTCTCACTGCTCTGTTGTACCTCTTGCCGTTCATCACTCCTGACACTGATCCTTCTGCGATGATACCTGATTCCCACACACAGATCTCTAAGACCTGCATCTTGAAACCTCTTTCCTATGGTGGAGATGAGATTACAGATTGTGTGGAAGACGCCCATCCTGATGATAATGTTCTTGAACTTCTCTTGTTTCCAGATAACTTCGGCAGCTTTGGCATAGAGTGCTTGATCAAACACGCACACAATCTTGTTAAGCTGTAAGGACTGCATGATAGCATGCGTTTGTTCCAAGATTTCATTAACGGTGGACCATTTCTGTTGCGGGAGCATTGATAGTGGGCAGGTAGCTTACAGTGTCCTGAACCACTGCAATGTCTCTGCGCATTTTGATGTTGAACCCAGTCCAACTGCTGATGGACTGGTCCTCATGGTCTGACATTCGAGTAAGAAGCCAGATATGGTTCTTTGTCTTTGAATCCTGGACTTCCTTGGTAGTGTCGACATACGCAGTCTCAATCCTAGGTGGCCCTGCCCGCCGCCCAACATTGTATATTGGCAGCATTGATGATGTCTGAGTGATGCTTCTTATCTTGGACTTGGTAATCTCTGGCAGGACTTTCTCTGGCACAGAGCCTGCAACCTTGGACTGGACAGCAATGCCATTGACTCTATGAGAAGTACCTGCTCCACTTAGGGTCTCTTCAAGTCGGTCAATGTTATCCCAGGCCAGGGTTGTGAACACACCAGGGTAGATGTTTGCTGGCAGTGGAATGTCATCCTTTGAGCATTCCAGCTTCTGGATACAAAGGGCTGTATCGATCTCCTCAAACATTGAGTAAGACACACAGTGACCAAGACGATTCAGAGTTCGGATCAGTTCTGTGTTTCCTGTCAAAGACTTTACAGCATTGGTCAGCAGTACGTGCTTGGGTGGTTTTGTCTTGCCACTGGTAACAGCAAAGACCAAGTCACTGCCAAAGGAAGTGGCAAGACGTTGAGCTCTTTCAGAGGGAGTTTCACACTCACACTCTCCTGTCAGCAGGGTGTGCAGGAATTGAGTGACTGCTGCAGGAATGACATTCTGATCTGTATCGGGAGGCCATGGCTGACTCACATCTTGTTTATTGATCTCATTCCTCAGCTGCATTCCTGCTTTGGTTAAGACATCTTCAGAGTTAGCTGCTCTTGCTTCTTGCAGGTCTTTTGCCATTTTGTGTGCTTGCCGGGCAAGGTCGTCCATTGAGAGGCTGCGTGGATAGATTAGAAGCTTTCCTTTCTCATCTGGGACAAAGCGTAGTGATTCTCCAAACTCGGTTTCAATCTTTCGGCGAACATGTTTCTTTGTCGCTGGTTTCAGTTGGATAATACCACGGGACATCATGGATCTCTCAAGCCTAGATGTGAGGTTTGTCATAGGCAGTACCTCTGGGTTGGGGAATAATTTGGTCCTTATATACAAGCAGAGTTCCTCGAGGGCTTCTGTCTCAACCTCTTCGTAGCGTGCTTCCTCGCTTTCTTCCTGATTTTCACCTGCACCCGACCTGGCGGCCGCTGGGAAATCATCTTTTGTGAAGAGTTTGTAGCACGACTTGTGGTAGTGACCCTCTGCAGCAACAAGGTCTCTGCTAACTAAACCAAGGATTCTCTGGTTGAGTTTCCTTATTGCTGCTCTGCGAATCTTCTCATCTGCTCGTAGCTCAACACACTGTATGAGTGGCTCCCTTGTCTTTGTTGTTTTTATGTACTTGCTTGACTTCTCGCAGAAGATACATACTTTGGCATACACCCTGCTAGTACTAGGGGCATCCCTTGATGCCCTCCTCCTGGGGTCGACGCTTGCTGATTCTATCTTGACACCCTTGGCAAGGATAGAATCCAGTGACTTCTTCATTGTAAAGAGACTACGACATTTACGGTGATAATGTATGTGTGGTATTCCTCCTTCTTCAAGGCCCTTGGCTGCTTCCAGGACTGGATCATGCTGCCTGATTTCTGCAGCCCTGAGCAATGTGTTCCAGGAGCCCAAATCCTGTGGTGACACCAGAGCATCGCTGTCATCATCAGAGCAGTGGATGATACAGTCGATCCGTGCTCTCTTCCTCGCAGATGGTTCCATCCTGCCGTCAAACAGTCGACACACACCTGCAAAAAATATCACCATTAAACCATGAACAAACAAACACATTACATGGAAACCACTCTACATATGTTTGCTCCTTCCAATAATAAATTATCCCCAAAATATAACAAAAAATCCCCAAATATGAAATAAACCCCTAAATATGGAGAAACTTGAAATACACATCGGAATAATTCTTGTAGAGAATCAAATAAGCTACAAGAGCTGTTAGAATATATTTTTCAATGTTCCCCATATTTAAGGATTTATTCTAGATTTAGAGGAAAATACCCAAAATATAGAGTATATTCCGAAATATGAGGAAATTTGAAAAATACCTAGGAACAACTCTGGTAGAGAATATAATTCTACATAGGTGTTCAAAGTTCCGCGATGATTGTGTGATGGATTTTAAAGAAAATGAGGAAAACGCCGAGCGTCACGCTAAAAATCTTTATTTTTGGGTAGCGCCCCTATTGCATCAAAAAAATTAGACTAAGCTACCAGTGCGAGAAGGCTATCATATCTTAATGTACTTACAGTCACTCTATAAACATTTTAGTACCATTCGTGTTTAGTCACCCCAGGTGGTACCGATATCTGGCCTGGCTCATGGACTAATACAGTATATGATCGTTCCCGCAGTTGGAGATTTGCATAGAGTAGGGGTGGGATTGTGTTTCACGACAGGTGCTACATGCTCTACGAAGAGGGGGTGATATACACTGCGAGAGCTCTGAGGAACACTGATTATTGAAATAGCGGTAGAATAGTGAGAGAGATGCAACATTGCAGTGATGAGAGACTGCAGAGAATTGTTGAGTGGACTTGAGTTAATGAGACAAAAGGCTTTCTTTTCTACTTTGTCTAGAAGTGCTGTGTGAAAGGATCCTCTCCACACGTGTGAACAATACTCAATCCATGGATGCACTGTGCCCCTGTACAGAGCAAGAAGCAGTGCAGTGGTAAAGAACCCCTGGAAGCAGTTGAACACTCCCAGCTTCTAGGAAGCTGTTTTAGCTAGAGTGGTAATATGATCTTTCCAAGAGAGACCAGAAGAAAAAGAGACACCAAGAATATTAAGAAAAGATGAAGGATTAATTTCTATGTTGTTGAAAAGTAGCTCATAGTTTTCTGGAAGGGGGCGACGAGTAGACAGATGGAGAAATTGAGATTTGGAAGCATTGAAAGTAACAAGGTTTTCTCTGCCCCAATTATAGATAGTAGAGAGATTAGAAGATAGGTGTTTTATGGCCTCCTTATGCGAGTTTAGGAGTTCCTGCTGTGAATAATTTTGTGGAAGGCTAGTTGAATAGTATAATGTAGAGTCATCAGCATATGAGTGAATGGGGCTGGAGGTGCAGTTGAGAAGGTCGTTAATGAATACTAGGAAGATAATTGGAGATAAAAGAGAACCCTGAGGAACACCGGAGTTGATAGGTTAGGGAAGTGAACCATGGCCATCCACCATCACAGCTATGGAACGGCTAGAAAGGAAATTAGAGACAAAGACGCAGATGGAGGGATAGAAACCGTGGGAGGGTATTTTTTTTGTGGGTTTTTTCTATGGGTTCTTTCTATGTGAATGAGGGAAGCAAAAGGCAGAACTGCCTGTAGCGAGTGCCTCCCCCAGATTTGAAAGAGCGACAGGGCCAAAATCAAGGGGGGTTTGAGCCAAAATGCCTGGTCACACACAGTTTAAAGCAACTTAAGTCATAGGAAGAGGGAAACACTGATTCTGGGAGAGAGTTCCAGAGCTCAGCTGTTGAATAGAAGAAAGTCTGAGAATAAAGTTCACTCTAGGGTTGGAGAGTTCACAGAGTAAGGGTGGGATTGTGTTGCAAGACGGGTACCACATGCCCCACATAGAAGAGGTGGTATGCACTGGGAGAGCCCTGAGGAACACTGATTATTATAGTAGCGATGGAATAGCGAGAGAGATGCAACATTGCGGCGGAGAGAGACAGATTGCAGAGAGTTGGTGAGTGGACGGAAGTTAATGATACGAAAGGCCTTCCTTTCAACTTTTTCTAGGAGTGCTGTGTGAGAGAATCCTCCCCACACATGTGAACAATATCCAATACAAGGACTAACTGTGACCCTGTGCAGAGCAAGAAGCTGTGCAGGGGTTGAGCACACCCAGCTTCTGTGGTAATATGGTCCTTCCAAGTGAGAGCAGAAGAAAAAGAGACACCACGAATATTGAGAGAAGATGAAGGATTGATTTTTGTATTGTTGCAGTATAAGGGGAAGTCCTCTGGGAGTTCCGGACGTGTCGTAAAATGGAGAGATATGGTTTTGGAAGCATTAACCCTTAATTAGCGGCGAACAACATAAGTCGAGTTAAAAAATGTGGCGGCGCTCGACATAGGTCGAGTGGCAATTTCAGCACGTAATGTGGCTGAGAGAGAGAGACAAGTGGTGGCAGGAGACTAGCGAGCGTATGACTGCTCCAGACCACCGCGGCGAACCTACTGACACAAATCTCAGCTCCCTCCTCCCTCTCTCACTCGCTACATACTCAATTATGTACCGAAACTACCGAATTACCTGCTTTTTGCACTCGCGTTGCACGGTTATTGCAAGAAAACTATCCATCATACAAGGATCGTTATGGTGTCATTCGAAAGCTCTGTTTATGCCCTTTCAGGGATAGGTACTTGTTTTACGTTCTGGGTCTTATTTAGGCATGAAAATGATCACGTAAACAGCCCTATTTTGGCTAAAAACACCCCGCTGTGCGGTACATATAATAAACCGCATAGGCCGCTCGTAAGGTGTTAAAGGTAACAAGGTTTTCTCTGCCCCAATTGGAAATAGTAGTTAGATCCGTGAATAAGTGTTCTATGACTTCATTACGTTTGTCTTTGAGGGATTGCTGGCTGGGGCGTTCTGGAAAACTAATTGAGTAGTGTCAGGTAGAGTCGTCTGCCTATGAATGGATGGGACTGGAGGTACAGTTGAGAAGATCATTCATGAAAAATAAGAAAGAGAATGGGAGATTAGACAGACCCCTGAGGAACACCGGAGTTGATAGGATGAGAAAGTGAGTGATGGCCGTTAACAACCGCAGCTATGGAACGGCCGGAAAGGAAATTAGAGACAAAGGCACAAATGGAGGGATAGAAACCGAAGGAGGGTAGTTTAGAAATTAAAGATTTGTGCCATACTCTATCGAAGGCCTTCGATATGTCGAGCGCAACAGAAAAAATCCCACCGAAGTTCCGAATGGAGAATGACCAAGAGTTTGTAAGATAAGAAAGAAGATCACCCGTTCAGTACCAGCGACGGCAAAGAACCGTCAGTAGATAAATCACTCCCCAGAGTCCATGGGATATAGCATTTTAAGTCAAACAAATTGCAATAGTTTGTTTTATTGCATGAACATGTTAGTTGGACTCCTAGTAACACCATATCCAAAATCGGACAAATTCGGACATATGGTATTTACGTAATTCACATTTTAACCCTTTCAGTAGGGATATTTTTTCACATTTTCACGTTTTTCTCGAAAATGGTGCATCATACAGATAAGAAGTATAGATACTAAAAAAATAGGAAAAAGTATTGTGCTCAAGTTATGTTCTATACATTTTTTCCCTAAAACCAATAGTCTTTATGCAAATAAGCCCAGAATTGGAATACGTGATTATGAAAAACTTTGAAAAAACAACTTTGCACTCACATTTCATTAAATATTTCATAACCTACTTATTTCACCGCAAATTGTTATAGAATAAATCTATTAGAGGGTGATTTTTTCGTTATTTTGGCATACTTTTTATTCTTCTAAATGCTAATTTATTTGACACAAATGTAAAATATATAATACACCCAATGTGATTTTTTTTTTTTTTTTTTTTTTTTAAGTTTTGTCAAATTAACTGCAATAGTTTATTTTATTACATAAACGTGTCATTTGTCACTAACATGTTCATGCAATAAACAAACTATTGCAATTTGTTTGACTTAAAATGCTATTTCCCATGGACAATACTGGGGAGGATTATGAATTCAATCATTCAAACAATAATATGTAAAAAGTTCTAATGATATCGAACACAAACATTTTATTTTGTAAGTTTACTTATTTCATGCATACAGAATATCAAATAGAATACAATTATTTATGTACTTTCCTTTTCAGGTGCATGATGAATGAGCACGAGCCGGAAGATACACCTGTGTGTGTGTTCTGCGGTATTGCTCTTGTTGTTGTTGTTGCTGTTCCTCAGGCTGTCTGGCCGAGCATCCCCAAGGTCCCGAGCAAGGCCAAGGCCATAACCGAGCGCCCCCACAGAACCCTCCAAGCTTACCACTAATAATGCCCAGGTGACCGAAGCCACTCAAAGGCTGAGGAGGGTGCGGAAAAGCCCGGTAAACAAAAGCCCCACCCAAGGCCCTGTGCCCCTCAGCAATTATAAAGGGAAAGTTGAGGGGCAAAGGAAAAAATGTGACGCTTTGGCTCCCAATCTGCCAGGGTTGGCAGTAGGGAGGTCAATCCACGGAAAAGACGCCGTCACTTGAGATCTAGAAAATATATAAGTAAAAGGAACAGTCAGAGTAAGCTATGGGTATGGCAGAGAACGCTCAACCCTCATTATGATAGACCAGCCCATCACCAGATATTGGTGTTGCTCTAGAAGCTAACACTAAGGATGGAACTGTGTATATTGGTGAAAAAGCAGCATCAACTATCAACCAAGCAAGCAAGGAAAGAGAGTCTTCCATTAATGTTCGAGCGGGCCAGCTGGTCCACTCTCGTTGCAGAGAGAAACATACAAACAAGAAAGATGTAGCAGCTGCCAAGAAAAGAAAGGTAGAAGAAACTGGTTTTCTTTCACCGTCATTAAGACCAAAAAAAAAAACCTTCCAGTATGCTACCCATTGTCTTTATTGTAAAGTGAAGGCTGTTGATGCGGATGGAAACCAATTTGAGGATGTGTTTCGAGTATCCACTAGGAATTGTCAAAATGCTAATTTACGATGTTGTGTGGAGCGTAGAGACAAGTGGGCTGATGATGTGAAATCAAGAGTTGAGTTTGCAAAAGACTTGCCTGCAGCAGATGCTATATACCATAAGGTGTGCAGTGGAAATTTCAGAACTGGAAGAAAAATGCCAGCCAAATATGACTCAGATATAAAAGAGAAAGTAGAAAGGAACAGGAGTGGTCGAAAGGTAGATGTGTCCAGAGAAGAAGCATTTCAGATTGTACTTGCTCAAATCGTAGAAGAAGAAGAAGAACTCACAACTCTTGCAGACTTACAAACTAGCATGAAAGAACATTGTCAAGATCCATACAGCCTCCCTTACCTTAAGCAGAAGCTAAATAGACCATTTTGAAGATTCTCTTGTTATTAGTTGGCCACTAATGTGGCCAAGAAATCATCAGAGCGTGAGGGCACACAGAATATGATAGATGGAGCATTAATGCAGTTTGACAAAGTTCTTCAATCAACAGAGGAAGAAGTGAGAATTTTAGATGCAGAAATTGTGGAAGTTGAAGAAAGACTCAGAGATATCAAAGACCAACTAAAGCAGAGCCCAAATGGAAAGTTATGGATTCTGTATATGGAGATGATGGATATACTACGGTCATCACTCAGAGGACAGCGAACCAGCCAGCCAATGTTATACTTCATGGCATTACAGAGAATGCTGCCCTTTTTTGCTGCATCTGGACACAATAACTACACAAAATCAGCCCATCTATTCCTCCAGGATATGGTAGCTCTGAAGAAGACAAATGAGAAACTCTATCACCAACTTATTGAGTCTGGTTTGTTCTTCATCAGACGATCAGACAGATTCTGGGCTGGGTTAGCACCAGACCTTGTTATTGAGCAAGTTCTTATGAAATCCATAAAATCATCAGGAGGTTTAACACATGGGCGAGGTATGGATGAGACTCAACGGACAAGATGGTTACAAGCCATGCCAATTTTTGCACAGATAAGTGATGAGGTAAAGAGTGGTCAGAAGATTGGCTCTGTAATTAAAAAAGATTTGACTGAATCCAGAAAGATAAGAGATCATGAAGATACCATAAAGATTTTTCAGTACCTAGAGCAACACACTCCATTTGCAGATACTGAGTATTTGTACAACATCATTTCAGGATTATCTGCACCCCAATCAAATGCTCAACTTGCCAAAGATATTGGGAACAATATTATCAAAATGATGGAAGGTCAAAATGCAGCAAACCATATTTTCAGGAAGAAACACCAGATCAAGACAATGGGTCAAAAGATAGTAACCGAAGGAGTTGAAGTGCAGGTTGATCCTCAAGCATTGTTTCAGCGGCTGCTTGTAATAGCCAATAATGCTGATATAGGTTTAAGTGAAATCATGAAGTATGAGCTGTCTGTATACCCACCATCACTGTTTACAAGCACTGGACTTCCTCGAAGTGCCACCAAGCCCCAGCTTGCAGATGCCATGGCAAAATACACTTCCAGTCAAGGACAACCAATCCTTGATGCAGAATGTTCTGTTTTTGATGGTGGATCCTTACTCCAGCGCATCAAATGGACAAGAGGAGAAACATATGAAGATATTGTATTCAAGTATGTTGCTCTTGTCAAGAGAAATGACTATCCCATTGTTGTCTTTGATGGGTATAACAATAGTGCATCAACAAAATGTGTGACACAAGAGAAACGTACTAGGGCTTAACTGTTGCCCCAGATGTTCACTTGTTACCAACTAAAGTCTTTGCCTTTGAGAACAAGGAGTCATTTCTAGCAAACCAGAAAAACAAACAGAAATTTATCAACTTACTTTCTGGAACTCTGAAGGAGCACGGAGTATCTACAAAGCATGCAGAGGGAGATGCAGATCTTTTAATAGTGCAGGAGGCAGTTAATATGGCACTTAGCAAGGTAACAAATGTCATAGCAGAGGATACTGACATATTGGTGCTTCTCTGTCATCTCATGAAGCCCAATAGTAAGCCTCTATTTATGGTATCACAGAAACCCAATATGAAGCACCCTGTCTGGAATATAGAAGAAATTAGTTCACAACTAGGGGAACAATGCTGCAGATGCTTGCCATTTATGCATGCCCTATGTGGATGTGATACTACATCAAGACTGAACACCATAGGAAAGGGGGTTGTATTGAAGAAACAAAACATCTTATTTGAATGTGCAGTGCCATTCTTGTCTGACACGTCGACTCATGAGGCAATACAAAAAGCAGGAGAAAGAG
This sequence comes from Paralithodes platypus, assembly GCA_032716605.1. Classification (NCBI taxonomy): domain Eukaryota; kingdom Metazoa; phylum Arthropoda; class Malacostraca; order Decapoda; family Lithodidae; genus Paralithodes; species Paralithodes platypus. The sequence goes on along the minus strand of CM064537.1, from coordinate 7,813,311 downwards.
CACTTATTCTAGTTTACAGCTCTAGCAGTGATTGTACATCTCTTGATGAGTTAAGAAAGAAAAAGTTTCAAGGTAGAGTCATAAAGAGTTTGAGAAGTGTTGACATTAACCCCTAACTGTCGGCGAGCAACATAAGTCGAGTTAAATAAAGCTGGACTATGTGGCGGCGCTCGACATAGGTCGAGTGGCAATTTCAGCACGTAATGTTGCTGAGAGAGAGAGACAAGTGGTGGCAGGAGAGTAGCGAGCGTATGACTGCTCCAGACCACCGCGGCGAACCTACTCACACGAATCTCACCTCCCTCCTCCCTCTCTCACTCGCTTTATACGGAATTGTATGGGGAAAGTGCCTAATTACATGCTTTTTGCACTCGCGTTGCACGGTTATTGCAAGAAAACTAGCCATCATAAAAGGATCGTTATGGTGTCATTCGAAAGCTCTGTTTAATTCCCTTTCAGGGATAGATACTTGTTTTACGTTCTGGGTCTTATTTCTGAAATGATCACGTAAACAGCCCTATTTTGGCTAAAAACACCCCGCTGGGCGGTACATATAAATAAACCGCATAGGCCACTCTTAAGGTGTTAAAGACCTGCCACCTACTAGTGATGCAGCTAAATATCACTCATTTCGTGTTTATTATCAAACACAAGTATGGCTAGGAAACATAAATATCACACCTGATGATTGGGGGTGGAAGAGAAACGAAAACAAACTAATACCATGCACGATGGACAACAGCCCAGCACCTGACACCTTGTTGAAAGTAATTAGATGTAAATGTAAAGGCTTTTGTGACACTCTACACTGTTCATGCAAAAAACATGGGTTACTATGTACAGAGTTTTGCGAGGAGTGTCAAACTAGTACTTGTGTCAACACATTCTCTGATGAGGATATTGAATGTGATTGAGCTAGTTCAGGCATAATGCATGTACTTTCAGCCACAATAATTTTTATTTTTTCTTACTCTTGTTTCAGTCTCTTTTTCTGTTCTTTAAATTGTGAAAATAGCCAATAGATCATTATTCTGTTGGCCATCTTATATAATCATATCATTTATAACTTCTGTAATGTAATCCACAAGGCAATCAAAGAGATTTTGTTTTCTATATTAGACATAGCTGACCTTATGACCCAAGGATTCATCCATAGGGGTCAAGGTCAAATCATATACTAGACAAGAAATCCTTTAGTTTATGTTGTATTAGTTTTCAATACATTTACTGTATATAATACACTTTTTATTTGAGGAGATATCTCATTTAAAAAAGAAATTCGTATAATTTTGAATATAAAATAACTTCAATTAAAGTTGTTTGATATAGTAATTCAAAGAGTCCAAATGACACGTTTATGTAATACAAATAAATAATTGCAGTTAATATGCCAAAACTCCAAATTTGTGTTTATTTGTTCACACATGTTCACATTGGGTGTATTCTATATTTTACATTTTTGTCAAATAAATTAGCATTTAGAAGAATAAAAAGCATGCCAAATTAACAAAAAAAAATCCCTCTAAAAGATTTATTCTATAACAATTTGCGGTGAAATAAGTAGGTTATGAGATATTTAATGAAATGTGAGTGCAAAGTTGTTTTTTCCAAGTTTTTCATAATCACGTATTCCAATTCTGGGCTTATTTGCATAAAGACTATAGGTTTTAGGAAAAAAATGTATAGAAAATAACTTGAGCACAATACTTTTTCCTATTTTTTTAGTATCTATACCTCTTATCTGTATGATGCACCATTTTCGAGAAAAACGTGAAAATGTGAAAAAATTTCCCTACTGAAATGGTTAAAATGTGAATTACGTAAATACCACATGTCCGAATTTGTCCGATTTTGGATATGGTGTTACTAGGAGTCCAACTAACATGTTCATGCAATATAACAAACTATTGCAATTTGTTTGATTAAACACCCTATTTTCATCTAATTCCCAGTCCCAGCAACGGCAGAGAGCCGTCAGTAATATACGATCCTTGTAACTGACAGTATCAGGCAGTGCCTTGTACCACAACCGTTTGAGCACTGTTCTAGAGTTTGGCAAGACTTCTCAGCTTATATCCATGCCTCCTCAGGTTGGGAGAGGCAGTATTCCTCCATCTTTTGAGGTGGGAGGTTGTTATATCTTGCCATTTTGGCCACATTGCTTGGGACTACTGGGGGGGGGGGGAATTTGTGGTATTACCCTATGGTACAGTTGGGGTTAAGGAAGCCATACTGGTGGTCTGATAGCAGGTTATGGGAAGATAAATGCTTAAGAAATTGTGAGGTAAGAATGAATTTAGAAACTTTAGAGATGCAAGAAATTAGAGCAATTGGACGATAGTTGGTGGGTTCAAGTCACCCTTCTTTGGGACAGGTTGAATGAGAGCGAACTTCCAGCAAGAAGGAAAGACGTTAGAAGAGAAACAGAGACGGAAGAGTTTGCCTAGGTAGGGAGTCATCACGGTAGCACAGTTTTTTAGTACAATAGGAGAAACACTGTCCGGTCCATTATACCTTCTTATTATTTAGGCCAGAGAGGGTGGAATATACATCCTTGGAAGAGATTATGATGTTAGGAATAAGTAGGGGAGAGGGGGGTGGATAGGAAGGAATAGAACCGGAATAATCCAAAGTGAAGTTTTTAGCAAAAGTTTTAGCGAAGAATTCAGCTTTGTCAGAGGAAGAAATGACGGTGGTGCCGTCAGAGTGGAAAACAGGAGGGAATGACGAAGAAGAAAAATTGTTGGAGAGGTTTTTGGCTAGATGCCAGAAGGTTTGGGAAGAGCTAGAGCTGGATAGTTCAGTGCATTTATTATTAACCCCTTATTGGCGGCGCTCGACTTAAGTCGTGCACCAATTTGCAGCAAGTTAGGAGCATTATTAAGGCTTTTAAAAGGTTAAAATCTAGTGCAAAACGCCGGGAGCGCAGCGGGCCAGACAGCCGACTCCCAAGGCTTACCGCCGCCCATTAACTCATGTTCCCTGTGTTCTCGAGAGGCCGGCAGTGTAGCCAGTAGTGAGCATAGCTGGGAAAAATATACCGCTATACGCTAAACTCCCATGTTGGTGGCACCACTGCAAGAGAACCACAAGTGCTAAGTAGCTCGTTCTGGTCTCATTTTGAAGCTTTTAGCGACTAGGATTTTGCTGAATACATTTCTTTTCATGCAGATAGATTCTTGAGTTTGAAGGCAACGGTACTGTTTGAATGTTTCCTCCTTATTGTGGAAAGCAGTAGAGCAAGCGTGATTAAACTAAGATTTGTTTGCATTACACTGAGAGAAAGAAAAATAAATATATGCTTCCATGCCCGAGAGGATTACCTCGGTAATGCGTTCAACACTCTCCGAGGGTCCCCGGCTAAAGAAGCAAAGGTCATTCCATGATAAATCAAAGACGTATGCGGTAGAGCCTCCCAGTCGGCAGCGCCAAAGTGCCACAAGCGCCGCCGGCTGGGAGGATCGGGTGGCCGTACCGGAGAGATCGGACAGGTGACAGAGATAAGTATATGGTCGGAGGAGCCCAAAGGAGAGAACAGATTTACAGTATAAGCAGAAGGGTTAGAGGTTAGAAATAAGCCAGAAATGTTGGGCTGATCTCCGAAGCGATCCGGGATACGGGTGGGTTGCTGGACTAACTGCTCTAGGTCATTTAGGATAGCACAGATGTAGCCTTGTTCACCAGGTTGGTCAGTGAAAACAGAGGAGAGCCATTGGCGGTGGTAAACGTTAAAATATCCAAAGATGGAGATTTCTGCAAAGGGAGAGATGGATAGAATGTGTTCCACTTTAGAAGTTAGATTGTCAAAGAATTTTGGATAGTCAGTAAAATTAGGGGAGAGATAAATAGCGCAGAAATATTTTGTTTGTGAGTGACAGGAAAGTTTTAGCAAGAGAGTTGAGAATTCAGAAGAATCAAAGTTGGGAACACGAGATATAGCAAGATTGTTGCATACATAAAAGCAACATTCACATTTGGCTTGAAACTGAGGATAGAGATTGTAGGATACAAAAAATGGTTTGCTGTCAGTAGTCCCAGACAACTGCATTTCGGTGAGAAAGAGAAAATCAGGGTTTGGCAGAGGAGAGGTGGTGAACCAGAGCACTTTGACGAGTCGCTGCCAAGGGTCAGATAAGAAATGCCCCCAACCCCTCCCTTGGGACTCCGAGACGGGTCGTGGTTTTGTCATCTTGTATTTTTGAAAACGGTAGTGTAGAATGTAGGGTGTTTGTAGTATAATGTATTGAATGGAGGAGGTGTTTTGGAGGGCAGTAATGTGGTAGTAAGGAAGCGAGTGTGACACAAATAAAGCACCCAACACCTCGAAGGTTCACTCGTTAACCTTGGGGTCTCGCGAGAGTCATAAGGTACTAGACAGCCTACAGTCGCGAGATTGAGACATGGGAAAAACACAAGGGACTGGAGTTCTCGAAAAGGGGCTCCAGTCCTGACACTGTTCTTGTCTGACAGTGTGCTAGCTAAATAATCCAAAAGGATAAATATCTTCTCAAGTCCTACTTTATCCCCTTCGACCACAGGGACGCAGGATATGCATCGCCTATGTATGTAACCCATATTACCAGCAACACAACGATTTCGTCTGCCATAATTACTCTTGTCCTATGGGGTTCAGATTTGTATGGGAACTACTTTAAGACCCCACAGAACAACACAGATGGTTGGCAACCCCCCAAGTCAGGCCACGTGCGTGTTGGCGTGCGCGGGAGTGATATGCCAGTATATGCCTACCCATCACCCCATGTTAACCCCTTCTGTACCGGTGACGTATTATGTATTATATTCTGGCAACTATTAGACAATTTTATTCAGCTTAGAAAGACATCTACCCATTAAAAGGCTACACACTATCTCACTTAACCCTTTATACTACCACAGATCCTTCTCAAGCTGCGCAATATCATCTAAATATAGCTAGAAGAAAATTAAAAAGACACTGCGGTACAGAAAGGGTTAATTGTGAAAATCCTCCCCCCCCCCACCCCCCCAGGACCCCAAAATGACCTAGGTGTGTGGCTTTATGTTGTTTTTCCTTCATTACTAACCCATCCCATGTGTTTTCAGGAAGAAAAAAAAGAAAAAAGACAAGTGGCTGGTCCTGGAGCGTACTTTATATTATATTGCTTGGGGTTCAGGGGGTTAACTAATAATAATGGGAAAGATCAAAACAATACAGTACTATCATAGCTACTGCTACACCCACCACCCACTGTACTTTGTCCGTGCCGTCCACTACCCCGTGCCACCACTACCATTACCATCATACCCAGCCACCAGACCCCTACCCACATCATCAGCCAAACCATCATAATGGATAAAAAACACCAACTGAGGAAGAACACTTTATTGACTACGTTTCGCAGATAGCTTCATCAGTGACCTGATGAAGCTATATGCGAAACGTCAATAAAGTGCTCTTCCTCAGATAGTGTTTTTTATCCATTCTGTCTACTTTTCAAGTACCGCCCAACAAACCATCATAACCTGACAATATTCCCTCTACCACTACAACTATTCTCTACCACCACTACTACACCACCACCACCACCATCCTCTACCACCACCACTACCATCCTCTACCATCACCACTACAACCATCCTCTACCACCACCACTACAACCATCCTCTACCACCACCACTACAACCATCCTCTACCACCACCACTACAACCATCCTCTACCACCACCACTACAACCATCCTCTACCATCACCACTACAACCATCCTCTACCACCACCACTACAACCATCCTCTACCACCACCACTACAACCATCCTCTACCACCACCACTACAACCATCCTCTACCACCACCACTACAACCATCCTCTACCACCACCACTACAACCATCCTCTACCATCACCACTACAACCATCCTCTACCACCACCCTCTACCACCACCACTACAACCATCCTCTACCATCACCACTACAACCATCCTCTACCATCACCACTACAACCATCCTCTACCATCACCACTACAACCATCCTCTACCACCACCACTACAACCATCCTCTACCACCACTACAACCATCCACTACCATCACCACTACAACCATCCTCTACCACCACCACTACAATTATCCTCTACCACCACCACTACAACCATCCTCTACCACCACCACTACAACCATCCTGTCATAACTTGACAAGTCTACCTTGATTTATTCTCCAATACGTTTTCTTTGGTAACAGGAGTATAAGTTCTTACGTTAATATGTAGTTTAAATATTACATTCATACATTATGGTATCCAATATAATATACTGGTATTGATCAATGTATATGCGAATGTATGAGTGTACCTTGGGTATAAGATATATATGAAAGGTGTATCCCCTTAGTTAAGACTTAAGATTCCTAACCGAGGTCCCGTATGTAAACAAACGAGACCTCACTTGCTGTATAGAAGTCCATCTGCCAACATCCAATATAAGAGATCATCAATTATCTGCTACATCCTCCACTCTACTTCATCAATACTTCGCTCTACATTCAGATGAGCCTTTTCTATAATCACTGGGACCCACAATATTTTATGAGTGCTTAAATTGATGTGTCACATCATCATTTCCAAGGTGATTATTTCCTGTTTCTTATATATACCTCTTGTCCCAACAGTCCAGACAAGATACATCCTC